>OX393568.1:14199684-14224684 GCA_947652115.1 Blastomussa wellsi | reverse complement strand
GCACCTTACAATGTTTTATTTAGCCTGCAGAGCAGGCGGTTTTTGTGGGTGGAATGCTTTTAAACAGCGATCACGAAATTTTGAGCGCACGAACACTGGGGAGAGCAAAAAAAAAGTGGGAGGGGGAGGGGCGGAGGTTACAAATAACCGCCTGCCGGTAAACTCACAGGGAGCAGAGGAGTTATGCTTGAAACATCAATAAAAGAAACGTCTTACCTTCGTTGTTGTATTTATTCTCTTAGTTCATTCTCTTAGTGCATTCAGTTGGACGAAGTCCAACGAATGGTTTTCGGAAAGCGACGCTTTCCGAACGAGGCACTGCCGTGGCGTCTGTGCCCACAGTTCGTCCAACTGAATGCACAGCGGTCGACACTATTCAGAATGATGGCGGTTCGCAACCATCGATCGCAAATGAATACGTATGTTTGGTTCCCAAATGAGGTTTTAACTAAGAGAATAAATACAAGAACGAAGGTAAGACGTTTCTTTTATTGATGTTTCAAGCATAACTCGTCTGCTCCCAGTGGTAAACTAGGGTCAAATGAATTGTCCGTGCACAGAGGGACGGAAAATTCTGATTGGTTGTTACTGAAGTTTGTCAATCAATCTGTTATCATCGGATACCATTTCAGACTCTTTCTTGAAACATGGACCTGTGAACGATATTTGTATCGAAGTTGCACTTTATAGCTTTCTTGATAGCATCAATGAATTGAAAGAAATTAATTGAAGGATCATCCTCAAAGAAGAACAGCTATTAGCAATGAATGGGGAGGATGTTCTAGCGATTCTTCCGACTGGTTTCGCAAAGAGTATGATATTTACTGTGTTCTGGTTTGCAAGAGGCGAGTGGCATGGTTGAATCGAGCGGGAAATAATTGTGACAACCAGCGTTTTAGTCATTTCGCTGTTGAAAAGCCTGATCGATCAGATTATGAAATTGCGTTCAGTGAATTGCACTGCCGAGGAGCTAAACAGCGGCAACATTTTCGAAATCGCAGTGACACCACCGCAGTTGAATCATTACTGCCGAAATTTCTTGACGTCCTAAAAGACAACATTAGCAAACTGCATCAAAGCCTAGCAGCAGTGGTAGTGGACGAGTCTCACAATGCAGAAACGTGTACGGGAAAAAGGTGAGTTTCAAACTATTCACTGTTTATTCGGGGGATAAATGTGAGAAAAATCCTACCAGGTTTTGAAATCGTGACATTTGCAGCCTTGTCGGTGGCTTCATTTCTTGATAACACTTGCTCCTTCACCGCACGAACGTTTCTTACTTTTCTGCCGCATGGGTTTGAAAACACGATCGGATAAACGCGGGATAAAACGGTCTGATTTTCAATTTATAATTATACCACTGACGTTACGTGAGTTGATGTTTGTTTTGAATTCACGCTTGAGAGCGCGTGAAAACCGACCTTTGACAGTTCGCTGACAGTTTACAGGCAGCCGGTCATTCGGTCTTTCGCGATCGCTGTTTTCGAAGTATTCCCCGCACAGAAACCGCCTGCTTTGCAGGCTATGTTTAATTTGTAGGCGTTTTTTTCGTAATAGAGCCATAGAATTGTGGCCGTCACGTAAACGTAAATATGCTTTGTTCGTGCAACTTGCTCTGGCTCATTTCTATTTGTAGTGTATCCTGCATATGCTTTAGCTATCGGGAAATCGCTCTGGAAGGGCAAGATATGACATTTTCCGTTTCTTAGACTCTCGTCTTTCTTTGTTGGTGCTCGCAAATATCGAGTCTTCGTCAGTATAGTCGTCATCCGACTCTCCGTATCGCTGTAGTGCCAAGAATGCACGTCCTATTCGTTTCGGTCTCGAGTTCGAGTTCATCATGTCTGTAGAAATGGTGAAGTTTATTTCCCAGCTGGAATTTTCAGACCAGAAAAAATATTTCCTTGTCCTCGAAAGTCGTCTTCACCGCTAAACGTTAACTTTACTTCGTCGGCCATGACAAGAGAACTTAATTTTCTTTCTTAATGAGGACGTCTCCACTCGACTAAAAATAACTTTCGCGCACTTGACATATCCCAAGGGCTTGGCCGGGGGCCTCCCTTGCTGTCCCCTTATGGTCTCTTGAAAATAGTCATGACTAAACTTATATTCGTTTCAACCGTTTCTAAAAAGTTGAAAATTTTAACTAAAGCAAAATGAAAGGTTGGTTGGTCTGTGTTAGTTACGGGAACTATAGCCATTGCTCTTAGCATATTCTGAATGACCAAATGCATTAGTTAAGGTTGATGTGACCAAAGGTTTTAGTTAAAATAACTAAATTATCAGTAGCGAGTATTATTGGTTTGAACTATTCTCAGCGGTCTCCCCGTAGCGTATATAAGGAGAATCAATTACAGATTCTCTCTCTTTTCTCGCACACCCGTGTCCTGTACAGGTCTAAAGTCTCAGACACTAACTCGGAGTGCTGAACTTCGCGGAAAACGTCAATCCAAAAGAGTTTACCGGCCTTGATTTCAAGGTCATTCAAGCACCTCGAAAAACCACACCCTATCCCGCGGCACCTACCTTTATAGCCCATATATGGGAGTACCCCCCCGGGATTATTATACTCAATTAAAAAATTCATGGAATTTCCGAATGACAGAATATCGGCAAATCGGTGCATGCATTTCGGATGCATCTGTGTATACTTTCGCTGGTTAGAAAGAAATTAACTTCGGTTATGATTTACGTTTCATGATCCACTTGCGGGAAAAGTCCAGTTTAAAGTTGGTGCGGCCAACCGTGTGCTGAGAATTTGTAAGCCGTCATGCCTTGCGAGGCCTACGACGATTTCCCATGATGCTTTTCTAGCATGTTAAAAAACCATGTGCGTCCGCCATGTTGATTGGCTATGTGATTAGCTTAGAGAGTACCAGCGTCTTAGAACTTATTACATGGTGTTAGAAGACTAGCAACCCGCACAAGCCTATGGACCTCTTGTTCTGATCCATTCCAACCGCTCTCGTCTCGCTCTGCGCATCATGGGAGGAGAAGACAGGCCGATTTTCGACGCCAACTCAGATGATCGCCGCCGAGCGTTCAAGTTTTTCTTGGCGAACTTCCGCGTCTACTGTATTATAGAAGACTATGTCAACCCCGCGAAAGAACTAGACAGCAATGACTACTGGATTGCTGCCAAACGACCAAAAGTTATTGCCGCTCTTCGTCAAGCCTTTCCTCCAGCTGAATGGGATGTACTCACCACCACGATCGATGCTCAGATTGCGGACGCGGACAAGCAACATCCAGCTAGATGGCTCACTCAGCTTTCACAGCACTATCTTGGCGAGGAGCCCATCATACAATGCACCCACAATTTCTTACGTATCCTGAGACAGGAACCTGGCATTTCAGTACAAGACTGGCACCCTCTGGTCAGGTTAGAATACCAGAAATGCAACTTTCCCACTGCTGTAGACGACCGCCTGCAAAGAGACATATTCGTGATTGGCCTTAATGATACTTTCAAGCCATTCCGCGGCGATGTTATCGCCAGAGAAAACCTATCGACGTTGACTTTTGCTCAAGTGATCTCCAAAGCCCGTGACTTTGAGGCTGGGCTTAAAACCGAATCAGCCATCACCAAACACCACCTTGAAGAAGCAGCTCACAAAGTCTCACCAGCAACTGAAAGACCAAAGACACCGCATTACTCGAATCGACGTCTCAAGAATCGACTCCCAGGCCCTTCTTCCAACGACACTTGTAACGGCTGTGGGAAACGGGGCCATTGGAAACATGTATGCCCGGCCACGCCCATACATGTCGTCACAGAAGCTGCTGCCAGCACTGAAGTCAACCAACAAGAAAAATTCATTGTCACACATGAGGTGTATCAGGTCCAGGCAGCAACTAAAGGACTTTATGTTGATCTCAACATGAGCTCCACATCATCACCACGGCTAAACAGATTCCAAGTAGACTCCGGGTGCTCATGCAACACCATTCACATTAATGACCTCACGCAGTTACCACCTACCCAAATTAAACCTTCAATGGTTCGGTTGCTGGACTATTCCAAGGCCGCTATTCCAACCAAAGGGCAAGTAACTTTGCACTGCACAAGACGTGGCGTACCATATGACATAGTGGCTCAAGTCATCACGGCTCAACAGTACTATGCTCCATTGTTGGGCCTCGCCGATAGCACTCGCATGGGAATCCTGAAGTATGATGTGGACACTGCACACAAGCTGCACACTGTCCCGGAGCTGCCAACACCACCACCTGGTGAGTTGACATTTGATTACATAAAATCAGATAATGCCCACTTATTTGAGGGCCTGGGTGAAATGGATGAGCCCTTTTCCATAACTCTCAACCCTGGGATCAAGCCAATACAAGCCGCCCCCCACCGTTATGCTGCCCCCAAACTTCCCATCATAAAAGAGGCCTTAGACAAACTCGTCAAAACTGAACAGTTGATTCGGGTCAACAAGCCCACACCTTGGATCTCAAACATGGTGGTGCGTGAGCGCCCCGCCTCTGACTCAAAACCTGCTAAAGTTCGCATCTGCCTAGACCTATCTCAAACCATCAACAAAGCCATCATCAGACCAGTGTACCCCATCCCTACCTTAGAGGAGAACATTCACCGATCCCACAGAGCCAAGATTTTCTCCACCTTTGATATTAAGGATGCATTCCAGACAATCAGATTAACTGATGAGTCTTCTTTTCTGACCATTATGCACATCACTGGGGAAGGTACCGGTGGACTCGACTCCCCTTTGGCATCAGCTCCGCCCCGGAAGAATTCCAACGTCGTCTTCATGACATCCTTTGTGGTATGGAAGGTGTCGTCAATATTGCTGATGACATTATTGTGGTTGGGCGTGGTGATTCCTTAACTGATGCGCATATTGATCATGACAACACGGTTCTAGAGCTCCTGAAACGTCTCTCCCGACACAACCTAAAGCTTAACCCCGACAAGATCAAATTCAAAACATGTACTGCACCATTCATGGGTCATGTACTTAGTCCAGAGGGGCTCACACCAAGCCTTAAAATCACTAAAGCCATCCTGAATATGCCCCAGCCCCAGGACAAAGCAACCACCCGACGTTTTCTGGGCACTATAACCTACTTGTCAAAGTCTTGTCCCAACCTCAGCACCGTAATCAGACCACTTCGTGACCTCACCCATGTGGACAAGGCGTTCCTATGGGCTGATCAACATACTGAAGCATTCACGAAAGCTAAGGAGCTGGTCTCTAAAGCTCCATGCCTACGCTACTTTGGCCTCTGCACCGCGCCGCCTACAAAGCATGATGCTCGCTCTCCAGCGCTATTCGTTCTCTGTTGAATATCGAAAGGGTTCGTCACTTCTCATCGCGGACACCCTCTCGCGCGCACCACTTACCTGAGACAACCCATGGGCATCTCCATGATGAATTAGTTTACCGTGTGGAATTCGAAGACAACCACCCAGAACTGTCAGGTTTCCAAGATGCAACTGTCCAGGAAATCAGAACCGAAGCCAGCACGGATCCTGAACAGAAAGCTCTTCGCACCTTCGTTGAAACAGGGTGGCCAAACGACAAAGCGTCAGTAGCAGTCGTTATACATCCATATTGGTCTGTTCGTCATGAACTTACCATACACGATGGACTCTTATTCAAACAAGACCGCGTAGTCATTCCGTCCTCACTGCGATCAAACATTCTTCGCAAGCTCCATACAGCCCATCGTGGTACCGAGTTTACCCTTCGACATGCTCGTGGCTGTGTGTTCTGGCCAGGGATTAACAGCCAAATTGAGGACATCTGCAAGAACTGCACTACTTGTGCACAACACGCACGACGACATCCTCGGGAACCACTAAAACCCTACCCAGTACCTACACTTCCCTGGCAACTGGTCTCTCAGGATCTGTTTGCAGTCAATGGGTATGCCTATTTAGTCACCGTAGACCATTACAGTGACTTTTACGAACTTGATCGACTACCTTCTATCCAGTCCTCATCGGTCATACAAGCGACAAAACAGCACTTCAGTCGCCATGGAGTACCTCATACACTCATTATTGATAATGGATCCCAATTTACTTCTGAGGCATTCAAGGCATTTACAGAGAAGTACAAGTTCAAGCACATCACCTCCTCTCCTTATTGGTCCCAGTCTAATGGCAGAGCCGAGGCAGCAGTGAAGTCTGCCAAACACATTCTTCTCACTGCGGAAGATGTGGACCTTGCACTACTCTCTGTTCGCAACACACCCTCCGCTGGACACACTTACTCTCCAGCTCAACGCCTATTTGGCCGCACTCTACGCACCGATTTACCACAGTCTTCCGCCACTCTAGAACCACGCACCGCTCCTTGGGACACTGTCGTACTTGACCACCTCCACCGCAAGTCACAGCAAAAGAAAGCATATGACAAACATGCCGGGCCGCCACTTCCCAAACCATCCCCGGGGTCTTATGTGTATGCCAAGCCACCACCAACCTCATCAGCTAAGTCTTGGATCCCCGGAGAGATAGTGGGTCCTGCTGGACCACGATCCTATCTTATACAGACTGGCACCTCGCAAATAAGAAGAAATCGGGTTCAGTTGCAGCTTGCCCCTCCTCTTGGCAGTCTTAAGCCAGTTCAGCCACCCCCGGACATACAGCAAGCTTACACATCAGGCTCTGGCATACCACAACTCAGCTTGCCGTCCAGTCCAAGGGCAGCTCCTGCATCAGTGCCAACACCAACAATGCCAGCACTCACAACATCAGCACCCTCCTCTACAAACTCTGAATCACCCCTAACATCGGACGCCTCATCCCCCATGTCTTCTTTTACAACTTGTACCACAGACAGACTACCATGATACACCCCCGTCCTGCGGCAACCAACTCACCCGCTGGACAAACTGTCACCCGGAGTGGCCGAGTAATTCGACGCCCAGCCCAGTATTTAGACTGATTCTCGAACCCCCCTTTCTCTTATTTTTTACAGGTGAACATTTCCCTTTGCTGTAGACTTGATGACTAGGAACCAGTGCTTCCCGCTCAAGAAAAGATGAATGACTTACGTGATTGAAACCCCACAATCGAAAGAACATGATTATGAACATTACATGATTAGTAGGATATAGCTACAAAGTAAAATTATTATTTGAAAAGACTTTATTAGTTTTCATTTGCCAGGTGACAATTTGTTCTGTTACGTTTATGATCTTCGGTTATAAAGAGGAAAGCGTGTAAGCCGTCATGCCTTGCGAGGCTTACGACATGATTTCCCATGATGCTTTTCTAACATGTTAAAAAAACCATGTGCGCCCGCCATGTTGATTGACTATGTGATTAAAGCTTAGAGAGTACCAGCGTCTTAGAACTTATTACAAATTCAATAGTTTATCTAATGTGCGACAATATCAGGAAGCTAAGCCAATTATCAGTAACACCTTTAATTTACATGAAGTGTGGATAAAATCTTCCAGCTTAATTTGTTCCGATCTAATCTTCCCGCCTAAATCATAATTACGTTGTAAAAAGTGTTTGGTCGACCTTGCGCGACACTCAAGGAAACAGGAGAAATAGGAAATAGGCGAAATCGTGATTTTAGACTAAGACATTCTCGTCTCCAGAGGCCACGATCCTTTTGGTCAGCACCAAGAATCGAAACCTGGCTTAGACCTTAAATTATAAGCATGCGCAGAATACTCGTTCTGTAATTTTCTGCCAATCAGCAATGGCATGGGGACGAGAACGATACTAAGATGTCTGAAAACTGAAATGTGCGTGTGTGGAGCTCGATGCTCATTTTGGGGCTAGTGCGTGAGTAAGAAAAAATGATTCACTGATAAAGCATGCGAGTTTGTAGAAGTATTTTTCGTGACTAAGCTGTCTTCATTTCGGAGGTAATTTCCACTGAACCAAAAACCCAGTTTCCTTGTGTTTCAGTGTTTTACAGTAACTGATGTGATTGATAAATCCTGATTATCAGTTTGTATCAAGAAAGGTTGGTTTCTTTCAGCTAAACGAGCCGTTGTATTGTCAAGGCAAGACTTGTACTTGCCTTCTGAAAATTGCTGTTGTCTTTAATGGCAGCCTTGCTTGGGCTCAAAAGCTGTTAAATGAAAGCTGACTCTTCTCTTGTTGTCTTTTTCTCGTATTTCAATTGCTTTACACGTAAGTCCTACGTAGTCACAGACGCTCTTATTTAATTTGGAAATTACAGACGATTGGTCATTCAGCTTAGGACCCATTATTTCACAAAATAAACAACAACAACAAAATAGAAATATAATATGCCTATAAAAAATTATTATAACAAAATTTCCTATACATTGTAATACTTTAGATGGCTCATCTAGATTTTTCTAGAACCAAACCTACCCAACTTTGAATGGCTTTTGCCTCACTTTCTGGAGTCGGTCGAGCAAGCTGCTTCGTACGTTGACTAGTAAGCTATCGTTTTAGCTAAATTTATGTTTTAGTGTTAGTTTTCTTAGTTTTCGATGTATTACGTAAGTTCAAATTATAACATTGACACAAATTCAAATTCGCACTGTAACGAACACTTTTTTGAATGCTTTATTAATACACAAGATAGTTACAACAGTTTAACAAAGAAAAAATTGTAAAGAACAACGAAGTATAAAGCTAAGATACAGTACAATTAGATGGATTATATGTGTTGGGTTTACATTGTATCGATTAAAAGAGGATGAAAGAAATACATATTTAACATAAAAATGTAAACGTCGAAAGGAAACAAATAAAACAAAAGAAAACGTTTTAGATGAAATTCGTCCATTTGTTATCAAACTCTTCCAGTTGTTTGTTTTTAAGAGCAATTTGCCTAAGGATATCAGTCTTATTACTTATGAAAGGAGGTAACCTGTCAAAAGTTACGGAGGTATTGTCTTGAAAACAGCAAAAGATTAAGGCCCCATTTATATGGTCTCGGGTACCCGAGACAACCCTCCCTCCCCCAGAGTTAAAGTGCACCTAACCCAAAAATGTTATTTTGCTAGAATAAACCTTTGTACCAGTTTGAAACGCATTGCACCTTTCGTTTCTCCTTTTTACCAAATTCTGGCTATTTATAGCATTCAAACGTTATGAAAAACTGTGCATCATTTGTTACACGGCCGAGTCAGAAGGGGCGTGGGTCTATTCCTGATTTGACGTCACAAAATGATTTGCATCGCATCAAGTCTTTGTAAACATGCATGCAAATCAGTTTGTGACGTCAAATCGGGAATAGGCCCACGCCCCTTCTGACTCGGTCGTGGAACAAATGACGCACAGTTTATCGTAACTTTTGAATGCTATAGATAGTCAGAATTTGGTAAAAAGGTGCAATGCATTTCAAATTGGTGCAAAGGTTTATTCTAGCGAAAAAAATATTTTGGGGTTAGGTGCACTTTAACCCTGGGCGAGCTAACTTTTCACTATTTGGCTATTTGGTATTTGGCGACAAGTGTAACGTAATTTAAAATGTCTTTGAACTGAGAATCATTGTACAACCATGTATTACGTTGCGTTCATTTAGTTCGAAAGTTCGAAGGGCTTTTTAATACCACCACGTTTGAAAAGCGATCCAAAACGCAGAGATTATATTACATTGGAAGAGCATGTGTGGAAGGGCTTCTGGTTCGGTCTGACATGCTCGACAACTATCGGAATCAGACAACCTTGATCGAAACAAGGAACGTCTTGTTGGGAGTATGTTGCGAATTATTTTGTGCTGGAACATTTGTAATTTAACCTATTGCGTCATGGGAGGCGCAGTGGCCTAATGGTTAGTGGGCTGGACTTCGGATCGGACGGTCGGGGTTCGAGCCTCGACCGGGGCACTGAGTTGTGTTCTTGGGCAAGACACTTTACTCTCACAGTTCCTCTGTCCACATAGGTGCTAAGGAAATTGGGATAAGCTCCGGCGGTATGGACCACTAGGCTCGACGCAGACTTTGCCTTGCCTTGTTATGAGGAAAGGCATCATATAGAGGACTGGGAGACTGGGGCTGACATGAGAAGCGAGTAGACGCGTGCTTAAGGGCTCCGCACTTTTGCCACAAGAAATTTTCTTATTCAGCTTGTCTATGGAAGATTTTTCTTTTTCTGTTAGGCGCTCAATCTCGGAAAGGAGCAGTTCGGACTCATCACCAACGGAAAAGTATCCTAAACCTGTAAACGTTTCAAAGAAGATCTAGGACGTGACAGAGTGGACTGTGACGCGAGCGTCGCTTCCAAACAAGACGAGATGACGCTCGAATTTGGCACTTACCTGGACGAAATTTTAAGAAAATTGCAAAAACTGGATGCCATTGAAGCGACTTTAAATGAAGTTTCTGGTACACTAGAGAAAGTAGAATCTGTTGTGGAAAAGTTGAAAGCTGATGCAAACGATATGGATACTTCGTTGAAGGAGCTGGATAAAGGTGTTACATGGCTAAATGATGAAGTTATAGATTTGCATGCTAAGATTGAAGAGAAAGACAGACAAATTGAGAGTTTACATGCGAAACAGCTGTATTTGGAATCGTATAGCCAAAGAGAAAATTTGAAATTTTTTGGCGTTCCCGAGACGGAGGCCAGTGAAGCAGAGGGAGTGAAGACAGTCGACACCAGAAATGTACTGTATGAGTTTATGGAAAGCGTTCTTCATCTTGAAGAGCCGCGAAGAAACATCGAGATCCAACGGGTCCGCAGAATCGGAAAATCAGTTGGTGGAAAGCCTAGGCCAATTCTTGCTCGTTTTCTACGTTTCCCAGATCGTGAGAGAGTTCTTCGCTCGGCTTTTAAAGGGACCTAGTCAGCCTCCGCCATTTTCGATGGCAGCGAAATTTGGAAACTGTATGATGAAGCGAAATTGTATTGCATTGCTGTAGGTTATGTTACTGCAAGTGTTTAAATTACCTCTAAGGAATTTCGTTTTGACACTATCCGCGTAAAATAGAATACTAAAATTTCCTTTAGCAAAGCACAGTCAGACAGACTCTTTATTAATGGGAGATTTATTCAATCTAATTGTATATTAAACATTTTAGGATAGATAACATAAGATTGCAAAAAGACATTGCCTTGACAAGTTGTGCTGTAGTTATGACGTTTAACTAGTGAGTTGCGGAGTCTCTTAGGAGCCTCAACACCCATTTTTTCCTGATCAAAAAGTCCCAATCTCAAAGGCTGTATTTGGGCTCTTTATCCCACTGCTCTCTTATTTCATGAAACGTTGTGTCTTGTGTCTGATCTGTGTGTTTTGTTTTAGTTTTTGTTTGTTTATTTACTTTTCACGACCACTCTTGTGTACTGAATAATTTGCATGCAGTTCCTAATTTACATACCAGTTTAGTCTTATTGTTAATACGGTAATTTTCTCTCCCTACTTTTTCCTTTTAGTTACAGTTTCTATACCCTGGCGGTATGGTGCGAAACAATGTAAATTTTAAGTTATTGTCATCGAACGCTCGAGGGATTCGTACGCTGGAAAAGCGGAAAGCCATTTTCAATTGGATTACTAAATCTGGTGCGGATATATGTTTTTTACAAGAAACCTATAGCACAAGTGAAGTGCAAAATATTTGGAGGAAACAATGGAAAGGAGAAATGTTTTTTTTTCGCATGGCAGCTATCATAGCAAAGGTTTTTTGGTACTCATAAAAGATTATCTAGATTTTAAATTGAGGGGGTTAGTTTCTAAAGAAACTGTGGTGCTGCGTCGGTGGGAAGTACAACAATATAATTTGGTTTTATCAACTGGGTTGATAATGTCAATTGACCACCGTAAAGAGACGTGACGTAGAGAAAGACGACAAAAATGCATCGAAACCGGTAGCGAGACACTTCAATCTCCCAAATCATTCTAAGCAACATATGGCAGTCTGCGGCCTTTCCCTTCACCAAGGAAACACGGAAAGCCGTAAAACTCTAGAACAAAAATTTATTTTTCAAATCGGCACTCTTAATCCTCACGGTATCAACGAACGCTTTTCATTCAACTAATTTATTCCGAAGTTTTCACGTTACCAGGCACCAGCCAATAGCGAAGCTCCATCTTTCTGTATATAAAAACACACGACGAACAATTCCTTGATTCGCTCCGACGAAGGGCTAACGCTCGAAACGTCAGCTCTTGAATCTCTTTACGGTGGCCAATTGACATTATCAACCCAGTTGATAAAACCAAATTATATAGATTTTAAATTGCAAACAATAAAGTCTGATCCACATGGTCGCTATATCTTATTGGAGGCTATTATTCAGGACGCACCGTACATTCTTGTGAATATTTATGCTCCAAACAAAATTAACGAACAACTCCGACCACTAAACTCGAGTGCTCCATTGTTATCGGAGGAGACTTTAATGTGATCGTAAACAAGGAATTAGACGGGCTAGGGGGTAGCATAAGAAGGAAGCATTCTAAATAGATTGTAGAACATATGTGTGTCGAACATGACCTTGTAGACATCTGGTGTATTCGTCACCTCACGGCAAAACGTTTCACATGGCGTCAGAAAAGTCCACTTATACAAAGGCGCTTAGATTACTGGTTAATTAGTGAGTCTACAAGATGATATTGACTCTGCAGACATTGTTACATCAATAAAATCGGACCACTCTGCACTAACCTTGTCGTTAGATGGTTTGGATGACAGTTTGAGAGGACCCAATTTTTGGAAATTTAACTCAAACTTAATTCATGATTTAGATTACTGTGTGCACCTAAAAACGGAATATGATAATTGTTTGTGGAATTTAAAGATGTTCAAGATATGCGTGTCTTGTGGGGTTTGATTTAATACGTGTGATAACATATGAAACTTAGGGCAACTTTTTCCTAGCACTCAGTAATAATATGATTATATTAAATTTGGAGTTTGCCTCGAATTGGAGAATTGTAGTTGGGATTGTAAGCTACACTGCGACTGATCTCTGGCAAAGCAGACGAACGGTTTTGTTTATGTAATTATGAATACAAAATGAGCAGGTGTGGCAGTTATTCCAAGGATACGTATGTTTATACGGGGGCGTCAGTGATATATGCGCCAACCACTCCAGGAGGTAAGGGAAGACAAGGGTTTTCCTTAGTTTGCCTGAATTTAATTGGTGTGGTCGGTGCGTACACCACTGGCGCCTCCTCCCTGTAGAGTTGCAAATTCTTGGAATAATTGCAACGCGTGCTCATTTCGTATTCAAAATTACATCAACAAAACTGCTGTTCTGCTTTGCCAATTCGAGGCTAACCCCAACACGTTTGTATGTAACACATGATCGAAATTAATCTAGATGACGGAAAAGGCAACTTCGGGAGATTTTAGAAGGTTTACTATCAGTAATGTTTACAGAACTGGCGAATACGTTTCAACAGTTGAGACGATCAACAATCGACTTGGCACTCTGACTTAGCAGCAATTACGAGGCTCCTCACGGAGAGTTAGTTTGCGCCTTGTTTCGTCGAATAGAATCAACTATAAAGTCCATAATATTTCCGTATTTCTTCTCCAACGATTTTCCAAAAACGTGGCTTGAAATGTAGTTAGTCACTGGCAAGATGATTCCAGAAATTTGTAATATATCAGCAAAATTGCTAGATACAATTTTTTCTATAGTTAAATCAAATTTAATCATATTGTTACTGGATGATAGGTGAACGTTTTCCTGAAGTTTCTGTGCCATCGCGCCAGATCCGAAAAAGGTATTACGCGGTAAAGGTATTATTAAGTTTGGCATAGACGAATTCGCTCGGAATGTTGCCGGTCACATCGTTGAGAAAGAAATTTTCGTGAACACTGAAGGCAGTAAATCTTAGCGCCCGGGAAATTAAACGTGCTTATCTACTAGTTTGGTATTAACGCTACGATTTAAATAAGTCGGGAAAAAATTCCACTTACTGTTCACATCTAGATTACACTGAGCAGCAGATAAGGAAAAAAAATGTACATGGTGACAATAACTGATCTTATCCGTTTTACGTTCGGTAAATCGACAAATAACTCGCCCTAAACTCCTAAAATGCGTGATTGCGTTTTAAACTCCAACGAAAGTTGATTAAACACCAGCCATAAAAAAGGACGAATTAACGTCAACTTAAACAAGCTGAGTGATCAATTATTCTTCCCGCGTAAATGAAGTGGAGACTCGACATGTGTTTCATAATAAAATAATTGGAAACAGGATAAATATTTCGACTCTTAACTTTTTGAAGACCTGTTTAAGATCATGCTTCATTCATACTGCGAGCTAACTTCGTTCTTCCCTTTCAATAGCTGAATTGATAAACTAACGAATTTTGTTTTTATTTACGAAGGACAGGACAAACACTTACTTTGAATGTCTTGTCAGTGATAATGGTTGCTCTCTTTAATTAATTTGACATTCAGAGTTTACGATGGTCTTAATAGCTGCGGGAGAAAAAAGAAAGTCATAAATTTATTCCTGAAACAGATTATGCTAAAAATTTTAAAGTCAGAATTTAAACAATCATGCATACAATCTGAAAAGTGCCTACTTGTGGTTTCCTACCTATCTGACAATTGGTTTCAAAATTAATTTTAAAAAGCACTGCTGGTCAAAAGAGACATTTAAAGCGAGTACGTGCATGCAAGGCAGGAGCGATAGAAAGGATTGGGGGCGTATAAAACGAATAGCAAACGATTTTGGACTAATAGGCATCGTAAATATGATCCGGCTTGGGAAGTGCTTTGAAAGACAATTGTATATTTAGCCGACGAAAGAGTCTCATCAGGATACAAATTCTGGTATTTTTTTGTACCCCTAGTATTGCGTTGTTATTTAAACTAGGGCGAAACGAAATTGAGGCCCACATGACTCACACTCGCAAATAATGCCAAAACGGAAATGTTTGACTGCTCACAATCAAGCTAAATAAGAGGGCCAAATTCTCACTTTACTGAGTGTTTTTCTATTCTTTAGCAATGAAATAGTGGAAATAGAAACTGAATCAATTTACATATGAAGTATCTGCACGCTTTGTTCCCGTTTGATTACTATGCCCTTGTGTTTAACGCCGCCGGGAGTTTCATTCTTGTGTGAGTTAAGCTGGATCCTGATAGTTTATTTGTTTGATATCATTTTGTTTTGAACCCAGAAAGGGTCAAAATTTTAATAATGAAAGAAAGTTTCGAGCGGTTTGCGCTCTTTAAATGTTCGGTGAACTTTGATTTTCATATCTGCCGCTGTGGAAATTATTGAAAAGCGGAAACACTAGGAAAGTCTGCACAAGTTTAGTTTGACATCCACATCAGAACTAAAAGGTCTACAGTGGAGAGAACTCGTGTCAGATAAGACCAGATAAGAGCGACGTTTCAGCTTATTTTCATGTCATCTTCAGCTTAGTGAATATCGCTTAGGATCAAAGTTGTCAAAGCGGTACGTCACATCAAGCCATGTTGATGAACCACGTTGATTAGTGATGAAGAAACGATTGAAGACCGAGGAAATAACATCTGCCTACGGACCCCCGCAAAAAGGACAAAGGATAAGAGAAAATGAAAGAATTTTCATAATTTTCCGACATCTATGTATGCTTTAAACTTAGTATTCAGATCGTTTAGTGTTAGATTTTATTGCTTAAACGAAACTCAACTGGTTTAATGTGCGGCCTTTGTCTGATATCTCTTCAGTGAGCGGAAGACGAATTTCTTCACCTGTGTCCGTCCATCACACATCTAAATGGCAGTTGAGGACCTCAAAATTAAATCATTTTCTCCAAAATCAATATTTAAGGCGACACAAATATCTTGCTCGTCCCATTAAAAGCGCAAAGTAATCCTTAATAGTCAGCGATGCCATTTAATAGTCATTAAACCCTCTTTTGCGTCCCTGCTTTGGCTCCGGTGCAGGACGCAATAGTTATTGAATAAGATCAATGACTTATTATGAGTGTTTTAATTTTCTTTAGATCGCGAGTTTCAAAAAGCAATAAGAAATGGTTTAGAGCATCTTCTTTACGCACAATAGCGTTATCATGCCGATTTTTATCAGAAAAGACAAATGATTGGCCCGAAAACACCCGGATTGCGAAACATTCAGTGAACGAGTAGTTCACAAGAAGCTCATGCAGTTCAGTGTTATTTATTCTGAAGGACAGCTGGTGCCATTATACGTTGTGTGCATTAATTACTTCTCTTCTTATGAGTATATAAAGAGCATTCGCATTGAGGGAAGTGATATAATGAAAACGAGCTCTTGTATCGGATAGAAGGGTCTCTGAACGTTTATAACAAGATCACTTCTGTAAAAAAGGTGAGCATCTGTAGACTTATCGATCAAAAGAGGTGCGTCTTGTACTATTATTATTTTTTACCGCTGAAAATATGAGTATGAGTATGGGCTTTATTACCTTCTATCATTATTCCAACACAAGCATGATATATCATTTATATGAATTCGTTTATCACAAGAACACATCATGAAACCTGTAGTATATAGTTAATTGTTTTGCTATCACAACCATTCGAAAACCTTCGTGCTCTCACTTTATTTTAAAACAGTTTTCCTTTATTGAACTTTACATTTGCAAAGATATCATATTTCCCTTCATTTGAAGCTTATCGCAGGACTCATATGCCACGTAAGGGAAGCCCAAAGTTTTATACCGGGTTTTAAATTTTCTTTTTATCTTTACATATTTTACATATCTTAAATGACGGTAGGTATTTCAAATAAAATGGCGAACATCTTTCGCACAAAAGTAAAAAAAAATACATGAGGCTAATTAGCAATAAAAATATCCAAAAATTGGTCATATTCGACATTTGAAACATTTTTAGCCATATTTGGTTAACTCATATACAATTTACACTTTTTTCTAGATGAAATCGATGGCGCTCTCAGTTTTTGTTATCACGGTGTCTGTTCTACTGGTTACGCTATCTCGACATTCGGCAACTGCCAAAAACTGCAACTGGTGCTTTGAACACAAATGGGGATGTTTAAGTTCAAGAGCGTGCGCCAGTAGTCGATCATGCGTGAAAGGGTGCAACAACGCCTACACACAATGCACTGCACGCTATTGCGCCGTATCAGGAAAACTCCTCCGTCGTGAAGAAGCTGAGCTGTTGGATGAACGTTACAACAGCAAATTTGATTAAATTTTCAATCCACCAATAGACAACACATGTAACGACAGCTACTTGGACTCTGGGTCGAATTAAGGATTTAAGTAAAGAATAGCCGATCCGCACTGCTTTCAGCAAAACGACTATGTGTCGGCGAGTCAAATGTCTTAGTAAACGTAACAACTTTTTTAAACGTAATTTATAAAACAGTGAATTAAACTGTCACAAACTATCTTGTACCGTCTTGTCGCTGGCTAACCTACGCATTTGTTAAAAATACACACACACCCTTGATACGGTGACTGTCACAAACCAGCAGCCTATTTCCTTGAGCGTGCTTAACAAAATAGAGAAGTGAGGACTCTCGCGAGTTTTTCCTCAAGTTACATTGGCGACAATTTTCTTTGTGATACTGGAAAAGTTCACGTTTTCGTGCGCCACATTTCCGCCGTATTTTATGGGACAAGTAGCTTTTACATGCTTATTTTTGAACTGAAAGGTAAACTTTGAAGCGCTCGATTTGCACCCGAAAAAATTCATGATTTTTTTTGACAGTTGGTGTAGGTAATCGCATAGGGCCGAGTAAAATTAAGGATTAATATCATGTGAGTTTTAGAAGTTGCAGAAATTGTCCTCGTCGCTGTGTTGCAACTTCTGAAAACACAAGTGATATTGGTTCTTAATTTTACGAGAAAACCTGTAATTACTTGTTCATGACAAAGAGGGCAAAATTTTCGCTAAAACTTCAAGGCGCGTAAAATCTAGTGAGTGGAACGAAAGCAAACAGACCACGCAGAAAAACAGCAACATCGAAAAAACGTTCAAAATAGGTTAACGACCAAGCTTAAATCCTAATATAAGTCGAGAAAAAAAAACGTACACGGAATGAAAAACGTAATTTTATTAACCTGTAAATTGCAAGTTTTGAAGATTTTCGCTGCTAACTGCTTGACTTGTCAATCCTTGTTTAATTTGACCATCTTCCTTCTCTTAACAAACTCTGTGCTCTTTACTCCGGGTTGCCTGTCGGTAAAACCGCATTTGACAGAAGCGAAACGAAGAAGTCAGTTGGCCGCCATCGCCATGAATGACTTTCGTCGCAAACCCGCTGAGTTGTATCGCTGATGGACGTTTTTCCAGTTTTCAATGGAAAGATTCTTCTGTTTGCTGAGATTAAGGTAGCGTTCCTTTTATAGCGCCTTTCAATAACACGCGAACTCTGCTCATGTCGACGGTTACGTTTTTCGCTGCCGTCAATCACCAAGCGGACCTCTCAGAAACAAGAGGTACACTTCAACAGCGTCAAAAGGTCCCGGCTCTCAGTTGTGATTGGTAGACTTCGATCCATTTTATAGTTTGGTTTTATCAACTGGGTTGATAATGTGAATTGGCCACCAAGCGTAGCTCGCTCCGACGAAGGGCTAACGCTCGAAACGTCAGCTCTTGAATCTCTTTACGGTGGCCAATTCACATTATTAACCCAGTTGATAAAACCAAATTATATTGTTATCCTTCCCACCGACGCAGCACCACAGTTTCTTTTGAAACTTACCCCCTCTGTTCGATCCATTTTGTTTGTTTCTGATTTTCAAGGTTCATTAACTTTTACCGTAATTATGATTGACGGCAGCGAAAAACGCAATCGTTGGTTGGGTTTTGAACATCAGAGTTCGCATGCCATTGAAAACCGCAGTAACCAATCTAAAACCGGATTTTGCGATCGAAAATTAGATTTCCCGTTCCATTTATGGCGAAACCAATTTAAGATTGCAATCTAAACAATCCACCTCCGAACGCGGATCGTTCGGATTGGTAACTGAAACTGGTTTCAGATTTTCGTTCCATTTGAGAAAAATGCGAGCGTTTGAAAAAAATCTATCGTTCCCAGGCCCCTTGGCGTTGTTGCGTAATCTATTTTTAGATTTTCGTTCCAACTAAAACGAAAATTGAAACAATCTAGATTCACTAGATCCGAAACTGGATTGGCTAAAAGGAACGCTACCTACATGTTTTCGCCATTTAGTTTTAAGCTACTACACGGATTACATTCCTTTTTCAACGAATAAATTGGGAAACTGAAGCAAATACCGAAGCGACGTAAAAGCAAGCGCTGTGTTTGAAAATTTTAATTTGTTCAAAATCCCGCCGTTAAAAACTCAGTGCAGCGGGCTTACCAATTTTTGGAACGAGAAGTTTCCCCGCTCGTCCAATCAGGATCAAGTAATTTTGCCCCGGGCAATTTTTAAAGGGAACCTCGGCTCTTGAAACAAGTTGACGGTAAGTGTTACCGGACAAGGGACGACTCCGTGATATAACATTTCATAATGATAAAAAAACGGAAAAGAATATTATCTAGATGCTGATGAAATACCAGGATTTTTCCTTTTGCTAAAAACTCATATCTTAATTGTGCACAGTGAAGGGACTGGTCACGTTTATTAGATTGGACTTCTCATAGGTCATTATGCTGCTTACTTTTGTTGATCTTTGTTCTTATTGCTTATTCTTATTTCTGTAACACTCAATTGAAATCAACATTTTTAAGTAAATATATCAAATAATTCGTTAGCCCTATTCAGCCAGATAAAATTCGTATCCCCAGGCAGCCATGTAATGTCCTCGTTATTATGCTCTCCAGATTAAACACAACTTTTGTTATTCATTTTCAAAAGGGCAAAAAAGTTCACCTAGTGCAAAAATTGTCTGGTATGCTATAAAACTACATTTTTAATTTATGAAAAGAAATCAAGGCAATGTTATCTTCTGTTCAAGAAAAGTTAGCTCTCAATGATTTGCTAATCATGCTGGTAAACATGATGACTCCGAAATCTTCACATGGGGTACAGGTAAAGTCTGCGTTGGAACCTCAGTGGCTCATCAGGCCGGCGCTTATCCCCGATTTCCGTAGCATGAAGCGAATAGGGGTATTTCTACTTCCCCTGGATGGGATGCTAGTCCATCGCAAGTTACCCCAGCCGGTACCCATACAATTGGGTGGAGAGAGGCACTGTGAGAGTTAATTGTCTTACCGAAGAACACAACAAAATGTCCCCGGCCAGGGCTCGAACCCGGACCGCTCGATCCGGAGACGAGCGCACTAGCCATGAGGCCACCGCGCCTAAAAATAAATGTTATAAAAATAGTATCACTCACATGAACGCTCCGTCGGCTTGACCGTGATTGGGTGGCGAGTTTTCCGTAACCAATTGCAATCAAAGGGCGTTGTAAAAAAAATTAACAATCTCAGATTACTTTTGGTCCCGATCTGCAAAAATAAAATCCCGCAGAATAAATCGCCGCAAAAATGTACTCCCTTTATTCCAATAAAGAGCTGTGCTCGCACTGTAAATCTGCATTTCGTTACTACGGCGATCATATCGGATCATAACGGACACTGGAATTTGTTGTTTGTTCTCTCCGCGCTCCGAGGGTTTTTCTCCGGGTTCTCCGGTTTTCCTCCCTCCTCAAAAACCAACATTTCTATTTTCCAATTCAACCTGGAGAGAGGACCGACATGGAAACCAGCTGAGGCTGATGTGGCTTCCTCTCTAAATATCGTTATTTATTATTATCACTATTATTATTATTGTTGTTATTATTATTGTTATTCTCGAGCTTATATAACTAGTTTCCATCACAAACAAAACTACTACATGAATGCATAACACGTCGTGTTCTGATCGTGGCACGTTTTTGACATTCAGCAAGTAAAGTGACTGCTTGAACATAAAATCAAAAAAATTAACTCCCAGCAGAAATTTAAGTAATCTCGAACCGTACAAATTTGTTCCTACTAAACACGAAAATTCAACAATTCGCAAAACAAATCTCCCGCAAAACTTTTTATACTAGACGGTGGTTACCAACTTCATCTTTTTTTGTAAACTAATTTTGAAAGCAAAATTTTTTAAAGTGGTTAACTACGATGAAAAAAAGATCCGTTTTAGTGTTGTACAGCAGATGTTAAAAGGTCATAGGGCTGCTGCATGATTTGCGTCAGTGTAAAAATGTTGACAAGCCTGCGCGACTTCTACGTGCCGTGACATTTGTACTGATTTGCCGTTCCCTTTTTGATTTCGATCTTTCGACCGTTTTCTTAATTATCGTATCCGTGATAAGACGCAACAATAACTTGCAACAGTTTAATGAAACAGCCAGGCCCGGCTCCACAATGTAGAATGCAAGTAAGATAAATCTCACGGTAAATCTCACACTTTGTCTTTCTAAAGCAAAAAGAAAGTCTTGCATTAGATATGATCCAAAATAAACTACATGTAACAGCAAATGATAAATTATAGAGGTGTCAGACTCTACACGAGAGCGTCAGATAACAACGGAAATCATGCATCCCTATGATGTGATTGCTTTGATACCCTAGCCCTAAACAAAAGTGCGAAGCAAGAAAACGGTCGAAAGATGGAAATCGAAAAGGGAACGGCAAATCAGTACAAATTTCACGGCACGTAGGAGTCGCGCAGGCTTGTCAACATTTTTACACTGTCACTTTGCGGATTTGAAGCCAAACATCTACGAAGAAGAACTTAATGAAATTGTGGTTTACGAAGATTAGCATGTAATTAAAACTTAAATAATTTGCGTACATTGGCTGACTCAAACGAGAAAGGACGTTGGCGACATTCCCATTTAAAAACTTAAAACTTTGAGTAGTAATCCCGGGATTAAACAAATACCACCTCGTCGTGCAACTTTTTACATCTTCGCCCAAGTGAAACAAGCTCGCTTTTTGCTCGCTTCTTTCACTTGGGCGAAGATGTAAAAAGTTGCACTCCGAAGTTGTATTTGTTTAATCTCGGGATTACTACTTGTAGAAGAACACACCCACTGTCAGTTTCGAGTCGCTCAACAGTTGTGACATTAGGAGAGCGCACTTTTTTTTTCGGCACCCAAATTTTCGGCGACTTTTTACTTTTTTGAGCTCCGAGGTTGCCAACCATTGCCAAAAATACATTTGATCCGCGCTGACATCATGGGTTTTTTCCCAAATATCATGTGAACAGCCAACTGAAACAATAACTTTTCACGTGCAAAACAATAGAATGCATACCAAATCTCCCTAGCAACTGAAAATGTATTAGGAGAGCGCACTTTTTTTTCGGCACCCAAATTTTCGGCAACTTTTTTCTTCCACTTTTCCATTGCCACAAACCAGACCACTTTTCCATTGCCACAAGCCAGACCACTTTTGCCTTGCCACAAACCACTTTGTTTGGAACAAGAGCCGCTTTTTTCGAAGGTGGTGTTTTGCCCGACAGCAGGTGCCTCTCTGCAGGGCACAAAAAACAAACAGGTTGCCAAAATCCGCTAGGAGAGCGCACTTTTTTTTTCGGCACCCAAATTTTCGGTAACCAAATTTTCGCACACAAGAACAGCGGTTTTTTTTCTCCAACACCCAAATTTTCGCAGATGGAGAGCGCATTTTTTTTTCGGCACCCAAATTTTCGGCAACTTTTTTTCTTCCACTTTTCCATTGCCACAAGCCAGACAACTTTTGCCACAAACCACTTTGTCACAAGAGCTGCTTTGCCGGCAGGGCACAAAAACAAACATCAAACAGGTTGCCAAAATCCCCCAATTGAACAAATACGTTGCCGAAAAAGTATACAAGAATGTCTTCGCAACGGCTAGTGGATTTCGACAACGGAACAGTGGTTCCACAACCTTCCAATATTGTAGCTTTGTTTTTCTCTGGGCCCAGAAACGAAGCCACAATACCCCCACCCCTCGCAACACCCACTGCAAACGACGTTGCAGCGACGAACGTCGACGACGCGACCAAACAAACCTTCGAAATCGCAACACCCGCTGCAAACGACGTTGCAGCGACACCCGCTGAAGACGACGAAAAACAGGAAGTTGCAGCAACACCCCCTGCAAACGACGAAGGGGCGTGGAGCAAGGGAAAGCGGAAAACAGCGCAATCCGCGCCACCATCGAGAGAATCGAGAAAAACACCTGGCACAGGGCAAAATAAAGCTGGTTTGATCTACACCCCGAGGAAGAGATCGCCGGCTATTTCGTGGCGAAATGCGACGTTTCCGAAGTCCCAATGGAAGAGTTGCACCAGGCGCTGCCGGTTTTCGCAAATCGTCTGGTCGGGGGCTTCGGCTACGATATCTACTCCATCGACTACACACAAGACTTTTCGGGCACTTTGGATCGCAAAGCTCTTGTGGACCACCTTGGGTTCGAAACGGCAGGGAGTTTGTCCGCCGCAATGGGAGAAAATAGTCCCCGGTTCCTGGACAACACCGCCAGCGTCGGGGAGCACTGCTGCACCTGGCTCGAGACCACAGAACAACAAGAAACCACAACCACCCGAAACAAGATCTACAACAAAGTCGTTTCGAATTTCGAGGCAGGAGAAATCCGCGAGCCTGTTGGCGGGCACCTGGCAGAATACGCCGACTGCCCCAACCAGCGGCTCCGCCAAACATTCTTCCACCCAGACGTGCAAGCCCGAGGTTGTCCTCGAATCGAAACCACTTTGTATGGCCTCCCACTAAACGAACTATCGAACGAGAAAGCTTCCGCCTGCATCGAGAAAGTCTTGGCGCAGGTTTCTGTCGACGGCGACGAACAAGCTCTCTTTGTGGTCCAACCGCCCAGCAAGCAGTGGCAAAACCTCGCCGCCACCCTCGACAGGTGCCTTGTTCTCGCGGACAGACCACAAGGCCACATCTTCGTCGCGTGGGGCGGCCACACAACAACAGGCCGGATCTTTGGAGTCCACGTGCGCCCCACCCCAGCGAATGTCGAGGACCCAACCAAGTGGGAAAAAGCAGTGCAGTGGGCAGCAGGGGACTTCGGGTTCCGGTCTTGCCCGATTTTCCGGGTCGACATTCTGGCCGCCGACGACGAAGGGGTGGAACTCGGCCCGCTCCGCTGTTTTCAGAAAGACGCAAACGCCCGCACCATCCTCGCAGCGAGCAAAAAACCGACGCAGCTCCACCCAAACGGAGGCAACCTGCCAACACTTCTGCCGCCAACCGACAAGATCGTGTGGGAATGGCGGACCAAAAAATGCCACGCCATCGGCAACGATTCTTCGAAATACGAGCTCCACGAAGTGCCTGAAATCGCTCAACAGCGACAAATATCTACGCTTTCGACAAGAAACCGAGAGAAAGTTCTCGAGGAGCTTCGGTACGTCTGCACAGCCGAGGAGTGGAAACGAGCCCACTGGGAAAGAGAAGAAAATAGACGCAAAAAGAGGAAGAAAACACAAACGGAAATAGAGACCCTTCGCGTCTATGCCGAGACAAAGAAAAAAATCGAAAGAAAAAGCCGAGAGACCCGCGAAAAAATCTTCGACGCTCTTGCGAAGGGCACAAAAAAAGTTTTGGAGCTGGCCGCAAACAAGATATGGAAAGTTCTTGGTTTTCGCGCGAAAGAAGAGAAATATCGGGTTGTCTTGCAGGAACCAAATTCTGTGTGTGTTTCTGTTTGGGCGACAAAAGGTCTGCGAAAAATCCTCCACGAATGCGCGGCCTTCTTCCGCAAGGAGGAAGACAAATTGGGTCGGAAACTTTTCTGGCTTGTAGCTTTCGACGGTGTCGGCAAGCTTGGAGTGTTGGAGTTGCAAATCGAATCCCCGAAAACCTTCCAGTCCAACGAGGGCAAAAAAATTGTGTGGAATCCAATACAAGTTCTCGAAGCCCCAGACCCTGGTCGACTCCCAATCTTGCGGGCTCTTGGGGCGAAATGCGAAGAATACGACAAACTTTGCGCAGATCTCGCCAAAACCAAAACCATTTTCCGAAAAGTTTCTGCGCCAGCAAACAAAGACACGAAAAAAAACAACAGACTTGCTGGCAGGAGAGTACATAGCCAAACGTTTCGCAGCGACAACCTTCCGAAACTCTCCGCGGACCATTCTATTCCTGCTCCCGCTCTGCGAAGACGGGGAACCGAAAACAGACGAAGAAACCCCAACGCACGGGTACTTCCT
>OX393568.1:14080306-14199484 GCA_947652115.1 Blastomussa wellsi | reverse complement strand
CACGCCGGCCAGGATCTGCAGGCAGGAAGAACATCCTGCCACTTTTTGGTTTCTGCGGGCTTTGCAGCCGCGGTTTCTGCTGTTGCAGGCATTGCATGCCGCTGTTTCTGTTGTTGCAGGCCTTGCAGCTGCTGTTTCGGTTGGTTTTCAACAATTCTCAGCAATTGCTGAGAATTGTTGACAAATTGCAAGGGAAATATGCACAGCAATGCACACATAACACC
This sequence comes from Blastomussa wellsi, assembly GCA_947652115.1. NCBI lineage: Eukaryota > Metazoa > Cnidaria > Anthozoa > Scleractinia > Plerogyridae > Blastomussa > Blastomussa wellsi. The sequence continues at coordinate 14,199,260 of OX393568.1, read as the reverse complement.
AGGGATACACCAGGGATGCCCAGAAACACCAATTTTGGAGGCGGTGCCCAAAAAAAAAATCTGCAAAAAAATATCTGCAATGCCGCCTGCAAAAGTGCTTTCCCCGGACGAAATACGAGAAATTGTCGCTGTAAAGAGGCAAACTAGCACCAGCGTATGAAGGCCTCCCATTGCCTTCGATCTCTCTTTCCAGGAAAGTACCCGTGCGTTGGGGTTTTCTTCGTCTGTTTTCCGGTTTCCCCCGTCTTCGCCGAGGCGGGGAGCTAGGAATAGAATGGTCGCGCGGAGAGTTTCGGAAGGTTGTCGCTGCGAAACATTTGGCTATGTACTCTCCTGACAGCAAGTCTGTTGTTTTTTTCGTGTCTTTGTTTGCTGGCGCAGAAACGTTTCGGAAAATGCGTTTTGGTTTGGCGAGATCTGCGCAAAGTTTGTCGTATTTTTTCGCATTTCGCCCCAAGAGCCCGCAAGATTGGGAGTCGACCATGGTCTGGGGCTTCGAGAACTTGTATTGGATTCCACACAATTTTTTTGCCCTCGTTGGACTGGAAGGTTTTCGGGGATTCGATTTGCAACTCCAACCCTCCACGCCTATGCCGACACCGTCGAAAGCTACAAGCCAGAAAAGTTTCCGACCCCAATTTGTCTTCCCTCCTTGCGGAAGAAGGCCGCGCATTCGTGGAGGATTTTTCGCAGACCTTTTGTCGCCCAAACAGAAACACACACAGAATTTGGTTCCTGCAAGACAACCCGATATTTCTCTTCTTTCGCGCGAAAACCAAGAACTTTCCATATCTTGTTTGCGGCCAGCTCCGAAACTTTCTTTGTGCCCTTCGCAAGAGCGTCGAAGATTTTTTCACGGGTCTCTCGGCTTTTTCTTTCGATTTTTTTCTTTGTCTCGGCATAGACGCGAACGGTCTCTATTTCCGCTTGGCGAATCTCTGTGTTTTCTTCCTCTTTTTTGCGTCTATTTTCTTCTCTTTCCCAGTGGGCTCGTTTCCACTCCTCGGCTGTGCGAGCGTACCGAAGCTCCTCGAGAGCTTTCTCTCGGTTTCTTGTCGAAAGCGCAGATATTTGCCGCTGTTGGGCGATTTCTGGCACTTCTTGGAGCTCGTATTTCGAAGAATCGTTGCCGATGGCGTGGCATTTTTTGGTCCGCCATTCCCACACGATCTTGTCTGTTGGCGGCAGAAGTGTTGGCAGGTTGCCTCCGTTTGGGTGGAGCTGCGTCGGTTTTTTGCTCGCTGCGAGGATGGTGCGGGCGTTTGCGTCTTTCTGAAAACAGCGGAGCGGGCCGAATTCCACCCCTTCGTCGTCGGCGGCCAGAATGTCGACCCGGAAAATCGGGCTAGACCAGAAGCCGAAGTCTCCTGCTGCCCACTGCACTGCTTTTTCCCACTTGGTTGGGTCCTCGACATTCGCTGGGGTGGGGCGCACGTGGACTCCAAAGATCCGGCCTGTTGTTGTGTGGCCGCCCCACGCGACGAAGATGTGGCCTTGTGGTCTGTCCGCGAGAACAAGGCACCTGTCGAGGGTGGCGGCGAGGTTTTGCCACTGCTTGCTGGGCGGTTGGACCACAAAGAGAGCTTGTTCGTCGCCGTCGACAGAAACCTGCGCCAAGACTTTCTCGATGCAGGCGGAAGCTTTCTCGTTCGATAGTTCGTTTAGTGGGAGGCCATACAAAGTGGTTTCGATTCGAGGACAACCTCGGGCTTGCACGTCTGGGTGGAAGAATGTTTGGCGGAGCCGCTGGTTGGGGCAGTCGGCGTATTCTGCCAGGTGCCCGCCAACAGGCTCGCGGATTTCTCCTGCCTCGAAATTCGAAACGACTTTGTTGTAGATCTTGTTTCGGGTGGTTGTGGTTTCTTGTTGTTCTGTGGTCTCGAGCCAGGTGCAGCAGTGCTCCCCGACGCTGGCGGTGTTGTCCAGGAGCCGGGGGCTATTTTCTCCCATTGCGGCGGACAAACTCCCTGCCGTTTCGAACCCAAGGTGGTCCACAAGAGCTTTGCGATCCAAAATGCCCGAAAAGTCTTGTGTGTAGTCGATGGAGTAGATATCGTAGCCGAAGCCCCCGACCAGACGATTTGCGAAAACCGGCAGCGCCTGGTGCAACTCTTCCATTGGGACTTCGGAAACGTCGCATTTCGCCACGAAATAGCCGGCGATCTCTTCCTCGGGGTGTAGATCAAACCAGCTTCTTTTTGCCCTGTGCCAGGTGTTTTTCTCGATTCTCTCGATGGTGGCGCGGATTGCGCTGTTTTCCGCTTTCCCTTGCTCCACGCCCCTTCGTCGTTTGCAGGGGGTGTTGCTGCAACTTCCTGTTTTTCGTCGTTTTCAGCGGGTGTCGCTGCAACGTCGTTTGCAGCGGGTGTTGCGATTTCGAAGGTTTGTTTGGTCGCGTCGTCGACGTTCGTCGCTGCAACGTCGTTTGCAGTGGGTGTTGCGAGGGGTGGGGGTGTTGTGGCTTCGTTTCTGGGCCCAGAGAAAAACAAAGCTACAATATTGGAAGGTTGTGGAACCACTGTTCCGTTGTCGAAATCCACTAGCCGTTGCGAAGACATTCTTGTATACTTTTTCGGCAACGTATTTGTTCAACTGGGGGATTTTGGCAACCTGTTTGATGTTTGTTTTTGTGCCCTGCCGGAAAAGCAGCTCTTGTGACAAAGTGGTTTGTGGCAAAAGTTGTCTGCCTTGTGGCAATGGAAAAGTGGAAGAAAAAAAGTTGCCGAAAATTTGGGTGCCGAAAAAAAAATGCGCTCTCCATCTGCGAAAATTTGGGTGTTGGAGAAAAAAACCGCTGTTCTTGTGTGCGAAAATTTGGTTACCGAAAATTTGGGTGCCGAAAAAAAAAAGTGCGCTCTCCTAGCGGATTTTGGCAACCTGTTTGTTTTTTGTGCCCTGCAGAGAGGCACCTGCTGTCGGGCAAAACACCACCTTCGAAAAAAGCGGCTCTTGTGCCAAACAAAGTGGTTTGTGGCAAGGCAAAAGTGGTCTGGCTTGTGGCAATGGAAAAGTGGTCTGGTTTGTGGCAATGGAAAAGTGGAAGAAAAAAGTTGCCGAAAATTTGGGTGCCGAAAAAAAAAGTGCGCTCTCCTAATACATTTTCAGTTGCTAGGGAGATTTGGTATGCATTCTATTTTTTTGCACGTGAAAAGTTACTGTTTCAGTTGGCTGTTCACATGATATTTGGGAAAAAAACCCATGATGTCAGCGCGGATCAAATGTATTTTTGGCAATGGTTGGCGACCTCGGAGCTCAAAAATTCATCTTCGCCCAAGTGAAGCAAAAGGCGAAGTCACAACTGTTGAGCGACTCGAAACTGACAGTGGGTGTGTTCTTCTACAAGTAGTAATCCCGGGATTAAACAAATACAATCTCGGAGTGCAACTTTTTACATCTTCGCCCAAGTGAAAGAAGCGAGCAAAAAGCGAGCTTGTTTCACTTGGGCGAAGATGTAAAAAGTTGCACGACGAGATGGTATTTGTTTAATCCCGGGATTACTACTCTTTGCACTCATATCATTTACTACTTGTCCTACATCATTCATATATTGTTTATGTGCTGTTTGATAGTGATACAGATCTAGCGATCTTGATTGCAACATGGTACACGTACCCCATGTACGGTTCCGTAACTGTAACTTCGGGTAATCCAGGGAAAAATCGTCCAGCACTAACAAACTGCCCTTAGGCTTCCAAGGATCGGTAATAATAAATCAACCTGGAAAAACGGCAGAAAATTGCATTTCATTAATAAACGCCGGACCCCGATTAAACGCCGGCCTCGAAAAAACGCCCGGTCAAAACTGCCGATTTTTAATTAAACGCCGGGGGCGTTTAATCGAGAAAATACGGTAAGTTCGTGTTTTTGAACGACGAATTCTTGTTTAAACTGTCCGCCATTGCCAGATTCGACTTCAGTCGAGTTGCATTGAGAGAGCTGGATCGAGAGAGAAAATGACGTCATATACTCACTAGTTTAATTTTTTACTGTGTGAACCCAGCTAATTTGGTATGCAGAACAGCAATTGGCTTCTAAAAGCTCGTGCTGCATACTAATCAGCTGGGTTCACGCATTTCAAAAAATAAACTGGTGAGTATATGACAGTTTAAGGTAGCATCCCACCCCAAATGTGACCATTGTGGGGAAAAAATATTTTACGATAGCAAGATAGATCTTACTCCTATCTTTGTTTAAAAAAAATTCGAAAAAATAGTGTTTCTACGGGAAGTTATGAATAAAATAGTGTTTTCGTTACTAATTGCCTTTAATGAGATGTTGACAAGTCATTGTGACAATCTGTCAACACGTCATTATCATGTTACATACCACCCTTGTTTCGACACGCAATTTCGTCACGGACCACGCAACAATATTTAATCTACCAGTCAGAGGAATGAAAACTCCGGAAACTGGGATGAAACACTTCCAATTCTACGGTAGCAACTTACCTTCGGAGCGAGCGATCCAACAGCGATACCTGGTAGAACTGAAATGTAGCGTTAAATTCCCGCGCGAAACAGTATTTGACATCTTTTCTGGTAAGCATTTGAGCGCTATTGTTATGAAGTAAGTTGAGCCGAGTGATTGTAAACCGCAGGTAATTACTTTCACGCCTTGTTGTTTTAATCTCATTCAACCGGAACGACGTCTCTGAAACTGTTTTGCTCTTTTTCTCGAAACTATATTTTCAAGAAATTGGACGCACGTTTTAAGTTCGCGTGCATCGAGTTTTTCAACCGTTTTAGCTCAACTTTGGCGAGAAAGTTCCCATATAATGTGGCTCAAAAACCGTGTCGGCGTTTTTGGTTTTTCCCGTTCTTTCTGGAGTTATAAACAAATGAAGGAACAGGAGGGATATGTTTTCGAACCTCGAAGTAAAAAACAAATTCGCCGAAACGGTTTTTGAGACAAACGTGTTAAGAACTCGGCGCAATGTTTGTCTCTTCCTCTAGATCACTTCCGACTGCACAGGAACTGAATATTGCAAGCCATGTACATTTGCAAAACGATCGCTATATTTTTAAGGCATTAAACATTTTTCTTTCAATAAATATGGTATGGTAATCTTCTTTTATTAAGCTTTCAGAAAATATATAGTCTGTCAGGGTTTTTATTTAACGTCTTGCCTTAAAACGGTGCGAACGCAAAGCGGTCATTTGGGGATGCTACCTTAAACAAGAATTCGTCGTTCACAAAAACGCACTTATTTCGAAAATCGAAGCGCGATAATTGGAGTGGTGCATTCTTGCCAAACATAAAATCTGAATCGAAAGAGAACAAGAACAGCACTTTTTCATCGTAGTACCACTTTAATGATAGAAAAATTCCAGCTACATTTCATTTGATTAACTATTTTTTTCTGATTTGAAATACGTTTTATTATCTTGAAAGCATAAATAATGGTTTCTTGCCTTTTTTTCTAAATCGATGCAAAGAAACTAAAACTGCTGACAAGAAAGAGTTCACAACATAAATTTTAAAGCGTACAAGAAGCAAGACTGTACGCTGTAGTGTTGTCATGTAAGCTGCGGCAATTCCCAAACGAATGTAATTAATTTATAGAGTAAATGTCACAGGCAATTTATTTTCTTTCTCTTGACGGAATTTGGCTTTTTAAGCCTGCTGCTTCTTGGTAGACATTTTTCTCGGCATTCAGCCACATTGATAGTGCATCCCATACAGTGGATGTGATGGCTACATGACGTCATGCAAGCGTGCCACACTCCAGTACAGTGGCTAAGGCAGTGATCCGTGCGCTGGTTTGTCTTCTGTTGACATTGAGCGTCTGACAGCAACAATATAGCCAAGAGGACAGCTTTAGAAACAAACTTCATGGCTTCTCTGTATAATAAAGAGCAGAATCAAAGTTGGCTTTTAGACGAATCGAAATAGTCTCCCAATAGTCTTAACATAAATTAACTTTAACTATTTATTACAACGCACAAGCCTGTGAGAACTAAGATCACATTTTTTTAGAATTCACCTTTTAATGAAGCTACTAGTTTATTTCGGACAACATTCTGTTATGATTCCCGACTCGCTTCCTTGAATTTCCCGACATATGTAATTCAAACAAAAAGATTGGATTTCAGCTTCACACAGTAGAGCACTGCAATCTCCCCCACCCCAACCCACCCCACCCCAGAATTGGGTTTCTACTTAGTCTGCGTCGCAGGCACACTAAACTGCCGCGAGGATTCTGCATCAAGTTCGGCTGCAGTGTAGATTAGTTTCCACTGTATGAATAAAAATCTTGAAGACAGTCGATGACACGTAAAAGTTGTCTTATTCCTGTTATTATTTAACAAATTAGATTATGAGCTCGAGATTTCTATGAGGTGATAGTTGATGAGGCGTTTTAGTAAAAATCATAATAAACAAAACATAAGTGTCGGTGAAATAGTTCTAAATCTTCCTGCAAAACTTTGCTAAAGCGCGAAGACGTCGCCATTTTGAAGACGACCTTCAACCACTGCACTCTAACGGCTGATAGTGTGCAGTAGCTCAGCCAATCAGATTACGGCATTTGCATTAGTATACTAGTAGATTTTTATTGGTACTAGGTATTGGACTTCTATTTTGTATTTCTTTTTAGTTTTGTAATATTTTTAACTTCGGCTAATCCTATGTAATAGTGGAGCACAGGTAGCTCCGAAGGGCAGCAGAGCGGAGCCATCTAACCATAGAAATAGGAAGAAATGGAGCAATCATGCATTTCATTTTCATGTTCGTCACGGTTTGCTGGCGCTTGCACCGTATGTACGTTAAACGTCGAACAACATGGCATGTACGTTGAGGTATTAAAAAAAATTGCACTGAGATTTTTGTCAAACTTTGCGCATCGAGTAATTGTGTTATAGGAGCTTAAATTTTTAAATAAATATGAAGGTTCCGCTCGTTTAGGAGCGACAGCACTTCGCCAAATCGCAGTGATTTCTTATGATATCGCTACGATTTTATTCCCGATTATTTGCTAAATTCACGCTTCCGACGATGTTTTCATTTTGAACGCTGGGAATCTGCCTATATTTCTTTAACAGGAATAATGTCATTGCTCAATTCAAAACAAGAGAAAAAAAAAATGATAGCTCACCGTACTCTTTTATGAGAAAATTAGGATTTACTCTCTCTCGCGATAAGAATACGCAATGCAAAACTAGGGAATTATTTTAAGGTTAGCATTTTCTGGAGCTAGGCGAGGAAATGATCTCTTTTTACCTCATGGTTTTTACCTCATGGTATGCATTAGCATCACTCACTCAGTCACTCATGATCACTCAATCCATTTTATTTTGTTAGAAAATTAATTTATGCATTAAAACTCGATTAAAAGCGGTTCCCTTTCTATCCCCTAGTAAACCGTATTTTTTCCGCATAGCCGTTCTTTTATTACCTGTGAGAATATGCGGGGGTGGTACACAGTTGAAAAATCTATCAATTCTGCAGAGATCAGTGTCGATTTACATTTATACACATAATTATAATTCTTAACATGTTTCATCGAAATGCACCAATGTATGTACTAACGGAAAGAAAGTATTTTGAGAAATACTCTAGTGCAGAGAAACGAGCTTAAAAGTTGTCTAAATACCTTTCTCAGTGTCCAATCACGCACATTCTGGAGAGTGCTTCCAAGTCGTTTGTTAGTAGACAAATCAAAAACAATTGTCAGGGACAGCTGTCAAGATCGTCTTGACATGCTTTTATATTTGGCCACACAAAGTACGGTTCCCGCTACCCTGATTTTTAGAATGGTGCAAATATAAAGAGTCCATTTGTTGCAATATTAAACTTGCATTGAAATAACGTTTTAATAAATTGTTAGAGTTATGCAAATTTTTTAAGCATGGAAATGCTCTTAACACTGACAAGCAAACTGGCTATTGTATGCAAGGAATGCAACATTATTATGTTTCTCTATCAACACCTTTTTATACTTGAATAGAAGGTCACCTGTTGGTTGCCTTTCGGCTTGTGTTGCCTGTTGTTTTTACATGTATTTTTCACCTTTCCGCTTGCAGCTTGTCTGTAACGGTGTATTCATAGGACATTTCCTCAATTTGTGTTCACCTTTCCGTGACTAAAACAGTCTGTAGCTTTAAAGTGCGTAAGAACATTTCTACTGCAATAACAATTACAAATACCCAATACCCTCATTATTTTTTTCTCTGCTTAAAACAAAAATGATACATGTCTTCCCTTAAAAACCGTTTTAAACCAGTTCATCTAAAAAATTGGTGGTTTTCACTGTCACGCTATCAAAAACTAAATTCAAAACAATTCAACTACAGAAGCTTAGAATTTCAGAGAGTGTAGATGATAAATAAATAAAAAACTTCCCCAACTCTCAGCCCTGTGCGGTGTTCCGTTCGTGAGTTCTTTGCCGAAACGTTCCACGCAAATTTTCAAAGCTTAGTATGGAGACGCCATATTTGTGTCCTTCCGAGGGGCACAAATATGGCCGCCGTGATGCACACAAAACCATCTGGAATTCAGTTGTGCTATAATAGCGACTACTTTTGGCTCATGAGCTATTATACGTACACATAAACACCACTTATTATATCTGAAATGTTCAAACATCTGAAAATCGAAAGGATAGGCTTTTTCTAAACAAAACAGTTTTGTCACGGTTCTCAGCTTGATGTCACATACGGCCGAGAACTCAAATATTCAAGATGCTCTGTTTTGAAAACGAAGGGCACTATCGAGCTGAAAATTTGCGAAAATATATATTTTTAGTCAGCCTTACACCTAGTGGCAACGAAAATTTAGAAGGCCTAGCGAGTTTTGATTTCTGAATTTTATGACGTCACATGAAAACCAAGAATACCATGAGGTGGCTCTAAGAGCCTTTGATTTAGTCCAGCGTGGGTACTGTGCCGCCTCCATGCAGCGTGAGTGACGTTAACACGATCCGGCATGTCAACCGTAATGACGTCATCAATCATCAAGGCTTCGGAAGCGGTGAGCCTGGCCGAATTCCCTTGGTTCTCACCTACCACCTCAAACAAAGGAAATATTTCCTCAGTCGCCGCTTATGCACACCGCTGAAAGCAGCCAACCTGGTCTTCGCGTAGGATCTTCTCCTTGTACGCGCGCTCGCGACCGTACCCGGTACTTTGACAAATGCAAAATTTGCAATTATTCTACTCTATAGATAGCAATAAAATTTCGAGACAAAGGCACTCAACAAATTATAGACAGAATATCTCGCAGTCAATCAAATTTCATTAACGGCGAAGTAGTACTCTATAGATAGCAATAAAATTTCGAGACAAAGGCACTCAACAAATTATAGACAGAATATTTCACAGTCAATCAAATTTCATTAACGGCGAAGTAGTCATCCAACAAACATTTAGAAGAGAATATTTCGCAATTATTGAAATTTCATTAAGGCGAAGTAGTCGTCCAACAAAAAGGAGAGAGAATGTTTCGCAGTTTTTAACATTTCATTAACTGCGAAGTAGTCACCCAACAAACATTGATGAGAGAATATTTCGCAGTTTTAAAAATTACATTAACTGCGAAGTAGTCACCCAACAAACTTTTGAGAGAGAATATTTCGCAGTTTTAAAAATTTCATTAATTGCGAAGTAGTCACCCAACAAACACTTGTGAGAGAATATTTCGCAATTATTGAAATTTCATTAACGGCGAAGTAGTCACCCAACAAAATTTTGAGAGAGAATGTTTCGCAGTTTTTAAAGTAGTCAGCCAACAAACGTTAATGAGAGAATATTTCGCAGTTTTAAAAATTTCATTAACTGCGAACTAGTCACCCAACAAAGTTTTAAGAGAGAAGATTTCGCAGTAAATCAAATTTCATTAACGGCGAAGTAGTTATCCAACACAAATTTGTGAGACAAAGAGTCCACTTAATTCCAGGGTGGTAGCAAACGTCGAACCTGCGTCGATCCTATTTTACAAATGCACTAGGCCACTTGCCCTGGCGAAATGCCGAAATACAGTGCTCGCCGGTCGTTTCTTTGATATTTAATTGCGAAAAATAGACAGAGAAGCTCTCACTATATACAGCTCTGAGAAAAGTGTATTAGAGACGACAGGTTTTGGTCCAAGTGGCATGCTTTACCGTGCAAACAACAACAATGGAGCAACGGTCTTGAGTCTGTCTTGCCGCTGCTTCCAACGCAATGTTGGTTGGTTTACACCAACGTATGCTACGTACGGTAGATCTGGCGTGGCTCTCTTTGGCTCCCTGTCACAAACCTCGCAGTATGCAACGCTTTTACCGGCTGTCCAACGTTTTCATTTTTATTCAAATACTGAGCATTTGTTGCAAATAAGAAATTCGCATCTCAAGCATTTATATTTAGAGTTCATGAAACACGAAAAACACATTTCCATCACGATGAGCGATGCCAGTAATGACTTGCGATAGCTCGACATTGCCTTTGCTCCACACCTCGAAATCGTCTTTGTACAGCGCATGCTCGTGCCAGCGTTTGGCAGATGGGGGAGTCGGTATTTTTGTGAAGTTTGCGCAATCCATCACATTTGAATTAATTATTTTGTAATTTGCATGATTTATGAATTGAATTCGGCGCGTGTTTAGAACGGCGTTTGCTGCAACGCCGAACCACTGTCGCAGTATCCGACTTCGCAAGTTGAACTTATACTGGAGTCGAACTTAATTGCGGCAAACGTCGCACAATTCATGCACCTATTTCAAAATTAATAGGTTCGACGAATTAGATTCGACTAAGACTCGACGGTTGCCCTAGGCTTAAAGGATTGGATGACTACTTCGCCGTTAATGTAATTTCAATAACTGCGAAATAATTACCGTAAAAAAAATTGTTTTGGGACTATTTCGCCGTTTATGAAATTTCAATAACTGCGCAATATCCCCCGGGAATAATGTGTTGGATGACTACTTCGCCGTCAATGCAATTTCAATAACTGCGAAATAATTCCCGTGAAAAAACTTGTTTTGGGACTATTTCGCCGTTTTTGAAATTTCAATAACTGCGCAATATTCCTCGGGAATAATGTCTTGGATGACTACTTCGCCGTTAATGCAATTTCAAGAACTGCAAATTATTCTCTCTTCATTTTTCTTATTTGACTACTTTGCCGTTACTGAAATTTTTAAAACTGCGAAATATTCTCTTTCAAAAATTTGTCGGGTGACTACTTCGCCGTTAATGAAATTTCAAAAACTCCGAAATGTTCTCTCTAAACAATTTGTTGGGTGACTACCTCGCCGTTAATGAAAATTTTTTAAACTGCGAAATATTCTCTCTCAACGATTTGTTGGGTGACTACTTCGCAGTTAATGAAATTTTTAAAACTGCGAAATATTCTCTCTCAAAAATGTTTTGGGTGACTACTTCGCCGTTAATGAAATTTTTAAAACTGCGAAATATTCTCTCTCAAAAATATGTTGGGTGACCACTTCGCCGTTAATAAAATTTCAAAAACTGCGAAATGTTCTCTCTAAACAATTTGTTGGGTGACTACCTCGCTGTTATTGAAAATTTAAAACTGCGAAATATTCTCTCTCAAAAATTTGTTGGGTGACTACTTCGCAGTTAATGAAATTTTTAGAACTGCGAAATATTCTCTCTCAACAATTTGTTGGGTGACTACTTCGCCGTTAATGAAATTTTTAAAACGCGAAATTTGTACTTCTCAAACATTTTCAGGGGGAAATCTTTCGCGGTTAAGGATACTTTTTTACTGCGAAATTTACGTTCGGTATATTAAAAAAAAGAAATGATAAAGATTTTTTGCGAAATTTTATCAGATATCTGTAGATAAACATAACTGCAAAATTTTCATTTATATATAGCCCCGCCAACCGGCCTAGTTTATGCCATCTCTTGTCACCGCTGCTCTGCAATCTACGTCGGGGAAACTGGCCGTACACTAAGGCAACGGTTCAGCGACGAAATGTAAATACTTTAAGCATAATGTGATATGCGAATAAAAAATGCCGTGGAACTATATTGAACAGAAATCCGGACAGAATACTGTGTTGTATGTATTTGTCCCTATTTTGGTTTTAACGGTACGTATTAAAGATTTATTTACTGTTGAGCGCTCAGTGTTTGTGCATATGGATGTATTTTCATTGCTTTCTATTGCCAATATTATTTAGCGCTGCGAAAATTTGGAAAAACGGTCACCATTTTTCCTGAATCCGTGACCCAAATGAAATAAAAACTCCGGATAATCAAGCCGAGCTTCTCTAGATAGCTTCCCTTTCATCGGAAGGCCTAATAATCTGTCAAAAGAAAATAAATGATTTCACAGAACATTGACCATGCGACGTTCTTGATAACGGTTATCGGAAGACTAAATTGAAAAGCTCCAGAGGATTTTTCTTTGAAATTGGCAGAAACTTTGGCAAACCTTAACTTTATTCGCCAGTGGCTCTTTGATTGCCTCAAAGTGAACTGTATTGATTGATAAGGATTTGTTTTTAAATTTTCTTGCAGGCAAAGGGGGTTGTTCATGATTGTTTTCGATTAGCATTTGCTTAATATCGCTTCAGTAAAGCAAGATCAAACGGAAATAGATTCAGTGTTTTTTATCCGTAAAACGACGAAGAAAGATGTAATAATCCTCAAACTATACCATGATAATTTAACAAATTCGTGGCGAACTTAAGAAGTTTGACCGTTTAAGATGATGAGGCCGTGTAGCCTCGTGTAGTTTTTTAAGCAGAAAAGCAAAAATAACCACAGCTGCAATGTCAATAAACTTGGAAACAATAACAAACAAAAAATGCTACCCTATGGACAGTGATATGCATACTATGAAGCTGATTTGTCATGGAGTGGTGCAGTTGTAAAAACTGTTCTTGCAAGCAAATTTAAAACTAACTGTTGAAGACGACTGTTTTTATATACGTGTACTTACGACGAAAACTTTCAGAAAAACTCGAGCTATATAAAAATTAATATACTAATAGGTTATAGCTAGGACCCTAATTAACACCTTTATGTGACCATTAAAACGTTCTGATCCCACTCATTTGAAACAAACAAAACAATATTTCGAAATGTTTTTTCGGCAAGATATACACCGACTAAGATTTTTAAGAACTATTTTAGCATGCAGAATTTAAAGAATGATCTGAAAGACTGGATCTCGTTGTTCGCCTCCACTAGAGAAAAAAGTCATGCTTAAAACTATGAAAACAAATTCTTTTATGTAGAAAAAGCCGTTTGATTCACTTAATTGTTGAAAACATTTCGTTCTGTCAGTGCATTTGTTTCGTTATTTCGATGCTGAAAATTGTAACCGTGGATAGCTGGGCATAGGTAAGAACCAACTCGTTTAGAAACATCGCAATTCCTTAAGAATATCAATTCTTTCATAAAGCATACCTTATGTGTTGCAGTCGCCTGCTCTTCAAGGGTTTCTACTGTGATTTTTTAAAGCTGCAATTACAAAAACTGAAGATTAGTCCTATCGCTGAAAAACGGGTCATACGGATTTCAAAATTTTAGAAACACAACTCCTGGAACGTTACCCGTCTTACTTCGAACTTGATGCTTCCGTGGCCTTGAACTGACTTTAAACAAGCGAAGTACCAACTGAGAAGAGGTTCTCATAATATACCCGTGGGAGAAAACACAAAAAATGCGTCTCTACCGACTGACGTCATAACGCTTCCTATACAAAATAATAAACGTATAAAAAAGACTTCCGATCATTCAAAACACAGAAGTAATTTTGTTTTATAAGATTTCAGTGTTTCTTCTAGCTTATACAGCGATTTTGAGAGACAAGCTAGAGCCATTCTTGGATAGAAGCGAAAAGACCTGCACACTCAGTAGCCATGGGTGTTGATGCATCGTCCACACGTATCCGCTTTCATTTGAAAACAGAATATTTGTTTTTCCGCTTTTTTTAAAAAAAGAAAATCGAATAATATGGATTGGACTTGAATCATTCTAACATTCACCCGATCTTCCTCTGAACTCAGTGGAGTCAACAAGCACTTTTAACATTCTGGTCTAACTTCAGAGGTTTTGTGCTTGGACTGTTTGATTTGATTTTCAAGACTGGTGTTAAACCCTACCGATAATGTCGTATTCTGAGGCTACGTCCACACTAAGCCGGATAAATTTGAAAACGGCGTTTTCGCATCGAAAGCGGATAAAATGTTTTTTGTCTACATTATACCGTTTTCAAATTGTTTCGCCATCGATTTTGAAACGCTGCCTCGCAAGAAACGCTTAATACATGCTAGAACATGCCCACATCGTCCGGGCAACGTTATTCGATTGTTTTGATGCCAGCGTTTTCAAATTTATCCACCTTGGAGAGAGTTTTCAAAAAGTTCCGTTTTCGGTGACCGAAATCGCCGTTTTAGTGTGAACGGAAGGCCAATCCGGAGAAAAAAAGTTGCGTTTTCAAGTTTATCCGGATTAGTGTGGACGTAGCCTGAAATAACAAGCTTGAACATGAACATGAAGCATTTCACTTGAAAGAGAATAAGATGAGATATAAGCTGATAAGTATTTAAAAAGGCAAGATGATAGTGAAACATTGTTATCCGACGCGAGATATAAAATGCTATGGTGACATCGTTTTGAATTTAGTTAAACTTTTTACTTCATTTAGTTATCTTATTTTTGGCAGGACCTGTACTGTACTAAAGGGTTATCCCGGCAGTAAAATATACGTTCGTTTATTATTATTGTCCGCACGGAAGAACGAAAACGGCGTTTTGAAACATTTCCGTTCTGGAGCGGAGCGATTTCTAACTGCCGGAGCTCTGCATGGTGAAATGCCACTCCATGCAAAACCATGCATGACAGTATCCAGTTCAGCCCTGCGTGAGTACGTTTTAAATGTTCTATGACCTTCTTCAGTGTGGCGCAGTCAGAAGCTTTCAAAAACCCAGCGCCTCGAACTTTGTTACTGTTTCCATCTTGGAAAAACAGTAACAAAAACGAAACGCAATCTCTTCAGTTGGTCGGCAAGTAATTAACAAAGCGGTTTAACTTCAATATCTCTAGACGGTACAAATTGTTATTTATTTCGTCTCTCTTTTGAAGTTTTTTCCTTCTGATCTGTATGACATCTGAGGTTTCAAAAACTCAAGCGGACAGCATGTTTAAAATTTTGAAAAGGGATGTGTTATACCGCATCATTATTTAGCGGGCAGTATGAGTAGAACTGTGATTGGGCAGTCACCTGGAATATTGCTATCCAACAACGTTATTTGAAGACACGTTTATTGACTATAGATTGAAAGTTTAGGAGACAGTACTTCAAGCCAATAATAAATACAATTGGTGTACTGAAATTTCTTGACCTTTCATTTACGCTAGGTTGAACTGATGGCGCACCCATTTATTGAAGCTCCATTGACAAAAATGACAAAAAGAAGAATGTAGGGGGGGAGAGAGGGAGGCCTTGGCTGTTTCCAGTCATGTGCATTCAGAATATTTGTCAATACATTGTACCACGCGAAAGGGTCTTGAATCCAGGCGCCTTATACAGTTTTCACACGAGAAATTATTGGGACACCAATGTCTGCTAATTAAGCGTCCCGCTCTGCTAATGATCTTTAAACCAAGTTCAAGACCAAAACATTTCTCTTATACGACATCGTTCATTTTAAAATGAACAGTCAGTCTCATTCAGAATTTGCTATGGAAAGACCCTTGAGAGGGAGGGATGAAGGGAACGGGAGACAATTTGCTTAGCATAAAGAGCTTTTACAAACAGTAAATGCTAAAATCTAACAAGACCCTTCATATTATCCACTTTGGTTATGGGCTGGTGTAAGAAAAGCGATAGTAGTAGTAAGCATCCATCTTTCTTGAAAGATAATGTAACGCCTTGGTCGGGCTTCTCACGGTAAGGTAAGGGAAGCGTTGAGAGTCACAAAGCAGACCGATCCTGGCACGGCGCTCTCTTGATCTGAAGGCGCTGCAGATGATGACTTGAGCAAGCTGCTGTCTCTGTATCTTGGCCAGTCTTTTATCTTCAAGCTCCATGTTGGTTTCGCTTTTCCTCGCCTTTTCTGACTCCTTCTCCTACTGATGACGCCAGCTGCAGCCGACATCGGAAAGCTTCTCCCGGTGTCTGGGTCGATGTCAGTTAATTCGAGATCAAGTTTATAGTCGTCCTTACATCGCAGTGCCGGGGACCAACATGCCCTTCGATTAGCGACCGTATTCCATGCGGGCTGCATGCTCCAGCCATCGCATTCGGCGCTGACACAGGGGAAGATGCATGTTCAAGGAGCCAGCTTGCTCTACCACAGCGGTTTTCTTGGCTTTGTAATGATTAGAGTCATGATTGACGAATCTTTAACTTGGAAATATCACATCGCGTTTGTTTGTTCTCGTATATCTCGAAATATCGGAATTATATCGAAATTAAGGTGTTACCTATCTATACAGCAGTTGAAACAAATCTACTATAATTTAATTTACCCTTACATTTCATATAGTATTTTAGCGTGGGACAGTGTATCCAAGACACATATAAAGAAAATCCAAGTGAAGCAAAACCATGTAGTAAGATCAATATTTTATGCTAAAACGTTTGGTAGAGAAACTGAGAGTGACAAACCTTTGTTAAATTTACTAGATATTCTGACAGTAGATTATACAAATAGACGTGAGCATGTTGTGGTACGTCCTGTAATCGACCACGAAATTTCTTCATCACATTGTCAAATTTGGTGTTGGCTCACAGGCCGCCGCCGCAGTAGGGTTACCCTACCTGTAAATGTTTGCTTGTAAACCTGGGCTATCTTTAACCCTCTTGCTAGGGTAACCCTGGCACTAGGGTTACCCTACCTCTTTGTAAACAGAGCCTTAGTTTAGCGTACTTGTAAAGTCTAACTAAAAAGTTTCTTAGAGTATTAAATAGTATTTTTCCCGTGATTAAGAGATACTTTTGTTGCCTTAGTTGTACAGTGTTTAATCTTCACTTCAGTTAACAAGGAAGGGTCAAAATCAGTCAAATTATAGAATTTGGACATCCTCATAATATTAGAATAGAAGCTATTTGTACCAGAGTAATGAACATCAGTCGAAATTAAAATGATCTGCATGTTTAACAATGGAGTCACTGGTCTTACTTTGATGGCTATGAGACTGAGGAAACCTACCAAGTTCAGCTGAAAAAGCCACATTTGAGGTCTCATTGCTTACTTCTAAATAACGTTTACAAAACTAAAGATGGGCCTTTTCAATCTGTGAACTGTTCCAACATTTGAAATCAGGTTTTGTATGTACACCCCATATGTTGCCGTTCTATTTCAAAGTGGAGAAATTGAGTCAAAAAGATTGGGAACAATTTAATAGAAGAGCCTTCACTTTCAACTTTGTCAAATGCCAATGAAAATTTACCGGTGGAGGACATTTGTGTTCCCAACTAACTGTAGCTAAACATCGACACTGACATGATTCCGGCAACCCAAAGCTTCTCTCCAAACATCATTTCTGAACAGTCGATTTCGTTCAATACCGAATCAACAGTTGACAGGTAAGTAGGATAGATAACTATGTTTAAGTAAAGAAATGGTGTAGTATCACCTCTTTGGTGTTTTTATTCCTTTGTAAACTATTATTGTTAAGTTTCCTACCTTTTAAGGGTAATGAGTGGTTTGTTGTCTGAAGTTTGAAGTCTGAAGAAGGTTGGAGTTCGGAGCTATTATTACGCTTTCGTGGAAAATATTAGAGGCTTCTCACCTATCGAGCGACCCCCCGGGAAATAAAACAGACATTGAATGGACAATTGGCAGATATTGAATGAAAACAAAAAAAGTTCCTCAAATAATTAAAATCTTCACATTCATTTCACTACACATTCAGCGAGGCCAAAGCGGATTTTTCTGTATTTCAAAATCTGTTTCGGGGTTTTAGTGCCAATTATTTAAATGGGATGCAAACTCCGTTTATGAAAGTCGACGTTTAACCCATATTTAAACCATTTGGCAGGTGCAACCCTTGGACGAACTGAAAATGGCCAACGAATTAATTTTCGATTGCATTTTCGCTTGGCAAGGAGTCCTGCCATTTCCAAAAAAAATTGTTACATCCGGGATATATCGTAAGACGTACGCCAAGATGGTCGAGGAAGCCGCTTTGAATCACTTGTTCTTTTAACGATTTTTTTTTTGCCGTTTGGTTTAGCTAGCGATCAGAGCTTGCTATGATTTGTTTCGAGAAGCAATTTGATCTGCGTGGTTTTCCGGTCGCGAATTGACACGAACCATACCGGCTTCACGTGTCGCTTAGTTATTGATTATTTCCCACTATTCATCTTGACTTGCTTGAAAATGAAGCGATCACCGACGTAGCATTCTTTTTCTTAGCTCATTTGAGCCCTTACATAGATTTAGAAAGCTTCATATCACCTCTCGCCCGGGTACTTTTTAAGTCAGTGCTTTCATAGCTCCCAATTTAAGTTGTAAACAACTGTTAATTAAATTGGTGGAATCCATGATTCTACTAGACTGCAGCAGATACAGTCTTGTTGGTCTTGTTAGTATATTCTCAGCTCCGACTATTGCATTTCTAGCTTTTTTGATTGGCTAAAAAACTCCGAATATGAGCCAATAGTAGGAGTTTTACGGCATATGGAAAATAGGAAGTTGCATGCTCTTTGCGGACGCTTTGTAAAATTGTGGAAATAAAAATCGGCGGCAAAACCCGGTTTGAGAATTTACTAAAACAATTATTCCATTCGCCCTTGTTGGATATGAAGTGATTATAACCAACTCGTGCTACGCGCTCGTTGGTTGTTTTATCACTTCATATCCAACGCGGGCTCATGGAATAATTGTTATATAGATTACAGTTATTTTCGTTCAACTGAGCTAAGATTAGCCCTCATTGAAACTTCCCGATCAAAAAATTGTAGCAGAACTGTAGAGCTGTGTCAAACGTCGTTAGCCACCTATGGGCATTTTCCCGGGACCAAGTGAACTGTCCGTATTAGAGAGGTGTCCGTAAGGAGAGGTTCGACTGTCTATGTAAAGTGAAGTACCTGACTCGTCCCCAGTCCTCTCTTATGAGAAAAAATATCGTGTCTTGCTAGTTTTTCATAGGAGACGACTGGGGACGAGTCAGGTTAAGTACAGTAAACAACGAAAGCCAAATCCTTCAAAATGACTCAATTCTCCAGTCCAAGGAACGACAGTCAACGTTTATTCAGCAAGTATATGTTCATATTTTCGTGATTTTATGCCATTATACGAAGTAGAAGTGAAATTCGCGTGATTCGGGGGACAAGTAGGCTCGATGATTCCCGTCGCTCTCTCGAGTCCGGGCGGGCTCTGGTTCCCGGACAGCTGGCAATCGAGCCTAGGGAACAAGTGAGTTCAAAGAATGAAACCTGATACAGTTCGTCTTATTTTGCACTTTATTTGAGGTGGCTGTCGCGCTGGCTTCAATTAGAATCGCTACACCGTGCTGACGAGGCTAAATAAGGACAAAATGGCTCAGTCCACGGTTGCAATTCTGCAATACGCAGTATCAGCCTTGACGTTTTGTTTGTGTTACAACTGTGCGAACCATTCTGTAAAGCCCAAACATTGGCTAGGCACTAGTGAATGTGCGCACAAAAAGTTTGTTTGGGTCCCTGTGGTTGAATTTGAGACCACTGAACAACTTTAGTGGCAATGGGATATGAACCCGGGACCTCCTAACCACTTGGCCCCATATAACGTAGGCCTCCTCCAATATCAAATTGAAATGTGCATACCAATGACTCAACAGACAGCTCATTGCCTTGAATGATCATCGCAGTTATTATTAAAATTTCATTGGAAATTAACTGCGCTGATCATTCTTCACTTTCATCTATATCCGCAGTTCAAATATGAATTATTTCATATATACTACACACCATGTAACTCCTCACGGGAAAATATGAACTGAATAAATTGATCTCGCTCCCAATGTGTGGATCCATAGCTCAGTTGGTAGAGCATCGCACCGGCATCGCAGAGGTCACGGGTTCGAATCCCGTTGAAGTCCTGATTTTTTCAAGCTTCTTCTACCCAATTGCTTAAATTGGAAATTAACTGCGATGATCATGCTTCACTTTCATCTATATCCGCAGTTAAAATATGAATTACTTCATATATACTACACATAATGGTAACCAATTATTAAAATTTCAGCTAACTATTATATAATGTAAAACAATGGCAATTAAGTATCAAAATTTCAGTTAACCGAAACGGGAAAAATTAACCGTTAGCCGTAAAAGAGCTAAAAATTTAACCGTTAGGCATAAAAATGCTTAAAATTATAAACCGTTGGCAGTAAAAGCCACTAGCCCCACCCTCTAACAAGGCATGAACTAAAAGCTGGAACATTGGAACACCCCGGTCGCTGGTTTTAGTACATGCTCTCTAACAAGTATAAGTTGTAGATTGCCCCAGTCTTTTTCACGAACTTCCAGACGGTACATAACCGATTCTGATTTTGAAAACCTGCCAGAGAAAACTGCATAGCGAACCAATCGGGTTCCCTGGCAGCCTGCGCCGCAGACAAACTAACAGGGTCGTAACGAGGTATGTGGATTATATGATGATCCCAATTTTCACCCATTTTCAGTGATCCATGATCCCAAAATTTTGGACAATTTTGATCCCTGATCCCAAAAAAACTACAATGATCCAATCCAAGACGTAGTGATCCTTTCCTAGCCTGCGTCGCAGACGAACTCAGCAGTCGGTAAAGATTTAACCGGCGGTTGATTTCGTCTTCAAAATCCGAATTGAAATAAAAGTTTATGTATATATGTATGCATGCATGTAAAGATCACATGCGCGTTTTAAAAAGCCGTAAAGCAGAATTAAGGGTGACAAAACATTGGCTTAATTCTCTCTGTTTGCTGTCATCATACAAGTATACCTGATTTACTGACTTATGAATAGTGAGCCATTTCGGAGTTGCTTTAGCGCGGTGTTGGCCTTAACCATTAACATGAAAATGATTTTTATTTCTTGTGACTAAAAGCACATTTTCATACACAAGCTATGCACTTGGGCTCGCTTTGAATCGGATGCTAATGGCAAATCGGAAATGACCCATTACAGCTGTATTAATATCGTTGAATACATAAGAAAGTAGGGCTCATACCTTCACTACGTGGTGGAAAGCTGTGTGGTTGTAACTTGACAGGCTCGCCGTAGCACAATAAAGGAAGGCACCAAAAAGTGCGCCACTGCATTCGAAACGACTTTTCCTCATAAAATGTATTTGTAAATGCCATGATAAAAATGTTCCATGTTCCTGGATTTAGTAATTTAGTAAATGTAAATCCAGCGGAAGGGGGGGGGGATGTCAAATTTTAGATAATAACTGTAATAAAGAAATTAAATAAGATGCCTCTTGTGCTATAACACTATGAGCGTAACAAAAGGTGTTGTTTGAGTCAGTTCTTGCTTGTCATGATGAAGCTCTTCAATGTTAATAATGGTAATAGGACTGAGTGGAGTCCAATTCGGTCTGTAATCATACGAATGATTAAAAAAATCGAACGACCGCGCAGCGGGAGGCCGATTTGTTTAATCACGAGTATGATTACAGACAGAATTGGACGACACGAAGTCCAGTTACCAATTAATCATAACTATAACAAGATTCCAGGAAAAACAACAATCGGTTAATCGTGTTGTAGTTGAGTTTGTTTTGACCGAGATGCACGAGCAAACCAACCCATTCAAGTGCAACTGTCCAATAACAGCGTGCTTAAATGACGCGTACTGTCCAATAATACAGGGATGACGCATAAACTGTCTTATTAGTGCTCAAATCGGGCCTGCTGATAACCAATCAGATTCGAGAATTTTGTTACAGTTTTGATTAAAACAGAAATCTGGTAGTGCGACGTCCAGATCGGCTGAATCCAGCTTCCAGACGGACCGGCTGATTTTCGGGAAGGCTGTCGGGTGTTTGGTCTTCATCATCTGAACTTTCATCTTCCTCGTCCCCACTGTCGTTTGAGTAATCTTGGTTCCGTGAGCCATTTGCCAACAGCTTTAGCCGTTGCTCTTCTGCAGAAGACAGCGCAAATCTTGCTCCGTCGCGCGTGATTTCAGCTTTGTCGAGTACACAACGTGGAGAATTTTGGTGGTCAGGGTTACCGACTTCATAGATAAGGTGATCTTCTTCTGTCTGCTCTAACCACTTGAGACTGAGGGTTTTCTCTACAAATTCTCCGCCGTCGCTGTGTACGTCTTCGCACAAGACAGCAAGAAAAAAAGGTTCTAAATAGCGTTTGCAATCATGCTTGAGCGCCACTACATCACCCTTGGAATAAACAACCAAATGTGGTTGGACCGTTTGTGCTTCGTCATTCTCTTCCTGAAGACTCTGAAATTCTTCAATAATGTTTGAAGTAGGCTGCCTGCCTTTCCTCCGCATCATGCTTAGGGCTAATGGTAGTGTTCCAGCATTCTCTTTTGTCTTCCCTCTTGCTCTTTGCTGACGAACACCACGACCAAACTCTTTTGCAAAAAGTCGCAACTCTCTGGCTTCCGAGCGCAATGTTTCCTTGTCCTGGTGTTCATTGGCATCGTTTTCTGGTGTGGCAGTATAAACCGTTTTCTGTGACCTCTCACGCACCCACGTAGGCTCTTTTGCGTGGATTCTGCGCTGAACGTAGTGACTCTGTGGACCCGTATAAAAGACGAACGAAGATTGATAGGTCTTCTCAACGGACTCAATAATGCAACACGGTCTTCTTGTGGCGTAGTCATACATATCTGGAGTTGGTCTACTTGGCGTTCTCATTCCAGCAAAGAAATGCTCCGTATCAAGCGTGGTAAAGGCAGCAAATGATAGGTCCTCGGCAATGTGATTAAGATCTTTGTCGGACAAACCAGATCTGATCTTGCGAAATGAATCGTGAAGCATCTTGAAGGCGTCTCTTGTTGGTTTTGTCAAGGCGAGATCTGGACCCTGTGGGCACCTTTTTCCTGTGCGCGAGCATTCATCATCTTGAATTGTTTTCATCACGTCTGCTACCCCTTTCAGAACCGTAATGCCATTGTTAGAGTTGGCTTCTGTCTAGCGCTCTTCGTTTTCTCTTCATGAAGATTGAAAAGGTCGATGAACGGGCCAATCTTTTCACCGAGTTCCTTGTAGCTTTTCAAACTTGAAACTACTCTTACTGCTTGATTGTTGATATCGCACACGAACACGGTCTCTTTAAATGACGCAAGCGACGAAGGTGAATTAAATGAAGCAGTGAATCCGTCTTGCATTCCTTGAGTTCCGCCTAATGACGTGGTCACTCCGGCTCCGTCAAAGAAATTCAGGGTATGATCTTGTGCATCAGTAAACACTAGGTTTTCTCCTGTGTAAGTTATGCCTGAAATGATTGACGGGCTCCTTTCCAAAATATCTTCCCTTTCAACTCTCGTTCCAGTGCAGCTGATCCTTTCTATACCTCCATCGTGTACTCCAACAAAGAGTCCTTCGTCTGTATCAAGCAAACAGAGCGGCTGATCAGAAGAGTATTGGAAGAAAACCTCCAACTTTGCTCTAAATTTATGTTCTTCGGTATCGAATGTGAAGTCGGACACTTGTAAGATACTCTTGGTATCATACCCAAGAACGTACAATGTCAGCTCGCTTTGAATAGGTTCTGCTTGGAGAGAAGCATTTGCTGTTAATTAAACCAGATGACCAGGATCGATTTCATCTGCTGCTGTCCAGAGGCAGACATCGTACGCCTTTACCTTTGTGGAGGTACTTCTTCGAGTCTGTTCTTGTCCCGTCTCGTTGTCTTCTACTTCAAGTTGCAATAAAGCTCGACTCCTGTTCAAAACTGGTGTTATGTCAATGATCTTTAGTGGAGAGGTACATCCGGAGTTCAAGACGATGAGCTGATGTTGCCTTATTACCACTCCTTGAGGATGAGAAATTCCTTCCCTCGGACCAGCCACCGGAACCACGCAAACCGGGTTGTGCAAATTTGCCATAAAAACAGTCGACTTTTTCTTGTCACATATGAACAAGGGACTATACTTGGATAGGATGCTTGTGGTTTAACACATGTGGTTTGTGAACACTGGGATGAGAGCGAGAAAAATTCCAAAGCATACCGTAGTAATATTTAATACTGCCACCGATACTGACCTTTGTTTGTCTTTGCGTCTGTTCCTGTCATCCGATTGGCACTGTCTGCCACGTGGCTCTGGAGACCAAGATAGGGAACGTATATGGTATAAAGAAAGAAATAGTATCAAATGAAAACACAAGAGAACGAGATGGCTTCAATAGATACACAAGATACGGAAATAATGAAACGAGCTACTCGCGTTGCTGGTTAAGAGAGCGCAACACTCGCGCTACTACCACGCTACTAACACTACTAAAACACCACACGAGGAAAACTCCTCATTAGAAGCAATTTTCCATTAATTTTCACAACGCATATCGTACTGACCTACGTTTGTCTCTGTGTCTCTGAGACTGCTCGCGTGACTTCAACGAATGCGTGACTTCGAGAATGGGAACGTGACCTTCCGAGGAATAAAGTCGGGAAAATAAGTTACGTAATTGTCAAGCAAAGCACAGCAATTGAATCAATGAAGATCAAAAGCAAATGTGAGTACAACTGACTTCATCTTTGTACGTACCGGCGATCACTGCCCTTTCGTTTCCTTTTCCCCATGGACATACGCAATGCCAAAAGAGAAGAAGACAGAAGACAGCACAGATAGCGTGAAATGAGCGCGCTCCAAATTTCTGCGAGTGTATCAGCGAGTTCAACCGAGGAGAAATTCGATGACACCGGAGATACCTAATATGCAATTTGACGATTGTCGGACATGCCGCGCCAGGAAGATAGTTAATGTTTAACATAATAGTTAGGTTCCGATATCTAATTAACAAGCGTTCGTTCCAGTTCTTTAGTTAACGCAAGCTGCGCGGCCAGTTCAAAAATCAACCTATGCCGTTTGGCTTGTCAGGATTAAAACATGATTCAAGGAATTGAGGTCCTCTTTTGACGCGTCCAAAGCGGTATTGATCCCGGATTTTGCCTCTGATCCGTAATCCCATGGCTGTGATCGCGATCCCAGGCCTCTGATCCCTGATCCCACTCCTTTGATCCCTGATCCCACCCCTTTGATCCCTGATCCCACATACCTCGTTACGACCCTGAAACTAAACCCCTCGTTAAGTCCGTCTGCGAACAAGCGCCGAAATCCTTGTTGTGGGCCCCCGACTGTCTACCAGGATTTGAGTACGCACCATAATTGGTCTGTTCAGAAAAGCGATTGTTTTACTTTAATGAGCAAATTTAACGGTTAATCATAACCATTTCAATTTCCTCACAACTGATTGGTGCATAAACTGCTCTATTTTGCATTAATTAATCTGCAAAGTTGTAATCGGACAGTGTAATCGGACAGTTGGCTGTAATCGGACACCTGTAATCGAACAGTTACATAAGCCAATCATTTTAATTCCTGTCAGCTAAATCCACCAATCACCACATTGATTACAATCACTATAGCAACAAAAACTTACCCTTCACAGCTGGGGCTTTTCCTATTAAAAGCTTTTTTCAAGGAAAACTTTTGTTTTTCGGAAATTGTAATGGTTATGATTAATTGATAACAGGACATCGTGTCGTCCAATTCTGTCTGTAATCATACTCGTGATTAACAAATCGGACTCCCGCCTCGCGGTCGTCAGTCCTATTACCATTATTAATTTTAAAAAGACAAATACACCGCTAGAACAAAGCACTGATCGGCGCAGAATAAAGCACATGGTCACGGAATGGATAGATTTAATGGCCGGGCCCGGGAAAAATGTTCAATGCAAGCAATCAACATCTTCACGGAAACCTTCCAGAGCTAAAACATACCTTACAAATATAAATGAGCAAAACCAAACCGCACGAAGAAAACAAATTACAAATTACAGAGGTGTCAAACTACTAAGAGGGTCTCAATGGGGTTAAATTATTAACCGTCAACCGTCAAAAACGCAATTTTTTAACCGGACTGTCAACCGTCAACGTGACCCCCCCCCCCCCCCCATTAAGACTCTCCTAAGCTACTAATGGAAAAACGTACGGACCTTCTAAACATCCGCATGGCGGCTACCATGTTATGGCTATATTTAAAACAAAAACGCCTCCAAGAACGTCAAATGTAGCCTGCGATTACAGCCCGGGAGGCTCTCAGGCCGGGAGCGAAGACAACGGCTGTATTCGCAGGCTACGTTAGTCGTCAAATGAGCAAATGTCACGAACGTAGGAACCGAAAAGCATGGAAAAGGCCTGTCAACCCCCTTTTTAATCAGATTAAAGATAAATCCGAAACGTACTTCCGGTCAATATTGAGTCTGTTGGGGTCTATAACAAGGATTTTGGCGTTGCCTCGAAGACGTTGCTAGCTGGGTTAGATTACGTCTGTGGCGCTAGTTCCCTGGCAGCTTATATAGCGAATTGGCCAATCAAAGTGCGAGTCAACGCGATGGTATGCCAATGAGGGCCTTCCACTTGTATTGGACTCCTCAGGCTTGTGCTAAAACCTCTGCTGGTAGCAGAAGGTATCAATCACATTTCCGCAACACAGCATATCAGCATATTCCGCGAAATCGTTGCCGTCAATTTTCCAAATCTGTTTTCGCCAAGATGGGCTTCAGTGATCGACGAGCGCAGGTAAATTTGATTATTCCGCCGCCTCTTCGGTCCCGAAACAGTTGCGTGGATTGGATCCAATCATTGGCCTACCAAACTTGTGATCACTTACGTAAATTCAGGCACACGGGTGTCCGTAGTCTGCTTGCACCGCATGAGGTCGAGACACACTATGCGACAAATCGCTGCGACACTTCGCTGCGACAAGTTGCTGCAACAAATCGCCTCGTGTGACGTGTGAAAATCGTCTTCGCTGCGACGGAACTCTGTCGCTGCGATCTGTTGCACGAATTCTGGCTTTTAAGCGCAAGCAGCCTTGTCGCAGTGTGTGTACGGCTTCTGCGACAAATCGCTGCGACAAAATTTAAATCAACCAATGAGGGAGGGTCAATTTTTTCTAGTTCATATTTCCCCTCTTCCAAATTCGTTTGCGTGCACCAATGCGGCTCAGCAGTTTCACCGACGGTGAGTTTGCCGGAACTTCGCTTGTTTCGGCGGTTTTGCCTCGGCCGTTTTAATCAGGTGGTTTCGTTTCCCGGTGATGACTTCTCCAATCGTTGTTTGGGTATTAGGTCATGCAAGCAAAAAGACTCAGTTTGTTATCAGATATTTTTTTCGCCGATAATCCGCTGCCCATTCAGTTGTTGGAGTTCACGGTCCTCACGAGGGTGAACCGAGCTTCACATGTACTGTAGCCCGGACTGCAGCTGACAAATGTTGCAAAATCGGCCCCTTACTCGGAAACCGGGAGATATTCGATCTAAAGGGTCTTATAAGTTTAATGTCGAGCGAAACATAAGTTAATATCACTTGTGACGTGTTGTGAAAGCGGTGAAATTTGCATTTCACTGGTGCCGTCGCTTAATATGTAAATAACAAAACAAAACCGCACACACCATATTGCCACGAGGTCAGAAAAGTTCCTTCCGGGAGCGGTATAAAAGGCGTATCTGTGGAGTTGGGCTTTTTTTGTTTTGAACAGTAACCAACCGTCTGTGTCGACGTCAGTGGAAACAAAGATCAGAGTTCGCAACGCATCATTGAGAAGAAAGCTGATCATATTTCAGTTTTTCACGTGTACCACGTTCTACATTAGACATTCAACCGGTAGCAAGGCTAGTTGATACTAAAAACGATTGATACGGACAAATACACCAACATCAGATATTCGCTATTTCACGAGCGATATTACTGAAGAGCACCCTCCACATAATGTCATCCTGGGGAGTCGATTGTCACGATGCCTGCACGCCGGTTCATAATGGCGGTACAAACAGCGACCGAGGCGCAAGTAAACCTTCCAGTAACGGTTTAAGTCCTGCCGGTATGATTCAGCAGGTTTCGCCCAGTAATTCTGGATTGATAGGCGACAGGTTGGTATAGTGTGTTATGTGTATAAAGGAAATATTAAACTGTTTTCGAAAAGCTAGCTTGTATCGCTCGCCAGGGGCACTCGCGCAGTACACTCGGAGGGCCTCGCGCCCTCGGGTCGTCTGTTGTTAGGTTGGACCAAACGAAACTCAGTTAATCCGCAGGACGTGCTTCTATCATATTCCAAGCTAATTAGTAAAATATGAGAATACATTTGATTTCAGGCTGCACGCAGATGAGAATAACATATTAAGTAGTCGACCGGAACGTTTGTATTGATTCACTATCGCAACTCTGTACGGCATATGCAAAAAGAGCTACAAAGGTCAACTAAACGTGTTAAACATCAGTTCAACACTGCGCTAGGTATAGAAGCAGTATACAGACTTTATCGACTGATTTATCACTGACTTTCGAATAATTCAGATCCCTATATTTGCCAAGTCTCGAAAGAACTACAATGAATACAATATCGATCCTGTAATGACAGTTTGCTCTCCCTATACATATGGCGCCCAAGCGCGACCCCTACGTTCGCTTCGAAAAGGTAATCTGATCATCGAAACTTTGTCGAAATTTGTTTCGTGCATTTAACCCAATCTCGCTGCGAACACAAGGGCGACTTTCGCTTGTAAACGGACTAACAACATCTGTTTAATACGCGGGTGTAGTCCTCACATTTAGCCATGCTCTCGAGTTAAAATACAAGGGTACAATTAATTTGTTACTATTAACCCTTTCAACATGCAAGTGTGAGAATTTTTCAATACCTTTTATTCCAATATGATTTGAGCCCAAGGGATGCGCGGCGCCGGGGTCACAATTTACGAATGATTGATTTTGCCATTTATTCAGAATTGCAATGAACCCCATCCACGCACATCAGATTTTGATTTGCGTTTGATCAAATACAGTCTTTAGTGAATAAAACAGTCCTGTACGATTGATGTTAAAATTACGTAGCACTGGCCCTGTTAAGCGCCATTGTAACACAGCAATGAATACAAAGTAAAGTATCTCTTTTATAGCCAGTTTTACCACCATGTGACCTATGACCTGCGATAAACATACCTGACTCGGGAGGTGTTTACATTGTACCGGCGCGACTTTCATTCCGGTGCAAGAAGAACAAGGAGCTAATTCAAAAAGAAATAGTGTTTCATTTCCGGAATAACATCTTGGGTTAGCGAAGTGTAGGCAACATTGTGTTTAGCCTGCGTAGCTGGCGGGATTTCGACCACGAATGATTGGTTTCGGGCTTTGTTCTTCTCTTCTCGGTACATGCTCTGCCGCTCACACAAAACATTACCGCCAAGGCTACATTGTGTTCACCTGTGTTTTTTCCCACAGAAACATGTATTAATACATCTATTGCCAAGTACGAACTTTACTCTGATTGGATAGTGTAACTGCTATGTAAATAGTTAATCCCCAGAGAAAATTTGCCACAGTATTTACATTACAACTTAGCACGTAAAGGAATATCTTTGCATTTTTCTTCAACAGATCGTTATCTTCTATCGTAGAATCACTTCAGTCGCAAGAACTTTCAATTTTCTGACACATTCTAATGCCTTTTTGGGAATTTTAACGTTAACAACGTTTGAACAACATGAGTTCACCAGTTTGTTTGTCTACTTGAAACATGTTTAGTTACATGACCAAGTAGGAACGTTTTCAGATTGGATAGTGTAACTGCTATGTAAATAGTTCACCCCTGAAGCCAAAGTATAAAATACGGGTCAAATACCGTTTCGTTTCTGAGGAAACGAAACAAAAAGTCGAAGAACCGTGTTTTCATAAACCGTTTTTATTGGGGTGTGAGTTTTATACTGTGTAAACGCTGCCGTCAAAAAGAAATATGAAATGAACAGTCGTACAGCCTTTTACTACCCGACACCGGAATGATTGGGCGTTTACCATTTACAAACAATTCCCGGAAATTCCGGTTGGTTTGTAAATGGAACACGACATTTTGGTTCGTTCCACTGGAAAATTTCCGAAAATAAAGGAATTTCGAAAAAGGTAGTCAAGTTTTCCCGGTGGAAATTTCCCAATGGAAATGTGTGTTCTATTTACTGGTTTCTCGTCTTCCTCACCAGTTCCAAGCCTTTCACGGTCGTTTTCGCAGCCAGGCCCCTCTCGTTTTCTTGCTGGGCCGGCTTCAACCAAAATGGCGTTGTCGTGTTCTTCAGAGGACAGTGTTTAGAGTTTGCACAAGTGCTACTTGATGTACTGCTGTCTCAAATCTACTAAGGCTCCACATAAGCAGTGGATGATCCTGTTCAAACTACTCAGGGTTATGTAGAACCGGTCTGACACTGAGCGGATCACTTCCGACAACTGTTCCGAGTTCACAATAAACCATACGAATGCCAGCACTTGTTTGTGAAAGGGAATTGGAGTTCGTCCAAATGCCTGTCGGGGTGGGACCCTTCCAGTGGCTTGTGCTTCTCTGCATAGAGCTTCCATGGTGACTCTTGTCATTCTGAAATGACTTTAAAACTTCATCGAACGAATATGCCGGCATAACCATGGTTTCTGTTAAGGTCGGGTCTCATGAAAGTGGCAGCAGCTGACAGGATACACATTTCACCATCATCTTCTGAATTTATCAGACTTTCTTCATCTATTGAAAACTGTAAACTCTCGTGAGACATCAACATACGGCTCATCATCAACATTTGAGACGCCATTTTCAATTTTCGCGGGAGATTCTTGGGGCAAGAGAGGGACCTGCGAACGAATGAGACGTGCGTTCAAATGGAACACACTCTTCCCGAATGGAACTTCCCAACGGGAATTTCCGGGAGGTTTTGGTAAATGGTAAACGCCCAATATCTCGCTCCGGTGCTGGAACCAGGGCGAACTCGAGCCGTTCGTTACGGTATGACATTTTGAGGCGGCATCATGTAAACGATTACATGGACATACGAAAGTCGCCCCGGTATATATAAACACCCCCTCAGTAAAGTGCAATTAGCTGACGTCACAATCTCCATTTGAGTCTACCGGCATCGAAAAATCAGCGGATCTAATACTGACGAATTTGCAGATTCAACTAAGAGAAGGCCACGACCAGTGGACATTTTCTCTCGTCCCGTTCACGTTTTTAAATTTGGTCAAATCGAGTATTTTATATGGAAATAGTCGCCTTGTTTGATCGAAGGATTTGGATCGTCACGCAGCGCTTCTCGATGTCACAATTAAGAATTGCGTGACTAGTCAACGGCTGTGGAGGATATAAACTATTCGGCGATTCTACAACGAATGTCATTGCCGTCACATTTGGCTACCGAGAATGAATAACCCGTACATCATGCAAGCCATCTAATAAAATACCCACTACGGATACTTGGCAATCTATAAGTATATACATCACAAAATACAGCGGCAAAATATTCGAGTCAAGCTCCCGTGATAGGAAAGTTTTCCGAAAGCTTTGCTCGACTCTAAATTTGCGAAATCTAATGGATGGCTCATTTTTCGCAAACTTGTCCGTCGTTGTTTCGCCTGCGAATACAACCGTCTTTCTTCCTTCCCGGCCGGCTTGGCGTTTCGCAATGCCAAACGCTATCCGTCGGATAAATCGCTATCCGGGGACTCATGTTTGGGTAGAGGAGTGCCGCTGGGTTTTCAAACCCTGACCATGTTTAGGACAAAAGTAACGTCAAACGCATACTCTGTTTAGGGCAAGGGAAAACGTTTTTATACTTTTGCGCTAATATCTTGGCCTCAAAAAATCTCGTGATGACTGATGGCCGGCTAAATAAATACTGATGAACGTTTCTGATTTCCGATTGCTTCAAACTCGACGAAAGTCTTGAAGCCATACCCTGTCTATGACGACTCCAGACCCCGTTTAGGACAGATTCGCTTGAAATTATATATCCTGTTCAGGACTGAAAGCATCCTCGGAAATCCAGGGGCGAAAGTTTACAAGAAGTTAAAGAGTGGAGTGCCCCTGGGAAACTACACTTCAACGACTGGTTCCACGATCCATTCTAATGCCTGCCTGTGATTGGCGACAAAAAGTTTTTGTGGCCAATCAGAGGCAAGCATTCGAATGGGTCCTGGAACTAGTCCTTGAAGTGTAGTTTCCCAGGGGCACTCATTCTACTTCTTGTAAACTTTCGCCCCTGGGTCTCCGAGGATAGACTGAGAGGTCAAAACCCGTAACCATATGTGGGAGTACCCCATATGGATAGTGTCATCCAGTGTTATCCAACCTTTTAACAATCCATCACAGGAAAAACGATGGCAGCTGTGCATTTTACCACAATACCTTGTTTGCAAATCTAACAGAGACCACAGGGCATATAGAAAGCTATGATTTAACGAAATTCGTTTATGTACCTTCTCGGATTGTTCCTACCGAGTTTATCAATGCGTTAAGGAATGGAACATTTTAGACGCATCTTTTAAAGAAATTGGCTCTCTTCTTTTTAAACAGAACGTTAAAAGTTATATATTTTAGATATTTTATAGCTTTTAATATTTTAATCTATCCGACTTTTAAACATTTTTACCCTGTCGCTTGTACAATTTAGGTTTTTAGTTCTTAACTTTTTATTTATTGTTACTATTATGCATTCATTTATTTAAGATCTTTGTGAATTGAGCTCTCTGTATAAAGATTGTTATTGTTATTATTATTATTATTATTATTATTATTATTATAAGATTTAAGAGATTTTCTTTGCGTTTTTAGTTTTTTGTGCGAAAGGAATTATAGGTAAATGCATAGTACGCTGTGGATTGAGATCAGATTGGGAAAAATTTAATCAAAATCCGAAGAAAAAGTCTGCAACGAAAAGGTTGATATTGTTGGTAATATTTTTTAATGTGTCCAGATGCGTACTTATTACCGGGAAACCTGAGTAGCGGTGGAACATGTTTTTTTTAACGATCGGTGCTATTTTACCAACGCCACATAGCCTGGAATGTCAACATCCCTCCCTCACCACTTCACCACCACGTTGTTCCAATAACCCCCAAACCCGCCCGAAAACATCTTGTAAACTAGGTTGCCACTCCTGTAATCAAAGCGCGATTCAGACTTTAATATAAACGACTTCTGTAGGCCTTATTTTAGTCTAATAGTCTTAGCCAGGCCCAATGGCATTTACCATTGTGAGAGGCTTGGTTATTAATGATGGCAAACAGCGAGGTTGTCAGCAAAACGAACCGATGTGTACGAACCGAACCCTTTGCCCGTTCCGAAACTGAACAGAAGTTCGAAATTTGGTGTATTATCATGGTGACTATACGCCATATCTTTGTAATTTCTATTGCATCTTGGAAAACGTAACTTCTGATTGGTCAATTTAGTGTGTCCTATTTGCCCATTGGTGTACGCTGCTGACTATGTTTAGCGCGCGCTGATGTGAAGCGACATGTCGTGTTAAAACGCGATCAAGGCAGAGAAAAGAAAGTGTGACTTTACGAGTATTCTCTCCTTTTCTTTTTGTGGTTGGCGAATATGAAAATCTTCACGTTTAGAATACATCCCTCCATAACGCTGAAAGAATTTTTTCGTAGGCTGCGTCTTAAAGCTATTCAAAAGTGCGATTTCATTTTGACCATTTCCTTTGCCCATAATACATCTTGTTTACCCCACAAAATTTTGCATAAGCACTGTCTTCAGATTCTCTTGGGACGACTGTATTACGTAGGAGAATTGGGAAACAAAGGTTATGTAAAGGACTGCGCGAGTCAATGTTCGCGTTTGTTCAAAATTCAGTAAGCGAGCGCAGTTGAAACTCTGAGAAATTGCAGTAAAACGCCTAAACGTTGTGCTATAAAACAAATAGTAAACGCCATGGCGTACACTATTGAGTTATGGATCCACTTGGGAGGTTTGCGAAGTACTCGAGAAGCTAGAGTCGCACTCGGCTATCGCCTCGTCCGACTCTTACGCTTCTTTCGTGCTTAGCAACCCCCCGCGTGCATCAATAACTCAATAGTGTACGCCATGGCGTTTACCATTTGTTAAATAGTGACTTAAAGTGTATTGACTTCCCTTAATTAGTATAGGAGGATAGGGTGGCGTAATGGTTAATGTGCTGGAGCCCCGAGTCCCGATCGGACGGTCCGGGTTCGAGCCTCGGTCGGGCAATGTGTTGTGTTCTTGGGCAAGACACTTTACTCTCACTGAGCCTCTCTTCTCCCAGGTGTATAAATGGGCACCGTTGAATTTACTGCTGGGGGGTAACCCTGCTATGGACTAGCATCCCATCCAGGGGGGAGGAGAAATACTCTCTGTCGCTTCATGCTACAGAAACCGGGATAAACTCTGGCCTGATGGGCCACCAGGCTCGAATGCAGACTTTACCTTTAATTAGGATGCTAGTTTTCCAATTTATCCTCATTCTCTAAATGCACTTACCTTTAGGCGACGTGCTTCCTGATAACTAATCATCCTACCAATTTCATTTGATGTTATAGATACTCGAGCGATGACTCTCTGTGGGACGTGGTGGCCCATCGATATCAACAGATAATCGAAAAAGAGTTCAAACTACTCGGCCAGTTTCCTGCCTACTATGACGGTCAAATGATTCCCTTGACTACCCCTGTCACAAAGACAGTGAATGCAGCTTCCAATCATAAAGAAGGTACCTCCAAAAAATACCGACGCCATTCAACAAAGCAAGAAAAGGGAGCATCAAAATGCACATTAACGGAAAAAGATGTTGAAACATGCAATATTTCCATAAATGAGTATGTATATACCAGCATTGGAACTGAGAACATGGAGGACGAGAGCCTTCCTAAAATTTTGGAAGTCTATAGCTTGAATTCCCTAAAGTTGCCAAAGGAAGTGACAGCAACTGACCGGAAGACAAATGGACCAGAATCTGATCGGAAGAGAAAAAACCAAGGTGTCTTCTCCTGTAACAACGAGGAAACGTCAAAAACGATAAGTGACATGTCAACTGCGCAGACTTCAAAAAATGCTGTAATTCAAGATTCAAACACATGTATTCTCGGTTCCGAAATTAAGCCTCTTTTGGTATCCGATAACTTTATAGATCTGACAATCAGTGATGAAGAAGAAACAAAGTCATGCAGTGTCCATGATGGAGCAGCGAGTCGTGATGAAAGTTGTTCCAAGGAAAACGGGAATGCAGACAACAGAAGTGATTTCAATCAACTAAAAGAGGACGGTGATAATGGAAGGGGAAAGAAAAGTAAACAACGCAAACGTAAAAGTGTTTTTAGCAATAGAAGAAAAGATAAAAGTAGGCGCCTAGCAAAAAAACAGCAAACAAACACCAATAAGAGCTCCAAAGGGAGTGGATATAACAGCGACGACTTCATCAAAGGTGACACTGACAAAACTCCGTGTGTTAACCACGCTGGAAACAGTTATCACGATAAATGTGAACAGAGCTTAAATGGCCACAACAATAATAAAGATTGGAAGAAAGTGGAAAAGCCGAACAAAGACACGAAAGAAAACATAGACGAGAGGACGGAGTATTGGAGCTGTAGTGATGTAAACATCGGCGCTAATGTATCATTAGACATGAATTATCGAGAGAATAAGATAACGACTCTGAAGGCAAGGCTAGCGAAACAAGAAGAAGAACTTGCAAAGCTAAGGACGCAGAAAGAAAGTAAAATGGCAAAAGACAGGAGTCTGGAAGCACCACTTCAAGATGTCCGACAGAAACTAAAAGAATCGGACAACAAAAAGTCGAGTATACAATGCCATGACACTCGGGTAGAAGCTGATCCTGGTGAGGTGGATCTGGATGACATCTGTCGGCACGTGATTAAATCATTTGACATATTTTATGCTCGCCAGTGTGCGGCAAGAAGAAAAAGAAAAGAAGGATCCAATACGCTGTACGAAGGAAATAATTGTATTGCAAAGCAAGCTAACGGCAGAAATTCAGATCTTGATAATCTGCATTTGCAACCAGGGAGTCAAGAGGAATTTTTGTTTCAAGTTGGTTTGAGAAGGAGATCTCTTAAGAGCCTTTAAGTTTTTCACCTGACCAATCTAATAGAAGTTCGTGGCTTTCAAATTCTACCAACTATCATACGCCCATGACGGTCAAAGGAAGAGACAGATTGACTTTCTCTGCCTCATCGATGGGCAACCCCATCCAGAGTTTATAATAATTAGCATACGTTTTGTTATCGCTATATTTCCTTTTTTCCACTCGTGAATCATCCTTTTGTGCTTTCGTTGTGTTAAGTATATCGCACTAGCGCAATCAAAAGCCGATTATTAAAGCAAATGATAAGGTCTATTTCTTCAACTGATCATTGTTTGATTTTGCGGAATCGAAATAAGGCATTTTGTAATTTCTCAAATTCGTTGTGCTTTCATTTCTAAATTTTGTAAAAGGAACACCATCATAAGATAAAGTTGATGCCTTCGTGAAGAGAGTGATTAATATCGCTAAACCTGTACTCTGTTTAGGATCGAATGGTGCAAGCGCTACGCATTGCATAACTGCCAATTTCTTCGCGTAAAATTTCGAGAATAAGCCCTGAACGTCCTTATTTCGAGGTCTTATATTTGGGGTCGGGGTGACAGTGGGGGATGGGGGGGGGGGGGTAAGGGGGCCTCCATTCAAGTAAGAAAACTACGTAGTAAGAAATACATAGTAAGAAATTGCCTTTTGTGTACGCTATGTTGTGATGTAGGTCAAGATGCCCGAATTCTCGCCCAAGAGGCGACAACCCTGTGACCTTCCTCATATCGGTGAAAAACTTGGAACTACTGGTTAGACTTTTGTTGAAAGAACTGGGACAATTTTTTGGATTATCCTGTCTTGAATTGGGGACTAAAAAACAGTTTTTTTCAAGGAACGATTTTTTGAAACAACCTGTTATTACTGAATGATAGGAGAACGTTTTTCCAAAGTTTCATTGCCATCTTCGAGCCGATGAGTTAAGGTGGCTTATGCTTTGATGAGCAGTTGCTTCCACTCTTTATCAATTGTGCAATAGTATTGGTATCAATCATTGGTGAACAAGTTATGATTATTTTCTTAATGTTTCTAGTCACCATAGCAACAGTATAACCTGTTGAAAACACCCTCAAGTTTAGCTTTAAGTGCTCATAACTCAAAACGAGCTCGGTGACTCGCATTTTTTATTATTAATATTTATTAGCTTTTTGCAAATTTAAAGAAAAATCATAGGAGCCGTTTCAGAGCCACCTCGCTGCGGTTCTCAATAACATGCGAACTCTGAAGTTCAAAACCCAACCAACGATTGCGTTTTTCGCTGCCGTCAATCATAATTACGGTAAAAGTTAATGAACCTTGAAAATCAGAAACAAACAAAGTGGATCGAAGTCTACCAATCACAACTGACAGACGTGATCTTTTGCCCTGTTGAAGTGTACCTCTGTTTTCTGAGAGGCCCACTTGATGACTGACGGCAGCGAAAAACGTAACCGTCGACATGAGCAGAGTTCGCATGTTTCTGAAAACCGCAGTAACTTGCTGAAAATTTAAGATGGCCCAAAAACCGTTCCTAGGATTTTTTTGGACTTTACAGAAAGTTACATCTTGGTATGTTGATCAAAATTCAGCGATTTCTCGGCATACAGACGTACAACCAGTAAAACAAATCATTTGGTGAGAAAATCAAGTCACTTCCAGATCAACAAACTTCTTCTATTTGAGCCTACAGCCAATCCAGCGGTTCATTGTGTATAGCTTATTTACCCGCGTATAATGTGCCTACGCCAGGTTTGTGCTTTGGGACGTTTCTCAACTTGAGATTGGGAAGTCGAAGGTTCGATGTTCGGTGGGATGCTAATATTTTTTCCGTTTTTCTTTTCTTGTTTCCCTTTTACTTTATGGGGTGCTAATAAATGCTTTGTGTTTGTCATATATGCACTGGAAAGTAGAATAATCGAAGAGTGAAAGTAATAGATTCTTTAAACAATTTTAAAGTTGTTCAGCTGAAATGTATGTTAATGGCATAAATCTCAAAGAGTTCGTGTATGGAAAAAGCTTTTAATTCTCTTGTCAGCATGGAACCACGGCAAAATTAATACTTGCAATACTTTGGGTTCCTCACTCCCGGTTCACTACATAATAAGATCGATCGATAGTTCAGATCACGCACCTAAAGCTTTATTTGTCAAAACGGATTTAATTGTCTAGAGTTTGTAAGACACTTACGCTAAACACGGAAGAAAATAAAACTTCGTTCTTTTTGAGATTCTGGAGGTCCTTTCGAGTACACAACTGGAATACGTGATTGCCAGTCCCGACCGACTTGCCAGCCGTATGTAAAGTCAAACGTTTACGACTGATCGACCGAGCGAGTGCCCTGGGGCTACCTACAAGACTCTTGGATTTTATAAAATTCAGTCGTTTTCGAGATAACATGCCCGGAAGATACACCCTAAATCTGAATAATCGCGCTTCGTTAACGAATAGGGTTGCAGTGTCTGTAAGCCCAAAAATATTGCAAATAAATTTCTGAAGTGAACATATCTGCCAAATGTTGTTTACAGTGCGACCCGGAAAACCGTGAACGCCTAAAATTATTTCTGGAATGTTTATTGTTTCGCGACCAATCAGATGCCAGTTGAAACCGCAAGACGCAACCGCAGCAAACCGCAAGAGCAATTATCTGAAAAGTTCGATTAGTCACGAAACGAGGTGTTGGCTTTTTCTTCTATAATTTTACCGTTAGCAATACTGAAATTATTGTTCTATTTGAGAGCTTCAGTATGCATTTGCAGAGAATAACTACGAACGATATTTCACTAGTAAGAGATGTTGAATCGAACAAACACGATCAGACACAGCCAGACAGCGCGACTGAGAGTTCTCGGATTATATTCAAATGCAGCATCTCTTTTCAGAAAAACATCGGTCATGATTATTCTTTGTTTATGCATAAGGTCAGAAATAGATCAATGTCATCAATAGTGTAGGCCAATTTCACTATTTTCTAACGGTAATATCGTGGAAGGAAAAGCCAACTAGTTGTTTCGTGCCTAATCCAAACCTTTGCGGTTTCATCTCGCATCTGATTGGTTGAGAAACAACATTCCAGAAATAATTTTGGGTGTTCACGATTTTCCGGGTCGCATTGGTGCGCTCCATAAAAAAAATGGCATTTAGCGATCACGTTTGCACCCGCCAAACAGCCGCAAGATGACAGGAATTCGATATCGTGTGGGCAGAAAACTTGAAAAAAGTTTAAACTTCCCACATTGATTTTTCTTTCATTTTTTGACAATCTGCCGAGAATCGTAAATAAAATCAGTTCATGGAAAAAGGGGGTTTTAAACATGTTGCAGTGTTGTTATGGCAACCAGCAATGTTTCGAAAGTAATCACAATATGTTCGCCAATGATTGGACATTTGTTTGATACCAATATTGTAGCATTAACTGATAACGAGCGGCAGTACTGACCCATCAACTCTTAAGAGCTGGAATTTTCTGGAAACTAGTGTGATCCACCTTAAAAATAAATTAAAATGGTCGCCTATTTTTATCAAACAGGTTAAACATGAATTGTTTAGTGACTGCCCTTCAGTTTACTTGCCGGAAGCGTTTTAATGGACTGCGTAATAGGCCTTTTCCGAGTTCTCGTTTGCCCTAAGTGCCAAACCATTCACATGAAAATGCATGCGTTTTACCTGCATGTTCATTTTCATGCAAAGCAAACTCGAGCTCGTTTTCATATGAATAGTTTCGTATTTAGACTCGATTTGAAACAGAAAAGGAATAGATACGAGTAGAATGGCTACTTTGCCACCTCAGCAGCAAATATTGTAGAAAACAGAAGCATGCGCGACTGCTATATCAAAAACTATTAAGTACGACATACATCTTTTTTCTTCTGGTGTTGTTGCCTCTGTTCTTCTTTCTTGTGCTTTTGATAGATATTCTTATATCATTTCTTGACAACAGCAAGTTGCCACCCTTGCAGTTCTAACAAGTCCAAGAAAAGACAGGAATTCATCTTGCGTAAAAGCTTCTTTCCTTATGTCAGCTTTGGCGCATTCGAGCATAGATTTCGCCTTGGACAGGATAACTGTTTTGTCAGTTTTCTTATCCGAATCTGAACAGTAAATTTCTGGTGGTACAAGGTTACGAAAATTATATCGAAATCTTTTAGTGTTCGATGAAAAGGCATTCCCTGTCCCCATTCGTTTCCGACCTTTACATGATGAAAGTTGCTTGAAGTTCACCTTTTTGAAACTATTCTTCAATGTTATTAGATCATAATAACTTTTAACGGAAACATCACTCTCATTTTCATACAGCACTGGTTTACCTAAAGAACAGCCCTGGTCTTCCTCTAATGATGTCAGAAGTTTCTTTGATTCGAAGTTCCTTTCCCTTCTCTCACTTCGCAGTCGGCTAATTGCTTTTTCTTGCTCTGCTACTAATGCCTTCAAACTTTGAATTTTTTCCTCCGTTTTAGTTGCAGTGTTGCTTTTTGGTCCCTGTTCAGTTCTATGTAGCTCTGCGCGTTCAGTACAGTTAGTATTACTGAACTGGCAGGTATTGGCGTCCCTTTCATCAACAACGTTGTCCGTGTTCTCATCGTTAAACCAATATGGCGGCTCCTCTGTTTGATCTATATCGTAAGGTTGATAATCATCCTCACAAGAAATAGAATGGTTCCACCAATCGCCTGAAAAACTAACAGCAAGATGCACGTATGTGAACATGAGCCGGATAATTTTGTTAATTTTAATAGTTAAGGTTAAATCTTATCGGGTCAACAACGAAAATTAAGTGGCTGTCATTAAGTCCATTACTGAAAGAAAAGATGATTCTATTATCAACAAAACTTTTACGTAAGAAGTTTTAAACGATTCCGTTTAGGTCTCTGACTGTTTCTTACCAAGTGGATACCGTCGGAAATGTGCGTATTTTGATAGTTCCGAAGACATCTACGCCACCTAAGCAAGGAATCTCTGCGTTCTTGCTATAACTAATGTTTATTACACGTAATTGTGTCGCAGATTTAGGAATAGGGATTTTTAGCAACGACGACGGCGACGGCAAGGAAAACGTCATTTCAAAATATAACTTCTCGTTTCTGTGACACTTTGGTAATTATTGAAATTTGCTTAACTTGGAAAATGCTGACGAACTGTCCAGGAACTAAATTACTATGAACGGCGTTAAAGTAAGGAAAGAGAAAGAAAACTTTGCCGCCATGCGCTCACGTTCTCGAAAAAACATAAAATTTGGTCATTTCACGTTGTTGTTTTGCAGATGAAGGCACAGAAATGTACAAAACTATAGGTGGTTTTCACTGTCACGCCATCAAAATATAAACTCGAAACCATGCAATTAAAAAATCTGATAAATTCTAATGTTATAAAATATTAATAGGTGAACAACATTTCCAAGTCTCAGGTCTGTGCGGTACACCATTCGTGAGTTATTTGCCGAAGCATTTCTCGCAAATTTATAGAGCTCATTATGGAAACGCCATGTTGGTGCCTAGCTTGATGGGCACCAACATGGCGGCCGGAAATCAAAGAAAACATCTGGCACTCGCTTTTACCATAAAAGCGACTGCTCTTTCCTCATGATCTAGTGTATATGCACATACACATTGTACGCAACAACGAAATGGCCGATTTCCACGAGAAAAACAACGACAAAACAAGTAGAAGAAAAACTAAAGGTCAATGCATTTTTACAACAACAAAAATGGCGGATGGTTACAAAAGTTCTCAAGCACATGTTCTAGTCCGTGAGGGACTAAGTCCTAATTTAAACAAAGAGTCCGCTGGCTTGCGGGGCAGTCGGCAACATAGCCACCCCTGTATACGACGTCAGTCTATACACAATGTTCGGCCTCCTCGAGGAGGCAAAGCTTGACGACTGGCCGCTTCAATGTCCCATGTTTCGTCTGAACTTCAACAGTGCGGATGAGGCCATCATCTCCTGGGAATGTCTTCACAACTCGGCCAAGGTTCCATCTGCCACGGGGTAGGTTGTCCTCAACCACTAGTACTAGGTCTCCGATTTGGACATCAGTTTGAGATTTGGTTCTCCATTTCTTTCTCTCAGTAAGCGCAGGCACGTACTCACGTAGCCATCTTCTCCAGAAATGGTCGGTCAGCGTCTGAGCTTGTCTCCACTGCTTTCTGGAATTCAGATCTCTCTCATCAAAGACGCCGGGAGGCATGTTCGGGCTGTTTCTTCCAAGGAGGAAATGGTTAGGTGTGATTGCTTCAAGGTCCTGAGGATCAACGCTGACATGAGTTAGAGGCCGGCTGTTGAGCAAACTCTCAACTTCTACCATTACTGTGAGCAAGGTTTCATCATTCACTAGCTGGCCATTCAGGATGATCTTCAGAGCTTTCTTTGCTGATTTGACAAGTCTCTCCCAGACTCCCCCGAAGTGTGGAGCTGAAGGGGGGTTGAAGAACCACTGGATTCTGTCTTGTGACAAAGTATCTGAGATCTTGGCCTGGTCCAGTCCATCAAGGCACTCCTTAAGCTCTCGTTCCGCGCCAACGAAATTGGTCCCGTTGTCGCTGTAGATGTTTCTCGGTTTTCCTCTTCTAGCTATCATTCTCCTCAGCGCCATGATAAAGCTGTCTGTTTCGAGTGAGTGCGCGATTTCCAGGTGTACAGCTCTCGTCACAAGGCAGGTGAACAGGCAACCATAACGTTTCACAGTAGATCTTCTCTCTTTAACTAATAGCGGGCCAAAATAATCTACACCAGTGTTGTAGAAGGGTGGGGTGAAAGCTTCAAGTCTGCTCTGGGGCAGGCTTGCCATCAGCGGTGGATCTGGTTTGGCATTGTGTTTTCTGCAAACTTGGCATGACTTGGCTATTTTCTTGAGAGCAGATCTCACTTTCGGGATCCAATACCGTTGTCGTAACTCAGCAAGGATATGCTCTACTCCAGAGTGATTCAGCCTTTGATGTAGGTCTGACAGGATCAAAGGGACTAAGTCATGCTTTTTGGGGAGAATAGCAGGATGCTTGGCTTGGTACGGGATTGGTGCATGTTTAAGGCGGCCTCCGATGCACAAGATACCCTTCTCGTCTGTGTATGGGCAGAGGGATCTTAGTTCACTGCTGCAATGTAACTCCTTTCCTGCGGCTAACCGGGTCAGATCATCTGAATAAGCTTGAGCTTGGGCCCTTTTGACCCAGAATTCTTCAGCATGTAGGAGTTCTTCCACCGACAACGGGCCTGTATGATTATTCTTGCGACGAGATCTTGTTACAAACCGGAACATCCAGGAGGTGACTCGCAGGAGATGGGACCATGAAGAGGTTTTTCTTGGGTCCAGAAAGTCAGAATCTGACTGGGCCTCAGAACTAAAACCCAGCCAGGCTTCAGTTTTAACTTCAGGATCCTCATTGGTCAGTGCTTGGCTATTAGGCTGGTTTGGCCAGCAGTCCTTCCCTTGTGAGAGGAAGTTTGGACCGTTAATCCACCGGCTGTCTTGAAGAAGGTCTCGGGCTGAAAGACCTCTCGAGCAGTCATCAGCAACATTAAGGCGTCCAGGGACGTGTCGCCAGGTTTCAGGATCAGACGCTTCCTTTATTTCAGCAACTCGGTTGGCAACGAAGGTATGAAATCTAGTCCCTTGACTCTTGATGTAGGACAGAACTGTGGTGGAATCTGTCCAGTAAGTAATTTGGCTGGGCATCACATCTAGCTCTCTCTGGATGGTCTGGCTCATTCTCACTGCCATAACAGCAGCTTGAAGTTCCAACCGTGGGATCGTCAGAGGCTTAATCGGAGCGAGCCTTGTCTCTCCGAAGATGAGGGAGCACTGATAGGAATGATCCTGCATTTCAAATCTCCAATAGGCAGCGGCACCAAAGGCAACTTCTGAAGCATCAGCAAAGACGTGGATTTGTGCGCCGACATACAGGGAACTTGGTTGGTTGCTAAGGTAACATCTGGGAACTGACAAGGTCGCAAGGAGATGTAGCTCTGCCTTCCAGGCTTCCCAGGCGTCTAATAGTGGGCCTGATATGGGCTCGTCCCAATCAAACCCAAGTCTCCACAGTTCTTGCAGAATCAACTTGGCCCGCAGTACAAAAGGTGCTACCAATCCCAGGGGGTCGAAGATGGTTGATATCTGCTTAAGAACGCCTCGCTTGGTTGGGGCGAACTGTTTTGGAACTACTTTAATTTCTAGAGTGTCCTGCTCCACATTCCACAGCACTCCCAAGGCTCTTTCAACTGGAAGGCTGTCCAGGTCTAAGTCAAATGGCTGCGAGATCATAGGGCTGCTGAGGATGTCTTCGGGGGGTAGTTGAGCTAGTACACTTCGGCTATTGCTCATAAACTTAGTCAGGCGAAAGCCACCCCTTGACAGAAGCTCAATAAGCTGGAGGGCGAGCTGAGCTGTCTCATCTTCAGAGGGCAAGGACTTCAAGAGGTCATCCATGTAGAAATCTCTAAGGACTGTACGGGTAGTTTCTTCACTGCAAATGGTTTGGTTATCAATGGCTGTTCTCTTCAAGCAATAGTTTGCAGAGGTTGGGCTGGACTTGGCACCAAAGATCATGGCCTGCATCTGGTAGACATCAGGAGGGCGATCTCTATCTAGACCTCTCTACAGGAATCTCAGTGATGGCTGGTCTTCTTCGATAACTCGCACCTGAAGGAACATCTTTTCAATGTCCGCAATCATAGCAACAGTATGTAGTCGGAACCTCATGATAACACCCACAAGGGAGTTCAACAGGTCAGGGCCTGTCACAAGTTGATCGTTCAGCGAGGTTCCCTGGTATGAGGCCGCGGCATCGAATACGACGCGCACCTTTCCTGGCTTATTTGGATTTGTCACAGCGTGGTGCGGGAGGTACCACGTGTTCTGGGGTTCTTTAGCACCAATCTCTGTGGGAGATAACTTTCTGGCATAGTCCTTTGCAATGTAAGTGTCAACAGTGTCATAGTAGGCTTTGGCTCTTTCGCTGTCTTTATCCAAGCTTCGCTC
This sequence comes from Blastomussa wellsi, assembly GCA_947652115.1. Taxonomy (NCBI): domain Eukaryota; kingdom Metazoa; phylum Cnidaria; class Anthozoa; order Scleractinia; family Plerogyridae; genus Blastomussa; species Blastomussa wellsi. Next base: position 14,154,322 of record OX393568.1, on the reverse strand, counting down.
CAGGCTTGTGAGCCTTTTCTCTGCTAGGGATCTATTGTTGGGGAGGGCGATTTCTTCATCCTTCCACAAGAGACCAGTTTCGTATTGGCCGAGGTCAGCTCGAAATCTCGTAGTTTTTTCTAAACGTTTGAGAGCTCTTTCGTCCTCCGTAGATCTGGCAACGTCGCGATTGAACTTGGTACCAAATGACTCGGTCTTCCACCAGTTTTCAACTTCTTTATTCACGGTGGTATCTTGGGTAACACAGCAACCAACAAAGCCCACATTTGCTCTGGGTGAAGGAATTCCTCCCGCTAAACCAGCCATTGCCCATCCAAAGTCGGTACGTACAGCATACGGTTGGCCCTTCGGCCCACGTCGGGATTCATGTTGAATCATGGCTCCTGTAACTTGCACTCCAATAAGCAGGCCTATCTGATCAGAGGACACAGCAGGGATGTCTAAATCTTCAAGGTGTTTCCAGGTTCTTCTTACGTCTTCCTTAACAAGTCTTTGCGGGGGGACATTTAGTTTGGTAACTGTCCAGGCAGGATGGATGTGAACAGGCGTGTTTACAGCTTGTTTCCCGGTCGGTGTCACAAGAAGATTCACTGCTCTAGAGCTCTGCGGAGTTCCATTATTCTCAATGTTCCCCAGGCAAAGTAGACGCTCCGATCCTTCTAGGTTCAGCTGGTCGGCGAGGTCTTTTCTTATCAAGGTGTCCGAGCTGCCGTCATCCAGAATAGCAAACGTTTCAATCCCGGCCACCCCGTTTTCACCTTGTATTTGGACTGGGACAACTTGGAAATACACCACTCTCTCATTGGCTGCAAGGGAGTTGGTGGCTGCTACATGTGGCGGGGTGTTCTCCGGAGTCTGCAGAGGCTGAGCTTGTGGGTCCTGACTAAGCGGTGTCTGCGGTGCTGCACGTTCATAGTGTAACAGACTGTGATGATGTCTCTTACAGTTAGTCACTTGACAGTGAGTCTTGTTGCTGCATTCATTAACTTGATGTCCCTGCTTGAGACAATTGAAGCACACCTTGAAACTCTTGACCACCTCATACCGCTCAGGCACAGACTTTCTTTTAAATGTGTTACATCTGTAAAGTGGGTGAGCTTGATTACAGCATGGGCAGGTTGGAGACTTAGGTTCTTTACTTGTGGGCTCCTCCGGGTACGGCTGCGGGTCACCCTTGATGTGTAGTGTCGGAGAATTCACGGGTGGGTCCTGTCTTGGTGGTTTACGCCTGTTAGGTGGAGGGCATCTTGCTGGCTCCTCGTACACCAGGTGGTGTCTTGCTCTGTCCTGTTCTGAGAGCCATCGGTCCAGGTCAAATAAGTTAGGCCTTCCCTGACTTTCGTGTTTCTGAACTTCCATCGCCCATTTGGATTGCAAAGGCCCAGGGAGCTTTAGGACCGCAATGTTCAGATTTGTCTCACTTAAGAGATCGGCAACAAATCTCTGTCTGTGGAGGGTAACGACAGTTGATCTCAGTGCTTGGTACAGCTTCGTAAGACCAGTATGATCTTGAGGGCGTGGCGATGGTGTGTCTTTAAGAGCAGAAATGGCTGCACGTACAATCTTTCCAGAGTCAGCAAATCTTGCTTTGAGCATTCTAAGAGCTAAAATGTAGTTTGCACTATCTTCTCCAAGGAACTGGATTTCTGACGCTGCGGGCACCAATTACAGTGTTCTGAAGATACGCCAAACGCTGACTGTCATTCAGAAAGAGCTGATCATGCACAATACTTTTGAATCTTCCAATCCACAAAGGCCAGACAAGGGGTGAGCCGTCAAATTTTCCAAGGTCAAATTTGGGCAGTGAACGTTCCATGGCAGAAAGGCTACAGTGGCGAAGTGCTGTTAGTTGAGGTTGAGAAGTGACGCTATACTCATCAAGTTGATCTATCCAAGCATCTGAAGGGGGTCCTGGAAAGTCAGGCACCAGGCCCCATCTTGGGTGTGATTGTACTGTTCCTGGTAAACTGGGTCTTGGTGACACAGCCTGGTTGGGTACCGTCCAGCCCCTCCATGAGGAGTCTTGTGTAGCTGGTGTACTAATCCGTTTCAAGTCAGATGGGAGTTGACTAGGTGCCGTCCAGCTTCTCCGTGGGGAGTCTTGTGTAGCTGGTATACTAGTGTGTACTGGGTTTGATGGCTGTTGATAGGGTACATTCCAGCCCCTCCAAGGGGAGTTTTGTGTAGCTGGTGTACTAATCTGATCTGGGTTGGATGGCAGCTTATAACATGCTACCGGGGTGGAAATTGAGTCGGTTACTGTTGTAACTGTTCTTGGATGAGTAAGAGAGACTTCGGGTGAAGTATAACTTGTAACTGGCACAGTGGTTAGATTGCTTGAGTTGGTTGTATTTAGCACTTCATTCTCAACAGTGGTTATGGGTGGTTGCATTGCTGAACTAGTTCCAATTTCAAAAGGTTGATGTGCAGGTGGTGACGAGGTGTGGACAACTGAGGTCTGAACTACTGCGGTTTCACTCTTGGAATTGTCGTGACTAAATGACTTGTCAACATTCTCTTTTGAGGATTTCAAGGGTTCTAGTACTAACATTTCATCTACTTCTTTCGCGAGTTCGGACTCCAACGTAACTCTTTCGGCGTAATAGATCTCAATATTGTCAAAACAGTCATAAACAGGGGCAAGAGTTCCTTCCATCCAATACTCTGGTTCATCGTCATCAGGATTTAGCTCAAACAAGGCTTGATTAATATTCTCTAATTGAGACACAGCTTTCTCAAGGTCTAACTTCAATGAAGCAAGTGTTTCTTTGCTTAGGCGTTTGTTAATATGGCGATTTATCTGATTGACTAACCTCGTGACGTGTGCTTTCTTTCCACGCCGAGTTCCTCGAAGTTTCCGAGTTTCTTCGTGTGCTGTAGTGTCTCTTGTTCCAGCGATGTAATCCCGAAAGTCCTCAGACAGAGAGCGACCCACGCTTGGCAAGTAGTCTTGGTATGTTTGTCTTCCAGTTTCACGCAAGTAATCGTCAGGAAACCAGTCAGGGCCTGGTGGTTTATCCCAAAGCGAACCATTCGATTCGGCCATTTCACTCGTTTAGGACTGTATTTCCAGTGAATCATCCGGCTCGATCGGACCAAATAATGTACGCAACAACGAAATGGCCGATTTCCACGAGAACAACAACGACAAAACAAGTAGAAGAAAAACTAAAGGTCAATGCATTTTTACAACAACAAAAATGGCGGATGGTTACAAAAGTTCTCAAGCACATGTTCTAGTCCGTGAGGGACTAAGTCCTAATTTAAACAAAGAGTCCGCTGGCTTGCGGGGCAGTCGGCAACACACATCTTTCCTGATACTTGAACTGTTTAAACTGCAAAATTTTTGCGAAAAGACCTTTTCTTAGAGCACGACAACTTTGCCACGGTGCCATCGTGAAGTCACGTACGGCGGAAATCTCGAAAATTCAACATGCTGTATTTCAAACAATCGGACATTAACTAGCTGAAAACTTGTGAATATGTGTATATTTAGGATTTCTTTCACGTGGTGACAATGAAAATTACGCAGGCCCAGCGAATGTTGTTTTTAAAATTTTATGACGTCACGTGAAAACCAAGAATAAAACGCACGTACAGAGCGATTGTCTTTGCTCATTAAACGTATTGTTTTGTGGCGTTCTCGTTGCCGTTGCTGTCCTAGTTGCAAGAACACATTTTAAGGGGGAGGGGGCTTACCACCCTATTCACCCCCCCGGATCCGCCCCTGGAGTCGTTTGACCTAACTTCAAGCAATATGAATTAAATTACCCTTTCAAGTTGTTGATGTAACTTGTAACGTTCAGTGGCGAAATTCCAAAGTGACCAGTTGCGTAAATCTTTTTATGCAAAATCGCGAAATATGCTTGTCGCGAATATTTCATGAAATAAGGCATGTTAGACGCTCGTTATTTTCTTTAGGGTGATTTTCCTCAGAAATAAAATTTGTCGAACAATTTTTTTCAAATTTTCCTTGAATGCATATGTTCCCTTCCAAGCACTAGCACTGTTTCTAAAATGCACTAATCAAAAGCCCTTCGGGCTTAGTGCCTCGTGTCACTTTGTTATTTTTACAAGTCTTTGTTCGACTCTGTTTTTCTTTTTAAAAGGACACTGTCACGCCTGATATATCATATTTTAATAAGTATGGCCTGCAGCTTGCTGTAATCGTGCTTTATTGTCTTGCAATAAAAGGAGAAAAATGCTGAAAGTGGTGAAGGCAAAGAAATATCAACTAAGAAGAAAAATAACTATTAAAAGATTCAAAATTTCATTGATTTCTGGACATCCTGTCCAGAAATCAATTTTGATGAATTGCAATCCACTTCCATCCTTGTAATCCTGTACTTTTTCCCCAAAATACTTGTTCTATCTTGCTCTGTTGGATATTTTTATCAAATTTATTCGTGTATTTGGTGGCATTTGGCACAATAATATGGAAATTAGAACATGACAATTTCTATAATCAGGCGTGACAGTGTTAAAGGGTTAAGTCATTTCAACAGAAAGGTAACTTAAACTGCTTTTGTTACTCAACAAAAGCTGTGTGACATACCGTGCCATTCACAACATGCTGATACACAATACTCGAACTAGGAAGGCTGTCCTAATAGGAATTTCTTTTTCTGAAACAACTCGTCACAATCGTGCGTCCATATTTAGTGACCCTCGAGGTTTTACTTAACCTGGATAGCCACATAAATAACGGCTCCAAATCCCTTGTAATAAAGTCCACAAACCAAAAAAATGAAGGGCAAAAACACTTGCATTACACACCACACTACACATGCATATACAAAGTAAACAGATCATGATATTTCACTTTCAGCATAATATCTGTTGATGCCACATGTACCACATTAGATGACAGGTTTTAATCAACTCAATGTGATCACTAGACTATTTTAATATTATTCACCACCTTTATTTTTTCAGACGTCCCGTGTTTGAGACCCTTCACAAAAACAGACAGCCGACGCACGATTTTAGCCGTTTTGGCTACATCAGGAGAGAAGAATTCTTCAAAATTAATTTAAGAAAACCACCCAAAAGAATCTTACATTAGGAACTCAAGGAATCTTACACAGGAATGTGTTGAGCACCCACATTACCACGATAGTCACGTGGACACGAGGCAAAAAAGATAGGTCATGGTGCTTGGCCATTCTCGTCCCCAGAGCCGCTTGTCCCTCTTAGCCGGCTGGGCCTGTGTACGAGGAACAAGTGGCTCTGGGGACACACGATTTGATTCGCTGAAATCAAACAAATGGAGTCCAATCACATCAGCCGTTTTAAAAGTGCTAACGATGAAGGATTTTAAAACGGCTGATGTGATTGGACTCCCTTTGTTTGATTTCAGCGAATCAAATTGTGTGTCCCCAGAGCCACTTGTTCCTCGTGCACAGGTCCAGTCGGCTAAGAAGGACAAACGGCTCTGGGGACGAGAATGGCTGCTTGGCATGATGGGCCAATCTTACCCCATTTATGCCAGTAACGATGCTAATCACGCGTGTTATTTGACCGTTCCACGGTACATTTTACGCGGTAGCTGAAAGCAAAGATTATTAAACGAACAGTTGGTAAAACTCTTGATAACTATAGGAAGTGTTGATTATAATAACTATGGCACAATGTTTCATAATTTTTCCAGAAATTATATAAATTGAAACGACATCGACTCAAAACGTCCCTCGAGTCGTTGTTCTCAAGGAAGACATTTACGACAATTTATCTACGTCGTGAGCTAATCGGAATAGAAATAGCCGCCGTATTGTTTATTTGCGCACCCCAAATCACGCGGAAAATTCTGCTCAGTAAGAATGCGCAATGCAATACTGAGGAATCACAGTAATTCGACACGCCATTTGTGACTCCACTGTCACGGACCAGTGTTGATACTAATATAATACCGAAAGTATGCTTGATTGCCAAGGAAGCAGTTACTTTGAAGTTGCAGCCTGTTCTTTTCTAGAGAGATATCTTCAATATTTTGCATGCTTTTCAAGAATAGAATAGTTATCGACCTTTTTGATTTTCGTTCTTCCCGACATCGATTTTAAAAGGTGCTATAGCCACCTTATTATCGGGATTGGTTGACATAATTTAAGGAACAGGTTACACAACTTTTTAGTAGGAAATTTCACTGCAGACTTGAATAAGACTTTATTTTCTAAAAAGACACAAAAGCTTCCGGTTCTCGGTGTTCGAACCTTTACTGTTGTCACAGTTTTCGAGTTCTCTTTAAATTTCTTTAAATCAAAAGTCGTTAAAAGATCATACCTATATAAACGAAGACTGAGTTAAGATCATAATGCAAGCCTAGACTATATTAGATCGCCAGCGTCTCATGGAAAATGTGACTTTGTTATCGCAGAGGCGGTAGAAATTCTTAGATCTACAAGCTACCTCGTGTGACTTACTACAACCTTCCTAGTAAATGAAACTAAGTGCATGAACACTATAAATGGCATTTACAAGTAAACCAAAACTCCTCTCAGGCTGGTCGAAAGGGATCTCAGTAACAGTTATAGAGCTAACCTTTCAAGTGGTAGCGGTGATTCCACTCCTCGTGTCCGTTCCCTTCTATGCTCCGTAGACTCAGGAGAGTCTTCATTCTCGTCCTCTTCGGTTGTATTTGTCTTCGTTGGAGTCCCAGCTTGTGGACGGCCTTTCAAATATTGGCTATTTGAATGAGCATTAGGAACTGTATCATTTCTGCATCCATTTCCTTTTAGCCAAGTTGATTTAGGCAGCGCCATGTCTGTAAATGAAGTGGTCGTCAAAACGCCCGGAAACTTGGTCTCTGCACTCTCGGCTCGAGTGAGTGTTTTACCCATATCCCGTAGAGTGCACCAACAACGGTTAACGTAGAAGATACTTCCCTCTTACAATATTTTGATTGATAGCGCTACTTTACCACCAGAATGCGAACCTGTAAAATAAATTTGTTGTTTGAACGGATCATTCTGTCTTACTCAAAGCGATGCTTGTATTAGGTTTTGAAACTACAATCAAGCTAACACGTGACGTGTTCCATTTCCTTAAAGATGCCCCCATACTATAGGGACTGTGTCAAATCACGGCTTCTGTAATTCCCTCTTCTTAAATCAGTAACGACTAACAGCGAGAGAGACGCTTGATTGAACATGGTAATATTGAACGTCTTTCAAAAGGCCTAATTAAATATTGATCACAGTGAAAGCGATAGCAAAAAAGGAATTGTTTATGAATTAATTTGATTGTCTTTTCTCCTCCAATCAACTTAAAGGTATCATCTGACATGCGGTTTCATTGACATCGTTGAGAATGCTAAAATATATCACGTATATTAGTCACATAATGGCAGAAAACATGCATGCATACACGCATGCATACACGCTTAATTTAAAGATCCAAGTTTTTTCCAGACCACGAGCACGTACAAGCTCTTTACTGTCTTAACATCTGCCATTTGTGTCACGTGCGTGACTAACTCAAACGAAACTGTTCTTTTCGTTCAGTCGACTGTCACGGAGGGCTCTTGGTGTAAATTCCCTATGATGTCTATTTAGTTTACTTATCACAGATTTTAGAATTAAATGTTACAGTACATCAAGCATTATGTACTAGCTGTCTTATCCCCGGCACCTGTCTGCTCAGTCAATTTAAATTGCAATAAAAAGAAAGTGAGTAATTGAGCCCTCTTTGGAATTCACTAATTATAAGAGCCTAAAGATTCATTCTTAAAATGATATAAAGCGAAAAAAGAGACATAATGGAGTCATTTGACTACTTTATCTAGATATTTGTTTTGGGTACAGTGTTACCAGTATTCTGCAGTGCTAGAATGATTGACACTAGACCGGAAAGTTTCGGTGGTCGTGGCACTGCGCACCTCAGTCGGTAGTAACGTTGAATTTTAATTAAAAGAGTCGAGACTATAAAATAAACGAAACTAAAAGGAAAGCAACATCTGTTACTACATCAACTTTGGTCCTGCATTAAAGGGCCCTAGTCTTCCTATGTTGAAGCGAAATCTTATTACATTGCTGTAAGTTGTGAGGGCCTCCCAGGGGGTACATGTTCCCTTGTTCCCCAGAAAAAGTGAACTTTCTCCCTTGTTCCCTAAAAATAATTGAGACGTTCCCCGAAATTCACTTTTACCATGTTCCTCTGTTCCCTGAAATTCAGTTCTATTGCTCAGTTTCATACCGTGAGATACTGGGTTGAGCGCGGACTTTCGCGGACAAATTCAAAAAATAAACAAAACTGTGAAGTTCCTACGACTTATCCGCTTCGGTAATCCTTTTGTTTTTAAAACAATATGCTCGTGATAAGGACGCCTTTTCCTTCGCAAGTGCGGAAGCCATTCTTTTCTTTTAATTTGTCCGCTTAAGTCCGCACTCGACCCAGTAACTCAAGGTATGAAACTGGGCAATGTTCCCTTGATCCCCAGAAATATTGCTTAACGTTCCCCACAACTCCTGTTACATTCAACTTTTTAGTCACTGTAGAGATAATCCACATAAAAATTCATTTTTAATCTCCGTGATGATTGCCGCGGACAACTACGGGAGCTTTAAATTCAGGTTCATCAAGAAATTTCTGTTGCTTCTGTTGGCGTCACAAAACACAGTACGCGCATAAAAATAGCTCCCCAAAGCAAAATAGAATAGACCAATTTCGATATTTTAAAATTCAGCCTAAAACAATAGACCTCAGCACGAGGCTCCGGGGTATAAATTGGAGAGTTTGTGGGATTTATTCCCCGGAGCCTCGTAGTGAAGTCTATTGTTTTAGTCTGAATATTAAAATATCGAAATTGGTCTATTACCTAGAGTCGAACATACGACACATTAAGAACCTCTCAAATATGCAACTCACTATGGTAACCAAAATGACAGTGGTTTTTACCAACCTATTCCGGTAAGACAGGTGTTGAGACTAATTAAGAAAATAACACTGGTGCATGTGGGAAAGATATATCGACTACGTGTTCTCTTTGTGGGACACCCGCATAGGAGAATTAAATGGGTTCATTGAACAGACATCACCGCATCTTCATTATCTACAATATCTAGGATATCAGACATTTTCAAAGAGATTAATTATTTTCTTGGATACTTACAATGGCGACAGATTTAAAGAAACAACTATCCTTGACGTTCTCAACTATCCTTGACGATGTGCGCACTCACTTCCGAATTTTTCCAATACACACATTTCACTTCCTGCCACCCACCAGGAATAAGGAAAGGCTTCAGTAAAGGCGAAAGACTGATCTTGCTTCGAGCTAACTCTTCAAAATTGAGTTGAGTTGAAAGGATATCCAGATATTCTGGAAAATAAAGAATTCTCAGAAGTGAAATTCAAGGATAGAAAATCGGCTCTTCAACAAGAGGTAAATTGTACCGTTTGTCTTACAACACCACCCAGCGGTACCCAATTTAAAGAACGTCTTGATGCGACCTAATACAGAACCAGCCGTTACTGAGAGAGACATTTAGAGAACCACCCATTATTTCGTACAAAAAAGAAAAATCGCTGAAAGACACACTTGTAAGGCAAAGAAGTAACAATTGCGAATGAACAGCGGGAGCTAATCGTGCAGGCCTGTCACAAACTTTTTACCCGGCAGAAAAGTCAAACAATTTTCCAACTTGAAATTGTATAAAATCGGATTATTTTCTTTTGAACTGGTCAAAAGTCAATGCTCCCTTGTTTCCGAATATAACTCGGCAGTTCCCTTGTTCCCTAAAAGTAAATGACTGTGTTCCCTTGATCCCAAAAACCCTTGGGAGGCCCTCAGTTGTTACTGGAAGTGTTTAAATTACTTTTAGCAAGTTTCTCAGTGATCTCTTTCTTTTCGACATGCTCCGCGTAAAAATATAATGCTGAAACTTTCGTATGTAAACAATAACGAAGGCGTGGCTGACTGGGCCCTTTTAGGGCACTTCTGAGACCATTGCGCGGATTGTACAATCCTAGCGCCGGCCTTAGTACAACATCCGCGTATAGCTCACTAACCTTCGTTACTACATTTACTAATAAAAAACGACAGAGAGATCGAGGGAACGGTAAAACTGTAAATGTAATTTGTCTACCCACGGTACACCTAACAGCTGGAGCTCGTTTAAACGTGACCGTGCGTTCCAGATCGAATTGGAATTTAGAAATGTTCAGTGGTTTTTGAAAATAGGGCAAAGAAAGGCCGAGAACCAACAACAAACTCAATCCACACATGACGACTGGTTCGGGAATCGGACCCGGGTCACATTGGTGAGGGTCGTCAGTCTCCTCACCACTGCGCTCAAATGCTCCGACTGCCAGGCCTCCTCCATCAGTGAGACTGGTAGAAACCTTAACACAAGACTGACTGAACACTAGAAATGGTCATGCAAACAATCATATTTCTGAACACCACCGACTTACCTGTCACAGAATCGACTTAGGCTCGATTACCAGCCGCTGTTCGGGAGAGAGCGGCGGAAAACGAGCCTAGAATCGACTGGGATTCTGCTGAATGCTTAATCTGCAGTTTAGTGTCAATGATCAAGTGACTCTAGAAAGCTGATTCACTGAACAAATGCCTCTCAACAGATGTCAACAACTACCAATCAGCTTCAACGGACGACTTATAACATCATCACGACTGACAATAAATAACTTGTCACTTGACTCTGGAGATGACTTCCGCTCAGGTTTTCAAAACGTCAGTCATCGACAGAAGTTAACTTATTCCTGGGCTTAAACAATTTACTACTTTACTTTATTAATTCCATCACTTTTTTATACAATATAAAAAATCGATCGATGAAATCGACAACTAATTAATCGATCAACTAATTAACTAATTAATCGATCACTAGAGAGCGACTAATCGATTTTTTATCGATTGCTGATATTAATCGTTTGATTAGTATCGATTAAGATCAATTTGCATTGATGGAACTACTAATTTGCATGTGCAATTGCCCATGAAGTTGTCAAAGATCAAATAGTTTTCACTGTTGTTCATTTTACTGCCAAAATTGATGTGTAAATTTGTTTGCAATCCACCGTACGGAAAAGGATGGCGGCTGTACATTTAATTTTACCGCAATACCTTGCGAACCTAACACAGTCCACCGGGCATATCAAAACCTATGAGTTAACGAAATTCTTTCATGTACTAACACCATTGTTCTTACCGAGTTTGAAGGTTAACCTGCTTTTCTTTGCCTTTTTATAAGCGCTTTAAAGGTTTTCGCAGCGCGCAAAGATTTATGGGAAATGTACCAGTCGCCATCTTTTTCCGTACGGTGGATTGTGAACGTGTATGCATGCAAACGAGAACTTGTAACGTGTGTTCTGTTTCCGTGTTTTCTTTCGTTATTTTGCAGTCCTTGGTAATCACCGCTGAAAATTATGCTTCGTCTCGGGTTATATTCGTCGATGTTCACTTCGCCTTCGTCGAATAGTTGCTGAAGGAGCACTGTCACAACTATCATTTCAAAAACGCAAGAGCTTAAAATCGTAACCTACAAATAGTGCTCTGGTCTTCAGTGCACTGAAGCGATAAGAGAAGTGATATCATTGAAACTATCAGGAGCTTGACATCTCAAATTGGAAAATTAAGGCTGGCTTTTCAAGCTAGGGCTTGCTACAAGTTGCTCGAGATTTCCCAAAAAGGTGGCCGAAACTTCTCAAAAAGTTGCTCCAAAAAAAAGTTAAAAGTTGCATTTTTGACGAAAGTTGCTCTAAAGGTGCTAAAAAGCAAAAACTTTTTTGTTTCGATCTCTTCTTTTATTTGGTCTGATGCAGAAATATGCAATCCGTACAACAAAAGTAACATTTCTAAGCAATTTTGTGCAATTTTTCGTTGTAACCAGCATCGCTAAATAAATTTGTTCGCAATATTAATCTTGTAAAAATTCTGCTTCTGCAGCTACCCTCAAAGGATCTGAATGACCTTCGTCACCTGAAACTCTCGAATCAGTGGAGTGTGAATCTTCGTCCGCCATTTTGTATTTTCTTGAAATAATCGCTGACCCCCCGCTGACCTAGCAGCCCGTCTGCATGCATATTTCGCCCATGATCTGCCTCAGGGTGGAACTGCTGCTTTTTTGCAGGAAATTCACAAATTATCCACTGAAACATTGTAAAATATGGAAGCATGGCCAGTTAAAGCACTAAAAGCTGCTCCGATATCTAGAAAACTAGAAATTGCTCAGAATGCAAAAAGTTGCTCGAAATACGAAAAGTTGCCAAAAAGTTGCCGAGCAACTTGTGGCAAGCCCTACTTGCAGCTTAGAAAAATAGCTCCAAAAAACCATTGCATTTCCCCCCTTCCTTCAGTTATTTACTTGATATGTTCATTTTGATGGTCTAGGCACATTTTGTGGATGAGTGAAAGTACTTGGGCACAATTTTAGTACCGTTATACCAAAAAAGCCGCAGAAAATTTCCCGTGACAGTGTCCCTTTAAATAGAATCGAAGGTAATGAAAAAACAGCAAAGAAATAAAAAACGACCTGAGAATTTGTTTTCCCGATAATTCGGACAGTCCTTCCTCGGGGGATTTCATGAGGACACGGAAGATCATAATTACAATATGTATTATCTATTATCTATGTATTAACCTTACATTTGTAACGTGGGAAAACTGTTTGCCTTCACAATATTCACACAACACCGAAGCACACATCCTTCGTTCTTACACACACACAGCGCATGCGCGGCGAGTCATTAGGGCTCAGGCCCCACGCTACACATTCACTATAGTGATATTGTTTGGGCTAACAATTATCCTTCCGAAGTAAATAGGATTGCATTTCTTACAAAAAGGAAGTAAGAACTAGTATACCTAAATGGTAAAAATGCTGCCAAAGGGGAGGACGAAATAACGAAGTAACTTTATGAACTGTACTATCTTGTCTGCTTGGAACAATGAAGAGATGTGAGATTCCATTCTTACATCTATGCTAATTCGAAGTCACATTTGAAGCGTAAGGCACATTTACTGTCAAGCTCCCCATCTTATACCACCCGTCTTCCATAAAAAATTTGAACGGCCCCCCAAGTATCAACATTCTGCAAAAGATATTACATAAAAAAAAACTCTTTAATAAAACTATAAAACAAGAATTTGCTGTCAGCTATTAACATTGTAAGATCAACATTTCGCTGTTCATAACTGATGCCTCTTAACAGTAACTATCAATGTTGGAAAAACTACAAACAATGATCATGAGAGACTCAATGAAACGGAAATTTTGGCATATTAAAAATTACGGGAAAAATTATCTTGTGAAAAAGATAAAATTTCGCGAGAGCGTTTTCACTGGTTATTCAACATAAGTTCGAAGATTTAGCCGAGCAATTGATGTTTTGTTCGAAACGTTAGGTTTGCTTATAGTGATAAAATTTTCATTTTGCTATTGAGCTGACAGACAGCGCATTGAATTTGCTCGTTTTACGTGCGAGCAAACATGAATCGAAACTTATTAGACTTTATTGCGTTCGTCACAAATACGAAGCGTGAATGAAAGCAATCTCAAAATTGAAAATAAAGCGCTTCACGGGATATTTTGACTTCATAACAGGTAGTGTGTTGAATTTGCACGTTGTTATGTTTTCAGGCTTGTGTGCGAGCGGCGGAGGGAACTCAAAATTGCTTTTAAATCGAAACCGCTAAAATTTATTACTTCCATTACAAATACAAAACTTGAGTTAAAGCATTATCAAAAATCTAAAATAAAGACACCAGCAAAGGTGAACACTTTCTTCCTTTCGTTAATAACAGCGCAGTGATCACAAAAATTTGCATGTTGTGTCACAGGCGGACCACCCAATGTTTGAGTTTGTTGCGTGACACCGATCAATGGTGGTTACGAAGTATGGATGAACACAAATAAGTTGGCCGCAATATGCTCTAAATACTACGTTTGTCCCACATGCTCAATAAGCGTTCAGATGAAATGTTAAATGAGTCGTGTGTGCTATTTTTTTGCCCGTTGTGAGCCGTTTAAAGCGTCATTTCGCGAGAGACAAGGCAGGCAGCACAACAGCCGGCGACCGCGACCTTGTCCAGTTCAAGCGCAAACTGACGCTAAACCATCATAATTCTCACCTCGAAAACACCGGCATCTGATCGAGCACAAATTTCTTCGTTCTTGAGCCGAGCTTGAGCTTCATTCTTCCAAAAGTTTCCGAAAAAAGCGGTCCTGAAGGCCAAAAAACAGCTTTCTCAATATTATTGGTGGCAGATTCATGCCCAAAGGAATGCGAGTCAATTCGAATCGACCAATTAACGCATCGCAACGCATGCTGCCGTTGGCCCGTTGTCAGTTCAAAAGCCCAAGGCCGCCTCCCATTGGTAGATTCGAACTGACTCGCATTCTTGAGATTCCTTTGGGCACGAATCTGGCACCGATCATATTGAAAAGGCTGTTTTTTGGTTTCCAGGATCGCTTTTCTCGGAAACTTTTGGAAGGAAGAAGCTCAAGCCCGGCCCAAGTACGGAAAGAAGCCTGAAAAAACTGGGGTTCAACGGGATTGGAACCCGTGACCTCTGCGATACCGGATTACTTTCACTCTTCAATTCTTCTACCTTCTACCTTCCATATATGACAAACACAAAGTGTTTATTAGCACCCCAGAAAGGAAAAAAAGTAACCAAGAAGAGAAAAGAAAAGAACAGAACAAAGGAAGGAAAAAATATTGGTATCCCACCGAGCATGAAGCCGGGGAAATTTTGAAACTTTAGATTGTTTGACACTGCATTTCGTGCGTTTTGAAGGCAGTATGATATGAACACAGCGATTGATAGCGCAGTGGCTATTTCTCAAACTTAATTTTGAACTTCAAAATGGTGTTTTCCGCAGAGACTACTTTACGTATGTATTTTACAGTTTTATAGAATAGTGTCATTGTTTAAAAATAAAAAAAGTAAATTTGAAAATCCGTATTATTCACTGGGTTTGCTGTATTTTATTTTTATTATATATATATAGCGACAATTTTAGGTAATAAACCTTGCAGATAGAATTCTATATCTGCTATATTTTCACATGTGAGAAAAGCGATACGTCCAATCAGCTTCGCGTATAGCTTTTTTCACATGTGAAAAATATAACCAATCAGCATCAAGAGTAGAACGACCTAACCAATCAGAGCGCGGGAATTCAAATGGTTTCCAACGAGATTGTGAAAACAACGCGCTGCAAGTTTGCAAGCTCTCGAGGACAGTTTATGTTTTGACTACAAATTTTGTACTTTTGAGAACTTTATGGAAAGGAAAGCCATCAGAAATACGCCAAGTAAAACCTTAAGAACACAGTTATGATATGGAAATGCTAAAATCATTCTCCAGGCGGAGCGAAGACAAACTAAATGTCAATAAGGGAAAGCCAAGAAATGAACGACTTTCATTGTAGCTTTGATACAACGCAGCCGTGGACGTTCTAAGAAAATTCAAGCACTCTTGGGAACACCAAGGTAAAGTAAATATTTCACTTTTGAATATGGATTTACGTCGTAATTATTGTTTAATGAACCGACTCCTTGTGTTGTCACAACTTTTGTTCAAAAATTCGCCAGTTGATTTGCGCGCAGTAGTTGATTCACTTATGGCGACGTTTCTCGATGCGATAGCAAAATCTTTTCTTTTAAAAAGTATTAACACAGTGTGTTTTACACCGCTATTTAAATAGAGTTCTTGTTTACTATAGCTTGTCGTCGCCGTAATTTTTCTTTTCTATTTAAAAGAGATCTCGCTTGGAAAGCCACCAGAATGCATTTGCAGCTTTGTTTTCCTCGTAGCGCTGCGTTTAACTCTTTAATTATAGACTAGAAAAAATCGCTTTAAGTTAACAATGGGTGAGTACTCGTTATATATAATAAACAAATTACAGCATAGAAAGTGCTTTGTACGGATTATTATTCACTCGTCGCAAAACTTTGGAAAACTCACTCGTTTTCCAAAGTTTTGCAACTCGTGAATAAAAATTTTAAAATTAAACGAGACTTACCTGTAAGTTGAAGTTTGATTGGAATTCTATGAGTCACCTACTGCAACAAGGGATCACATGAGATTGCAATGCGCACGCACACGTCAGTCTTCGAAGCCCGAATGTGAATGTCAGTAAACATAAAATTGTACCAAGTAGGTCTGCTGCTGTGACAGGTTGTCTAGCAAGGTGTTAATGGTGTAACACTGTGCTAGGGAGGTCTAGTATAGCCCAAGGGTGGGCATGTGATCCCTTGTTGCAGTAGGTGACTCATAGAATTCCAATCAAACTTCAACTTACAGGTAAGTCTCGTTTAATTTTAAAATTCTATTTCGTCACCACTGCCACAGGGATCCCATGAGACTTTAAAGCCAGACATTCACATCAGGAAGATAAAATGTAAAACAAACGTGAGTTTAATCACAAAAATGTCCTACATTAGGTGTTACCAAATAGAAAAGGTGACTACATGTAGGCATATGATAAACTGTTATAACAACAAGAATTTGAAAGTCACCCATATAAGTGGGGATCATAGAAAACAAGTCAAGTTAATCAATGTTTAGCACAGTTTGTGCAAAGCTTCCATTCTTTTGAAGAGGCTTGTTGTAAAAACGGTCAAAGGTTCGTTGTGAGGACCAACCTGCGGTGTCTAAAATTTCCTTGACTGGAACAGATGCATTCTTAGCTTTTGATACTGCTGCTGCCCTGGTACTGTGAGGTTTAAAGGTGGTGACATCAACACCAGCATCGGCCATTACACAGCGGATCCACCTTGAAATGGTATCACGAGAGGCCCGGTGGTGTGGTTTAACATGTCTAAGGAGAAGCTTTGTTTCAGTACCTCTCAGTAGCTTTGTTCTCTGCAGATATTCTTTCAGGTGAGTAAAGACACAAAGAGTCGGGTCTTCAGGGTAGGCACGTAAAAACACTGAGGGCACTTTGTATCCTGGACGGCTTTGTTTAATGTGTTCTGGCAATGTAAACTCAAAGAAAGTGTCACTTTCCTTCATGAACTGTATATCAAGCATGTGGAGGCTCTGACCTCTCTGTGCAGAAACAAGTGCGATTAACATGGTCAGTTTGAGAGTCAAGGATTTAAGACTGGCTTGAGTTGGTCCTGGCTGTGACGACAAATAGGTGAGGACTGGATTTAAATCCCACGTAGTTTGGTATCGTGGAGCAGGCGGTTTGTTCTTAAAAATGCCTTTCATGAAACGGGTTACAATGGGATGGCTTCCAATATTCACATTGTCAATGGGAAGAATGATAGCAGATAAGGCACTTCTTGCTGTGTTTATGGTGGCATATGATAATCCTTGTTCATGTAGGCTGACTAAGAAATCTAGCACTGTACTCAAAGGTGGGTTGTATGAATTAACTTTCCATTTAGAGCAAAAGTCATGCCATTTCTTGATGTATGGGGTGTATTGTTTGTGGGTACCAGTTGACCAGGACTGTAAAATGATGTCGGTAGCTTTGCTTGAAATAGCTCTCTGTTGGAAGGATTCCCTGATACTTTGCAAACCATTAGTTGCAGCCGTTTTCTGAGAGGATGAGCTGCATTGCTGTGAGGCAGGAATAGTAGCCTGTCGGACTGGTGAAAGACAAGGGGGTGGTCTATCAGAAGGTTCAAGAGAAGTGTGAACCAGGGTTGTGTTGTCCAGAGGGGTACAATGATGACCCCCGTTGAGTTGTCTTGCTCGATTTTCTGAAGGCAGGTGGCAACTAGGCTAAAGGGGGGGAAAGCATAAAAATAATAAGTTTCCCAATTCATCAGAAAAGCATTGATAAACTTTGCTCCAGGGTCAGGTCGCCATGACACGTATTGAGCAACTTTTAAGTTTAGTCTGGAGGCGAATAAGTCTATGTCAAACATGCCCCAACGTTCCTGTATAGCATGAAATTTTTCGTGTGACAAGGACCATTCTGTGGACTCTTTGAGTACTCGAGATTCCTTGTCAGCTTGGGTGTTTTCAATCCCTGGTATATGGGTGGCACTGAGCCAGATGTTGTGGGCGATGCACCACTCCCATATGGCAACAGCTATATTATTGCATGGTACAGATTTAATGCCCCCCATTGCATTTATGTATGCTACCGTAGTGGTATTATCTGACTGAATGAGGATATGTTTCCCGTGTAACGTGGCACAAAGTGATGTCAGACCCAGAAGAACAGCTTTCAATTCAAGGTAATTTATGTGGTGCTGTTGTTCCTCAAGGTCCCAAAATCCCCCGGTGGAGGTGTCTATACAAACAGCCCCCCAGCCTACCATTGAGGCATCAGTAGTTAGAGTGAAGTCAGGGTTACTGCGGCTAATGGGTTTTGAGGCAGTTAGGATATTTGTTATCCACCATGACAGTTCTGTCCTAGCTTGAGCAGACAAGATCATTGGGGAATCAAAATTCCCCTTATTTGCCCGAAGGGCAGAAATTTTGTCAGACTCCAAATGCCTGTAGTGCATCTCAGCAAATTCCACAGCAGGGAAGCTGGAGACAAGGAAGCCTATAACCTGTGCGACCGCACGAATGCTGGCTGTTTCTTGGGATAGCAAATTTTCACAAGCAGATTTAACTTTCATGGCTTTTGTTTCGGTAAGGGTTACTGTCATAGTGACACTATCCAGGACAAACCCCAGAAAATCTATTTTTTGCAGGGGTTGGAGCACAGACTTCACCGGGTGGACAGTGAAGCCAAGGTTGGTAAATAAACTTACAGTGTCTAATATATTGTCCTGACAAGAACTAAAAGACTGACCAACCAGGAGAGAGTCGTCTATATGCCCCATGCATGTATGTCCAATGGAACGCAAATGGGCATACACAGGTTTGAGAATTTTGGTAAAAATCCTTGGGGCAGATGATAACCCATTGGGTAAACATGTAAACCGATAGTATTTCCCTTTCCACTCAAACATGAGGAACTTCCTATCTTCCTCTGCTATGGGAATGGAGTAATAAGCATCTTTTAGGTCTACAGATGCCATGAAGTATCCGGGTGGGATAAGCGTGAGGGCAGTACGGAATGTGTCCATTTTAAAATGATGATAATCAACAAATTCATTAAGTGGTTTTAGGTTGAGTATCATCCTGAAAGTACCATCTTTCTTAGGGCGAATGAAAATATTTGATACAAAACCACCAGACACAGGATTGACTGATTCAAGGACTTCTTTGCGAGCAAGCTTAGCAATTTCTGCATCAATAATTGTAATTTCAGCAGGTGAAAAATGGATTTTCTTTGGTCGAACAGTCTGCATAGGGTATGCAGCCTCGAACTCAATATGGTGATGCTTTATGGCATCCAAGATCACTGGGTCATTAGTCAATGATTCCCAAAAGGGCAAATGAAGTTTAACCTGCCCTGCTTTAAAAAGTTCGACCCTGTTGTGCAGTTCATCTAAATTAATGCTTGTAGCATGAACTATATCCCTTACCTGGTCTTTTATTGTGTCTTGTGTGGTTGTTTTTGGTTGGTCGCTTTTGTCTGGGATGATGCTCGGCCGTGTCCTAAAAAAGGACGTCGTTTGTATGAATTAAAACGATTGTTTTGGGGTCGGTCATAGGGTTTGGACCGCGGTCCCCTGTGACTCGAGGTTTTAGCCGTGTAGGCTGATCCACTGGCCGCTTTTTGCATCTGTTGTCCGGCTCGCTTGACTTCAGACATCTCTTTAAGATGTTTAGTTAAGTCATCGCCAAACAATTTAGTCGTTGGCTTTATTTCCTCCTTACATAGTCGGGTATAAGGCGGATTAAGGTCTGGTTTTATGATTTCTCGCCTCTTCATGTTAAGTTTCCAGTTGGCATGTCCAAGGAGGGCAATGCTATCCATCACGTGTGTTAGGGTTTCCCGCGCGTTCACAGTTTTCGCGCTTTGAATATCCTTCACGAGCCGGCCGGCTAAGATTGTGAGTGAGGATAACCCTTGAATAAGTGGCTCCTGTACACGTTGGAAAGCCAAGTCAACTGACCTGTTCTTCCTTGACAACAGGTCCCAAATTTCTTCGTTCACCACTGTTGTGGTGAGGTATTTACAATTTGCCTGCGGCGGATACTTCTCGCCTCTCTCTTTGACTGAATCCTGAGACAATTCTCCAGTCAGAATATTGTCTACCAGAGTGGCAATCTTCCCCTCAATGTCGGGAGATTTTTTGCTGTTTGGTAGCAATGCCTGGGTCAGGCTTTCTAGAAAATCATCCTTCGCCCCTGCGTCAGGCGGCGAGGTCTCAGTAGGGGACTTTGGACTTTGGCCATTGCTCGAGTCGAGCAGTTGATTTGTGGCCTCAAGCAAGTCAAGTGAGTTGTTTGTCCCACTTTCAGCAACGCTTTCATCGTCGTTATTTGTATCAGACTGGAGATAGATGTCTTCTCTCAGGTTGTTGAAAGCGTCCGTTTGGGCTTTTGAAGCCTTTACGAGTTCTGTGAGCGAGCTTTGTAAGCCTTTCAGAAAGCCCGCCATGGCGGCCGAGCTCTCTGTCTCCTCGTGGCTACTGCAATCTGCGCTGGTATTTGTTTCCCCTTTCTCGGTATCGCTCATTATCCTTTCGTCAACGATCCTTTCTCCGAAATTGATGAAGTGAAACGAATTTTGAAGGGAAAACAAAACGAACTATTACAATTTCACTGAGCACAAAAGTTTGCTTCTTACTGGCGGTGTGACGCGATAAGCACTGACGTGTGCGTGCGCATTGCAATCTCATGGGTTCCCTGTGGCAGTGGTGACGAAATAGAATCCGTACGTCGCACTTTCTATGAAGTAATCTATATTTACTACACAAACAGTGCATCTGAACAGAACTATACTACGCTATTTCTGTCAATTCACTTTTTTAAATCATTGGTCAACAAAAAAGTGTACCTCTGCAGCCTGTGGGGGGACACCCGTCGCTGTTGGGGGGGGGGGGGGTCACCCGTCGCATCCCCTTTCCCTACGGGCATGTCAGCCAAAATTAAACTGTAACACAATGGCCGTCATGCTACCCGAAAAAAAAAACATCTGGTACTCAATTTTACTATATATTTTTATATCTGAAATGCTCAAACTGATGAATTTGAAAAGGGGAAGATATTTCTAAACAAAACGGCTTTGTCACGGCACTCAGCTCGATGCCACAAAGTGCGACAGAGAACTCAAATGTTCAAAATGCTCTGTATTAAAAACGAAGGACACTACCGAGTTGAAAATGTGTAAAAAATATATATATTTTTAGTTCATCTTTCACCAAAGGACAAATTTATTGCTGGGGGTAACCCTGCAATGGACTACTAGCATATATAAGTTCCGGCCTGAGTTCTCGTATGCTTTCGTTGCCCTTTAGGACAACGAAAATTTAACAGGCCTAGCCAATTTTGATTCCAGCATTTTATGACGTTACATGAAAAGAATTGAATATGCTATGATATTCCTGGTTCAATTGCTGTAGTCCAATATTCTTATCCAACCATTATTAATGATTATATCAATCAGAGCTTTCCATAAAGATGATGTGGAAACGTTCATATTTTGAAAACTGCGGCAAATTTTCTGCGGTCGAGTGCTTTCTAATTTTGCAATTGTCATGAACAATGTTTTGCAGCGTGGAACCGGTCAGGACTCAGCCACTCAAAATTCATATCATCATGAGTAATGCAATTTTCGTGTCATTGACCTTCTCGAAGTTCTCGGTCACGCAATTGGGGCTGTTGTTATTTAAATTCTAGTTGCGTCACTGTTGATGAATGCGCGGGCGGGCTAGACTATATAACGAGCACGAAACACGCACTTGAGGAGAAAGGCTGACGTCAGGTAAGAGGAACGTTTTTCCTAAAATCATCTTCGACTCAGAAAAAAAGTCTCAAAAATATGCCAATAGGAATTCAACTTGTTATTGAATTATGGCAAAGGTTTAGTTAGATCGCTGCTGCGAGACAGCACAAAACAACGATATTGTTCCTTACTTTGCTATTCATGCATAATTCTCAGCAGTGGTCAAGTAATGCTTTCATTCGTCCTTTCGCATGTTTGGGGATCTGTCCATGTTTTTTTTAACCTCAGTTGATGTCGAGCATGGGAAATGCTGAAACTGTTCCCGAGCACAAAATAATGAGCAGTGCGGAAACGAGCGACATGGGATTACCTACAGACGACAACAAGACAGTTCGACACTGTGACACGTCCTCTCAAACCTGTACAAGCGCGAACAACGAAATCGAAACAACTGGGGAGCTCTACGAGGCAATACCGACTGAAAAAACTACTGTAATAAACGGCAGCAACCCAAAAACGATATATTCAACATCGACATCGTTTGAAAACAGGTGGGTGATTTTTTTTCTTGACTAATTATGACTCGCCGTCGTCTTTTGAAGGCCATTCAAATTTGTCGTAGGTCATGACATTAATTTTGCTTTCGAAGCAGGCTTCCTCCGAGCAGTTGCAATCTGATACCGATCGTTCGCGGCAACATGTGTATTACACGTCATTTGTAAAAAATCACATAACGTAAAGCAATCTGGACTCAGTAAAAAGAGTAAAAAGTTCGTGCAAGTCAACCAGACTGTTCGAGCCGTACGTGGCGAGACAAGTTGTCACGCGTTCAGCAGACGTGAAAGAACCTTCGGCATCTCATCAAGTACACGCAACTTTAATACACCTGTAGCATAGCGCATGGAGACTTTTTTGGTAAGAAGACCACTTAGTCACACTCCTCAGAGGAAAATCTTTGTAATAATTTATCTTAGGAAGAAATGAGATCTTGTCCAGCTTTGTTATGTAGACACAACAGACCCGAACACAACAGAGAACAATTTTTATTGAATATTTGCGTGTCTACTAATCAAGGTCAGCTTGGCTGAGACAATTTATATATGGTGAATATTTTTTGACGGATTCAGCAGACGTAGACATAACTTCACTTAGTTGCCCTTAAAACACTATTCATTTTTCGTAGAATGTTTATCGGCTTAGTATATGAATAAATTTCTGTCCCAGCGGTACAACATGTTTCATGTGCATGTAGTGACAGGATATTCGTTGTTATTGGGTATACTGATAATTCGTTAAAAAAATGATGAACAGTTTTACTGAAAGGAGGCAGTACTATAATTTTGAGAATTTATAAATATGAGCTTGATGGGACGGAACTTTGTCGCTGAAATTATTTTCTTAAAATGTTTCTTTCACTCCTTTTATTCGATTTTTTATTACCGTTTTACAAACTTCTTTCAGTTTTCTTTTCTGTTGTTAACTTATCTGTCAAACGTAGCGACAAGGCATGGAAATTGAAAGAAAATTTGCAATCCACGAACCTTGTGGCCACGCCGCAACGTCACCTGGTGTCGCTCGTCATCCGGTCGTCTCGCCAGGATTCTTTCTACTTCCGGTTGAGTGTGAGTAAGAAAGAGCAAAGAAGAACAAGAAAGAAAGAAGGAATATAATGAATGGACGAACGAACGAGCGAGGACAAAAAATAAAAAATGAAAAGGGTAATTAGTAAATGGAAAATGTAATGATAAGATTAGGAAAAAATTAGGAAAAAGAGAGAAAGAAAGAAAACTATGAAAGAAACAACTCTGCGAAGGACCGGGTCACTAAAAAATTACTTAACCGGGCCAACCACCAGTCAGCTAGCAGGCAAAACAGACGGACGGACAAAAAAGAGATAGTTATATTACTAGTGGTAACCACAGGTTAGAAAGTGCGGGCCTAGATGCATTGCATCCATTGGCTCCCGTGCCGGCCGAAACCGGCACCTGGAATTCCAGTTCCGGCCAAAACCGGCCGGGAAAAGCACGTGCTGACAAATGCCCTTTCCTTCCCTCCCTGGGGCGAAATATGAAAAGTAAAACACCGGTCAATTTATAACTGTCTTGCTAACGAAGGAATCATCTTTAGTTATGTTTAGTTCGACGGCCACAAAGGCGCGCGGTCATGGCGGTTTTTGAATGTGTTTGGCTTCCAATCACAGACTTGAAAACGGACTTAATGCGGTTTCCCAAGACTTTTGGATACAAAATGGTGTTACAATACTTCTTCAAATTTGTATGGAATTTTTAGAACGATCGTAAACCATTGAGTGAACAATTGACTGCAAAAGCCGTCGGCTAACATTAAAACTTTCGCTGTAGCGTGGTACGTGAATTAACTTAAATCTTGCATGCAGAATTTCACGGCTTTAAATTTTTTGCTCTTTTGACGCTTTTGAATACAATTTTGGTTTCAACTTACAGTGCGGACACTCAAACCGTGAACACTTGACATTTATTTTTACATATTTTGTCATGATTATCCAATGAGAGCTCTTGGCATAGACCAAAGGATTAGTGTTTGCAGCACCTAAGAAAGCTAATTCTTCTGTTTATATGAATGGCTAACATTGGATAATGGTAAAAAAATGTAAAAATAAATGTCAAGCGTAATGTCAAGCGTCCTCACTGTAAATGAACTTCAAATCGAAACGAAGTTTGTCTCATGTTTGTTTTATTTTTCAATTTTTAGCTAGGAATTTTACGCTTTTGAAGCGAAGAGATTTGAGACGCACTTGGTGTTATCTGATACGCATCTTGCGGAGATTTTACTTCTTCGTTGTTTATTTAGCCGCTTTGTTTTCGATGCTGTCCATCCATTCGCTCACGTGTGAAACTGTTGTAATTGACAAGAAGAAATTGTCAACTTCCGGTTTTGAACGTCCCTGTTATAAAAAACGTGGCACGCACGCGTGATACGCTATCCGCTGGTCAGAGTCAAGATTAGTGTTGCGGGCCTCTGTTGGGCCCGCAATCAATTTTTAATTTCTGATTCAGGGAATGCGAGCAGTCTCTATTTATTTTTAACTGCTTGGCTTGTTTAGTTTTTATTATACGGAGTAGTAGTTTTTTTTGCTTATTTAAGTTTATTATTTTTGCTGTATTATATTATTTTTAAATCTAGCAAAGTAAAAAATCCGATCCAAAATCCGTAACGAAAAGCGTGATATTCGAGCGGCGAGCGGCAAAGCCGCGAGCCGCGAGTTGCGCGTAGAAGCTGAGGACTCGTAGCCTTTATTTAAACACTTGATCGTAACGCTGCTCGGAGTCAATTCCTACTTGCCCGCGCAAGTGCTCGTCCTCCCGAGGGCATCAATACGCTTCAACAAAACAACGGATTTTTATCCACTTGATCAACTCTCGCTTTATTACGGAACTACTAAAAAAACTATATCACTCAACCACTCGAGTGATTTTCAATTTTTCGAAGTTACTACAAACAAGTTATATTTGTGCATATTTGTCCGGTAATTACGGAATGGAGACTACGTCCGTGACCTTCAAATACCCTTCAAACCATTGGACAGTTTATTCTATCCAATCGGCTTCTCTCTTAAACAACCAATCAAAATCACCTTACTGGTTAAAGAACGCTATATATTAGACATGTAGCATCAGCACTTGAAACAAGCTCCCACTGCGAGCTCTTAAACACTAGTGCTCACTGTGAGCTCTTCGAAGCTACAAAGCAACTGACGAAGGATTGAATAGTTTGGTTCCGAAACCGGTCTTGCAGTGTTAGCTGATAAATAAAATGACTCTGTACTATAAACGGGCTGTTTATAGCGAGTCTGCGTAAATGTAAACGCACTTTCTGTGACCGCTACTTAACCGATCTACTCAACGACAACCAAACCTCAAACAAAATGTTTAACCACCCACCGATTGTAATTCACGAGAAGGGATGATCACTGAAGGAGATTCTTATCCGCGTTTTAATATCTTTCAGTAAAAGCAACAATAATCCAGAGGGAAATTTTCATATGATCATTCGAACTGACTCACAACTAATAATTGCGCGCTCAACAACTGAGTCACAGTATCTTCCAGATCCTCATTACTAGATCCTTATAGTTGATTATCTCTATGACGGAGAAAGAACTGAAGCTGAAGCTAATTCTCTCAACCCCCTCGTGTTTATATGAGGCTCTGTAAACACGGAAAAAGACCTCTATTGCTAAAGGATGGTGCCTCCTCTTGTTAAGCCCTGGTCAAACGATCGCACCATTTGAACGCAACGTGTCGTCGCAACATTGTTGGATCATGTTGCGACATGTTGCGAAAGACCTGGCCAAACGCACGCAACATCTGCCACAACATATTGCGAATGATACCTGGCGTGCTCGAACGTAAATGCCGTAGTCAATATGGAGTTCAAGACGACCTATTTTGATAGTCTTAGGTCAAATAATAGGTCACTTATGCGTTTCTCAGCCAACATCTTGCGTCTCTTATCCTAGCTGCTGAGTTTTTCGTCCACATGCATCGCGAAGTGACTCATCTTTAACTCGTGCTTGTAGCGCCTTTTACATGCATAAACGTTGCAAAGGGTGCTCGCGCTTGGAAATAGCAAATCAAACTAGTGCGCATGCCCAGGCGCAACAATGTTGCACGTGCGTGGCCAAACGTGTCCAACAACATGCAACATCCATAAATGGTGCGTGAAAAATTTGACCATTTTCAAACTTGAGCCAACAACACGCAACATGCTACGACATATCGAAACAGGGTGACCAAACGTGTGCAACGTGTTTTTGCGCAGCAATGTTGCGATATGTTGCGTTCAAATGTTGCGCACATATTCTGCACATCACGCAACGCATCGATCACACTGGACGTGCGCGCTTGGGGAATTTGCTCGCTCAAATTGACGAAATCAACACACAACCAAGCGCGTGACTAAAATGCAAGAAAACAGAAATCTCGTTTATGGACGAAACTAACCCAGGAACAGCAGTAGAGCGAAATATCAGTTACCACTAGCCACTAACCGAAAAACCTGCAAACTGCTAACTGCATATGGCGTAGTGCACGCGTGAAAATTGCACCAGACGCAAATATTTAACTCGAGCTCGCTGATGAGGGGACGGGAAACCTCAAAAGTGACTCCATAGAACCTGAAAACAACTCGTATAACTTTTAAAAATGCCTGGTTACCCGTACTTTTTATTTAATAAATGGAAGAGGTACGTCTATAGAACATATGATTAATTTGCCATCAAGTGCAAAGGTTGCTTTGGATGTTTTTTAGGCCGTACGAGTGAGAGTTGTTAGAGTAAAAACTGGCTCAAACGTAATCATTTTGTTAATAAAAACGTGAATCACACAGTTTCAAAGATAGTTTTGGTTAGTTATTTTTAAAATTGTTATATTTAATGTTCATTCTGTTTATGAAAAAAAAAAAACCAAATTGAAAGGGAATGTGCAAGAAAATTTTATTTCCTTTTATTTTTTTTTAAATGTTACGTCAGCATTTTTCCAGATTTCAAACCTAATATACCAATTCCGATATATTAATATTCTAACATGTCGCCAAGGCTTGAGGGAATAAAACAAAATGTTTTTGCATCGAGGCTTAGGGATGAATAATTAATTTCTTTTATTTTATTTCCCCAAGCCTCGGCGCCATGTTAGAATTTTAATATATCGGAATGGGCCTTTTACCCCAGGGTCAAAACGAGTATAAGTGCGAAACTATTCATATGAAAATGTGTTTTACTTGCATCTTCATTCTCATGCAAAACGAGCTCATTTCCGTATGAATAGTTTCGCACTTAGGCTCGTTTTGAAACAGTGGGAAAAGGGAACTTGGAAATGGCTACCTCCAATTTTCTTTTTGAATTTTAATAACCGTTGGTATTAAATATTTTTTCTTGCATAGTCATCGGCCGGGCAAAATACCTCACTATTAGCAGGCACCATCCTTAAGTATCACTGTGTTGCGGATGCGAAGTGATCGATAATAGCGAACCAGTACTTCGTGGTCGTACAAGGAACGATGGACGATATTAGATTTAAATTCATAAATAGAATCTAAAGACCACAACACACTAAACGACAGGTCACAGTGACTGATCTCTGCGACATGTGCACATGTGTGTTTATCAGCTGCTTCCAAAGCAAGTCTAAAGGGGACAAGGTCGCTCCGGCAATGAGCCTCGTGTGACACAGTAGCATTTGTGAAAGTCTTTGTTGTTGCGACAGAATTTTGTCGTTGCGACGTTTCCCAAGAATCCAAACTGGTTTGAATTCGTGCGACAGATGGCAATTCTGTCGCAGTGACCAAAATTAAGCCGTGTGGCACGAGGCGAATGTTGCAACGACTTGGCCCCGCGACGTGTCGCCAACCGGTTTGCTCAGTTTGTAGAGCGCTGGACTACCGTGCCAGAGGTCTCGGGTTCGAGTCCCAAGATCGGACCAACACTCCGGTTCTTAAAATAACTGAGGAGAACGTGCTGCCTTTGTAATGACATCTGCAAATGGTTAGATGTTCTGGTCTTCTCGGATAAGGACGATAAACCGTAGGTCCCGTCTCCTGCATCTTCAATGTTACGGGTTAGTAGGGGACGTTAAAGAACCCACACACTTGTCGTAAAGAGCAGGGCATGGAGTTCCCGGTGTTGTGGTCTGGTCTGTTCGCATATGTACTCATGGGTTGGGTGGGTGGGGTGAGATCATGAATGGACGATAGCGGCTGCCAACGGTGCCTTTACGTGCTGACGTCCGATCTCACCCCTGGCTAGAAATGTAACAAGCGCATTTGAATATTTATATAAGTGCGCTATACAAATTCCATTACCATTACCAATGTGATGTGTTTTGTGCTTCAGCTCAGCAGCGAGTGTTCAAGACCAAAGACACATGTGGGATGAAGTAGCTCTAAGATACCAACAAATTCTTCACAGAGAATACCGAATGCTGAACTTGCCTTCTTACCCTGTGGAAGCAGGGAACTTCTACCTTTATTATGTTCCTGTGATAGTAAATAATGGTTATTTACCTCAGAATTCTGCAGCTGGCCTTCATATCCAACGTGATAACGAAGGAAAAGGCGTCCACGAAACTAGGAAAAACAATGAGGACGTTATATACATTGACGACAGTGACGATGAGTCTGTTAGTAGTGTCAAGAAAGAACCTTCAGAATTGGCTCAAGCTGTGGAATCTTCATATGGAATGAACATTAAAGTTGAAAGTAAAGAAGAAAGATTTCCTTGTGATTCAGTGTGTTGTAAAGTGGAAAAGAACACACTTTATAACGCTGCCTCATCCCCGAAATCGAAGGAAACAACAATAAAGGTGGAAAAAAAATTCGATTTGAGGAACTCTTGTGCTGAGCATAAGCAACTCACCGATAATTTAAACAACAGGAGAGATGAATCCTCAACGAGCGATAATGACGCAGACATTCGAGATAAATACTCTGATTATAACCAATTTGAAGTCAAAGAAGATTTTATCCGGATTTTCAAAGGTTACACAATTGAGTACCATCCGCTGCATCGGGATAACACAGTCAAACATCGACCCGCCCTGTCCGCATATCAACAGTACAGTAAAAGAGATGAAAATATACAAGATCTTAGACATCGTGTGGCCGAACATAGAATGGAATTAGAAAACCTAAAATTGCAACAGTCTATTGAGGGAAATGGATGGACAAATGGAGTTTTAGAGCAATTTCCAGGCAAATACGTTTATGGAGAAGTAAATGAATGTTGGAAAGGAAACAGCAAATCTTCATTTAAGGATCAAAGAGCACGAGAACTTCTTAAAGATTGCCCTTCTGCCCAAATCCATTACTTTCCTTCAGGTGAACGGAAGACATTCGTTCCAAGAAGACGAAAACAAACATTACCCCGCAGAATCGATGCTCCGTCAAACATCAAGATAGAGAGATGGACCAATGATGTCAAAAGTGCCCAAACAGAAAAAGCTATAAATGGCGAAGTTAAAGGCAATGCATTAGTGAAGAGAAAGAGAAAGTTGACTCCATCCCCTGAAATAGTGATGGAAAAGCCAAACGAAGTCACTAAACGTGTGCAATGTTCTAAGAAGTCCAAAGTCCAAAGAAAACGCAAAAAGACGCAGCATACGTCGCAATCGCCCAACACGAATTTACAGAAAGGACCAGCGGAACGTTATTACGTAACGGATTCGGGAAAAGCCACCATGCCTCAAGACATAAGTCAAGAGAAGTTCCTGTCAGTATTTGGATTGCTAAGAATTGATGAGCAATGACGTGAGACACTTAAGGTTTGAATCTAGGCAGTGAAACGTACGAGAGATGATACAGCTGACTTTTTCCCAGGCTGCATCGCCGTTCCCTGTCGACGCACAAAGGGTATTTAGACGGAGTGGAGTAGGGTTAACCGCGGCCAAACGCCAAAAACAGGAAAAGTACTGGAAAGATGAGGTTCTAAATTTCGCTGATTAAAGCTTGATATTTTACCAGTTTCCTGTGGATGTACTAAATTGTTTGGGGCTTTGCTAAAGAAAAGTTTTGCGTATTTGGAAACGCCGAAATGCGAACGTATCGACGCCATTTTGTTGTCAAAGTGATTTGGTCGGGCGCAAAGCATTTGAAAAGCAAAGACACCCGTTTATTTGCAAACAAGAAATGAAAAAAGACCAAAACAGTGTTTACACTCGTAACTATTTTATATGGGCTATCCAACTTTCAATTCATCGCAAATATCCCCCGAAACGTTTGACCGCGGTGGAGGAGTAGGGAAGGAAGGCTTGTACTATGATTTAGCATACCTGCATTCGGCTTTCCTGATCAGGTCGAAAATTCGAGATTGGTCTGAAAAGCAATATAGAACTGAAGATCCTTTGTCAACCATTGCCGAAGTATTTTCAGGCCCGTCAAAAAGGGTATTGAGACACCACAATCTTGTTCTTCTTTCCTCTATCTCTTTTCCAAGAGGGACTATTCGCCGAATACCATTTTTACAAACGTAAGTAACATTTAGTGTCACGACTCAGCTACATAAATGCATACAATACATATACATAAATTCATATAAATGCTAAGGTATATTTAAAATCCTTCTTACAGCCGAGAACACAACTGATCTGATTTTCCTGTAAAATTCCGAAAATAGGCCCCTTCTCCGAAAATAACCCCTTCCCCACCAAAAATAAGCCCCCCATGTCACCACAAAAAACGTCCGAAAATAAGTTCTCCCAAGCTCATTCGTTATAAATCTTACAGAAAGATATAACTCTTCCGTAATTGTAACTATAATTGTAAACCTCGTTCGTATGTATATTTTTATCAGGAGTCCAGATTTTGCGTTGTAGAGAATGCTCAGAGACCAGTAACGCTTGTTTTACGGC
Organism: Blastomussa wellsi; assembly: GCA_947652115.1. Taxonomy (NCBI): domain Eukaryota; kingdom Metazoa; phylum Cnidaria; class Anthozoa; order Scleractinia; family Plerogyridae; genus Blastomussa; species Blastomussa wellsi. Next base: position 14,123,226 of record OX393568.1, on the reverse strand, counting down.
TGTAGGACGTTTTTTTGGGTTTCATATCGTTATGTTCGGGAGTTTTTACTCTGTGGTATATTTGTGTGCCCAAAGACTTGTTCAGACACAGTGTCCGATCTGAATAGAGATCCAGCAATTTTTTTAAATCCTTTCACCCGTATATAAGCCGTCCCCAAAAATAAACTTACCTGAAAGGGATCATATCGAGCAAAATAAACCCAGGGCTTACCTTCCGAATGTTGCGGTAATGATTAGTAATTTGTCTCGGCTTGAAGACTTTCATGCGATGAACATATCTCTGTGAAACCGTTTAGCTTTCACTGTTTCACTTTTGCTAATGTTTCGCGATGTATTTATTTGTACGCAAAAGTTGCTGGCTTGTATGAAATTTAAGGAAACGCTTAATGAGTTATTGACATACTGTTCGGATAATGGTTATGTGGTTTAAGGTGGCTTATGATGGTTCCCTGTCTTCTCAATTCTGTTGCAACAATAATGCTGAAGGGTAACTTGGGATAAATGTATGTAGATTTTACCAATAAACAAATTGATGCCCGTGTGATGTCAAGATTTGTTGGCATGGTAACGTCAAAAGAGGTCAAAGATGCCCTATATTTGGCCTTTTCAGGTTAATAACTTTAAAACTACTCAGTAGAAGTTTTTATTTTTTACATATTTTTGTTCGGTCGATGTAAGGAACATTTCTGCATTTTTTGTCAATTTTCTGTCAATTGGTTTCAGAGCTACGATATTTTATCATAAAATTATGGTGCCTCAGGAACCTATTGTCAGAATTGTTAAAATGTTTCCTCTGTCAAGCAAACAAAAATATACCAAAACCAAAAACTTTCACCGAGTAGTTTTTAAGTTATTAGCCTAAAACTGTAAAATATGGGTTGTCTTTGACATCTTCTGGTGTTGCCGTGGCAACAGATTTTGTCTCCAATTTAACTGACTCTGTTCACTGATAAATACTCTACAAGATTTTGCTAAATGTTTTTCATCTGCACCATCAGCCTAGCTGTAATAGAATTTCAAAGACGGTAAGCTTTAAATTATTGTGAGCCACCTTCAGTGAATTTTAACGCTGGTATTTAATTTTTGGCTGTCATATTTATCTTCGTATGAAACACTATTTAAATTCATTTAATAAGAAAACTGTTTAATATCTAATGCTTCCCCACTTTATACTTTTCAAGTCTTTCGTTTGTTTTAGAATTTTAATTTTATTAAACTGTTAATGTAGTTAAAAGAACAGTTAAAGGTCAGGCTGACTTTTTCAAGTTCTGCCCTTGTGGCTTGATAAAGTCAGGCTGAGCTTTGGGTGTTAACTTGAAAAGTCAGGAGGAATTTTTCAAGTTCTGCCCTTGCGGCTTGATAAAGCCAGGCTGAGCTTTGAGATTCAACTTGAAAAGTCAGGCTGACTTTCTCAAGTCCTGCCCTTGTGGCTTAATAAAGTCAGGCTGAGCTTTGAGATTCAACTTGAAAAGTCAGGCTGACTTTTTCAAGTTCTGCTCGTGTGGCTTGATCAAGTCAGGCTGTGCTTTGGGTGTTAACTTGAAAAGTCAGGCTGACTTTTTCAAGTCCCTCCCTTGTGGCTTAATAAAGTCAGGCTGAGCTTTGAGATTCAACTTGAAAAGTCAGGCTGACTTTTTCAAGTCCTGCTCTTGTGGCTCGGTTCTCCCGTTCTTTCAACAGTTTGCTTGATATTTTCCTCTTGATGTTCTAGGCGCATTGTGTGTATGAGCGAATTCACTAAAAATGATGAAAAAACAGTCCCCGTAACAGTGTCCCTTTAATAAAGCAAAAAGTGAAATGTAAATCCGCGCCGTTTACTTGCTTCTTTACAAACGGAATTGATTGGCTTGTTTCTCTTTGTATTCCAAATATGGTAACTGGTAATGTGAATGTTCCAGAATTGACTAATAAAGGGAGGTAGATACACACGTGAATCAATTTAAGCTTCTGGCAGGACACTGATCTATATTTCACTTGATTAGTTAGCCAAATGTTGGCTAGTTTTAAATTAGCGACGGGTCACCCCAGCTCCAAGTCACTGTTGAAAGTCGATAGAAACCAACATACAAAAAGCGTAATTTTCATTTGAACTTGATTATTGGTCGATAGATGGGGTCCTCATAGCTAATCAGATTGGGTGTCTCAGCCATGTTTTGGTGTTGCGACTACCAATCACGTAAACCAAAACATTAAAAACGCAACAACGTTATCTAACCAACAACAGTTTACAAAACGTCCAACAATATTCGTGTTTTGCAGTAGTCGGTGCTTGGCTATGGTAATTAACGTGAATATAAAATAAAAAACATACATATTGTTTAAATACGATATTTATTAAAAAAAACTTGTACACGGTCACCTCAACACAACCAAGGTTGGACGACGTCGTCGATTAAAGAATGAGTTATGTTTTTTAAGAATCGTGCTGGTTAGAGTGTTTGATTTACAGCTAAGGAGTTCAAACTATCTACGCTGAAAATGTTAACGCATGTATCAAATCCGAAAATAAATTGTTCTATAAACAACTCAGAACTTCGATCGCCACGTTTTCATCGATTACCATTGCCGTTCTATTTCATAAAATAGATTGGGTTCAGAGCTACCTTAAATTTTCGAATAGTTAAGGTAGCTCTGAACCCACTCCACAGAATTGTTTAAAACTTTGCAAAAAATTGCATCTTATCATGCTTATCACAATTCGATAATAAAAAATGGGGGTGACCGACCTCGTTTTTGAGTTATGAGAGTTTAAGGGTGTTTTCAGCAGGCCATGACCGTAACTTGTTTACCAATGATTGGGAATTTGTATGATACGATTATTGTATCATCGCTTGTCAAACAGTTGTAGTATTCATCATTCAAAGTGTAGCTGTTGGATAAGTGCTGGATACTGTTGCCAGCCTCCTTAAGCGACCTTTTATAATTTACTAGTAGCTGGCAAAGCGGTCGGCGATCAATTCAACTACTAGCGCTAGAGCGATCGTCACTGTTATTGGCGTAAACTTCCTAGTGCGACTTCGCTGTGATCAGAAATAATTTTCTCCGAATTAGATTGAAAATGGTATTGGACTCGCAGTGCTTTTCGTAGGCTGTACAAAATTTCTAAAACATGACTGCGTGCAAGTGAACCGTACTTTTACTGTAATTTTCACTGAATTTGCAATAAAATGTTAATTGAGTCAGGCCAGAAGCTTATCACACAGAAGCGGGAAACTCTGGTTCCATGCTCCCGGTTATTACCGAGCAATCAAAATAAACTTCCTGTTATGGTTTGCTCCCTCTCGTGGGCCTTGTGAGAATTTAGGTTAGAATTTCGGTTGGAATGGCTGCCTCGTAACCTTGGCAGCAATAATTTAGTTTCCACACTCTCTCCATGAAAGCCATGATGAGATTTATAGCATAACACCCACCTTTTCTTGAGTTTGCACACAGACACCTTTTACCTGTTATCGATCGATCGATGAATCAATCAATCGATCAATCGATCGATCAATCAATCAATCAATCAATCGATCAATCGATATATCAATCAATCAATCAATTATTCAATCAACCAACCGACTGACCGACCGACCGACCAATCAACCTATAAATCAATCAATCAATCAATCAATCAATCAATCAATCAATCAATCAATCAATCAATCAATCAATCAATCAATCAATCTATCTATCTATCTATCAATCAATTTAACGTGGTCGGTACGCTTAGCTAAAAAGCTAGTTTACAGGTACGCCACGAAATAAAAAGAGTTGTGTTTGTTTCTAACCGAGCTACACGACAATATTTTAATAAAGACTCGCGCAAATGATTCATAGTGTCTATCTATGTAGGCATGGCACATCAATGTACAATAACTAGCATGACGCGTAAACTGTCCTGTACTTGGACTACCATCCGGCCACTGGAGCCGCATGGAGTTCCCGGACAAATTTGGCCTAGTCTGTTGTGAAGTGAAGGTTGGAGTCGGGAAATAATCGGAATATTAGCATAGTATTGCTAGAGGCCTAACAAGCCTCATTAACTTGAGGGTCAATAAAAGTATGATAATGATGCCCAATCAAATTTTCAGTACTCGTTTTATATTTTTGAGTAATGATACAATATAGTCAATATCTATAACCGAATCTAGTCTTAGATGATTGGAGAGAAATGTAACATGCGTTATGAATTTCTGTCACGGTTATTTGAGACACTCGCCTACAGTGGAATCCTGTTAATATGGTCACCAATGGGCCATAAAACTTTGGCCGTATTAACGGGATAGGGTCAAATTTCATAACTGGACCTGACAGATACATTTTCACTTCTAAATAAATGTAAATTCGTTAATAAACTACAAGAATGCACTGAGGAGCTTCACCCTGTGCATACAATACTAACCAAAACAACTTCGATGAACGTAACTGGATTCTAAAATCGAAACAAGAACAGACTTGGTTGTGCATATCCTTCTCAAAAACAAAGACCCCGACCTCTCTGATTTATCATCATGTCAAATTGCGTTACAAATTGTTTCTCGAGTACTGTATTTTTTTTGTTTGGACAATTACGTATTTGGTTCGAGTGGCCGTATTAACGGGGTAAAATTATAAAGGATTACACAGGTTGGGATTTCCGGAGGTGGCCGTTGGCCGTATTAACGAGGTGACCGGATTAATGGCGTTTTTGTGTAAGGAAATGTATGGGCGTTTGGCCGGGATCAAAAACATTGTCCATAATAACTAGGAGGGGTGAAAAGGGGTACGCAAATCCGATAATCTGTGCTATTTTTTGGCCAAATCCGTCAATCCGCCATTATTTTCGTTCAAATCAGCATCCACATTCTTGAAAACGTTCTGTGTAACAATGTCACTGAAAGGACGGTAGATGTTGTTTTTGATGGCAATTTTTCACGAGCTTTCGTTTCATTGCTTCTTTTTTCGACAGTTCTAATGTAAAGCGGTGGTTTGGGTCTCGTCCAAACAGAAAATGGACAGAGCGATAACTCTGAGACTAAGACTGAAGATACGCCAAGGCCACGATCCGAACTTCATGGCATGCAGAATACGGAATGCGAGCTCAAATTTAACAGCTAACCCGTGTTCCACTGCATTTTCGAGATCCGCGAATCCGCTTAAGTTTTCACTGGAATCCGCAATCCATGTGCTTTTTAAGGCTAAATCCGCGATCCTATTCACTCCCGCTTAATTTTTCGCTGAAAAATTAAGCGGATACATGCGCCTCTGGCTCGGGAGAATTGGGCAACCACTCCCCGCTCTTCGAAGTAAAATATTTGCCTTTGCCTTTTGCTTCAACTAGGTGACCGTATTAACGAAGGTGACCGTAGGGTGGGGTTCCACTGTACTTTTTTATTATTCGTTCATCGAAAAAAAAAAAAATCAATAGTTTGAGTTGAGACAGCGCCTGAACTGAGAAGACGCGGACGGACACTAAATGCGAAAGTACCATAAAGTTACTCAAAATCGAAACTGATTACAGTCAGAAGTTTTTAAAGTCGAGAACACCCAGCGACAAGTCGCTGGGACACGTCTCAGGGACATTTCGCTGCAGCAATTCGCCTCGCCTGTGACACGGTGAAGGTTGGCGCGAGAGAATTTTTTCACTACAATCTTGTCGCACGAATTCAAACTGGTTTGAATTTGTTCGACTGATCGCAGCCAAAAAATTCTGACGCAGCGTCAAAGCATTTTCACAAAAATTCACCCAAAGTCACAGTACACTACGAGGTGAATTGCTATATACACGGGGCCACTTGCCGCAAAGATCTGTCGCATCCTGTCGCCTAGTGCGTTCAGTTTGGCTTGCGTAAATCAAAATAAGGTACACTTGTAATGGCGGCAAGGGCGGAAAAACAGAAACAAATTGGTTTGAATATGGTTCTGTATTATCAAGTTGCGTTGCCACTGACTGAAACAATAATCAACAATCAACGATCAACGTTTGGGTTCTGTTGTTTTAGCAATCTACTCTGGACCATCTGGATTAGGAGTAGAATTTCAATGTTGAACTAACATAACTTTTGCGTGTTGTAGGTTTAATGATGTTTGATAAAAAGCTTACAGTTACTATGACCGGCTTAATCCTTACTGAGTCTCACCAGGCCTTCTAAAGCTGTAAATTCAGCATTGCTGAGGTTCTGATTTCCATCTTCACATGGAGTAACCTGTGAATGGACTTCGTTCCGTTTCTCCATTTTTTCTGGGGGTTTGTGTTCAAGTTGATCTTCATCATTCCAGTTTTTGAGCCATCTCCTCTTCAGCGAATTACCAAAAATCTCTCCTGGTGGCGAGCAAGATTCTTTACTTCGAAGAACGTGTTCTTGGTCACTTGTTTTTTGAGAACGTAGTTCACTGATTGTAATATTAAGAGTATTTCCAACTGTTTCATCAAAAGGGAAAGATTTTCTTTGAAACTTTAGGTTTTCCAGTACTTGCTCATGTTTGACAAGTAGGTTTTTTAAATTTCTTATTCTTTTCTCTCGGGCGTAAATTTCCAAAGTTTTGGAATCTTGGCCATTTTCCAAATTGTTATAGATTTTTGATTGTTCCTTCTTGTGTAGCGAGCTAGTGTATTTAAATGAATCGAGATCGCCTGTTTCGCGTCTTTTTCGAGAACTAAAGTTTTCTAACGTTTTCGGCTTCCACTTAGCTCCTTTTGAAAGCTTTTCCTCCGTCACTCTGCAATTCTTTAAGCGAGGAAGTGAAGGTTGGTTCCAAGGGAAACTGCTTTGTGAATTCGTACCCTCTGGAAATGTACCACGTTTGTTTGAAAGTTCGTTCAGAGTCAGTTGCATCGGTTGTTTGCTTGAGTTTTGTTTACCATTATATTCGTCACCAGCCATATGCATGCTATTCGTCTTGCCAATTGCAGGTGCACTTCTCTCTGGTAAAAACGTTGGAGCATGCGCAGGTTTGGGAAATTGACCCATTCGTGAAACTTTCCACCATGTTGCCGTGGTTATTTCTTGAAAAGAGCTGTTTTCGATCTTCCCCCAATTTCTCTTGTTCTTATTTTCTTCGCTTCGAGGTTGGTATACTTCAGTTTTTCTTATATCGCTTTCTGGTGCAAAGTTGGCATTAGACTGGTAAACTAAGTCTTTATTTGAAGTTAACGTATCATTCCCATTGGATCTCTCACTCTTCTTCCTCAAACGTGGATCTAGACTGATTTGCTCGGGGGTATAAGTTTGATTTATATTTAATAAATGCTGTTGGTTTTGGTAATTGAATGCGTTTGGGGTGCCACACCATGGCCAAAACGATGTAGCGGGCTCACTACTTGTAATCGCAGAGTCTGTATTCAACAACTGGGTAAATGAATTTGTTTTATCAACAGCCGAAGTTGTCCCGGACTGACTGGGGACTGCAGATTGATAAAATTTGGACGCTCTGGGTTCGGCTTGGTTTTGGAAATGCGAAGTACTATCAAAATAATGTGTCAGTTGCATTCTGTCTGCTGATGCTGAAAAATGCTCTTTCCCTGGCCAAATTGTTATGCCATTGCCGTTTCCCAGTGCGCAGTGCGGATTATAAAGTTGATCTTCTCCATGGTGTCCCTTGGTCTGACGCACTTGATTGTACCCATTTGACGTCTGTTTAAAATACTCGCTTTGGTTTGACTTTTTGCAACCATTTTGATTATTACTGAGGGAATTTGTCCCAATCTTATCGCCGGCGATGATACATTCCGCACAGCCACATTTTCGAGCCCAGAAGGGGAAATACCTGACATCCCCTGGAGCACTGCTGTAAATATTTTGTCTGCTCAAGCTTTCATTTGTCCTGCAGAGGTATAACAAGATAAAAGCGTCAAAGTTTCATGTATAAAAGCAACAAATCATTTGTTGATATATTCAAGTACTTGACGTCTTTGACAGAATCGGACCGGCTTATTGGTGGGTCTTGGCTATATTTGCCATTTAAACACTCTCACAGACTTTCGAGAAAGCAATGAAAGAAATAAATAAACATTTAAATGGCATCAACAGAAACTCGGAAAAAATCCAAGTCCCAGATGGGATTTGAACCCACGACCCTCCGTGATCTAGTCGGATGCTCTAACTACTGAGCTACTGGAGACTCTATGGTGGGCAAGGGTCAAATGTGGGTCTTGACTGGAACTGCATCGCGCGGTTACTCAGTCAAATGATGACATGCACACATAGCCATATAGCTCTTAACTGCATCACGCAGTCACATTAAAGCATATCTAGGATGCGACCAACCAACCTCCAAGAGAGCAATGAAAGAAATAATCAACATTGAAATGGCATCAACAGAAACTTCGGAAAAAATCCGAGTCCCAGAACTTTGTCTAATTATTTGAACGGTTAGCAACGCTTTACATTTTTAATCACTATTCTTGGTTTTCACGTGACGTCAGAGAAAACTAAAATTAAAACTTTTGAGTTTTCAACTTCATCAGGTAAAAGTCATTTTTAAACATATATCTGCTGGCCTGTTTTCAGCTCGGTAGACGGCTTTGTTTTGAAAATACAACATTTTGAATTTCAGATTTTTCACAATGCGTGACATCGGCATTGTTTCTGTACGTGAGCGAAAATATCGATTCGCCTTACGTTTTCGAGTTCTAAGTAGCCAATATGTTGAGGGAAGTGTTTATGCGAATGTTTTTAAGTTTAACAACGAGAGGAAACGTTTTGAGAGAGTCAAAGTAAGCTCCAGATGTTTCCACTGGTTTCCGGCCGCCATGTTGGAGTCCCTCAGAGGGGCTCCAACATGGCGTCTCCATACTAAACACTATAATTGTCAGTGATACACTTTGCCGAATAACTCGAGTTCGGAATATCGTACATCCCCGAAACTTTGGCAGGTTGTTTATTTATTACTCTTCTACGATATTTCAATTTCTTGACTCAATTTATTGAATGGTAAGCGATTTTATTTCTTGCGTGCGTGAAATTTGCGTGATACTTGCGTGACGTGAAAACCACCAATTCAACACCAACCGTATTTACGTATTTTTTCTCTGGGAACCATTTGTTAACATATTGTGATGTATGAGGTGGCCTCAACCATAAGCCTGGTGGTTTTCAGAGGTCACCTCGCCGTATATTAAACTTTATATAATAACAAAATCAATGCGCGCGCTCTGATTGGTCAATCAGCTATGGTTTATTGTGCCAATAAACCCATGGAAAAATCGCGCGTCTTCTGAATTATTATATAAAAGCAATAGACCACACTTTTGCGGCTCGTAATTTACAAACTTTTCTCGTGTTCGACCAAACATCCCGCGTGGGTTATTACCCCTATAAACCCATAGAAAGTGTGGTCTATTGCTTAACTATGTATTTTTTTTTTAATATTAACAAAAATGCGAAATAAACAAATGAAAATAAAAGCAACTGCTAAGAGTCTTAACACCTGAAATATTGGTGTAAGAGCGTCAAAGCTGTCTCGTGTGGTTTGGACTCTGAATTCTCAAGGAAGTCCGCTACCAATAGTCCCGAGACGCCATTTTAGCATCATTTTATAAAGTTAAAACACTATAGAAAAGAAGAACGAAATTGGGCCATAATGTAGACAGTTAGGCATGCGGTGTCCAGAGCTTTCTGGTTGGAGCTTTCTAGTGGAGCTTTCTAGTGGCAGCATAAACATAAATACAATTATTTAAAGTAATTAGCTGAACGATTACTGTTAATTAAGTAGTGTAAGTAAAATAAGATGAGGTGAGATTTATTTTTCTTAAAGTTTAAAAGCAGGAAGGAGCCAGATTATTTTACTCAGCATCAAGCCAGCAGTGAATTCAGCTTTTATTAATCAAAAGATGACATTTCCTTTCTTTTTAAGGGAACTAAATGACAGACGCTTAATTTCAGGGAGCAAGATTCCCATATCTTGGGTCCAGCAAACAAGACGCTTTTCCAGAGTTAGTTGACATTTGCACTCTAAAACAATTGAGTTCACTAGTAAATCTTGTATTATACCTACGTACGCTAGACTCTAGCTGGGGTCAGAACATCAGAGATGATATATAGAATGCTATCAGATCCATTCAGAATTTTATGTATAAGGCAGCATATTATGAATTTATGTATATTTTCAAGTTTAAGAATTCCTAAGAGTTTATGATATGGTTGGCACTCTCCCAAGAATGTCAGTGCAATGAAGATTGACAACTTATTTAGGGCATAATATTTATAAATTGGTTTCAGTTCATTGTTCATAACAGATTCAAGCTGTTGTATACAGTTACTAGTAAAAAATAAATTAGTATCGTCTGATAAGCTCCAGTCACACTGTGAGTTTGTTTGTACAGTTTGGCAAATCTTTTACATAGAGTAGAAACAGAAGTGGGCCCAGCTGAGTTGAACCCTGGGGTATGCCACTTGTAATATTTTCATATCCAGATTTAACAGACTCAATTTTCACATTGTGTACGGTGTTTCAGATAACTTTCAAATCATCTACATGGAAGTCCACGGATACCATATAAAAAGAGCTTAGATAGAAGAATGTCATGATTAACTGTATCAAAAGCCTTTGATAAGTCAAGGAATAGACCACAAGTTACCTGTTTTCTATCTATGGCTAGCTTCTAGTTATCTGTTATTTCAAGGAGAGCCTGTTCAGTGGATATCCTTTTCTAAATCCAAACTGATAGTTCTATACGATATTGGCGCTTTTCTATGAAGGAGTATAGTTGGTTATAAACTAGGAGTTCAAGTACTTAACTGAATGGAGATAGAGTTGCTACTGGGCGATAATTGCCCGGGTGTGTAGAATCTCCATAAGGAGTAACTTGTGAAACTTTCAATATGTCAGGCACAATACCAGTTTCAATAGATTGATTATAGATATATGTTCAGGGTACAGACAATGGCTCAGCAGCAGTTTTAATCGTCGTATTAGGATTATCAAGGGATGATTTACGATCATTTAAGCATTTAAGAGTTTTTGTAACAGAAGACATAACAAAAGTATCAGTAGGAGTTGATTTTATAAATTGTGTGGGGCTCCCTTCGCAATTCTTGATTTCTTTGGCCAGATTTGGACCAAAATCAACAAAATGTTTGTGAAACTGATCTGCAATTTCAGCCCTATTAGTGTAGACCCTGTAATAACGTACAATCTTTGATATGGGAATCTGACCCTTTGAGTTACGCTTAACCAATATACCTATTAGCTTCTTTCGGGTTATTTTTGCAGAGGCCTTAAATGCGAGTGTTTGCTGGCAATTGATTTAAGTTGGTCAATTGTTTTAGCTGTTATTTCATGCAAAATATTGTTACATTCGCTGTCGATAGCATTCCAGTTAACTGTACTGACATCCGGCAAATAAGAATCTTGATTAAACTTGCTATAATCCCTATAATATCTGACTGGAGCATGTTTCTTAACTGGAATATCAGCTATACAGAAAACTGGGCGATGATCTGAGATATCAACAGTTACTATTCCAGAAACAAGTTTGCTTCTGTTGTTAGTGTAAATATGATCAATTAGTGTAGCTGAGTGATAGGTCAGACGCGTTGGTTTTGTTACAACCCAGGGTTGCAACAGGTAACAAATTATTAGAATATAACATATCAAGATAAGCCTCTGTAGCTGGATGACTATTACACTTAAAGAAATCGATATTCATATCTCCAAGAAGATTTAAATGGTACTTATTAAGGGTGAGCTGCTTAAAGCGGTATTGTCACGCCAGTTTACTTGTCTTCGCTCAAAGGAAAACCAAAACGAAAGGTTTAGTTATGTTACCAAATACTATATTACTGCATTGAAACAGTTAACTGACGTCTGTTATTATCGATGGCGAGGATGGAAGTGGATTGTAAATTAAAAACAAAAATGCTAATTTTTTCAAACCCTCAAACCATCTCCTGACAAAATTGGAAAAAATATTATGGTTTGCTCTCCCTGTTAAATTTCCATTTGATATCTTCACAATTCAGCTGGAGCATTTTTTTGCCCAAGTAAAGGTATTAAGTAATGACTGGAGCATAGAATTTACCTGAACACTCCAAAATCACCGTGACAATGCCCCTTTAATTTAGAGATGTCCTTATATAGAGAGCTGCACATCCTGCAGAAGTTTGAGAATCAGTATGAAAGATAATGTAAGACTACATGAATGCATTGTAATTAACTGTTTACTGACTCCGCTGTTACGGATGTCGAGGAAGGAAGTGGATTGAAAATAAAAAAACTTTGTCAATTTTTCACATTCTCAAGCCATGCCCTGAAAAAACAGGAAACCAACTATTATGGTTTGCTCTTCCTGCTAAGTTGTTTTCATTGGATATTGTTGTGTCTCGCATGTAGTCCTGTTACCTATTAATTATATAGCATCAAAACATATATGAACATGGCAAATGTTTCGCCCTCAAAACCAGTTTTTCTTGACAATTGATTGGTTTATGGAAGGTGTCCAGATTTTTCTTAAATTGGACAGTTTGAGCAAAAACTGTCCAATTCATTTTAAATTTGGACAGTTGGCAAAAATTAATAAAAAATGCATCTGTTGACAATAATGGATTTTGATGTAGCTATATAATTATATAAATTAAGATAATAAAATATTGTTGCCCCCTCAGGGTCTGGGCCGAAACCCGTCAGGAGGCATTCTTGTAATCCGCGTGTATATAGGAATTATATATTGTTCGTCATCAAAGTGGGATCGCTGAGGGTCTTGGTGGTGGGCTCGTAAAAGGTCTTCGGGGGGGATAAAATGTTTGTTAATTGGATAATAATGACGTAAATTAAGAAATATCGCATTTTAATTGGGTGATGAAGATGCACTGAAGTGCGTAACACGCGTGCGAACACGGTTTCATGGTGTTACCACAGATTCAGTTGAATGAGGTAGGTCTCAAGTTCATTTGCATTCTCCAGACTGTACCGTAAATAGCCTAAGAATTCACAGTCCCTTATCTCAGCAAAGTTGACGTCCTGCTATTGAAAACAGGGGTCTGCGGCGATTTAAATTTAATGAATTTCGCTGGTTCAGCAAAACTGACTTCTTAATTTTGGGGTAAGAAATTACCTCGGCAATCATGAGCTTTCGTTTTTTCGAGAAAGGGTTTCAAAATTCTTACATAAGTAGTAACTGTATTTTGAACTTTTCATACGTGGCTGATGCCAATCTCTATCGTGGCAAACGCCACGTGTATAGCATGCCTTAAAAACTCTTCTCACAAAGAAAAGAAAATAGATCAAATTCTGAAAACCAAACGTTTGGGAGATTTGCATCATAATCTCATATTATTAAGCACGATCTGACCAGTTTTTAGTTACGGACATTTACTGAAACCTTTCACAGGTACGTTGCCCGCCTCATTTCAGATTGAACCAGGAACGATTGTAATAAAAATATTTCCTCGATGGCGGTTACTTCGAGACATTTTTATCCAGCATAAATTACTCGGATACACGCTTTCACGGTTTAGTGCAACCTTGAAAATTAAATCTGCATTTAAAATAAATGTTGTTGACACGTTGGAATAAATGGCATCATCTGGGAAGCTGGCATATGACAAATATGGCTTATTGTTTCTTTCAATACACACCTGTCTCAGAATATAACATCAACTTATGGAAAAAACCTTTAAACACAAAATGAGCAACTGTATACTCAACATAAAACATCAACTTAAGCCCAAAAGCTATGTTCCATGGTAATATAGAATAAATGTTTCATTTTTAAGCCCAAAATCTTCCCATAATGATAAATAACACGAGTCAGCAATTTCCATTTACACGAGTAAACAATGACATCATAGGAAATGTGATATAACAATTCTGAAGTTTCCAGATGAAATTTTCGAGAAATACAGCGTATTTATGAGGAATTGAAGCGCGGAAAGAAAAGTACTTAGGGTAGGAAGCTAAGGGATGTTTTAAAATTAATTATACTCGACGTTAGGCATGCATTATTGCTTTTGGAGGGATATCTCGATGGACAAGACTGATAGAAATTAGAATTATACTTTTCACGTTCTGATAAACTCGGCAAGTCTTAGATAATAACAACAATCTAATGGATAAAGAGAGTTTTTACTGAAACAAATTTTGCCGAAGGCCAAGATGTATTAAAATAAAAGGAACACGATTAATTACCTGTCACTGAGATGAGCGGCGTTCAGCATGCAGGCATCATTCCCTGTTTGACTACATGATGAACCCGGGGGCTGCTTCTTGCCGTCTTCCCAGTACTCAGTTGAACACGGATAGCTTAGTCGCAAATGCTTGTTTGACATTGAGCTTCTTTGTAAGCAAATCGGCTTTTTTCTATTTACTTTGATCGCCGAAAAGCACCCTGATAAATAACCATAACACGAGATGATAAGGCTAACTACATCCTTCTGTGATAAAAAAAGGCACGCGTTAATCAATTCCGAATGCGATTCATTAAATAATGCATGAATAAGAAGATATCACCGACCTTGGATGTTCCGGTTTATATAGCATACACTATATCGTTCTATAACTTTCACTTTTCAGACGTGCGTGTGCATGAAGAAAATCAATCTATGCCAAGTTTTCTGCGCTAGATTAAAAAAAATTCTTTCAAGCGACATAGACACGGCAAGTTGTTCAGTTCATCAAACACTAGAAAGAATTAAGAAGTTGTTTCGTCTTGAGCGACGCCGCGATCGATGTGACCATGTCATGATATTGTCAGTGAAGTTTGATATGAAAACAATACGTATTGCCCCAGGAAATATTATACATATTAAATTTCATCTTTATTCACAATCGATTCACAAAGAGCGCGTATATGTGAAATTATCATATGGTTTGTTTTCTTTTCCAACGTTATAATTTTTAACCTAACAGGTGGTTTCACGCATAATTATTGAAACTGCCGACTAGTCTTTTGCACCAAAGTGAAATAACACTGTTCATAAAATCACTCCTTTACATTAATACATAAAGTTATACCAACTTTACTCCGGAAACAAACCGCGTGTCTAAAACTTAAAGTGAAGCATTTTTGCTGCGTCGAAATTGAAAGACAGTATAATTTTAGACAGGCTTGACAGGTTTATTGTCATAGATATATTTTTTAATTTTTATGGCAAAAATTAAGAGATATTATGGTTTACATAAATGAGAGATGGAGTCGTTTCTGTATGTGCATTGCCCTCCACGCTCATTACATGAATGTACGTTTTGGGGTGTTTGGTGTGATTTTCTGGATGTTTAGGAGGAAATAGGCTTTTACTAAAAAGATTAGCAAAATTTAGAGAAATAAGACAAATATACATATGTATATTGACAGTTTCTATTAAAAGTTAGAAGATGGACACAGGGTATTCTTGTGTGGAGGCCAACTGTAGGGTGTTACAAAAGGTAATTGTCTTTCTTTTGCGTCAAAAAAAAAATCGTTAAAATTCACATGTACCCCCACCATGGCTGTGTTGTGTCACATGTACCCCCACCATGGCTGTATTATGTCACATGTACCCCCACCATGGCTGTGTTATGTCACATGTACCCCCACCATGGCTGTGTTACGTCACATATACCCCCACCATGGCTGTGTTATGTCACATGTACCCCCACCATAGGATTGACTTTTGGCTATACCCACAGTCGCGTCGTTTGAAATTATATGTTGTAATACGCAGAGGATGATGGGAAATGATGGGAACGCTGAAAGAGGAGGGACGACTGAATTTATCAAAATGTGTAAAGACGTTCGCCTATTCATCTATATATGGGCGATGCTCAGAGATTTTTTTTACACCGCTCGATCGTATAATTGACACTGTTTTCTTATCTTGCCATGTGCAAATGATGTGCAAACGTGTTGCCCGGCCGCGCACTGTATGTACATGTAAGAGAATCTGATGAACCAGTCAATAATTTCCCGATCAATATTAAGGGATGAAGCTCGAAAGCGGCCACTCGTGTTTTCACTTTTCCATGGCTTTGTCGCATGTATTTCGAAAATGAAAAGCTAGTCGCATGCCGAATACGCGGACTTGGTTGTGTACAGTTTTTTAAGACTCAAGAACGCGCGCTACGCGTTTCACATTTTTCAATTTTATGAAAAATCTGTTGTGCAGATTTTTATTTTATTTTGCATGAATTTTTAGTCAATGTTAAGGTTTAACTTGTTAAATTTTGTGGCAGAGTCATACTGGTAGATTTTAAGAAAAACGCAATTGAAACTGCTAGTGCCCAGTCCATTCTCAAGCGCTCTGCCATTCATTTTGGCTATTTATTAACAGTTTTATTGTTCAGATGTTGCCTACATGGTTGTAGGCTGTAAATAAAACATTAAAGAGAGAAAGGTAAAACATTTTTGAACATTTTATAAAAGATTTTAAAGTTTAGTTCTTTTAACCCCCAAAACTATAGTCAGCTTAAGCGCCTATTCTCATATAACCTTATTATTTTTAGTTAGTTCAAAGTTCTTCCAGCTGTTTTAACTTTTTCCTGACCAGTAACACCATTTATGGCGTCATCATACCATGCCCTTGGTCATGTGACTAATACTGAAAAAAATGAAAAGGCTCCCAGGCACTTTCACTTTAATTTACAAGGATTTTTTTCCATTGATTTAATATTTAATTTTAATCCTCGTTATGCTATGTATAGATTTTGTTTTATTTCCAAAAGTTCAGATTTTGAGTGTTTCAAAATATTGAAAAATTCGTAATTTTCTGAAAAAAGCATGATTTTGAAAAAAGAATGCATTGACCATTTTCGCATTGCCAATAATACACCTTGTTTACCCCCCAAAGTTTTGCATAAGCATTGTCTTGGGACGACTGTAATACCCAGGAGAATTGGGAAACAAAGGATATTCCAAATTTTCGGGGGTAAACAAGGTGTATTAGGGGCAATGCGAAAATGGTCAATAGCTTTGTTTCCAAGATTGGCTTCAATTGAAACTCGTCGAAAAAGTATCGATTTGATCAAAAACCGCGTTTCCTTTAGGATTTAAAGAAACCGGATTGGCCTGTTTTTGCACTGGGAAAATGAGATTTGGGTGACTGGGACTGGGATTTGGTCACTGGGAATGGGAAAGAATGTCAAAAATGGGAATGGGATAAATATCTTTTGCCCATGGCAAGGCGAGACATCACTTATTTCATGGATTGCTCGCATCAATTTTTAGCATTTTTAGCTTGGAAGAATAAGCATACATACAAATCGGATCACCTGAGTCACAGGGATGTAGCTACGAAATTACAAAGCCGGCTGACAAACAAGCTCAGCCGGCTTTTCTGACCATTGTACCACCAAAATTTCTTTGAGTCTTTGCTAGTGAAATTTAAGCCGGCGATACACTCTCTTTCAGCCGGTGAAATTAGCCGGTTAGCTCATCCCTCTAGAGCTTATTCTCTTTGTTGGAAAACAGACTTCTACAGGCAGGAATGCGAAATGTCCTCAAATTGTAACGTAAATAATCGCTATCGTTATACACTGCAGTAACTATCTGTCTTCTTATTGGCGAAGGGCCTATAGTTGATCGCAACCTTCATATAGATCATCGATTAAAGACTCTGTAGGTTGTGCGCACAGTGTCGTCAATCTCGAGAAACAAAGCTGCGAATGAACTGTTCCACGAATACTTCGAGGAGAAAAACATTCAGGAGCTGGAGGACAAAAAAGAATTATTACAACTGTTAAAATATTTTATGTGGAAGCGTGAAATCTCGTCATTTCTTGACAGTAATGTATAACAAAACAATTGTGTTGTGTGGTATCCAAAATAATCAAGATCTCGGAAAGTGTTATCATCCGAAGCCGGATATGGCAAAAACCCCATCCAATAATAATTTTATTGTGCTGTAACTTTTTTTGCTTGCAAGTTTCGGTACAGTCTAAAAGGATCCTATTTGGAAGTTATTTCTTTTCAAACATTGTTTTTGTTATTTAAATTGATAGCAAGTTAAACAAGTCAAAGCTCTTTGTTTCACCAGGCAATAGTTTTCTGGTTGGCAGATTAATCACTGGTATCTTCCTTATTGTCTTCATAACATCTTCACAAATCCTCGTGAATTTTTGCGTCTTTGTTGCGCTGTATTTTGATGTCGTTATTTTGAAGCGATACGAAGTATGCATACCACTGGGATTTTTTCTGAATTCTGCTAGTGGGAATGGGATTTGAACACTGAGAAGTGGGATTTGGAAAAATTGGGCTGGGAAAATGGATTGGTACCCCCTTCAGGACCCTCTTCGTGGCATTTGCTCACTTGCCGTTCTATAGTTATTCTGTCCCCTGAAATATTTTTCTTTTCGTTAGTGTATGAATGGCACTTGATAACGTTTTATTTGTATGCGTCTTTTTTTATAGAGCCATAGAATTGTGGCCGTCAGGTAGCGTACACGTCGTCTTTGAGGATTCGGATGTGATTTTCGAATAATATTGTGACAGATATATAAACAAAATGTCCGGATTGTTAGATGACATTACCAAAGTGCAGTTTGTGGCATCAAAAAGCGTTAGAAAGCGTTCTCTTTCAATAGTGCCTATAACGCCGCCATTACTCCTTCCGCCATATTGGAAACAGGATTTGCCAGTCGTCTCCCGCCTTTCCTCCTTCCCATCATCCATCGCGTCTTGCTATTTTCTAATATATAGGAGACGACTGGGGACGAGTCAGTGGCTTCCAGGTTACACGCGCGTTGAAAACTTTCAAAAACAGTTCAATCGCTAAAACTGCTTACAGTTTTGGTGCTGTTAGTTCTCAGAAATAAGCAGCAAATTGCACCCGAAGGGACTCCTTTAAAGGGGAAATCATCAAATTCGTTTTCAAGATGAATATGGATACACCCCTCTGTAACAGACCCACTGAAACCCTACCCAGTGGATTATTTCCCCTTACCCAGTGGATTATTTCCCCCTACCCAGTGGATTATTTCCCCTTACCCAGTGGATTATTTCCCCCTACCCAGTGGATTATTTCCCCTTACCCAGTGGATTATTTCCCCCTACCCAGTGGATTATTTCCCCTTACCCAGTGGATTATTTCCCCTTACCCAGTGGAAATTTAAAAAATAAACTTATTAATGCCAGGCTCATCACACATCCATCGATCGCGATAATCGATCGATTGGTCAGCCTTGCATTATTAAGTTTGTTTTTAAGTTTATTGCTGATCCTGATCTACACCAAGATCCAGCTACAATCTGCTCCTGTTTGTTTAAGTAGTCCTTGCATGGTTTACAGAAGTCTGTACATATATTTCACCTTTTTATTCCGGGACAGACTTATCACAAGAAGCTTCGCAAATCAGGATGCCTTCCTTCACCGTGTCACGTGATAAGTGCGTCCGCAATATAATTAAGCGGGAAATTCGTTAAAATCACTAGGGAAACGCGTCAATCATTAAATCACTAGTTTTATATTTGGTTCTTAATATCAAGTGAGATTTTCTTTGTCATCTATGTCGTCCATTTAGTCCTAGTAAGTCTTTGCCGACCATTGAAATCGATACTTGTACTTTAAATCACTATATTGTCCACCTATTATTCGTGTCTGCTGTGATGGCCGAGTGGTTAAGGCGTTGGACTTGAAATCCAATGGGATCTTCCCGCGCAGGTTCGAACCCTGCTCGCAGCGATATATTTTCTTTTTTTTTTTCCTTCTTACATTTTTCTTTTTTCGTTTTCAACATAATGGAACGATAGTATTTATTTTTGAAATCAGTGCAAAAGTGGTGTATTTTAAGCGTGCTCCCGCAGACAATAGTTTGATAAGCGGATAACCGGTTGGAATGTGACGTAACGTTCTAAAAGGTTCAAATTGGGCACTAAAATACAAAATTAATGGCTTGCAATGATTTTATATTCGTGTAAAGTACTAGGACCAACATGAACAAGTCATGGACTTGTTGAACAGTGGACGCCCGAATGAATAGATATAAAGGCAAACGCAGTCCAACATTTATAAATCAAGTTTCGTATGAATTAAAATCATAAACTGTTGGCCCTTCAAGGGCTATTTAATTTTTGCTATTTGATTTACCGACAGTTTCCTGGAGACAGTAAATTGGTGAAAAGCGGCTAAATGTCGGCACGTCCTCCGGCATATTAGCCCACTACAACAACTCAATAAATTTAATATTACAATCAAACAAACCTTCAAGAGCTGCTCTAACCTGTGCAATCCTTTCCTGGACGCGGTCAACACTCGTTAAATGCAACGCATAGCCACCACGTTGTTTTCTCAAGGCCGCCATTTTCTCAAAATTCGCAGCATGTTCGTATAACGTCACATTGTTCCTTCGAGGCCGAGTAGCCATGCGTAGATTCTCCTCGGACAAGCTCCTTCGTCCGCCAATTCCACGGTACATTTCGCTAGCAAAACCCAAACCTTGACTGAAACTAAGCACGAAAAACAGCCAGACCACAAACGTCGATGACAGACTTGTACAAAATCAGAGGACAAACCATTTGGCACTGAAGACTTTTAATCTGCTTAAACTCGTCCACAAAGGTAGAATTTGACGGTACAGCTGAAATTACAAAATGCAGGCTTCCCATGCGACACAAATAAAATAAGCGATCAAATCAAAAATAAGAGCAGACTTACATATTTTTGGGCGCCTTCAGGCCTCCACTGGTTGCATCGATGAATAAGGAATAAGAAACTGCATTCAGAAAACGCACAAACTGCGTGACCTGCACAAGCGGGGTACGGTGAGGTCGCGGGGAAACTGTGCGTAACACTCATGATCATGTGAATTTAAGCTGCGCATGACACATAACCTATACGTAGACGTTTTCAAAGCTTTTCAAGCTTGCTACGTCAGAATGACTTTATCAGTCCACTTTTTTATCCCGGTCTTGAAACTCAAAGCGTTACATGGTCCACAAGCCATACCTGGGCTAGTTTTCACTAGCGCATAAGCACAACGACATAAGCATAATAAGCAGAACAAACGCACTTGTTTTTCTTTGTTGTCCTCACTAGGAATCACTGCGGCAAATGCATAAGTCGACATAAGCATAAGCATAAGAATAAGAAGAACGGACACTGTACATTCTTCTTCTCGCCTTATGTCGCGGTGATTCCTAGTGAGAACAACATAAGAATAAAACAGGTGTGTTCGTTCTTCTTATGCTCGTGCTTATGTCGTTATTCCTATGCTTGTGGGCTTAGTACTAGCCTTATTAAAAGACCAGACTTAAAAAGACCAAATATTGATTTCAGTGGAAGAGAATTTGAATTTTAGAATGATTCGAGGCCAATCCGTGTAGACGATACGTGTGGACGAGCGAAAACGATTTGAAAATGATACTCGTATGTGGTCGCTACGGAGCAATGGTAAGGCTCTTTTTAATGCCTTACTTTCGTTTTCATGCTGACAGCCACATATAGATGATCTACTGCATAAATACCTATCAATGTTCGCGAAAACCTGCTCTTTGTAGAAAAATGACTTAAAAATTGAAGAAAACACTTATTGGTGAATCCCACAGGCTCTGTATACTCTACTTGTCGTGTGCGAGAAGGCAAATACTATCACGTGATTATATCGCAAACACCGTAAATATTTTAAAAGAGCCAGACTATCTAATAAGTGATGCTTTCACACATCTTGACTCAATTTGTCAACCAAATTGAGAAGGGACATTTGAATTATTAACCTCGTTTTCATTCAGAGACTCATGGAATTGTCACGTGACTATATTGTTAACGTCTTTCGACCTTTTTCAAACTGGCCAGACTGTCTAATAAGTGATGTTTCTTTATCTATTTTAACTCAAGTTGCCGATAAAAACATAGATTAGGACCATTTTGACTTCCCAGCCTCGTTTTCATGCTAATAATAGAGATACCCGGAATATGAATTGCACCTCACCCTCCTCCCCCCGGATGATCGTATCACGTGGCAATCCTTCTAAATTTGTTTCTTACATTAAGAAGAACATTTATGCCAGTTTTGGTGCTTTATTCCACTCTGTAAACATCTTGCCTAAAAATGACGCTAAGCCACCTGACTATCAGTGCTTGTCAATAGACCATATTCACGATAGCCGCCATGATGTTTTTCATATTACAATGTAAATTAGCCACGTTGTCTGCCAGGGGAAAACATTAAAATGATGCCGTTCTTCTGAACATCGAACGGTCTAAACAGTGAAGTATCTGCAATGAAGCCACATTATTTCATACGTATTATCATTGTAAAGCGCTATTGGTTTCTTAGTAGAAATAACGCTATATAAATAAAGATTATTATTATTATTATTATTATTAGTATTATTGTGGTAGCTTGAGCTACCACAGCAGACTAGCAGAGTTGATTGCCATCAAGAAAGGAGAGGACTACGCCAAAACGATCTCATGGATACGAGCTAGAACCTCCTTTGCACTTTTGAGATCCGCATTAATCTGTCTCAGAGGAACTAGATCCGCTGTACGGAAATCATGGGACTTCCGTAATATTGATATAGAAATTGAGAACACTGAGGGCGCTATTTATTGATTTTTTTCTTTTTAAAGGGACACTTTATGTGTTTTAAAACAATTGTAAATAGGTTTCAGCCTACAGGATTATCCAGTTTTTATATTTTTATGTTTTCTTTGATGTGACATTCCTGCCTGTATTTTATGCGAACTAGAGAACCTTTCGGAAAAATGTTGACTCTAATAGATTTTGCTTTTGAAAAAAATTTATTGTTGTTATTGTTGTTAGGGTTAGTTATTATTATTATTATTATAATTGTTATTATTTCTATTTTATATTTTTTATCAGTATTTAACTGTGAATTATTATAAAAATACTTTTCTCGTCATCTCGCTTTTAATATTGTAGTCTTTCTAAATTTTTTTAATCGATTGTTACTAAATTTAGTACAAATAGTTTGTTCAATTGTAAATAAAGGTTTATAGACATTAGTATTATTATTATTATTATTATTATTATTATTATTATTATTATTATTATTATTATTTGAGAGCCACGTTATGGAATAATGATTTCATTATAAAGATGGGGGTGAATAGGTTCGCGGATCAATGGATTTGGCCTCAAAAAGTACACGGATTGTGGATCTCAGCGAAAAATTAAGCGGATTCGCGGATTTCAGTAATGCAGTGGGTCACGGATTAGCTGATAATTTTAGCTCGGATTCCGGACTCTTCATGCCATGAAGTTCGTATCGTGGCCTTGGCGTGTCTTTAGTCCTGGTCAGTGTTCTCGTTTTGTCCATTTTCTGTTTGCACGAGACGCAAACCACCACTTTACATTAGAACTGCCGAAAAAAGGCAATGGAACGAAACCTCTTGAAAATTTTTCACCGAAACAACATCTACTGTCCTTTCAGTGAAACTATTACACAGAAAGTTTTCAAGGAATGCGGATGCGGATTTAAACGAAAATAGTGGCGGATTGGCGGATTTGGCCAAAAAAATAGCACGGATTGGCGGATTCGCGTACCCCTATTCACCCCCTCTATAAGGTTAGTTTGAAATAGTTACTCGATACATTAGGGAGGTTAAGGTGGCTCGATCGGATTTTTGAGTGACGATACCTTTCAACTTTGAGCAGCTAGTGTACCACCATAGAGTATCCCACAGAAAATCGATTGCTCCAGGTGCACTAGAGGAAGATCAAAGTTTCAGATGAAGTTAATTTTATCGTGATCGGAGTTACCATAGCAACGTAGTGACGTCATGCCACACTTACTCGAGACCGAATAACCTGTCATCAAAGGATAATTTTGGAAAACCCTTCCTGGATCTTTAACCTGGCATACTTTTCCTGAGGTCTGCAAAATTTAAAAAATTTTTATAAGAGCGATTTCGAGAAAATTTACGGTGAACAAAATCGTATTACTTCCTGAAGGTTATTAAAAAAGTTTGTTCACTAGGCCTGATGTAAGATAACTTTGGTCTGAAATAAACTGAATAGCATCCAATTGCATTTGGTGAAAATCTTAGAAAAATCGTTCTATTCGATTTCTGAAAACACTGGCTTGAATATGAACTGGAGTGGAGTATTATTTTGCGTTTTCGTCAAAATTGACCCTACATTTATTAAAATGGTCGTTATTTAAAAAGCGGTAGATAAATTGTTTTTAAAATTATTCTTCTAGTAGATTACTGCGGTTTTCAGAAACATGCGAACTCTGTTCATGTCGACGGTTACGTTTTTCGCTGCCGTCAATCATCAGGCGGACCTCTCAGAAAACAGAGGTACGCTTCAACAGGGTCAAAAGGTCACGTCTGTCAGTTGTGATTGGTAGACTTCGATCCATTTTGTTTGTTTCTGATTTTCAAGGTTCATTAACTTTTACCGTAATTATGATTGACGGTAGCGAAAAACGCAATCGTTGGTTGGGTTTTGAACTTCAGAGTTCGCATGTTATTGAAAACCGCAGTAACCAATATTTAATACAATCCCCGAGTTTCAACTTCATTGAAACATTCTAAGGCTGTCAATTTGTAGCCTCAACTTTGGTAAACATTGCGCTTATTTTCCGGCTAGTCGATTGCGGTTCTAATTATACCTAACCATTGTCTTGAATCTCTGTCCAACAGTACATTTCAATGCGTCGTGAATTCATATATCGTTACATGAATCTATAAGGCATTGAAATTTACAACTGCACGGATATTCGAGACAATGGATTGGCTTATGAAAATTTAGCCGTCGAGGTTCACGTTCTCCAATTTACTCAGAATTTGGTCATTTCACGTTGTTGTTTTGCAGATGACGGCAGAGAAATGTACAAAGAATTATAACGCACGTGCGGATCTATTGTACTGCTCATTAAATCTTTTGTTTAGCGACGTTCTCGTTGCCGTTGCCGCCATGGTTTGCTTAAGCTCTCTATTGACTTGTTAACTACGCAAGCCGTTTCCTTTATTTAGTGTCACAATTGCGTTAAACTTAGCATATTTAAACCACAAAACAGAAACAAAGCATGGCTATAAAAAAATATCAGTCATGATAAGAAATTTAAACCAGCTGAAATTTCTCCATTTAAGCCTGTTTACCCCCTCACAAATCAAGTGCTTAATTTGCATTACAGTGTGAAAACAAGCATGGCGGCTATCGTGAATAAGGTCTATTCAAGTGCATGCTGAGTACTTTTGAAATTGTATTTCTCATGTAAAGCTCTTAATAGCGACACGCTGTCGCCCATAAAGTTCATTCAATTTATGTCCTCGTTCAACACATTTTTTCTGCTGCATTTTTTGTTTATTATCAAGAAAGCTTACAATGTGTGCTCAGTACTCTGAAGGATCCCTAGTTTGGTTATATTAAAAGTGATCGAGTGATGTGTGAATCATTGTGCTCCGTGAATTGAATCGTTTCTCTTTAAAAAATTGTTACGTAACGACAGCCAAGAAAATGAATTCATATTTTTAAAAGTCTCTATTAATTTACACATTTTTGTGAAACGAGTGCTTTGTCCCCTACTATTGATATAAATATTATGTTGTCATCATAACCGAACGTTTGTTGTAATTATTATAAATTTTCCGGAGGGCGTTCATCAAACAATCATTCATTTATTTAAAGGCCTCTTTTTCAGGGATCAAAAGGAATTTACCATGACAGAAAGGAACCTTCATGGAACGTGTCTGGTGGTTGTCGTGCATTTAATAACTGATAATTGCCAAACTTTATTAAATTATGGCTCATGGTATTCTGTTTGCTATGATTTATTGGTTTATCTCCAGGAACAAACCGCAACGAGCTAATAAAAAAGGCTATTTCCCCTCGGCCATTCTTCTTCCAATGGCTCATTGGATAGAGGCTCGGCGCGTTTTCTAACAGCATGCATCATGCATCGAGCCTTTTCGCGCTATGTCACGAATAAGGCGTGCTTACATAACGTCATTTCATGTTATTTACTTGTCACTAGCTCAATCGGAAAATAAAGTGGCTGACCTCCACAATTTTCCGTGCCGCCATTATATAATAAAACCTCTCCACTAGGACACGAATACCCAGGAAACATTTTTAAGATGTCCCCAAAGCTTTCGTAAATTACACACGACAGCATGCGCTTCTCTACTGTCGCAATTAATAAAATGCCAACGAGAGGTGCATGTGTTTTTCGCAGAGTGTTGCATAACAATTTATATAAGAAGAAACGAAAGAGGTGTTTCTTGCCAGGGAAGGAGGATGAATTAGCAATAGTTTGTTAAACTGTTAAATGGACAAGAAGACCTTTTAGGATCATCTAAAAGCTTAATAAAATCAATAAAATATTAGAAGGAAAGTGGTAAGGTTTTAAGGAAGACATGCTACTGACGATGACAATATTTACTGTCGAAGCGTGTTTTTCTCAAAACTTTTCAGTGTGTTTTAATTTCACCGCACGCCTACAATACAACGTCATGTAGTAAACAACCACTTGGATGGTTACGTAATGGCGAGGGTTTACACGGACAATAAAAAACAAACAACTTACAAAAAGTCACATTTTTCAATAGAAGTGCCGCTTTGGCCTCTTTCCTCTGGCTATAATGTACTTTTCTATTTATAGAATGGATTATACTTACTCAACACCTACTCACCCAAGTCTGACTGTTTGTTTAACATCATGTAATAAAATCGTGTGAATGCACATCTTTAAACAACAGTAATCAAACTCATCCATAATTATTGTCAAATTCTAATTATGGAAATTCACTTTTTTCAGTCCTAAAAAAGCAACTATATATTTCCCTTTAACAAGGAATTTGTTTCCCTTTATCGACAAAAAGCGAACCTACAACTGAAAAGTGTGTAGAAAGAACGACTGAAAAGTTCGTAGAAAAGCAATATTTTCCTAACAAATGAACCTGCCGGAATATTTGCTACGTCATTCATATTTTAAAGGTTTGTTTCACATGCCTGTGGCCTTTATAAGCCATGATGAGCAGATAAATGGCTTTTATTACATTTATTTTGGGACTTAAAAAGACGTTTACCCATAAGTCACACACAAAGTCTGATAAGACACCCATTAGCTTGGCTCTTATGGAAAAAGGTACACAAATGACATATCAACCTTTTTGCGACGCACTTAAATTGACGCCGACGCCTTTTTATCTACACCTACTCAAATTAGGAAAATTAAATTTTTCTTGAGAAACCTGATTGACTGCAGAATGGCTTAATTATTGATCAGATACGAAACTTTAAGGTAAATGGCAATTAAACACATTGCAAACATGGGACTGTCTCACTGTCTTACATCACCGAACGCAACACAACAGGAATTGGCTGTCAGCTTTAATTGTTTTATCGGTTATAAAGCACCAAGTGATGCTTTTACTGCACCACTTCTATTCAGCACGCGACTAGAAACGTGCGGTACGTGCGGTGTCGCGCGACCAAGTTATGTAACAGTTTAACACGCTCGCGTGCGGGAGCCTCTAACAAAGCGCGAAAAATTAGTGTAACAATTCCTTCAAATTGAATGTTGACTCTTGTTAACAGTTTTCAAGCTAAATGGGAAACGAAACAGATGGTACTCGTTCGCCTTGCTTTGGGTCTCAGATGGCACTGGGAGAGGACAAAGATGGAGCATCAACTGTCCGTCCTGTTGAATTTCAAAAGTATAGCATATTGAGCTATTCGCTTGCTTGGGTGAATTGTGGCTTGAATGTGCTTCTTGGTGCTATAACCGTTTTCTACAATTCAAAGATATTGGCCAAAGCCACAGGGAACCGCAGAAAATGGAGATGTTCTAACATTGCTCTGTTGAATCTTGCTGTAGCGGATGTTATGGTTGGGCTTATTGTTTTGCCGTCGTGTGCGTTTCTTCTTGCAGCAGCGTTGCTAGGAGAAGCACGTGCCTGTCAGTCTGCAGTTCAAATGCTGTTTAGAAGCTTGCGGACCATTTTAAGCGCAGCATCTTTTCATGGAGTTGTCATAGTTACAATAGAGCGATACATTTCGGTAATACACTGCATGAAATGTACCGTTATTATGACAAAGACAAGAATGGTGACAGTCACTTTAACAGCTTGGTTAGCAAGCAGCAGTTTTGGGATGGCTGTTTTTTTCACCCGGGCGAAAGTGATACAACTAGTTCTATCGATGTACATTATTTCTCTATGTTTTATATTGGCTACTTTAAATATTAAAATGCAC
Source organism: Blastomussa wellsi (assembly GCA_947652115.1). NCBI lineage: Eukaryota > Metazoa > Cnidaria > Anthozoa > Scleractinia > Plerogyridae > Blastomussa > Blastomussa wellsi. The sequence continues at coordinate 14,095,189 of OX393568.1, read as the reverse complement.
CTGGTAGCAAACGCTCAGAGAGCACGGATATATTTACAGCGACGAAGTGTTCATCGTAATGAAAAATTTCCTATCAAGAAACATCTCAAGATTCACAAGTCTGTTGTCATGGTGATAGCTACAATAACTCTGTGTTACGTTCCTCGGTCACTTATCAGTTTGATATCGTTCCTGGCAGCTAGTAAGTTAGCGGATTTATTTCAGCCCTGGTTTACAACATTATTTTTCGCATCTTCGAGCCTTAATCCTCTTACTTATTTCAAAACTTTGGAAAAAGCTGTTCGAGAGCGAAAACGGTTGATTTATGGTTCGGCAAGTAGCAGATATTATAACGGATGTGATGTATAATATTTGTCTTCTATGCGTGCTTCTTCAACCTGCTGTGCTTATCAGCTGCAAAGTCGGTGCGGCAAGTCCCTTCACGGAAATACTGTTGATAATAACGCCTGATTAACTTATTTTGTTGAAAGAATTGGTTAATACTTGGCGGCTTTTTTGAAGGGTTCTGTATGATAAAATTAAATATCCATTTTCTATCTTGGTTACCCTCAAGATTAATTAGAAACTTCCTTATGATGACAACAACATGTATTAACTTTGACACCTGCAGGAGGTGAAACAAAAAACTTGTGTTTTGTGTTCCAATTTTGAATAAGGGTTTCATTCAGTGGTATGAAGTCATCAGTTTCATGTTGTAGCATATGTCTGAATATGAATCGTTCAAATATTAGTGTACGGTCAGCTTTCATGTCTATTTTTCCTTTCGAATATGGTGTTTGAAGAGAGTAAAACTATTATCTTCTTTGATATATTAGAAATAACGAGTGAAATTAATTTAAAATGAGCTGTATCAAATAAAATGCAAGTTGGATATCCTTCCATTTGAATTCTCCTGGTTGCTCCATTTTATACAAACTGGCTTTTAAAATTCCTTCGAAGCTCGAAACGAGCTAAATGTAAGTAATTGCAAAACATCGATGACATATATGGACTATAAAGTGTAAATTAATTTTTATTTATTTAGAGTAAGATACATAGGGAATTATCTAACTGACTTATTATTCACACTTGGGACATCTGGGAGCTGCCACACCTTGACAACTGGGACACTTGGGATGACCGGGGCAGTTGGGAACCTTGGGACGTCTTGGGATAGCTGGGATGGCTGGGACACTTAGACAGAATTCCCTTAAGAACCTGACTCAGAAAAAGAAACCTCACTGAGCATTTCTGAAGAATAAACAACTTCATGTAGACAATTACCGAAATGTAACGTAGCACCAAATAGCGAAGCGCGCGAAGTATAAAAATAGCAAGCAAACATCGGATCCCCGCAAGACTCACACAGTATTAATTAGTGTGCTATGAGAGAAATAGAAGGAATTTGGGCGAAATTTCATGTGTCCCAGCTGTCCCAAGTGTCTCAGCTGTCCCAAATGTGCCACCTGTTCCAAGGTGTCCCGATTGTCCCAAATAAGTATTTGACGTGCCTGGATCATTCAGGATTAAGTGCATTTTTAAGGTCGCGGGATGCACCTTTACCATAAAAATATTTGTAGGGGTTGTTACTTTCAAAAGCTCTTTATCGTGAACGTTTGCTAAGACTTTTCAGCATATTGGGGAACGACGGAAGTGCATAAAGATTGTTTTTTATTACATGGTTCTCGCCTTGTGGTAATGCTATAAGCCACTGAAGTCAATTTATTTAAAAACGTGGTTTTGTGTCCAAGTTTTCTCCTCGAGAATAACACAGACGAAGTTAATTCCACCATTCCCTGAATCCTGCTGGAATTCAAAGTCTTCGATCTTCCCTTCCAAATCTTATTTAGAAATTCGAAGTCAGACATAATAATCTACAATACATTTAGTTTATCCTTCTGCCGTGTCAACTCACGAAATTTTCTATCCGAGCTGAATTCTTGGACACAAAATTGCTTCCGAGGGTTTCCCGAACAAACACGAGTAAGATGATTAATTCAATAACTGCAAGTTTAATCCACGGGCCAGCTATGATACTGCACGCTGAAAAGAACAATGTGGCAGTGCTTCACACCGTTGTGGATTTTTTTTTAATTTTTTTTATTTTTTTGACGATTTTTTTTTTATTTATTGCTCACAGTGTTGTCATCTTTACGATACTAACATTACTTACAATACTGACATTACGTACAACTAGTAATTCATACCTGATAACTAGCTTCATTAAACGATATTGATTTTTACATTACAATAGCCCTTTTCACGGATAACGTTTTTCGTTTACGCTGATCGCAATAAAACTGAATTTCGGACAAAACAACAAATTTCCCCGAAAATGCCTCACATCCAAGTTTTTTTTTTCTTTTTTTTTTTTTATTTCTTCTTAGAAATAATTTTCCCAAAAACAAAAGCACTATACAATTGTGGTTACTCTAAATGTACAATTAAGCTAAGGTTGCAAACAAAGATTTGTTATTATGCTCTATTTTCTCAGAAAATGAAGGGAAATTAGGTACACTTACATTTTCTATAGAAATGGCTTTCTCGACTAACCAAGTAGAAGTCTATAAATTAGACTTCTGTGTTACTGTGTTACTGTATTACTCCAACTAGAGTTTAATTTTTTCTATTTTGCATTTGAGTAAGAGTTTGTTTATGAAATCCCTGAGAATAATTGGTTTGTTATGTAGTTTGCAAGAATAGATGTAGTACCTCATGAACAGCATTGTATAATTAAATTTCTTTACTAAATCTTTACTGTATGGACCGTCTATTTGACCAAAAAGTTTTTCTTCAATAGATGGATCAAGCTTTGAATTATTTCTTGCGTTAAACCAATTGATAACCTCTTTATCGAAAGAAATTACAAAGCGACAATCTTTGAATGAATGGTCAACGGAATCTTTTCCTCCACAATATAGGCAGTCATCATCTGATTTGATGCCATAGCGGCAGAGCTCTTTCTTTGTAACTATAATGCGATGAATCAGCTTAAACTGAAATTCCTTTAACTTGTGGATATGCACCTTGCACAAACTGAGAAGAATGAAATTTTCCCCGCCTCGCTCCAGTTCTTTGCACGATTTTTCGCTCACATGCTACATTCAGATTCTTCGTGTCTTTTGCTACTGCCTTTACCTGGTCGAACTACTGGAAATCGATATTGTTTTTTTGCTTCTTATGGATTTGCATTTCGTTTCGAAATACTCTGGCTGCGCAGGTCATGCGAAGGCAATCTGTTCTATTACAGAACAAATATATGAGGGTTTATTCGTTAGATTTAATTCTTAATAATGATAATTACAATAATAATAATAATAATAATAATGCAACACTTAATTCAATAATTTAAAATACTATTTACAGTCTAAAATAAACGGCAGAATACATTGAAATAAAAGTAGCAATTCAAATCTTTCAGTAGTAACTAATTTCAATTTTTTTATAACAAATAAAATGAAATAATAATAATAATTATAATTATGATGATGATGAAAGTGGAAGCCAAGTCAAGAATTTCAAAACATTCTTCTGAACAGAGAGGGCGATAATTACTATATATATCTAGGTGTTAAAAGGGGCGTTGTCACGGTGATTTTGGAGTGTTCAGATTAATTATGTGCTTAATTCATTACTTAATACCTTTACAAAAATGCTCCAGCAGAATTGTGAAGAAGATATCTTTGTTAGATTTCAGCCAATCGAATCATGTGTCCCCAGAACCACTTGTTCCTTGTGCACAGGCCAAGTCGGCTAAGGGGGACAAGTGGCTCTGGGGACGAGAATGGGGTCGTCGTCGTCCATTCTCGTCCCCAAAGGCCGCGATCCTTTTGGTCAGCACCAAGGAATCGAGACCTCTGGCCACCTCCCGCTTGTGAGCATGCGCAGAGTACTCGTTCTGTAGTTTTCAGCCAATCAGAATTGTCAGATTCGACAATGAGTCCGTGATTCGCGGACTTCCGGTTTTGGAGACGGCCAGAGGTCGTGATTCTTGGTGCTGACCAAAAGAATCGCGGCCTCTGGGGACGAGAATGGTCGTCGTCGTAATGAGTCGGTAGTTTTGTCGGTTAATCGTTCCAGACCCACTCGGCTCTTTGCAAAACCTTTTAAAAATCACGCAACGTTTGATCTTCACTTGCTAGGAGCTATCAAATCACTTTAAGACTACTTTGCTCTCTAGCTATTTAGTGTGAAAGACATATTTTGTTTTATTCAAGCGGGTAGGACAAATACAACGCATAAACGAAAGATATCAAGTAGGATAGGACAGGATAGCGAACAGACCGGTCTCTACACCCAGAGCGGTACCGGTGTAAACAAAGCAGTAACCCAGTTCACGGCCGAGTATCGTATATCGGATGCCACGCTTCAACTGATATAACGATACATTTACATGTAAATTTGTTGAACAACGGGAATCAATGTTACAAGGCCCTTAAACCATGGGGCATGTTGTTTTTACACAAAAAGCTTTGCCACGGCACTCTGCTTGATGTCACATACGCTTCAACTGACACAACGAGACATTTAAATTTTGTTGAAAAACGGGAAATAATGTTACTAGCTAGGCCCGTCTATAAAACCATGGGGCTTGTTGTTTTTAAATGCGCGGCTTTAAGATCTCTGTGACATTCTTGTTCTTGACTGCGAGCAGTCTCTATTTTGCTCTAAAATCCGTAACGAAAGCGAAAATTTGCGAGTGCTATTTTCGAGGGGCGAGCGGCAAATCCGCGAGCCGCGAGTCGCGAGTTTCGTGGGCGCCAGCTGGAGTTAAAATAGACGGAGTGTTTTGATTGGTCGGTCTATAAAGCGATGACGCATATCTGTCATCAACATTTCAATCATGTCATCGAAAGCCAACAATCGGTTAAAAACTCTCAGAAATATTGTTGTCAAACTTCGCAGGTTTACTAAAATCGGTACAATAAATCGTTTTATGGAGATGAATTTTTGTTTTAATGAAAAGCAGTAAAAAATGCATTTTTGCATGACATCCGTAATGCGGCCTATGTTCGAAAGTGGGCGTCAGTGTCAAGGTAACATTGATGTGAGCTGTCAAAGAGCATCAGTGTGAAGACATTGCAGTCTCTATTTTAACTCCAGCTGGCGCCCACGAAACTCGCGACTCGTGGCTCGCGGATTTGCCGCTCGCCCCTCGAAAGTAGCACTCGCAAATTTTCGCTTTCGTTACGGATTTTGGAGCAAAATAGAGCCTGCTCGCAGTCTATTCTTGTTCTAACCAAAGCAGCTTTGTCACGGCACTCAGCTTTTTATGTCACCTACGTCTGAGAACTCAAATATTCAAAATGGTCTGCTTTTTGCGCGACGCGCCTAACTGTGGCCACCCAACAAACTTTTTTAACAAGTTATAATTAGCCAATCAGAGAGCACGAATTTGTTTGAGCTGTCCCGCCTCCTAGGAATTTTCAAAGCTGTTCTCACGAAACCTGTCACGCTTTTAAAGGCGGGAGAACTCAAACAAATTCGCGCTCTCTGATTGGCTAACTTGTCAAAAAGTTTGTTGGGTGGCCACAGTTAGGCGCCTCGCGCTGTAAAATTGCAGGACACTACCGAGCTGAAAATTTGTAAAAAGATATAGTTAGGGTTATCTTACACCTAGTAACAACGGAAATTTAGCAGATCTAGAGAATTTTGATTTCAGAATTTTATAATGCCACACGAAAACCAAGAATAGACTGCAAACCACTGCACGTGGGCTAGTTAGTTGCTAACAATGCAGAAGCGAAACGCGTGTCGCTTTCATGTCTCTCCGCGCACTCACGCTCTTCATTCGTTCTTCCTTCGTTCGTTCGTTCGCTCGATTAACACTAACCCAGAAATAAAAGTTGATCGACGGCTAAATTTCTCTAGTCTTGAAGTGTCTATGTTGCTTGTGTGAAGTTTGAGATCAGTCGACGACAAAACTAGCTAAAACTGGAAGGCAAAAATTAGAAACAAAAAAATCTAAGTGAAGAGTTAAAAAACTGAGTCACACAAACTGTATTGTTTACATAAAGCGCATGGCCTCTTTCTCTTGAAAAAAAGACGATATAAACATTACGATTCAGTATCGGCAATCTCGTCAAAACAAAGCTGATTGCAGGCCTGGTTATCGGAGCATACAGCTTTCATTCTAAAGCCTGTGATATTAGATATGTGAATTTTAATTTGTTGTAAATGATAGCAACAACATAAAAAACGGACGAATAATTTTAATTCTGACAGCCTTTGCCTGCTTAACGATGTAAGGAGAATTTACCATTGATGACAAGTCAATATGTATAAACTTCATTCACTTATTAACATAGGCGTACGGAAAGGGGGGCCGGGGGGGGGGGGGGGCGCTGCAGCCCCGCAAATTTTGGGCAACTCAGATTTTTTGGGAAAATGGTTCACCGCCCCCTTGAAAAGCAATTACCCGAACGCTGATGCTTATTAAGAAAATGCTAAAAATCTTAATGGACCGTCGAGAAAGATATAAATCTCATATTTTCTTTTTATCTCGTTACTTTTAACATGTCTTAACAGGTGCTTCCCGAGGCCGTTTTTTTTGTAAGAATAAATAAATAAAGAATTCTTGTTTTCTGGCAGTTACAATCGGGAACACTATCTTCTAGTCTGTGGGATAAACCTGAACTCACATTTTGTCAGTGTGACCCGGGTTCAGTCGTGGTTCAGCGATTCCTGTTTTCAACAAAATTACATTCAAGGGTGTTGCTAACGATCGCCATAAAATGTTCATTATGGTAGAATGCGCGCAATGAAAGGAAGGAAACAAAGGCTTCACCTGCAACCACGGGAAATGAAGACAGAATAGAGTCTCCTTATTTATCACTTTGCCCTTATATCAAGCAATATTTCCTCTTTTACCTCAAAAACCTATTTTTGTTACTGATTGACATCCGCTATTAAAGTCGCGCAAGCGACAAAATCCATCCACTTGATCAGGCTAACAGTTGTTTTTTTCTTCGTCTCGTTTTGATTTTCATGATCAAGAGAAGGAACTATGTTTTTATGAATGGTAACCTAAAATGTTCAGAAAAATAGTTTACTCCGAAGTCACGTGTTATCTTGCTAAATTGTCGCTCTCCTACCAACTGTGAGTGCTGGAGGATCTTGTGCATGCAAGTTGAGGCTACTGGTGCAACCAACCTGTTTTGAACCCCTTAGTTTATCCACGCCATTTTCTGGTTTACCGGAGTTAACCGACCTTTCAAAGAGCAGTGAGATTTGTACAAATAAATAAAATAACGGCGGGCATACGTACAGCTTATCACTAAGGGTGCGTTCCTTTGAGGTGATCCGGATCAGGATCAGTCATCCGGATCATGGTGCATCAAAGGCGCCGGCGAATCCTTGCTCGGAGTGGATTCGCCGGCGCCTTTGATGCACCATGATCCGGATCACTGATCCTGATCCAAATCACCCCAAAGGAACGCACCCTATTGTCACAGTAAGCGCGACTAAATTAAAGCAGAGCAGGTTCATATTTGCAAAAAACATCTCTTCAGAGAATAGCAAGGAGAAGTGAACGTTGTTTTCAAAAAGTGACCGCCATCTTCCATTTGTTTCCCAAAATTATATTATTATTGACATATTACCAGGAGCCCAGTAACTACAGCAACATAAAATATGTCGTCAAACTGGTGGATATTCAGGGGACTTAAAAATATTGGGGATTCTACTTGGATCAATGCATTAAATTTATTGGTAAATCTATCCAGTTCGTGAATATTTTATAAATGTACTTAGCTTGCCTATGTTTGTCAGTTTTAATAAATGTATTAATAACCGTATTCTTCACAACTCTTGTTTTATTGTTAGAAAAGTTTTGTTCTTCGTAATTTTATTGTTTCCTTCTCTGTAAACTGCTTGACACATTCCCTGTTGAATATAAGATGCGGCTACACGAAACACTTTTACCGTGATAAATAACCCTTTTACCACGGTAAACTGCATTTAGCGAGTGTGGCCCACATTTCACGAGGAAATGTCCTTGGCTGAATATCCATGGTGCATGACATTTAGCGTTGCAAGTTGGAAGGGTTTTTCGATTCGCAAGGTACGAGAGCCAATCACGATTCTCCGATTGGCATCAACACGTGGAAACGAGGAAAAAAGGAGATGGCCTCATTTTCAATTCCGATTAATCTATTTCTAAAAAAATTAAACTCTTCCTCTGGACAAATAATACTCCGCATATAAAACAATAAAGCTATTTACTGCAACCTGATACTAAACATTTTAAATTATTTAGCAGCCCAAAAATATCTTAAGTTTACTTTTCCTAAAATGTTTAGTCTTCTTCTTGAAAGCCTTTTTTCTAAATTCATTTGGATAGACAAGACATTCAAGATGAAATAGCTCAATATAAGAGATTTGGGTTTACCTCGGAGTAAGAAACTGCGACTTTTTTCTTTGTTTTTCGAGCTATAATAATTGTCTTTCTGTTCTATATTGCTTCGATCTTCTTTGTTGTCTTGTTTCTTCTTTGTTTTACGTCACTGGTGAGTTTTACAGGTTCTTTCACCGAGGATGAGCCAGAGACTTCGGCCATGCTGTTCGGCTCACATTTTTCGCTGTCTAATCCTTTCATAAAATGTCTTCTGTCTGATTGTAACGAACTTTGCATTCTTGAAAACGTGGCATTCTGGAACGTAATTCGTTTCCTAACGTTCAACTTATCTGGAATCGTTTCCGCTAACCAGCTTTGTCTACAGTGACCTTGTTGCCGCCGTTGGTTCGTCTCTTCTCAAAACTGAGGTTTTTGCCTTTTCTCTCGACGAGGTATTTTCTTCGTACGTTCTGCAAAAGACGATAATTAAACACTGGAAGCAAACCATCAAATCAACCTTGTGTTATTCAAATAATCTTGTTAAGTGACAATAATTTATATCGCGATATTCGTAGAAAGCGCACAATCTGGCATTCATAGAAGTGAAGAGTATAAAAGCAGAGACTGCTTGCTCGCTTAAACGTTTAATTCACAGAAAGCCGCGCAATGGCAACAATGAAACAAAACTACATTATGAGAAACGTCGGTATTAATCCATGTTAGTACCTCCGTTCTCGGTATTTATCTCTTACTAACAATACACTGACAGATAGATGACTGTTTTATTTTGCTAACTACAAATATAAATATATAATCCTCAGTTCTCGACGTTTTTAAAAACTTAATGTCTTCTTGGTTGATGTATGCCAATTTTAAGGAAAATAGAATTGCATGATGTTATTACATTGTATTCTATACTAACGAACATTTTTCATCTAAATTTTCTTGATTATTTTTTGTTGGATTAAGATGTTTGTCGATTATGTAACATGCAATTTTAGGATCATCCTCGATGTAAACACCGTGAAACTCGCCAGTTGCGTAAAACAAAGAATAAAGAAGACAACAAAGAACCTCGAAAAAATATAGAACAGAAAACCAATAGCACAAAAACAAAGAAAAAAATCATAGGTTTTTACCGAGGAAAACCCCAACTTTAGGGCTAAAATTTGCGAACAGAGAGACAAAGAGAATGCGAAAACCTTGTTACAAGTAAACAACAGGAAATGGTAAAATGGTTTGTTAACAATACATAGATGTCAGTAGTTATTTACCTAACCTATAAAAAACACATGGAATTCAAGTGTGCATGCACAGCTCGATGAGGATCTGATAACAAACGCCTTTCTCTCTTTTTATTTTCACGCCTTTCTAATATGATAAACAAAGTTCTTTTTTCAGTCAACTTTCAACAACTACGCCATTCGATGAGACGTTTTCCCTCTTGGTCAAAATAGCTATCTGGCCAAATTTATTTACTTATTTGAAAAGGAGAATTCTTCGTCGGTAAATTTTTTGCCAAGTAGGCTTTAAATCTCACTAGAGTTACCACTTTCAAACAATTAACACAACGAAGACGCTGGTAGAATTGGGCCTGCTTTAGTTTTTCGTAAGTGTTAGTTAATTTTCACCGAGCTGAATATCAACTGCACATTTTTTATAAAAGGTGCTTTCTTCCATTCAGACTATTTTCCTGTGTCATTAAAACAAAAAGGCATCATTTCGTTCCCTCGCATGGCATTTTTGCAACTGAATTTTAAAAAATATTGAGTTGCTTTTAAGCAACCTTGCTAAAATGCTTTTTTATTGAAGTTTTTAATTAAATTAGTTTGACTTCCTATTAAATATTCAAAACACTTCGAAGTAAGTGAAACAAAGCAAGGACTACAACGTGAAATAAAATATTGTTGATTTGCCAAAGATAATTAAATGATCACATTAGACAACAGGGAGATAAGCAAATCACGTTTCAAGTTGTCCGCAACACGAATTCAAATATTCAATGTTTCCACCATTCGAATTTGACGCTTTTCATAGTAAACATGAATCAGAAGTAGCCTGATGCATATGCATGATATTGAAGCGCTAAAACCGAACAGGAATTTTATATAACATTCAGGTTTCTTTTGTTATCTTAATTTTCACGATAGTACTGCTGGTAACTTAAGTAAATTTAATTAAACGTTAAGTCTCTGAAATTGTAGTTGTTAGATACCTTTCTAGATAACGACACAGTGTAGTTAAAATTCTGTGGTGATAGTACCGTTACTAGCAAAGGAAAAATTATTCTGTCAAATTAAATTTCCGTGGTCTAAGATTATTTTCCCACAAAAAGCAGTGCAAATAATTATTATTTTTTGTCATACTTCATGATGTTAGAAACTGAGCGTATGCGTTGCACAATAAAACCTGTTTATGTCGTTGTGGCAAGTAATTTTATAGCGACTCCAGTGAAATACAAATAAAAGTTATATAGTATTTCACTGTGGTCTTTCCAGTTAAAGAAAGCAATATTTTTAAGTAAACCTCACCATCAAATCGATACACGTCCAAGCACACCAGTTTTGCTTCATCCAAAAGAAATAATTTATATTTTGTGAGCTTTTTGGCTGATTTGAGCTTACGATGCTAAACTTAAAAAATTTAAATGCAAAAAATAGGAATTGGAATCAAATTGTGATTCGTGTGGCTCGTGCCCAGTTTAGCGAGTTATAACGGTAATTATTTTTTTAATAAACCTCCCTTAGAAAATGCTGGAAACTAATTTTCGATAAAACGCTTCAGTAAAGCAAACATTCAGAGTAGGGCAGCAGCTCAACATGACAACCACGTGGTTTACGTATCACCAAAAAAACAAGAGCAAGAACCAGTATTATCTAATAGTTAACATTGTGACTGAAAAGCCCTGTTGAAGGTGGTCTCAATAAAGTATGAATGTATGTATGTAAAAACAAGACGGAAAAAACCAAGTGTAGTTTCACTGAAAAATTAGATTCAAGTTGAATTGCGTTTATCACACGACTATGTTAAATCCTATTCATAAAATCATTGTGTTTAAATAATCAAAGGTAGTGAACTGGAAGACATAAGGACAGAATACTCGTCTACAATACCGATTTGCTCATATATTCTCATCAACATAGGATTCTATCTGTGTGTTAGTCATTAATGCTGAACAACATTTACCAATCGATACAGGGAGGCATATTGTTTATTCTCATGAAACTAGAAGTTTTTGCTTTTCGCCCATAAAATACACAGTCTGTTCGTTGCCTTTATGAATGAGGTTTGGAACTTCCTTTATCATTTCCATCCTAAAATTCCGGTCACGTCGCGAGATAGCCACCGTTTCAAATTTGAGTATAGGTTTCAAATTGTAAATATAGGTAAACGCGGTATGATGATGAAAGCTAATGTCATCGAATATGCAAAGAACACAACTATTGGATACAATTTTCACACTGTTCAAACAGGACGGCAAGCGAACAGATATTCAATAATTCACGGTCGGCATTTCTATTCGAACCAAAGTTGAACATAATTTTCTCGCCGGCGTTAATTAAACCAACGTTACGTGATTCAGGAACAAATAAGTACAAAATTGTAAAGTATAAATAGTCTTCACGCTGTGAGTATTGTAAATTGTTAATTTGCTTCGCTTTCACACATCTAAGTGCGCTCTAAAGTTCAACAGGGGACCCAGCTAAAGTCTCCTTTACTAAACTATTTATTTATTTGACAAGTTAGAAAACGAAATTGTACGTTTAACACCGTCATATTGAACCTATCGGCTTGACAAAAGAAAAGAAATATATTGTAGTATTTCCTACTTAAAATGCGTTTTTAACTTCCCTAGCTTGTCAGGTGACCGTCACACTTCCGATACTTACGTCGAGAACTTCCATTCTGCCCATGGCATCCCAGAGAGCTCAGCACACGATTAAGCATTTTGTTTACCGCATAAGATATGAATCACGCAAATGTGTCAACTCTATTAAATTATAAAAAATCTTTAAATCAAGAAATACGAACTCTCATAAAAGTTTCTTTCACTGAGTTGAAGTGTGCTTTCTTAGCGATATTCTTTGGATGTCATTTTTCTTGGTGATAACCGGATTCTGTGATTATTAAATCTATTAAGTTCGTTTCTTATCCGTGCACAAGGACTTTATTTCCGTCATCTTTGTATGTAAAAGTCGCCTGTTGAATGGCTGATGTCATTTTCGCTTAATTATTTCTCAGCACCTTTGTTCAAAAGAGCAATTATAAACCCACTCTTAATAGAAAATGCGCTATAAAACCTGAAGCACGAGGACAGGAGACAACGAAAAACCACTGAAGGTGATAACACCACAACGCCCTCAAAAACTTCTGCTTTCAGCTTTTTGTATCACTTAGCACAGGGTACTCATAGATTCTCTTTCCTTTTTACAGGCGCCAAAGCTGAAAGTGAATTAGATTCAATTTGAGCTTGAATTTTTGATACTCTAAGGTAAGTGAACGTAACGAAGTTCTCAAAAACATTCAGGAGGCTTTTAATTGGCTAACAGCGACAAATATATGACTACTTTGTCGACATCTTGCCTGAAACTAAAGCGAACATAACATTTTCCACTTTTTATCCCACTGCATGGTATTTCATCTCAATTCAATTGTGATCTGTTTGATCCTGTTTTTTTTTTAAATCTTGCTAATCCTAGATTACTCATTGTTTGACTAGTCTATGGAGTATTCTTTTTTGCTTTGAAATGTGAAAAGTAGACTGTATATTTCACCTAGAGCCTCCGGCTATGGCCTTTTTGTTGATTACAAAACCCCTTGCAAACGACACAACTTCCAATCTTCCTTTCAATTCACGATTGCCTAAAGCCGACCGTCGTTAATTGATCGTTGTTTGTTTCATTTCTCTACTATAAAGAGATGCCGAAAACCACAGCATCTCCTTTTAATATTACTTCAAAAATTTTCAGGACAACTTTTTGCGCATTTAAAAATCATGCAATAGTAAACAGTGTCTTAACTGTTCAAGTAACAAGCTTTCATACATTGTACCCTGGCTCCAGTGTTCTTTCCCCCTTCGGGGATAAAAAAAGAAATTGAAACAAAAGTAAACAAAAGTTTGACTCTGGTCTCTTACTGGAGGACGTAAAGTGTCTTCCTTCGTTGTTTTGACGTGTTATTTTTTTTATCTTATCATTAAATTTGCCAAGGTCGACTTTGGTTTTTGGCTATGCAAGGTAGAACTCATGCGAGAGATTTATTACAGAAAAACGTTTAGTTTTATGTTCAGTGTATACTTCAACAGGGTCTGAGCTAAATATTGCTCCACTATATCGTCAATTTAAAGGGGCGTTGGCAGCTACGTTAACAAGAAACCGTTCCTTAAAAATTTAAAAGCTCTTGGCATCTATGAAATAGAATTAAGCAAATCTTCGTTGATCTCTAGTTGTAACAATCTTAATTTATCGGTGAAAGTTGTTAGGAGTGGACGAAGCTTGTGTCCGAGGGGCAATATCGCGTTTTGTGTTCTTTCATTACGTTCACATTTGATTTTTAACAGCAATGACTCCAAAATGAAAATAAAAAAAATGGTCTAGCTTTAGAACCATTCTTAAAAATTGGTGTTGCTTCTGACGGTTTTTAGTGACGCCCTTGTGTCAAGGACTGATTAAGCTGCAGTGCCGTATACACGGATAGCCGGAGCCAAATCACATTGTGTTTAACCTCAAGGACAAATTAATGTTTAAAATTAATTTTTAGTTTGTTCTAATTAATGTAAATTTTTATCTATTATTTAAAACATAAGAATTGGATTTATTCAACTCACGTTCTAGATCACGAGAGCGGCAAAAAGTTAACAAAGTTGCGTTTATTTATCAGAGTGAATTTCATAGTTCAAAACAGCAAATTACTGATTTTCTTACATTACAGTTACCTACCTTTATCTTACATCACAGCTGGTCAGTTATGACAAAAGATATTCGCAGCAGAATCCATTCTACCCTTTCTAACAATGTCTCTTGTGTCGGTCCTTTATTGTCTTTATCATGTTCGGAAACAATCTATTAAACGTTTTCTGATTAAAACGTTTAAATATGCAAGCCTAAAGTTGTAGCCATGGATGAAAATCATTAGTATAAATCTAAAATTTCTGTCACTGACTTGTTTAAACGTTAAAACAACGTTTATGAAACTCAAAGATTTAAAAAACTGAAGTTTTCCATTTCTCATATTTTCAATATTTAGTGAATCACATTGTCCCAATTTCGCTACACTAAGGCATAATATCACTTTTTCGTGTTTTTTGCCAAAAAAGAAACTCATTGACTTGATTTTATTAGTTTCTTCGCTGGTCCATTTATTACAAGTTGAAAATGTTTTTTTTTTCTGTTCGACTGATCATCCTGTCTAAATGTTTATTCAGGTATCGATCGTTGCATTCCTTTAAGTTATAGTCCTCTTACGGCGAGAAATTTATCGTAGCAACCACTTTTATTGAGTCAGTTTTTCAACTGATCAGCACTGTGATTCCGATCACGTGACGAGCATTATGTTGCATCGCTCTCTGT
>OX393568.1:14062806-14072806 GCA_947652115.1 Blastomussa wellsi | reverse complement strand
GGGACATCCAAATTAAAAAAAACACACTTAATGGCTCAGAGCGCAGCTTGCTCACCAGCAGGGGGTTATTTTGTACCATGTGACTGGTTCGTGCAAAGGGCCTATTGTTACGCTTATGTTGTCCATTGCTCGGCGAAATTATTTTTTTTATTATTGGGTTTCCTTATTAAATTTAAGGTGGCTAATCTCAGTTTCTCAGAACAACACCAACCCAACTTTAAAAAGCTAATACGTCCCTGTCTTGCGTCGGTCGGGCAAGATTTTTGGCACATTTACTAGAGATTGAAAAATGTTTCCAAAGATGTGGATTTCATTACCATCGATGTTACCATAGCAACGAAACGATGACGTCATGGTTTCTGAAAATCAGCATTTTTCTCGAAATCGAGACCTAAACTTTTAAAACGAATAAACGTCCGTTGTGGTATACATGTAGGTCTTCAACACTGCAAAGTTTGAAAATATTATATGAGAGCGTTTTTGGAAAAATGCGAGTTGAATATTTTGATTCCAGCGACTTCCTGCAGATTGAAACAATGTCCTTTCCATGTTTTATACCTTTGGCATAGAACAACTTTCCTGAAAGGTTTCGTCCAGTTTGCTTCACTAGATTTCTCTCTACGAACTCAAGAGTAATACCTTTAATATTCACATTTTTCTCATAGAAGGAACGTTATTGATGTGGCAGTATCTATGTAAAAACTAGTCGATAGAATTTTTTTAAAATCTCTAGATCGAAAGTTTAACATGTTATGTGCCATCCCTGAAAATTTCAAAGGCACTGAACCATTTTAAGAGCACGAAATAATTATAAAAATACAGGGTACTTTTGCATTCGTTACGGAAAGTTTCGTTATCAGAATATTTGTTGACAGGTGGTTTATTTCAGAAGTTCTCTTTTGTCTATATTCTACATATTTGTGTGCTTTGGAATCAGCAAGTTTTCCATGCTTGACTTGCCGTCCTTGTCTACAGCCTGGACGATAGTGAAAATTTTATTCCTAAGACAATAGCAATTAATTAGCCTAAGGCTGCAGTGAGGCATAGCATGCACTTCTACTGCAGTTATTATTGTTTTAGGGGTTACTGATATTATTCCTGTTGTTTGTTTTATTGTTTTAACGAAGGATATCGAGCCATTCATGTGAGACCTTACGAGAGCTGCAACATTACCACTATGGCAGTCTCACAGGCGTCACCACAGCCTTATGTTAAACTTTCAATCTAGAGATTTTAAAAAAAATTCTATCGACTAGTTTTTAGATAGATGCTCCCGTATTAAAGACGTTCCTTCTACGAGAAAAATGTGAATATTAAAGACATTACTTTGCGTTCATAGAGAGAAAACTAGTGAAGCAAACTGGATGAAACCTTTCAGGAAAGTTGTTCTATGCCAAAGGTATAAAACATGGAAAGGACACTGTTTCAATCTGCAGGAAGTCGCTGGAATCAACGAACTAACAAATACTAAGGGGAACTTTTAAATTTTGACTGCAAAATATTCAACTCGCTTTTCTTCAAAAACGCTCTCATAGAATTTTTTCAAACTTTGCAGTGTTGAAGATCTACATGTACACTAGAAGGAACGTTGATTCGTTTTAAAAGTTTAGGTCTAGATTTCGAGAAAAATGCTGATTTTCAGAAACCATGACGTCATCGTTTCGTTGCTATGGTAACACCGATGGTAATGAAATCCACATCTTTGGAAACCTTATTCATCCTCTAGTAATTGTGCGAAAACTCTTGCCCGAGCAACCCAAGACGGCGAAGTAGTAGCCTTTTAAAGCTGGGTTGGTGTGGTTCTGAGAAAACTGAGATGAGCCACCTTAACTTCTGTACAGAGTTCGTTTTTGTGCTTTGTTGAACAGGTCAGGAAAACCCTGCAACAATGGATGCTGCACGCAAGTTTGTCATGTTGGCGCATTATTTTAGGGACCGATCGTTTATTATGTGCCAATGGGGTGTGGTGGTTTTTAAAAAAGTGTGGTGTTTCAAAACTGTTCCCCCAAAAATAATTCCTTAAGAAAATTATACCCCTTCGCAATTCTAATTTTAGAAATGTACCCCCCTCCTGACCATGTTTTAAATAATGCAAAATTCTTGTTTCGTTCCACACACATACATATTTTCATTATATTTATTTAATATCTCGTTTATCTTTTCTCTCGTTTATTGTTTGTATTTTCTACCTTGTTTATAATAAGTTTAGCTGTTTATTCGTGAATAAAATTGTTATCATTCTTTTGTAATCTGGAAGGTTATGGTACCTGACATGGGTACACACATTTAAGAGCGATCGTCCCATTTTTTTGCCTGGGGGCGTGCAAAATAAAAAAAATCGAAAATCCCCAAACTTTGCCAGGACATATGTCCCGGTGAACTATCTCTAGAAAAAATACTTTGAGTTCGAGTAGATTTTTATTTTACGCGAACGGAGACCAAATCGGTTTTGCGGCTCTTAGCTCCCAGCTCTATTGTTTTAGGGCTAGGGTCCATTGTTACTGTTGTTTTATCATATTTTCAGCCAATACTGTACACCCCCCCTCCCCGGTTAGCCTACTATAGTACTATAAATTTTTAAAATTTTAGGGTCTGAGTGGCTGGGCCTCGGTGGTATAGTGGTATTGTAAAGCGCTTGTAATCTAAACGACCCGGGTTCCAATCCACACCTCGGTGCTTTTAAAATTCATTTTGGTCTTTTTCTCTTTATTAGCGCGTGCAAAAGGTCTGTCGGTCATTTTGTCTTTTCCCCTTCAAATTTGCCGCGCTTGCCCGCGTTTACACACGGTTGCTATAGAAACATACTAGGTACTCTGCAGTCTGGGTGCTTTTACCCTGACAAAGACCGAGACCAGAAACCGCACATGAAAAGCCTCTGGCAACCAGGGTAGGGTGCTTTCCATTTGCCCAAAAAAAATTTCGGTCATTTCGGTTAGCATTCAAATGGAAAGTTCCGTTTGGGTTCGTTCCGACCGGAATATTCGCGACCAGCTCTGGAGGTGATCCACTTTGACCGATCCGACCAACCGGACCGAAATTTACCTTTCCATTTTCAAGGACTGGTTAGTTGCCCCACTTCAGCTCAGCAGATTCTTGGACGCGGACCGTCTCGGGAAAGGATGCAAAATGAAAAGGACCGTTCCACTCGGTTGGCCGGAGCTGTCGTTCCATTTTACAACAGTTAATCTCGGTTGGTCCGACTGGTTGACCCGTTGCCAAATACTGAAATCTGGCCTCTTTTAAACAGGCGCTCTGCGGGCTGCAAATGCTCCAGGCGGGCTGTTTTTGCATTATCGGCCCTGCAACTGATTAGTTTACGCTCCATCATCCGATGAATTTAAACCAATCAGGTTACCTTTAAACCTGTTGACGCGGGAAAACCATTGAGGTTCGCACAAGCGAACAGCAACTTTTTATGTTCAGTTTCACGCTAAACGAATAGTTTTCATAGAGAAAATCAGTTTATTTGTTATAAATGGGAAAAATGCAGACAAAACATTCGTAAAGATAAGCTAGAAGCAAAAGCACAAACCGGAGGAAACAATGAGAGCAACTTCTTGTCGTCTTCAAGGGCGTTCCTGGCCAGTTTTTATCTGTAAGCCCAGGATGCACAAGTGGAAAAATGTTTAATATTACATAATATAGGTAAACGATACAAGCTTTATAGTCTTTATGACCCGCAATTTTCGTATTTGCAGTAGGGGAAGCAATTTACCGACTTCAACTAAGAGCGAGACAACATAACTGAAGAATGTTTAATGTTATTAACTAGTAGTAATCAAAGATTAGGAATGCGTTCGACGAGTTCGATTCACTTCGCTTCATTTTGACTTGGCTTTCCGAAATTCAAGCTTTCTTTAATGCTGAAAATATCAACATTTTTAAATATCAGTATGAAACTCTTAACATAACTGTAGTTGATGAAGATGATTTTTCCGATTTATTCATACAAATACAATGTTTGGAGTTTTTTGCATTGCGTGACACCGCTATTCACGAATAACAAAGTTGCAGTCAGTGTTTAGAAAACCGCAGACTGTGGACTGCACTGATTAATTGTCAGCCAAAACATTAGAAAATCGGCAAGTAGTAACAATAGCCAAATAATGACAAATCTCAAAACGACAATGACAAATATAATTTCCTTGTCGCCAACAAATGTAAACAAACTAACGCAGCAAACACACATGCAAGCTAAATTCACGATTACAAACACTGTCACGGCACCAATCGAAATCTGCTGTTTTTTATTTGTACCTGGAGTTGTACAATCTTCGCTACAAGGTTCTTCTTGGATAACAATAAGGCTGATTTGAACAGTAGAGCGTCACAACTCTGTGCGCGGACAGAAGTTGAATCTCCAATGAAAAGCAGCTGCATGAGTTTTATAATGAGATATGTTGCTGTTTCCAAGAAAACACACCAGCAGTAGGAAGGCTTCTGATGTTCTGCCTAGTAATGGATCCTTCGGAGAAGGTTGCTCTGAATGAGCTATGATGATATCATAGGCACGCTTCTGCATTTGTTAGATTTTGGAACTACACCACTCGGTGAGTTAAATTTGTGAAAACAAATCATGGCCGCTTCCCGTAACTTCCTACCAAGGTGAGCCGACCCATAAAATCTCGCTCAAGACTGGATTAGGACTGCGTTCTACGAACGCAATTAAGTTTTTTAGCCTCAAAGGCGAAATGCCTTATAAGCACTCACGGTACTTACCTCCCCATTGGATTTAAAAGGTGTAGGATTATGTCAGTATGACCAACAAAGATCTTTTTTCATTACGAACGTAGAAGCTGTGGACTCGTAGCCTTTATTTAAACCCATATTTTACAACACTTTTTAGTAAACCGAAATACTGCCAAATGTTAAATAAAATTGCCTTACCTTACTTTCACTGTGTTTTTATTCCATGATCAAACATATTGCTGTTCACATAATACTTCAATTTTATTGAGGGACCGATCGTTTATTACGTCACAGGGGGGGGGGGGGCAGTGGTTTTTTAAAAGTGTGGTGTTTCAAACTGTACTCCCGAAAAATAATTCCTTAATACCCCCTTAATACTCCCCCCCCCCATCGTAATTCTAATTTTAAAATGTTGTTTTAAATAATGCAAAATTCTTTGCTTTGTTCCTCGCACATACATATTTTTATCCTATTTATTTAATATCTCGTTTATCTTTTCTGTCATTTATTGCTTGTATTTTCTACCTTGCTTACAATAAGTTTAGCAGTTTGTGCGTGAATAAAATTGTTATCATTCTTTTTTATAGTTTTATATGCCTGCAGGTAATCTGGTAGGTTATGGTACATAACATGGTACATAAAGCCCTGGGATGGGTACACATTTAATACGGCGACTATCCAAGGTATCTCCGAATTGTATAGCTAGAGATTCAAACCATTGAAATAGAAACAAGGTAAATTTTGGGAGCGAGCACGAGCGCAAAAGGCGGAAGTCTCTAGGTGGGTCTGGGGGCATGCCCCCCATCAAAATTTTCCACAAATGTATGTCTCTAAGATACCATATCCTGCATTCTGAAAGGTAACAAGGATTGTCTTAATTGTAAAACGTTTTAGATTTCTGTTGCTGTCATAAAATTTGACCCCCCCCCCCCCGCGTTTCTTGCAAGATAAAAATGTACCCCCCAAAATGGATCTTGTTTCAAAATTGTACCCCTCCAAATCCACCAGACCACCCCCCCCCGCGATGTAATAAACGACCAGTCCCTTATGCTGCTTCAGTTTCTCCACTGGTAAACACTGGAACTTATTCCCGTATTAATCAGTCAGTATCCATCATTTTCCATGGTTGCTGCTCCTTGTAGAATGACAGTTGGGAGCCTCAATGTCTGAATTATAGTTACTGTTAAGTAGAATCATCAGAGCAGTCTGTATGTTCAACAAGGGGAGTTGAAACAGGCCTCTGAATCAGGGTCCTGCAGGTGTAGCAGTAAGATAAACATGTCAAACTAATGCATAAATATGGTGGCTTTTAAATAGGTACCCATCAGGCTGGAGCTTAGCATGAAGCGACTAAGAGTATTTCTATCCCCACCCCCTGGATGGGATGCTAGTCCATTGCAGAGTTATCTCAAGCATTAAATTTACTGGTACCATTTATAGACCTGGGTGTCGAATAACACAACGCAGGGCCCCAGCCAAGGCTTGCACATAGGCTATCCAATCCAGAGTCCAGCACACTAACCCCTCCCACTGTGTATCACCCATGCCAGCTGTTATTCTCATCATAGTATCTTGATTTAATGCCTGGCCCCAAATAAATGCTGGCATCAAATCCAGCCCTACCCCCAGCATGTTTGACCCTTGGAGTATTTTTTCAAAGGAGTCAACAAAACCCTTCAAATTTTATCAGTGAGGCTAAGCCATAAGAAGCGAGCGAGTGACGTCGCAAACGCTTTCAGAAAGTCCAATTCTGATCAGTTCTTGAAAAAATGTCTGCTTTTGCTAAATGCACAGAAATCAAAATTTTTGGTCGAAGAGGAGTCTCAGGGGTGGGGAATTGTTTTCTGTGTGCCTGGGGGTGATGCCTGAGTCGGGCCAAAAACATGTTTACGTCCATGAACATCAACTCTATTGTTCCACATGTTTCTATTATGTCTTGTTCGCACCCAGGCAGCCCAAGTTCATGTATGCGAACGTGACTCTTACCTTTGAGCAGTGTTGTGTTACAGTTAGATGCGATTTATAAGGGTTTGTATGGGAACTCAACGATTTTGTTTCAAAAAGAATAACATTTAATGTTCTGTGAATAAAATCGACTTACCTTGTTGCCTTGTTATATTCTTTGTTGTTTGCCTGGCGGGTCTCAGGCCATTTTGAAGCGCTTCAAAACGACATTAACCGCCAGGAAACAACAAAGAACACAACACGGCAACAAGGTAAGCCAGTTTTATTCACAGAACATTTAATCGTAAAGTTCCCATACAAACCCTTGTAAATCGCATCTTTCACACCGCTCAAAGGCAAGACTCACGTCTGCGTACATTTCATAAACATTTCAATTCATATACTGAACTTGGGCTGCCTGTGGTTCGCACAATGGTACTTTGTCCTGAGACTCAGCTGCGACTTGCTGCAGGGTTTTGAGGCATGAGGGGGACTTGCCCCACGAATTCAAACCAAGTCGCAGGGACAAATTTCTGGTCCTGGTGACTAGATTTCTATACAGAATTAGGAGGAAACACAGGTGGCTCATACGTTGTATGTGATTTATGTGACAATATGTAAGAGAATATATGAGAAAAGTTCGAAAATTGCCCTAAATTCTACATGTGGAAAAGAATGCAAATAAAAATGACTCACCTTGTGTTTTCCTTACGTTATTTTGAAGTCCTTGGAGTCGATTTAAAAACATTTAGGGGAGTTTACCTTCTGAAGTTTTGCCTACGAGTAAAGTGTAAGCGAAAGGCTTATGGGAACCGTGTATTCCCCGCACACAATGTTTCACAATTTCCTGCCATTTCCGGTGAAACTTCCCCAGGGGCTGTAACATGGTAAAATTTACATGATAAAAATTGTCATCTGCCTCTCCAGTGTTCAGAGCGATTTTGTCACAATGGCGCAGTCGCTAAGCTGGCAGTTTGAATTTGGCGGCCAAGACAACTGAATGCGGTTCAAACGAAAGTAGAATTTGAAATTTTGAGTCTGAAAAGTAGTGTTTTTCGAATTATCGACGGCTTCCGTGAGGCACTTTTGGCGAGATTAGGCCATTTTCGTGGGATTTATGGAGCTTCGAGTGTGGACCGTTGGTGGACTAAGTTGCCAGCCTTTCGCTTCCCTTTACTCATAGGCAAAACCTCAGAAGGTAAACTCGCCTAAATGTCTTTAAATCGACTCCAGGACTACAGAGACATCAAAATAACGTAAGGAAAACACAAGGTAAGCCATTTTTATTGCATTCTTTTCCTGATGTAGAATTTAGGGCAATTTTCGAACTTTTCTCATATATTCTCTTACATAATGTCACATAACTCACATACAACGTATGGGCTGTGGAGGAAATGGCGCTGGCTAGTTCACACGATGAGACTTGTCAACGCGGTTTGTTGCATGGAATGGTTCCCTCGACTCCGTGTGCCGACCTTTACTGACTTATAGTTCGATCGCTTTTACCTACTTTAAAGCAACTAACAAGGACCTACCCTGTGAGCAGTTGGTTTCCTTTACTGTAGCGCAGAAGAAAATACGTCGTAGGAGGTACACCTGACCTGCACCCCAGCATTACTAATGTAACCGCTGACAACATATCATTAAAACAATTATTTCATTTATGACAATTTGACCCGAATCATCACGTGTCGCTGCGATGGCCGAGTGGTTAAGGCGTTGGACTCGAAATCCAATGGGATCTTCCCGCGCAGGTTCGAATCCTGCTCGCAGCGTATATATATTTTTCTTTTACGGTATCCTAAGATGCCTGACAATAAATTTATACAAAATCGGAAGAAATATTTGGCTCGTTTTGTTTTGAACGTGTTGCGGTCTGGCGTCTCTTGGTCTCTCTTTATCCCTGCCGTGCCAGTCGTCGATCTCGTTTTTCGGGATTTCTCCCGCTTTTAAAAATGTAAGCCCTCATATTGGAGTGAAACAATTGAAGGGAAACTAGACGTATAACTATGTGTACTCGGGCTTCTCTTTTAATAGGGGGCGTTTACACGAACGCGGTTTCATTTGTAACCACATCGCTTTCGATGCGTTTTCGCCTTTTGTTTACGCGGCGCCGAATTCAAACCGGGTAGTTTTGGAAACGCAGTCAAAAGTGGAGCGTTTTGAAAACGATACGGTTTCATTTCTCGTGTAAACGGCTGAAATTGGGAAACCGCATCGATTTGAAAACGATTGCCAATTAGCGTGAAATTGGCCGGCTCTCAAATAGTAAACATGGCAGGGGTGGATCCAGAGTAGTTCAAGTTATTTGCACAAATCACTCAAATTTTTTCCAAATCCTATTTCTCAGCTCTTTATATATAATAATTCATTGCTGTTGACGAAATCAATTATCCTCCTTTTTTATTGTTTATTATGAAATAAAACAACTGAGAGATTATTCCGTCGATCACACAGGAAACCCAGCCCCTCTAGAGCCAAGTGGACGAGTCACCGTTCGCGCGGTTTCGTCAATTTGTTGACCTTTCGAGAACCACGCGAAAAAAAAATTCGCAGGCACCGGCGAACAAAGTTTCTACCCAGAGGGTAGGGACTGGAGGCATGAATCTTTTTACAAATCACTCAAAACCCACTAAGATTTGTCAGAATCAGTCGCATTGTCTTGCGAACTACTCAAACTTGATTGTGATTGGCTATTCAGGTCGCAGACTACCGTGCAAACTACTGACAATCATATATAAAGAGAAGCCTCTCCCTCAGAAGTCCCTTCGTTCTTGTTGAATTCGTAAACTCGTTTCGCGAAGACAAGAATACTATGATTTATAAACCATGGTTCGAGGCGATCCAGTTTGTCGGGAGGAGGACTGTTCTCAGTATGATATTGGTTTGGTTTTCAAGGAAATCAGCTCGTATTCGGACCAGGATAAGCTGAAGTTCATAGAGAATGCGTGGAAACCAGGTGAGCTATTTGATTTCCCAGTGTCAGTGGAATGTTCGAATTCTAAGCGTCACTTTGTGTGGCTGGCTGAAAGGATTTCCCTGGCTAGCATACTCAAAATTTCTCGATGGTGCATTTTGTTTACCTTGTGTTTTGTTTGGAGTCCAGTGTGGGAGGAATTCGAATAAACTCGATAAATTGTACAAAATCCCACTCACACTGTGGACGTCTGCCGTGTCACGTTTGACCAAACATGCGAGCGGAAAATGTGAGATGCATAACTTTTCAGTGATTGCAATGGATAATTTTTTGAGAAATATGAGAAGAGAATCTGTCCCAATTGATCAACAGATCAACAACTTACTTCAGGAGCAAATCAAAAGAAATCGCGAAATTCTGAAATCTCTGTTCAAGACAATAATTTTCTGT
>OX393568.1:14045306-14055306 GCA_947652115.1 Blastomussa wellsi | reverse complement strand
TCTGATTGGTTTAAATTGATCACGTAACGCGATAGTGTTCATTATTAGCCCATAATGCCCGTCCGAGGAAAATACCCGGATGGATAGTACTCGTCCGTGATTTTTTTGTGAATAAGAGGTCATAAGACGCCCCACAGACAACCCCACAGAGAAACATTTTGAATTTAGTCGGTTTCCGCATTTAGTGGATTTTCTTTTCTCGTTTTGCGTTCGTAAAATTTTGTCTATCAAGCCTTTCATCCACAAAAGGTGAAAATAATTCAAGGTTCTCCTTTTTGAACGCGCGCGCGGAAGAACATTTAGTGGTGAACGTACATTCTCAAACTCATTAATAATTCATCAGGTTAAAACAAAGGAAATCAGAACCGTAACCGTGGTTTGGAAATGTGATCGATAATTAGCACAGATTTTTATGATTTTTTTTCTTCGTTTTTTTCCGTAGTTTTAGTTTAGATTGAGAAGATATATCAAACACTTGATAATATTGTTAAAAACTGCGTAGCGTCTTATTCAGGTGATACAAAAGTTTTTCAGTGGTATTTTTAAACGCTATTAAGTTCGGTTATGTTCACCGACGTTTCGGCAGTGCTGCCTTCTTCAGGGTGACATGTTGAAGTGGAGTTCGTTATTTTCCATCGTATGCAAATAATACAAACTGTGAGCGCGTGCCAAGATGTATGCGCGCGCGATCCCGAGAGGAGCGAGTGTTCTAAACTTAAAAATGAGTCTCATCTCGAGCTGTCGGATATCCCTCTGTTCCAATCCCCCTTTCATTACCGCAACACGCATGTCTTCCAGTGAATGACTGGAGCCATTGAAATGCTGCGCTACAGGCAAATCCCCCTTATTGTGCAGCGCATCTAGGCGGTGTTCTCTAAATCGGTCGGCCAATCTGCGTCCCGTCTCCCCAATATAAACTGCTTTGGGGCATTTCCGGGAAGAGATACATTAAATGATGTTCTCTGAAATGCACGTGAAATGCCCTGTGATCTTCATGTCTCCTCCTGGCGTTGGACTTGAGGTAGACTCAGTGATGTGAGGGCAGGTACGACAGATGGTCCGCCTGCAGGGAAAAGTGCCCGGCTGGTGCGGTGGGTTGTCTGAAGGAAGATTTCTGTGGACGAACAGATCCTTGAGGTTTTTTGCCCGTCTGTAAGCCTTTTGTCTACCATCCCGTACGAGGTGGATTGGATAGCCGCGTGCTACAAAGAAAGTCTCCATGCTGTTTGCTGATTCTTCGAAATCGTCGTCCTCGCTACAAATCCTGCGAAGTCGTAGAAATTGGCTGTATGGTATTGCCGACTTGCAATTAAAGGGGTGCGATGATTTGCAGTTCAGATAGGAGTGGGTTTCTTTGTAGTATATCGATGTTGAGATGTGATCACCACGAGGCATTAAGTACATATCCAGGAACGGGAGTTTGACCGAAGAGATTGACCAGGTGTACTCAAGTTTGGGGTGGAAGTTTGAAGCAAACGTCAGGAACTGCGTCAGGTCTTGTTCAGTGCAAGAGGTCGCTCCGGCCACATCATCCATGTATCTTTTGTAAAGTTGCGGCTTTATACCGTTGTACTCAGTAATCATGCGCTCCTCGACATAGCCAACAAACAAACAAGTATAATTGGGACCGAGCTTACTTCCCATTGCGACTCCGCCGATTTGTTTGTAATGTTCCCCGTTGAAATGAAAATTGTTGAGCGTTAGCACTAGCTCAGCCATACGGAGAAGCGTGTGTGTTGGGGGGTCCTTGATTTCTCTTTGGTCGAGGAAATATTTTAGGGCTTGGAGGCTCTCGTCGTTGGGACTGTGTACAGGGACTTTATGTCCATTGTAAAGATAAAACAATGTCCCTCCATAGCGAAATTCGTTCACTATGTTAAACATGTGACTGGAATCTTTAATATAACCGTTCAAATTGCGTACAAAAGGTGCAGTTATCTTGTCCAAGTATGACGCAGAAGTTCGGTGGGACATTGACATGCTGAAACTATAGGTCGACCGGGGTTACCTGGCTTGTGTATCTTTGGAAGCAGATAAAATTTCGACGTACGCGGATATTGTACAAGAAGATTAGTTGCTGATGGTGGGAGTTCTTTATTCTCGATAGCCTGGTTTATAAATGATTTGACAGTTTCTTGATTTGCATTGGTAGCATCCTCCGGTATCCGTTGGTAAAATCTACCATCGGAAGGTTGTCTACGGGCCTCTTCAATGTACAGTTCTTTCTTCCAGACTACGAATGCACCCCCCTTATGCGCTTGTCGGATGACAACGTCACTTCTATTTTGCAATTTTCTCAGAGCTGCCAATTCAGCGCGTGAAATATTGTATTGTCTGCATTTCTTTTTCAAATTTAGCTGGTTTATGTCTCTGCGGCATTTATCAATGTAGTGGTCAAGAGCCGAGAACTTCCCAGTAGGTGGTGACCATTTACTTTTCTTAGGGTTAAAATTTTGGAGAATAACATCTGTGCTGGTGCTCTGTTCAGCAGGTATCGCTAGGTGTAGGTGGAATGGTACTATCCCCGCCCGATTGGTGTTGAGAGCCATTAACAGAGTCAGTTGTTTCATGTGTTTCTACGGCCGGCTCAGTAAAATGGGCTTTTAAACGCAGACGTCTAAAAAATTTCTCGCTGTCCTCTTTGTTGTAAACTCGTCTGTTAGGGATGTGACGGGGATGAAATTTGGGCCCTTCGACAGTAAAGATCTTTTATCTTCATCCAATGGAAGATCTTCGGGTATAGTGACTACTAATTTATTTGTATCCTGCGTGTTATCAGGTACAATAGCTTCCACATTTTGTCTCACAACCGTTTATCGACGTTGCTTAAACAGTTTGGAAAATTTCTTGCCTTTGTTCGCAGATAAGTAGTCGTACAACTGCGAGTTGAGTCTATGAATGGATAGTGACACATCGGTATATAAATGATCATCGCAGATTGATCTTAATTCCTATTTTCATACCCATCATCCACCTCAAAGTTCGTCAAAAATACTCCGCTGTGCGTCGTATTTTCAACTCTCTTCTCGTTTGGAAATGTGATGAAACACTGTCTCACGTGTTTGATATATTACATAAAGAAAACAGAGTACACTGGTTAATATTTGTTTTAAGAACATCAAATTTCCGCGGGCCAACTATCAGCCGATAATTCCTCGACAGAAACACTTTATTGTTTAAATAGAAAACTCGGGCTCGTAGTCTAATTGTTACTCTTGACTACAGTAAGTGAAATTTAGAACGTAAGACATTGTAGGTTTGATGGACAACAATAACGAGTGCTGCCATTTGTGCACGTCGTAATGTATTAACACATGACTGTTTTTATGGTAAACATCCATATTTCTTATTTATTCATAGATTTTAGATTTTAATATTTTAATATTGTAATTATTATTTAAAATTCATAGCTTTTTTCTTTTATTGTTTTTTTTATATTCTTTTAATTTCATTGCTTGAATTAACTAAAGAAATTGTTTTTTGTTAAAGTTTTCTATCTATCTATCTAAGGTGAACTGGATGAGCAGTCCTATTCAAAGTTTACGGTTGCTGCGCTTTTGAAAAATCAAGATGAGCCAAATTAATATATATCGTTTTTTTGCGGTAAAAATAATATAAGCCACCAAGAAACGAAAAGAAGTTAGAGAATGTCCACTTCAACCACAATGTCTTTTTTATTTTCCTTTAATTAACCAATTGAAATAATCATACTCAATGCTACTTAGTTACATCTGTTGCACTCACACTCACTCATGCCCATTATGCCGGCTGGCATGTAGGGCAGCAACAAAGGAACTCCACTCCTGTCTGTTTTGGGCCAGCCTCTGAACGGTCTCCCAGGTGTGATGGAGGGTCTTGAGCTCAGCTTCTACAGTTCGTCGCCAGGTGTTCTTGGGTCGCCCCCGTTTCCGTTTCCCCTCTGGTGTCCAGTGAAGGGCTGTGCGGGAGATAGTGCCTGGTTCTCTTCTCATCACATGTCCGATCCATCTCCATCGCCTTCGCATGATGATGGTGCCCATGCTGTCTTGGTTGCAGCGGGCGAGAAGATGTTGGTTGGAGATGGTCTCGGGCCAGAATATTCGCAGGATTCTTCTAAGGTTCTTGGTGTGGAAGGTGGACAGTTTGTTGAGGTCGCTTTCAGTCATCCTCCAGCATTCTGAGCCGTACAGTAGGGTGGAAAGGGTGGAAAGTACACAGCTCTGGTACAGTCTTAGCTTAGTCTTGGTGCTGTACTGGGATGATTTCCACACGTTGTTTAACATTCTGAAGGCGTTCCTGGCCTTGTTGAGGCGATTCCTGATATCGCTGCCTGCTCCGCCGTCATGCCTGACAGTGCTACCGAGGTAGGTGAATTCTTCGGTTGTTGGAAGATCTTCTCCGTTCACTTTTACCGGCAAGGGGTTTAGCACATTTAGCATCATCACTTTTGTCTTCTTCTGGCTAATCTTCAGGCCTACCTGTTGTGCAAACATGCTGCCCCGGGTGGTTTTCTCTTGCATGTGCTGAATTCATTCGGTGTCCCTAACGTTAATATCAATTTTTACTCAACAGTATAAAGTTCACTGCAAAGTAGTTTACACAAATCAATTTCTAGAGTATCCTCGTTTCAGTTTCACTTAGATGAATAATCCCGAGGAATAAATATAAACAACGACCGACAAAAATAACCTATTCGACACATGAATGCTAGCACCTGTTGGCCGGTAAAGGCTTATTTCCGGTAGTGAGCTGAGAAGGTGACCGTGTGTTGATGGTAGATGCTTACACTGTCACCTGTCAGCAGTTAGCTCAAGGATATCGCCTAATGACAGGGGAGGGGGAAGGGACCGATAACTTATAAACTGAACAGTTTTGTCAAAACTTTCATACTTCAAACCACCATCTTTTTTCATCTGCTTTGAGAATTCATCCTCCACCTTTCTATGCCGAGGCAAAACAGGTTCTGGGTAATACGTTCTTTCATGCAGCTCAATTTCTAAATATTTTTCAAGTGAAAGAAGTTCTTCTTGTTCCTTTTCAAGCTTTTCCAATATTTCCTCCATCTCTGCCAAAAGCTGTAGCTCTTCACTAGATAATGACGGATCCTCCATAAAAGACTTAACATCGGTGCTTGTAAAACTTTTCATATCTGTTTGCAGGATTTGTTCAAGTTCTGATACTCTCCTAGTAAGAATTACTCTGCCAATTTTAAGTCGCTCATGCTGCCGCTTTATTTCTGAAAGTTCCTTTAAAAATATATTTTGCATTTCATCCATCTTGGAGTCAAAACCATCCATTTCTTCTTGACTGGAAAACTGTATGCCCTGGGATACAAGGCGACAATCTGTAACATCATCAGAACTTCCTTCCGCGCCCAGAATTTGTCTCCTTACACATTTCAGTTCCATTTGTCTCTCGCTGATGGCATTTTCTGTTTTTTCGCATGTAGCTGAAGTCCTCTTTCCGCTTTCAAGCCACAACCCGTTGAATACAATTAACCAGAACCGCTTAATTCTATAACAGAGAGACATATCGTAAAGACGTGCGTCCTCGCGTCGTTTTCGCAGAAGGTATCATATTAACAAAGTTATGAAGCTAATCGTTCCTTCTCTGCAGAATTTTCTGTCGTTTCATAACTCATGTATCTGGTGGTAATCGCGTTGGGTGGTAGAACCCAAAATAAGATAAAAGGTTCCTCGTTTGCAAGGTCGACCACCTAAAGCTAGGCGCGTCGCCTTACCACAAACAAAACAAACCCGTTTACCACGTCTTTGTTTCTACCCCACGCACAGTGACTGAACAGGTGATTTCGTGGCTTTTCCCTGCTTAGCGTCGCACGTGATCAGCTGTGCTGTCTTGTTCCATGAACCAATCAGAGTGCAGGTTCATATTCTGGTACCTGTTACTTTCGCGTTCACTATTTTGAACAAGAAAGTGTTTACCTCAGTAGTTTCAAACATTGGTGATCGCGTTTGTAAAACGCTGTTTAGAAATAAGCGCACGCGCGGTTATACAAACCTGTACATTTATGCTTTCCACAAAGTTTTCTCGTCATTTGTAAATGAAGGTCAAAGTGCACACGCTAAGGTTAAAGCATTCACAGTCGCTGATAAAAACGGCCATAGCCATGGTAAATATACTAATTCCATGAGAAATGTAAAGAGCAACTAAAAATGAAGTGTTCTTTGGTGGGCCTGTATGCCAATGAGAATCAAAATTAACTACAACTTGTAGTATAAAAACCAACGAACCAAAATTTTAAGAGCGAAAGGTTTACTTACTACCCGTCGGAAACATAATTTAAACAAAGAGCCGCACCTTGAAAAAGGTAATCAAAAAATGTCATTATTTTAAAAGCATACTACAAGGCAAGAGATGAGGTGTCTGTTATTCCTAGCTTTTCCCTTTTACAGGGTTAGCAGAAACAGTCTTTTTTTTCGTGTAAAAATTTGATCACTTCCTAGCAATAATGGGATCTGGTGTTTAGTCCACGGTCTTCGTTGATGAGCAGTTCAAGCGTTATGTTTCAAATTTTGAGTCTACAGAAGAGGAAAACTTTTATCTTGTTATAAATATACAAATTGTAGTTTAGTTATCGTGTACTCCAGCAACACTTCAATAAGGTCTGTGCAAGGGAGACACGTAGATTCTGGCAACAAATGTTCACATCAAGGGCGTTAGACAGTCCCAATTCTGCAAGCTATAATTGTGAAACTCATCGAATATGGAACAAATGATCCATGTGATATATACCTGCTGTTAATCATTAAATCATTTAAACAACCTGTTCCGCGAGTTCGAAGGCTTTTAACCACGTATGTTTAGCTATCGTTTTATCCAGCAGGATAGAGTCTCTCCTCTGTTCGACTGAGCTTAAGTCAAGGATTCAGCTTACCAACGAATTTGGGTGTGGAAGATTCCATCTGAAATGCCAGTACAGTCCTAGCTCAAGTTGTTTAATATCTGATTCTTTGCTTCTAGTGATCATTTAACACAAACAACGGCAATTCTATAAACACTAGATTTGTTGCCAAAGCAAATAACTGTCTCAGCACTGTGTACCTCAGGTTTGATGCTTTGTTGGAGACAGAAAAGGATTCAACATCACTCAAAATTACTGATGTTCAGTATTCGATCACAATCTACGCTTTTGATGTTGTATTTGTTATGCCTGAATTGAATATTTTTATTCTCAAGGTCAACAATCGCCGGAGGAATCTTAGTTCCTTACTAGCGAGTCAGCACTGAGTTCAAATCTCATCACATTTAAGACTTCATGCACTTGCCTCCACACGTGGTCATTTAACAACCAACAGGTATTTATTTGCACGCACAATTGCCCTGGCAATTTGAGATGGACGAAGAGAAAATGAAAGAACCTTGCAAAGAAGAGGCAAGAACGCCGATGAGTACGACAAGCTGTAGCTCACCAGACAACAAACAAGAACCTTCTGGACCTGAAGATAAGCTTGCTTCAACATTTGCAACTTTTTGGAACATATGCAACACAATTCAAGGGTTACCAATTTTGGTCATCCCTTACGCTGTTAGAAACGGCGGTTACTTAGCTATACTGACTCTATTACTAGTTGCCGCTGCTTCGAATTACACTGGAAAAACCATTGTCCGGTGTCTTTATGAAAAAGACTCCAAGACGGGAAGACAGATAAGGGTCCGCAATTCGTACTCAGATGTTGGCAACGCTTTTCTTCCAAAAATCGGCGGTCATCTTGTCCTATGTACTCAGTTCTTAGAGTTACTTTTTGTCGCTTCAGTTTATCCTTTATTAGTTGGAAGATTATTAGCCAAGTCGTTTCCACATATCGCTGCTCCATGTTGGCTTTGGACGGTAATTGGAGGCATTCTTTTTGTCCCGAATATTTTTCTTAGAAACTTGTCTCAAGTTGCATGGACAAGCATTTTAACCGTGTTGTCTGCAAAAGTTATTTTTATCACAGTGTTTGCTTACAGCTTGTTGCAGTTTCACAAATGGGAGCTTAGTTCCTTGGAACATTTTGACACCAGTACATATCCATCTGCTCTGGGAATCCTTGTAGCAAGTTATCTGTCACAACCTTTTGTTCCACTTATCGAAGGAAGCATGCGCTATAAAGACAAATTCAATTTTTTGATGAATTTCTCGTATGGAATAATGACATTACTTAATGTTATCATTGGAGTTGTTGCCTACATTTCGTTTCAACCCAACACAGCTGAAGTTATCACGAACAATTTGCCAGAAGGTTCATTCCGTCGAGCTGTGAATGTCATGGCAGCGGTGTTATCGTTTACGTCATACACACTGCCAATGTTCACCATCTTCGATATCATAGAAAAATCAAACCTTCCTTGTTTGCCAGAGGATTTTGGTAAATCGATCATGAAACCATCTGTTATTTTACTCCGTTTGTCTTTGATAGCTACCAGTGTCATTTTTGCTGCTTCTTTTCCTGCGTACACTTATTTCCTGGCCTTTGTGGGCAGTATAGCTGGTATCAGCCTGGAGTTTATTTTCCCGGCGTTGTTTCATCTTAAGATTTACTCACATGACTTGACATGGTGTAATATTGTGGTAGATGGAGTCGTGTTTGTTGTGGGTATTTCTGTATCAGTGACCGGAGCTTACTTTTCTGGTCGTTCTATGGTTAACACTTATAGCCAGCCAATAATTGATCACTGCTCTTAATTCCGAAAATTGGATTGAAGCTACGACAGGGGCGTAGTGAGGATTTCTAGGAGGGGGGTTCCAAATTGGTTCCAACGAAAACGGTTGGTATAAAATCCTTACATTACGTACGTACAAGACTTTGGCGTTTACGCTACGCAAACAGAAGACGCCTTGGTTGCCGTTGAGCGAACGTGTTTATCACTTCCTCGATATTTATGTCTCGGTGGTAATTGATGTTCATCAACGCCAGCCCAGACTCTCGCTCGCTTGACATGGTCGACCTCAGGTATGTTTTTAACCTTCTTAGTGTACTGAATGAGCGCTCACATTCAGCTGACGTTATCGGCAACGTGCACAAATGCGGATCAAGGGGTGGATGTTAGAAAAGAACTCTCGATCGCATACTGCGAGTGTCTGAACTGCACTGGTGGGAAGGTCGGCATCCTCAGTGCTGCCCACTTTCCCTTCCATCGCAGGAGCTCAACATCAACCTTATGAGGAGAAGGAAGGTCGTTCTCATAAGACTCCAGCGCAGCTTCAATATCAGGATTTCTGTCTCCGACGGCTACCAGCTCAGGAAGAAGATTAAAGAGGCTGGACAATACAGCATCATTAGTAGGATTGAAGTATGTTTTCATCTCTGATTGTAGATGGTCTAGAAGGGGAATAGCAACTGCCCTCTTATAGTAATCAGATGGTGTCTGGGCTGGCACATTGTCGCGATGCTGCTGCTGATTGGTCCAGCGCGGGATGGAAGGTACAACATCTACATTTGCCGCGGTAGTGACCGCCAGATCAAGCCATGTCCAGATGTCTTCGATGTTGCCTAGGATGTCATCTGGAGATCGTACGTGACATTATTACTGTTAGTGTACGCCTCGTAGACAGGGGGGTTCCTTGGCGCGAGAGGGGGGGGGGGGTTCGGGAACCCCTGGAACCCTCGCCTGGCTACACCCCTGTACGAGCTACTTGAATAAGCGCCATCATCCTCGAACAAGTGGTTCACGTGACTACAAGAATATAACAACTTATTATCTTTTGTTGAGAAATGGCCTGACAGTGTTAAATCGAGTTGCTGCAACTATCTCCCCCCCCAGAAAAAATTAGAACTGCTTTCAAGTAAGCGTAGCATCGAGAAGTCGAATTATCCAATAACGCCGCGGTGCTTTTCCAAGTAAATACGGGTGGGCCGGTGTAGCTTTTGGTAATTGGTTATGTAGATGTTTACTTTTCAGTCTTTTAGAAGTATTTGCTCCGGGATTTCGTCAATTCGCGCCATTCACAAAAGTGTCTTTCCAGGTTTTGAAAGATCTGTAATTGGAGAAGACTTTGTAGCTATTCTCTTATACTGAA
>OX393568.1:13930306-14037806 GCA_947652115.1 Blastomussa wellsi | reverse complement strand
ATCATTTCGCTATTACGAGAGGTCTAACCGCCTTCAATAAAACTGGCCGTGCTAGCTTTGTTGTCGATAAAAAGGATTTTGTTAGTACGCGCGAAAAAACATCAAGTCAAATCTCGTACTCGTAGTCGTTCTCGTCGTAGAATCTAAAGGTCTCTATTAACTGAGCAGGGGCAACATGAGTGAAGTTACCACATTCTCTATACTGATGGTAGATAAAATCACCCACAAAGTAATGCAGCATGGCAAGACAACAGCACAATTTTATCCTTTTAATAAGCACTCCACTATTAATGATTATACACTGAGTTACCATCAGCACTGCATTATCAAATACACTGAATGCAGATACAATGTACAGATCAAAAATTACGCGGCTCACAGCAGTAAATTATCACTTATTTGTGCACAAAAGATCGAATTGGAAGCAACAAAGAGCTTTGCGACCTATAGTTGTCATTTCATGAGCCCGCAAACCTATTTATTATTGGAAGCACCAGTCAAGCAAGTGTACGTCTAGACACCTTCTATGGCGAAGCAAAACAGCAGAAACACAATTGCTGTACACGTAAAGATATCAATGCAAAATTTGTGAAAAGTGACCTAGATACTATCCTTACATTGATAATCACCTCAAATCCAAGGAAAAGTGAGTACATGTATATAATTCGCTTTAAACCTGAAAAAATTCTGAATCAATCGTATCCCGCCCTGCTACTAAATAAATACTAATAACATAGTTGAACCATGAACCGGAGTTAAAGTGTCTATACGGCCAAAAGCGATTGTTTTGGATTTGGAATCGCTAGAATGCGTAGAAAACTATTCTGAATTTTTTTTTTCGATTCCATCACTTTTCACCCCAAAATCAAGGTTTAAATTTCCCGCCTTGGTCACGCCCAATGGAGTTGACCGCGTGATCGAAGATTGGTGATGAATGACGTCACTTCAGGCAATTCCTTTCTTTGAGGCAGCAGTATTTGAACACCTCACAACAACACATCTATCAGACATATTATTCGGATGAAATCACTTTCAATTAATTATATTTCTGAATTAACAGTGAAATGAACTGACGAGAAGATTTGACGATTCCTGACTTGACGTCACGGCCCGTTCTAGAACCAGGACTCTTTTTTAGTAGCAACTCCCGGTCATCTTCATTGGGCGTGGCCGACGCGGGAACTTTAAAGCTCAATTTTGTGGCAAAAACGTTGCGGAATCCAAAAAATAAAATTGGAATACTTGCTTATGCAATATAAAGATACCAAAAGCATAAAAACCCTGTAGGCCATATAGACACTTTAAGTGACAAAATACTTAACTTATCCTTATTGAGAAACCTGCTACTAATTGTTTCATAGGAGAGAAATCGGACAGAAGGCAAAGCATGATTGACTGTAAATAATTAGAAGTAAAACACATGAGCTCCTCCGATAGCCTTTTCATGTTTTATGGTCCGTTGCATTACTCGGTATGCGTGGTTAACGCTTAGTCTCAAAATTATAGCCACGCGATTTTCGCATTGGTTAGTCGCAGGAATTAGTTACTGGCTGGCTATACACTTGAATCATCGACCGAACGGAAACTACAGTCCCTGTGACCAACACGATGAACCCAACCAAGGCAACAGCAGTATCTGCCAGCATGTTATACCACGCCATGCCGTGAGAATATAACTGTAGATGAAACAGCGGCGGGAAAATAAACTCCAGGCTGATACCAGCTATACTTCCCACAAAGGCCAGTAAATAAGTGTACCCGGGTAAGATAGCGGCAAAAATGACACTGATAGATACCAATGACAAACGAAATAAAATAACAGACGGGCTAAAGATAGATTGCCCGAAGGTTTGGGGCAAGCATGGAAGGTTCGAATTCTCAATGATTTCAAATATGGTGAACATTGGAAGTGTGTATGATGTGAACGATAATACCGCCGCCATCACATTCACTGCTATTCGGAATGGACCTTCGGGTAAATTGTTTGTTATAGCTTCCGCTGTGTCAAGCTGAAATAAGATACAAGCAAATATCCCGACGATAACATTAAGCAATGTCATTGTTCCGTATGAGAAATTCATCAAGAAATCGAATTTGTCTTTATAGCGCATGCTACCTTCGATAAGTGGAGCAAACGGTTGTGACAGATAACTTGCTACAAGGATTCCCAGAGCAGATGGATATGTGTTGAAATCAAAATGCTCCAAGACATCAAGCTCCCATTTGTCAAACTGCGACAAGCTGTAAGCAAAAACTGCGATGAAAATAACTTTCGCAGACAACACGGTTAAAATGCTTGTCCATGCAACTTGAGACAAGTTTTTAAGAAAAATATTCGGGACAAAAAAAACGCCTCCAATTAACGTCCAAAGCCAGCATGAAACAGTGATGTAAGGAAAGGACTTAGCCAATAATTGTCCAAGCAATAAAGGATAAACTGAAGCGACAAAAAGTAACTCTAAGAACTGAGTACAGAGGACAAGATGACCCCCGATTTTTTGGAGACAAGCGTTGCCAACATCTGAGTACGAATTGCGGACCCTTATCTGTCTTCCCGTCTTGGAGTCTTTTTCATAAAGACACCGGACAATGGTTTTTCCAGTGTAATTCGAAGCAGCGGCAACTAGTAATAGAGTCAGTATAGCTAAGTAACCGCCGTTTCTAACAGCGTAAGGGATGGCCAAAATTGGTAACCCTTGAATTGTGTTGCATATGTTCCAAAATGTCTCGAATGAGGATGCAAGGTTTTCTTTCTCAAGCGAAATTTCGTTGTCTTGTTTGATGTTATGACCCTCAGTGTCATAGTCTTCCAAAAGGTTTATTTTGTCTTCTTCTTGTTTTTCGTAACCTGTTCCTCCTTCCATTTTCTCTGTTCCACTCATAATGATGTCATGCCCACATATAGTTCTCTTTATACCAATCGCTTCTTTAGCGGTGCGAGCTTTTTCCTTGATGGTTAATTATAAAATTGTCCACTTTTAAATCCATATATTCCCGCAATCCGCCAACACCTCTTTCGCTCATTCGACCTTTGGAACAAAGTCTACCAATTCGTGTAGTGCCATGTCATCTTAAGTTTTGTGTTTATAACACTATGTTTTTCCAGTAGAAACGAGAGTAGTGAATCCCACACTCTATTAATGTTAGCTTTTTAAACTAGTTGCAGTAACAACTGTACTGAGAGCAAGGCTATAACGCCCGTCTCCATTGAAAGGCCTCGTCGGGTTTGTTATGAGTTTCAATTCATTTCTGGTAATGTTAATTGCCACTGGATGGAAACCAAGGCCACATGTTTTAATCACAGAATCGCCTTTGTCACCTTACACGATTCATTTGCATTCAAGCCCCGCTAAGTAATCCAGAATTTGTTTTAAATTTGTTTCATTTCGTTCTGGCTCAAAGGTGACGGTGCATATCACTACAAAAAAAATTAATACCATCTGATGCCATCTTCAACATCTCAACTACCTTTCAACCCTATTCTATGCAACTATAGAAACTGTTGCCTTTCTCTAAAAATGCGTTAATCCTCGTAAAAAAAGAAAGAAATTAGTATCCTCACTCAGCGCTATTTCTTTAAGGTATCAGCCACCCTTAGAAAGTACCATTTTTCAAAATTTGAGATTTGACATAAAGTTCTTCAAGAGCGCCCTTTAAAAAAAGCCCATAAAAAATTTTATTTTTGTGCAAAGTTATCGAGCGCAAAAGTTTTTTCCATGCTAATTATATTCAGTTAATTTAATTGCCCGTTGACAAGTCCTGTCATTCTGGACGAATTTGTATCTCAACTTTTCACCTAACATTGGAATCGCGCAATAGATTTGCAAGATTTCGAAATACTCCCGTCTATTTAGTAGTTAGTAGTTGCTTCGATGTAAAATTTCTTCAAAGAATAATAAAGATTGTCTTCTACGGCAATACACCTTGCTCAGGCGCAAAACGTAGACAGGCCCTCAGCTATATTTTTACCCAGCTGGTCTCAATTCCGACATGCGATCTTCCGAGCCTTCACCTTCACTCGGTATCACTGGACTGGTTTTCACTCTCTTCACTCGCCTTTTGTTTTGCGCTGGGTGAATTTGCTCAGGACATTCAATTGTCTTTGTTTTTGGCATAATTACCCACCTAAGTCGGCATCTCCAGAAATAGTAGTAACCAAGAGACCAGTGACGTGCTATTTGTTGGCTACGAAAAAGGGGCTCTTGGTTTATATATGGAGCGAGAATTTTGACGACTATACTCTTTTTTCATATACAATACATTCTATAAGAATATTGGGCTGAAATTAGCGAAATTTTAAGAATATTTTAAGAATAAACCCAAGGTTGAGATTTTGAAAAAATATAATTTTGTGTTGAAAATGTACAGATACAATACAATATTCTTCATTCTCTAAACGGCAAAACTAGCCAATAAAACGAGAAAAACCTGCACTATAGCCATTGGTCAATAATACATAATATGTAAGGTATGCAGCACAAAAGACGTGAACTAAACTATAAAAAGTATCATGATAAATTCTTAATCTAAGAATATTAATTCATAAGAATATTTTCAGCCTAAAATCGGCAGAAAAAAGGAGTGTTCAGCCTGGGCCGGAAAAACAATATTCTTATAAAAAAGAAAGAGTGCAATAATATATTTTATAAGGATATTTAGGCTGAAATTTGCGCAATTTTAAGAATATTTTAAGAAAAAATTTTGGTTGAATAATATACCAGACGTACAATAGTCACTAATGAAGGTCAGCACATTCCTGCGTGCATTAATTGTAGTATTGCTATAATATTTAGTTTTGTTTTTCCCCCAATTTGTACTTCACTATTTTCTCACCTTCCAAACAGGAACACGTTCTTCACACCAGCTTAGCAGAGCAATTGTTAGAAATTGAAATATGCCCTTAAGAGAAGGATACCATGTTCTCGAGGAGAGTTTAGACTTAGACAGCGACGGCCATGAAAAAACCCTTGACGAGGCGATGGAAGAGATGAAGAAAATCTCAACCATGGATACATTTTGGAACGCGTGCAACTCCTTGCAAGGGCTCACAATTTTAGCTATGCCTCTGGTGACATTGTTTGGGGGATACTGGTTCATTTTTGGTACCATAGCCATCTCTGTGCTCTCTAACTATACCTCAAAGATCTTGATAGAATGCCTGTATGAAGAATTTCCTCCTGGCGAAGTCCGTACACGTGTGCGCAACACGTATTCTGACATTGGAGACGCCTTCTGGCCTAAGTATGGAAGACGCATGGTCGATGCAACAAAGTTTTTTGAGTTGATATTTGTTGCTACCGTCAACCCAATCGCCTGTGGAGAAGCCATTTACTACATCCTCCCTTATCTGCCCATCGGAAAGCAAGTTTGGATTCTCATTTTTGGCCTGACCATGATACCCAACGTTTTCCTGAACTCCGTCAAATTACTCTCCAAGATCAGCATGCTTACGATCTTTTTCGCTTTTGCAAACTTCGCCATAATAGTTGCTTATTGCTCGGGCCAAACCGCTTCCTGGAATGTCAAAGATCTGCTTGTTTTCGACCCTCTCCGGTTTCCCTTGTCGCTCGGAGTTGTTCTGGCCAGCTTCTCGTCTCAGATTTACCTCACTGTGCTCGAGGGCAACATGCGCAATCCTGAAAATTTCAACACGGTCATAAACTTTGCTTACATCGCCATGACCGTGTTAAAGATCGGCGTGGGAGCGTTTGGCTACTTGACCTTCACAAACAGTGTCAGTGACATGGTGTCCAACAACCTTCCACTTGGACCCTACCGGATCACCGTTAACATCGTGGTAACCATACTGTCTTTCATGGGCTATTCCCTTCCCATGTTCGCCGTGTTCGATATGGTGGAGAAGTCGGCCCCTCGGTATTTGGCAGCAAGGTTTCTAAATCAGGATGGGAGCCGACCCAGTGTTCCCTGTGCGGTGCTGTTGCGTTTGATACTCACATCGTTGACAATTCTAATGGCAGTTCTTGTTCCGCACTTTACTCTTTTCGCAGCGTTCATCGGGAGTGGCACAGGAACTGCTATCGCACTGATTTTTCCCTGCATTTTCTACGTGAAAATCTTCTTCTGGGAGTTAAAATGGTACGAGATTGTTCTGAATGTGTTTATCGTGTGTTTTGGTGTATTGATGGCCGGTTGTGGGATCATTTCCACGGGCCGTGAGCTCTTCCTGACTTTCGCTCACGCAAATACAGATTTCTAAAGCGTGAAAAACGTCTTCTTCTAGTAACTGACTTTATGGTAGTACTAAGTGTTTTGTTGATGCTGCAGACAGGGTTTTGTTTTTTACCGTTTTGATACCCTATTAGCAGAAGTACTGTTAAGAGTTACTCATTGAAAGTTGATTGAGAGTAATCTTTCATATAAAATCCGGCTTTAAAGTTGCCGTAAGTGAAAAATAACAGAGAAAAATTACTCCAACTAATCCGACCCAGTGAGTCCCCCTAGGGAGTTGATTCGACCACTTTTAAACTTCCCGCGAACGTTTTAATGAATTCATAACTCCGTCTCCATAAACAATAGAGCACAAGCCATGACAATTAAGCATTGTATTTAAGTGATGTGCGAAAAACTGAAATAATCAGACGTTACAAAACTGAGTAGAGACACGATCACGATCAAAGAAAGTGGGCCCAAACACCGCTCGGAAATTTTACTTTTACAAGAAAACGGTTCAGTTTACTGGTTAGGTATCATACGGATTTTGTAGAGGAGATGTTAATAAATGCAATGCAACTAACTTTACGTCTGTTACTGTCTGAGAAGTATTATCCTTTTAGGTCTCAAATGCAGCTATTTTATAGCTCTCCGTGTATGAGACCGACACTTTGAGGTTGAAAATCTCGCGAAAAAAGAACTTACTAAAAAAAGGTATCATACGGCTTTTTAAAAGTGGCATTTCATGAATCATTTGCCGAATTTCGCGCAAATCCGACGGTTGGAAGTATTATCCTTTTTATTTGCCTGATTTAACTCTCGTAAAACTTAAAATCCGACCCAGTGAGTCCCCCCTAGAGAGTTGATTGGACCACTTTTAAACTTCCCGCGCTTCCTAGCGCTGCGCTGGTTGGTGTGTTTATGATCCGCTCAACAATTGAACATGACGAGAGAACTTTCCGAAACAGGATTCTAATTTTTTTCTCATAAACTTTCGGGGGAACGTAATTTTAAAAAGTGCGCTAGTCACATAAAGAGCGGGAAAAGTATTTACGAGTTCGGTAATTTATGCGTAACTCGATAGATACGACCAAGATTCAAGAAAAATAAAGTGCTTCTCAGTTAAACGCTAATCAGAATTGCGAAGATTATTTTGTAAAGCGTGGCTAACGCACTCTTGTTTGCTTGTAAACAACGTTTAGGAAGTTTAAAAGAGATTTAACTTCTATTGAGGTCATTAAAATCTTTTGAACTCTTTTACTGAATAGGTTTTAGAATAAGTTGAATAGGTTGCGGGAACTAATAAGACAGCTATTGTGCACTTTATCACACTTTTAAACTTGTTACGCACTTCCAACCGTCTGATTGACAGCAGAGGGAATCCAGGAGTATTCCCAAAGCAACTCTAACCGTTTGATTGACAGTGGCGGCAGTGCACGAGTATTCCCAAAGCGGAGTCTGTTAGCCAATTACAATTGACTTGTTCTGAGCACGCAAATTATTATGCCGTGCGCCTGAAATAAGGCGCTGTAAGTACATGTCGCAAAAGACAATAGCATTCTGGGCGATGAGCGCATTAGCCAATGGGTGGCAGACCCGCGGATGTAATAAACACTCGTATTTACAGACTTTCTACAATAGCCTCAGTCTTCAGCTGTAATCAGTAATTCCATGCGACGCATTATAAAGAAAGCCTTGTTATTTTTGATTCGCGAGAAGAATTATAGCATTTGTAGCTAGCGGAGCCGCGCAATCAAATTCAATATATGTAAGCGTGCGCCATTGGCATTGGCACGCTGATAGCGTGAGCAAATCACTTCGCCATAATTGTTTCTCCTGGTGGAGGTTTTTTGATGTACATTTCCACTGGCAATGTTATAAAACTTTTAGCTGTGCAGCATGGAGTTATGGCGCGCTTGGTAAGTTTGGAGAGCACTCAAGTAGCTAGAGTTGCTCGAGGGGGTACTCACGCTTCTTTCGTGCTTTCCCGCGTGCACCATAACTCCATGGTCACGGTAAAGCAATCGTTAATAGACCAGTTTCGATATTTTAAAATTCAGGACAAAACAATAGACCTCAGCCGAGGCTCTGGGGAATAAACAATGAGTTTGTGTTGATGTCCATTGTTTTAGGAATTTAAAATTAATGCGCGGTTTGGGACTGTGACTAGTATTGATGTTTTCAAAGCAGGCTTGCCCCCAAGAATATTGGCCATTTCCGACGGAAATTCGACTGCAAACATTTCTGGCTGCACACAACAAGCTACACAACACAACAAAAAGCTCAAAAATTGCTTATCTCCAAATACCGCCTTGAGCAATCCCTTAGTAACTGTTCTACCCCCCCCCCCCCCTAGAAAAAAATATCAGTAAAGGCGTTGTTTATAGCAGTCGACAAAACAAGTTCATACTTGGGTGAAAATACATACATACATACAAACATTAACTTTATTTATACACGGTAAAAACATCAGTAGACAATATATACAATTAAAAATAACTGATTTACATGTTTGCCGTGTGGGAGTGTGAGGACATTATACGATTCAGAATATCTTTAAGGTGGAATGATACCTTAAAAATGGTCAAAAATTCGAAAACTGTCCCAAATTTTTTTTATTGCTAGAAGGGTCCCAATTTTACTTAGGATTAATGCCACAGTCGATTTTTTAATAAAAATATTATGTTTTATCTGAAAT
The DNA here is from genome assembly GCA_947652115.1 of Blastomussa wellsi. NCBI lineage: Eukaryota > Metazoa > Cnidaria > Anthozoa > Scleractinia > Plerogyridae > Blastomussa > Blastomussa wellsi. The sequence continues at coordinate 14,028,937 of OX393568.1, read as the reverse complement.
TTGTTAGTTTCTGAGTCAAGGTCTATGGTTGCTAGGGGCAACGGGTTTGTTTATTTTCTGTTTACACCGAAAAAACAACGCCGAAGGGTCGGTTTTTACCCCGAAAACAACCGTTGCGCGACAAGGGACTTTCTGTTATATCATACATAACGCCGATTGTGTTGTAGGGGTACCTTGAGCCCGCGAGAGGTGAGAAATTTCACTTTGAGAATCACAAAATTCACAACAAAGGTTTGAAAACGAGATATTTTTCCTGTTCTCGTCTTGCTTTACGTCAACAATGAATTATGCCTCCTAAGCATCGTACGACAAGACCGCCGAATCCTGAACTCCCTGAATCTAAACCATTTAAAGACACAGAACCTTGTAAAGAAGAGGCAACAATAACGGGCTTCAGGTTTGTCGACATGGAGCTACTTAGCACAGCATTTTCTTCGATGAGGTGTGCTGAGTGTGCACATTTCACCTTAGTGCTTTCAGAAAACCACTTGGAAAGGAAAGGATGTGCTTCAAGTCTTCGTGTCTTCTGTGAAAATTGTGGCTGGAAGCATGTGTTCTGGACTTCTAAAAAGCAGACTTTGAGTTTTGAGGTAAATAAGCGATTAGTGTATTCCATGAGGTCTATAGGAAAAGGGCATAGTGGAGCTAAGAAGTTTTGCACATTTATGAACATGCCTCCACCTCCAACAGCAAGAGCATATCAGAAGAATGCAAGAACAATTGCCAAACATATCAAGGTTATTGCGAAAAATTCAATGTCAAGTGCAGCAAAAGACATCAGGGAAACCCAGCATGCTCAAGAAGATGACATTGTGAACTGTGGCATTTCATGTGATGGTACATGGCAGAAGCGAGGGTACTCCTCACAGAATGGTTGTGTGATTGTGATGTCTGTTGACTCTGGCAAAGTCCTCGATGCAGAACCACTTAGTAAAGTTTGTAAACAGTGCCAGCTTCACTCTCATTTGGATAAGAACAGTGAGGAGTACCGTAGATGGAGGGCAGAGCACAATAATTGCAAAGCCAATTATAAAGGGTCTGCCCCAGCTATGGAAGCAGAGGGTGCAGATCGTATTTTCAGACGGTCTGTTGCAACTCACAAACTGCGATATATGTAACGATCAGTAAAGACGCGGTCAGGTACCAAAACATCAACTTATATTTAACACAAGAGCATATAGCTACAGTTCACGAAGATACAACATGGCCGACCACCAGGTACGTTTACCCAGGGTGCCTTGCGGCCAGATGAAGCTCGATACTTCATGTATGCGTACTCGTTACATCTCCTTCCCTAAGTTCCTTAGATTCGTAGTCCAACAAACACAAACAATAATGTTCCGCAATGTTTCTATGCCTCAAGGTACTTATGTGCTAAACAACTGTGCATACAAGTAGGTAGAACTAACAATAAAAAAAAAACAATAACAAACAAAGAGGCAAAATCAAAAGAGTGTCTCCTTAGCATTGATAATCTTGTAGCCACCGTGGTGGGTGACGTTCACGAGTTGGACGACTTGGTGGCTCTGGAACTACTTGGGTCGGCACAACCAACGGCTGCGGTAACTCCTCTGAGCTTGTCTCAGTCTGCTCGGTTAGCTCAGTTGGCTCACTTGTTTCGGATGGCTCCAACTTTTCAGGAGTGGCCCTTAACCATCGGCGGTTCCGTCGATACTGTTTCCCATTGACATCCACTAGATAATGTAATTTGTGATTACACCGTACTATCATAAATTACTATTTTGCCGGCACGTATCAGAGGTCTGGGGAGGGTGTTAGCGCGCAGTGAGTCATGGGATTTTAGTTTGTAATAGGCGGCCGTTAGAAAGGTGAGACATTCTACGGTCAGCCTTCACAGTGTCAAGTCCAGTTTCGTTTTCATTTATTTCTATTAGGTTAGCTACGCTTTAATGTTATTAGCATGCATATGGATGTTTATAGTTTAGTTTTTTCCATACCCTAAAACCCCAAGGGTTGCACCACTGCATTGGTCGGGGGTACACGTTCCCCATGTTTTTTTCCACTCGCTGGTTTTTTGGGGTTTTCGTGTCCGGCTTTGGTGCTTTAATTTACGCCTGATGCTTTGTGTATATCCGCTTATATGTCAAATAAATGGCACTGTGGCTTGGCTGGCACACGCGCCCATATCTGACAATTGTGGTGTTTTCTGTGTACCGGTTGAGTAGTGGAGGCAAAATGGAACGGTTGCCTGCATCTCCAATGACTTGCCCAAGGGACCATTCTTTCTCACCCGGTAGACGCATTCTTATGGCATCACCATTGTCGAACTTTGGCAATTCCCGTGTGTGTTGGTCATAATAATGCTTCTGCTTCTGCTTTCTCCTCTCAATCATCTCTGGTACGTTAGTAATCACATGAGGCTCTAACAAAGTCTTTGCTACAGGAAGACGAGTGCGTGTTCGCCTGCCATAGAGTAGCTGAGAAGGTGATGCGTGCATTCCTTCAGTAGGTGTGTTGCGCCATTCGAGTAACGCCAACAAGGGATCACGCTTATCTGCACGGGCTTTCATCAACAACGACTTGCAGGACTTCACGGCATTTTCAACACGACCATTACTCTGTGGATGGCGAGGGCTTGAAGTAATGTGATGAAAATCCCATTCTCTACTGAAGGACTCAAACTCTCCACTGTTGAAAGGTGGTCCGTTGTCGCTAACAAGTGTCACAGGGATGCCATGTCTGGCAAACCAAGTCTTTAAGACAGTAATGACACGATTGCCTGTGGTGCTACTTAAATCTTGTACCTCAAAATAACCAGAGTAGTAGTCAACAGCTATCAGGAAAGTCTGTCTCTCAAGTATAAACAAATCAACCCCAACTTTCTCCCACGGAAGACTGGGCACAGCATGGGGCTGCAGTGGCTCTCTACATTGTTCAGATCGATAGCTGTTACAAATACCACATTTTGATAGGTAATCCTTGAGCTGCGCCGTGATGCCTGGCCAGTAAACAATATCACGAGCACGACGCAGTGTCCCTTCGACCCCAATATGCGACTCATGCAGGCTCTTCACAATGTCAGAACGTTCACCAGCAGGTATGACTAAACGATGACCCTTGTATACCAAACCATCCTCTGTGGTCAACTCATCCCGGCTGTTCCAATACAGCTCAATCACTTGTTTACGACGCCTGTCATTTTCACGTGCATTTGCCAAGGTCTCTGGCCAACCATTGCGGATAACATCAGATAGGATCTGTAACTCTTCATCCTTAGCAGTCTCCTCGCGCAGCCTCTGCAAACGAGTGGGAGATACGGTCAGTTCTTCATCGTGCTTGATCTGCTCTAACTCAAAGGCAAATAATCGTTCCTTAATTGAACGGACATCACTGGTTGGGACTGTTGACTGTTCGCCCTCGACGTATGCTCGGCTTAGGGTGTCAGCCAAGAACATCGTGGCGCCTTTCTTGTATTCCACTTGGATGTCATAATTCTGCAAACGGAGTCGCATTCGTTGGAGTCGCTTCGGGGAGCTGTGGATGGGTTTCTTGAATATTGTTTCCAGTGGCTTGTGGTCTGACTGGACAACTACATCACTTCTTCCAAAGATGTACTGATCGAACTTTTCACATGCAAAGACTATGGCAAGGAGCTCCTTCTCGATTTGCGCATAATTTTGTTCAGTAGGGGTCATCACACGAGAACTGTAAGCCACTGGACACCCTTCTTGTAAGAGGGCAGCTCCAAGTCCACTCTGGGAAGCATCACACTGGATGACTACTGGTTTGCTTACATCATAGTAGGCAAGTACAGGGGCGGTTACAATCATTTGTTTGACGCGGGCCAAAGCATCAGCATGGGCGGGTAACCAACACCATTCAGCATCTTTTTCAGTGAGCTTCCTCAGGACTTCTGTTTCATCCGACAAGCGTGGCAGAAACTTTGCCAGATAATTCACCATGCCAAGGAATCGACGCAGAGAGTGAACATCAGTGGGGTCAGGCATTTGTACTATAGCCTCCACCTTGCATGGGTCAGGTTTGAGACCTTCTGGGGTCAAAATATGACCAATGAAGGGAACTTCTTGCTGTCTCAGCCGGGCTTTCTTCTCGTTCAGTTTCAGGCTTCTTTCACGACAGCGATCTAGGAAAGCACGCACATTTTGGTCATGGTCTCACTGCCACTCAGCAGGTGTGTTGCCATATCCAACAATCACAAAATCATCAGCAATGACCTCTACTCCCTTAAGCCCCTCTATGTGCTCTCGCATTCTTCGCTGCCAAACTTCTGGTGCGCTGCTGATGCCAAACGGCATTCGCTTCCAACGGTAACGCCCGAAGGGGGTATTGAACGTGGTGAGCATACTAGATTCCTTGTCAAGTTCCACCTGCCAGAACCCATTACTAGCATCAAACACACTAAACAGCTTTGCTCCGTTTAGTCTAGTTGCAATTTCCTCAATTGTTGGCATTGGGAAATGTTCTCGTTTTATGGCGACATTCAGGTCCCTGGGATCAAGACAGATGCGTATCTTTGTTTCTCCACTTCCTTCAGAAAGAGGCTTTCTCACCACCAGCATGCTGGATACCCAATCAGTGGGCTGATCCACCTTTGCTATGACATCATTAGCTGTCATTTCCTCCAGCTTCCTCTGCACATGCTCAGTCATGGCAACAGGTAACCGCCTTGGTGGGTGGACTACAGGCTTCACAGACTCGTCAGCAACAACATGGTACTTCCCATATAGCTTTCCTAGGTCTTCAAACACGTCAGCATACTCTTCTAGTAAGGGGTCTCTACCTGCCTTCAGCACATTTACGCGTGGATCACGGTCACAATCAAGGATCTTTATCAGGTTCATTTCTAACATGGTCTTCTTGGACAGTATTGGCTCATAGCCATGACCCTTGACTTACACTAGCTAGTATCTTGTGAGTGTGTCCATTACGGGTTGCATACAGGGTAGCTTTGCCCTCGGTAGGTTGTTCATACCCATTGGCCAAGATCAGAACCGACTTCACTCGAGTATCAAGACACTTTAAGTCCAGATCACCAGTCAGGCCCTTGTAGACATCCAAAGGCAGAAGGTTACACTCAGCTCCAGTGTCCATCAAGAAGGCAACTTCATGGCCTGTCATACTGTCAGCATCCTTTGACACGCTGAGGGTCACCACCTCACGTCCTTGCCCGCTTGCAACGCCTGCTGTACTCAAATAAAACCGCTCCTGGACAGTAGACACCTTACTTTTTGCTGGACACTTGGCTACAAAATGATTCTTCTTTTTACAATATGCACAGGTCTGGCCAAATGCAGGACAGTTGCGTCTTTCATGATTCCTGCCACAGAATCTGCAATCTCTAATCTTATTCTCTTTCCCTAATGGAATGTCATCAGGCTGCTCTTTCTCTTTCTGTTTGACAACATTCAAACCAGATTCCACAGTCATAACTTTAATTTGAGCAGCTGTGCTTTCTGAAGCGCGAGCAATATCTAAAGCTTTCTCTAAAGTCAACTTCTTCTCTTTAAGCAAATTTTCACGTACCTTGCCATTTCTGGTACCAGTTACTAAACGATCACGGAGAAGCTGCTCTGGTGTGAGTGATTCAAAATCACAGTTCCCTGCAATTTGGCGTAATTCCGTCATGTATTGATCAACTGTTTCAGACTCCCGCTGATCTCGAGTAAAGAATAGAAAACGTTCGTAAATAGTGTTCTCTCTAGGTATACAGTAATCTTCGAATTTCTTTAAGACGGGAGCAATCTTCTTCTCATCTCCATCCGTGGCCCAAGTGAAAGTACGAAACACCTTATTTGCTTCTTTTCCGATAACTGCCAACAACGTCGCCACTTGTCGCTTTTCATCTTCTTTATCCAACTTTGTAGCCAGCGTATAGTTCTTCCAGGCAGCGACCCAAACTCGCCAGTTCGATGCTGTTGAACCATCGTTGAGCTCAAGAATGTTGGGGGGTGGAATTTGAAAATTCGCCATTGTCGATCCTCGCTGCTTGTTTTTTTGGCACAAAATTTCCAGTTCTCGTGGCGTATAGGTCCGGTGGATTTCTGACACCATGTAACGATCTGTAAAGACGCGGTCAGGTACCAAAACATCAACTTATATTTAACACAAGAGCATATAGCTACAGTTCACGAAGATACAACATGGCCGACCACCAGGTACGTTTACCCAGGGTGCCTTGCGGCCAGATGAAGCTCGATACTTCATGTATGCGTACTCGTTACAATATACTGACTTGTATTCAGATGGTGACAGCAAGAGTTACATGCTTAACATCATGATAAGTACTTTTTTTGGGTTCATTGCACAGATCTATGTATGGATAATATCTCCTGAAAATTTTAGAACCACAGTGTTTTTCATTACAGAGTTATTGCTGTTGGTGTGATGGCTATAAAAACAGGGCTTAGTGGGCGTGGTCCCGTTGCCATGACAACAATTAGTGTCAACAAGACTGCCAATCAATTTCTCTCAGTGAGTGTTATCACTGTATGGGCTTATGAAAGGTCCAAATAAATGTTAAAAATTTCCCATTTTTAAGGTATCATACCACCTTAAACTGAGGAAAAGATTTGGTCGCTCTAGCATCACGAGGAAGGCTGTTCCACAATTGAGCCCCGCTGTAGCAGAAGCTATGTTTAAGGAAGTCAGTTCGGGGCTTAGGTAGAGCTAATCTATTTTTCTCGTCTTGAGTTCGTATTCTGTATTGAATGGTATAAACAAATCTTTTAAGTACTGCGGCGTTAGCTTATTCAAGGTTTTAAACATTAGTTTCGCTTTTTGTTTTTTCCGTCTGGTATAGAGGTCATCCCACCGTAGATTTGAGCGAAGAGCGGTAGCACTAGAGTCATAACCAGATTTTGTGATAACCCTAATGGCGCGATTTTGTAACTTATCAGCTAATTCATTGCTGAGACCGTCCCACACAGGTGAGCAGTAGTCAAAAGAAGGTTCGATTAAAGCTCTATATATCAAAATAGCCGTCTCATCACAGATGAACGGCCTAAGCCTTTTAAGTGCTCCTATACCAGAGGAAACAACCCTTGCTGTCTCGTTAATATGCTGAGACCAGGAGAGATTTTGGTCGATATGGATTCCCAGTGACTTTGTGTGACGAACCCTATTTATCAGCTCACCTTCGATATCAATGTTAATTGACTCATTAATATATATATATTTAGCGTATTTGCGAGCTTATTAACATTAATTCAGTTTTAGCTACGTTAAGGGTAAGTTTATTTGCAGTCAGCCAATTATGCAGGTTCGCAAGTTCGTCTTTAATTGCAGCCTCAAGTTGGGGTAAACTAGTGGCCGCAGTGCTGATACTTGTATCGTCAGCATACATCCGTGGTAATGCTTTACTAAGACAGTTTGGCAGTTCGTTAATATATATTAAAAACAGAAGAGGTCCAATCAAACTTCCCTGTGGAACTCCACAGGTTACAGCACGGGCGCCAGAAAGCCCACCATTGACTAAGCACTTTTGTTGAAGATCACTAAGATATGATTCAAACAATTTTAAGGCTTTATAATCAACTCCATAGCTAGCTAGCTTCCGTAAAAGGATGTTGTGATCAATCGTATCGAAAGCTTTCTTTAAATCAATAAATACTACGCCATTAATCAGGCCATTATCTGTGTTAACAGACCAACTGTTCGTAGCCAAGTCCATTAAAGCAGCCGGTATGTAAATTGGGAACACTATTTTCATGTTGGAAGACGAAAATCGTGAAGCCCTCGGATAAACTTCGGGTAGTTTTAACCAGAGGTGTGAAAAATAAGCATCTGATTACTGAGAACATGCACATTTTTTATTAAATTCCCAAGACTGATCAAAGTCTTGGGAGATACACCTTACTGAACATAAAGAACATTGACACGGCTATGGTGCTTAGCTTAACAAAAAGGTCCTTAAAATTACAACTTTTTATAAGCTAAAGCTACTAAAATTACATTGTGGCAACTTGAATCTGTGTTGTAGTCCAGTTCATGCTGGAATTGCATTAAAAAATCTTGACAATTATTTTGCTCTTAAGGCGATCGAAAAAATAGGACGAGTTTATTGTTTTTAATTTTTCAATGTTCAATGTGATACTCTGGCTATATTTCATAGTAATTTGCTTCATTTCCCAAACCTTCTGATACGGATACGGATCTTGAACACAATTCTATCATGGGAGATTTAAAATAAAGTAACAGCAGAAACTCATAAGCCCTGATGGGTTTCTAAAAATAGACTGCAAAATTACAATTCAAATATGAACCACCGACCAACTGGAAGTGAAGATGAGATATCGTCGGATTTTTTTCCACTGGTCAACAAGTAGGTAAGGGTAAAAGACATGACAGCTATTGAAACACAAACGCAAAATATTTGCTTGCTCTCGATTACAACGAAACAAAAGAAAACATTACAGCCACGTTATGTCATAGAAATAGTTGAGAAGCCTTCAGAATGGTAAAATGAGAAAAATCTGATGATGTCCAATTCTTCAACAACACCACCATGACCAAGTAGTTCATAGCTAATTTATCCCTAACATAGGCATTATACTGAGGTGCGACGTGTTCCCACGGTTTTCACAGAAATCTTCAGACCCAGTGATCATTAAAGTTTCGTGGAGTAACCCCCTGCATTTTCTACAGGTGTGAGCTTTAGAAGCTCTTGATAATCCGGTGGCTCGCGATCTTGACCACATGGAAGTTTTAACAATTCGTGGCCGACTCCAGTAATAGGCCTAATTTTATGAAATTCCACTAAATCTTTCAGAGTCTCGTGTGCGATTTGATTGTGGCCAAAAAACTGGTAAGTGTTCTCGCTGGTGTCTACAAGATAATGCTTGCAGCGCTCAGGGGCGCGATAAGTCACGGTGTATCCCCAGACTCTCTCGCTGACACGCACCAAAAACGAGCCTGGAGGTTTGTTCACCAACAAATTTTCTGCATCTTGACGAGTGATTATTCCTGAAACAGAACAGATTAACGACAGTTGGTTTAGTAAGAGTTAAAAATCACCAGAAAACAAGCATAGCACGACAAAGGAGATTAACAAGACAAAATTAAACGGTTCTCGACTTTAAATCTCACAATTTCACACACAACCTGATGATGTTATCTTTTTTTCAATTGATAAAACGCATAGGCAACCGATAGGCGTCTTTTGTAAGTCTTCACGCCCCTTATTTGATCCAGAAAAGCGTTGTTGCACCAAGAACCCATGAACTACGCACTGGCCCGTTTAACATCTTTCCGGACATCGGTTAACGCAATCTGCAAAGTAGCTCATGTACGCAATACGTGCCTATTTTAAGTGAAGAGGGTTCTTACCATGAAAATATGGTAGTATTTTATCGCCATCGTAGCATATTCTCTTAGAAAGTTCTTCCAGCTGAAACCACTCGATGACATTTTTTCTGTTCTTGGGTTTCATACTCCTTTTTGGTCTCAGCGGGGCCACTGGAGCTGCTGGTGCTATTGCAATTTTGTTGGAGGGAGGGGGTGGTCTGGGAGGGGCCGCAGGTTTGTCATCAGGCGGTCTGTTGAATGTAAGCACACTACAGCATTAAAATACATTCCCTGCTATACAAGAGGAACACAACACCTAAGCACAGAAGGTGTGTTTAATTTGAACACAGTGCAGAATTAAAACACATTCCCTTCTCCACAACAGGCTTTTAGCCAGATGGGCGTCCAGGCGGCCTGTGGACGGCCACTTTGTAAAGAAAATTGTTTTATTTTCCATATGTTGCTTTATAAATTGTTCATTCAGCAGGCCCCATCGACCACTTTTCGAATCCTGACTAAAAGCCTGCTCCACACGACACACACGAACGACACCGCGGAAAAACGCAATGCGCATGTGCATGACGCCACGATTTCTCGAGGTGGACATCGTCAGCAAGGGAGGCCATGATCCATTGATGACGTAATTTTAGCCCAAACATGCGAACTTATGATGCTTGTAAAAATTTGAAGGAAAATTATGAAGGTGGACATTGAGAGGTGAAAAAATCTACCTTTAGTTCACATTTTTGTTCACATTTTCAGTCATTCTCTCGTTTTTTCGCAGTATCACACTAACTCTAAACCAGACCTTCTCTGACTCGCCGCAAAATATTCTCCCCAATGAGCCCCATGTAAGAGGGGGCCCAATGGGGGATAGATTTGACGGGTAAAAGTGTTGTTTTCTGACGGTGACGGTAAACGTTTTAAATAGGCATTTGACGGTTGACGCCTAGGGCTAAATGGTTCAGTTGGTGTTTTACGCTTGACAGTAAACACATTAAAACCCTCAAATAACGTCTGAGAAGGAGGCTACAAACTTAGAAGCTTCAATCATGCCAAACACATTTCCTTAACGAAAATTTTTGTTTATTTATTTTTTTGGTCACGCGTTTTATACACGAGCCTCCGAGTCGGATGGCGACGGTGACCTAATCACAAGTGTATTGTATGGCATTGTACTAATATATTGTATTGTACTGCATTGTATGATAAAGCGTTACCAACGCAAAAAAATTGTCCGGACATCCTGTCCGACTACAGTTGGGATTCAATCGGACATTGGCAAATTTTGGTCGGCCATTGTGCGATGTCTGGCTGTTACTGGCAGCCCTCAATTTGTTTATTTTCTGAATAAGGGTACGTTTCTGGCTCAATAAAAAAAATCAACATTTCGAGAGTGTCAACTATTTTGCACGTGACTGTAGAGATGAAGTTAATCAGATGTCGCGAATGGTACTGACCTGCCTGGTACGGGTGGTGGTGGCCTCTGTGGTTTAACACTGAATGACCTCCTTGGACCCTCTACCATGCTTAACCTCTTTGCCTCTTCTCGTTCCCTTATCACCTCTTTCCGCGCCAAGCTTACAGAACTTCGCCTTCGTCTTTCCTCTTCTTGAGCTTTCAATTCCTGCTGCCTCCAAGCTTCATCTTCTTTCTTCATTTCATCTTCTTCTCTCTTTTTAAGTGCTTCCCGCACCTTTCTTAAGCTCACATAAATCTCCTGTGCTCGTTTAGTTTCATTTTCCAAAAGTTCTTTCTCCCGGCGCTCTTTCTCTGCTTTCCTTTGCTGCAGGCGTGCTATCACTTCTCTTTGCTTTCTCTCTGCTTCTTTTTGTTGCTCTTCCACTCTTCGCTTCTCTTCTTCTAGTTGCCGAGCTCTTTCAAGGGCTTCCTATAAATACATGTTAATTAACAGTCAATTCCCTTGGCACACTATCTTGTAACCACTTCCATAACAAACTAACCTTTGCCAAACTCCTTTACAAATACAACAAATTAAACCTGCAATAACAAAACCAAATAAGCACACCTGCTCAAGTTTCTTTCTTCGCGCCTCCTCTAAGCCCTTTTCTCTCGCCTTTTTTTCCTCCTCAGCTTTCCTTTGAGCCTCTTCGGCTTTCTTTCTAGCAAGTTCTTCTTCTTCTCTTCTTTTCTCCAATTCCAATCTTCTCCTTTCTTCTTCCGCTTTTCGCTTCTCCTCCACTGCTTTTCGTTTCTCCATCAGCTCTGCCTGCCTCCTTCGTTCCTCTTCCTCGCGTTGTTTTCTTTCTTCCTCTTGTTTTCGTCTTTCCTGTTCCTTTCTACGCTGTTCTTCTTCTCGTTTCTTTCTCTCCTCTTCTTTGCGTTTCCTTTCTTCTTCTCTTCGCAGCTCTTCTGCTTTCTGTGCAGCAATCCTTGCTTCCTGAAATATAAATTCAAAAACAACTTTTAAAAGTCACTCTTCTTTGTCAACAGCAACTGCGTGTTTTGTGCACCCTGACCATTTTATTATGGATGCCTTTCCTGGGCTATTTTCAGCAAATCAAACTTGCTTGTGTTTTATTTATTTATTCTCATGCTTATGCCATGAGGGATTCCTGCAAGGACCTATTTTTAGCTTAATGTTTATTCTTGCAATGTCAGTGAAAACCAAGTGTTAACCCAGAAATGATGGTAATTTATTTGCCTAGCTATCTTGAGGTATTAAATCCAAGTGTAAGGAGCCGTCGATTTACCTCTTCGAGTCGTTTCTTTTCAGCTTCTCTGGCCGCAGCTTCACTTGCTAGTCTCTCCTGCTCTTCCTTCCATTGCCTTTCTTCCTCCAACCTTTCAAGTTCCTTCCTCTTCATCTCTTCAATCTCTTTATGAGCAAGTTCTCTTGCTTTCTTTTCGTCTTCAGCTTCTGCTTCTAACTCTTGCTCTGTAAATTGAAGCACATGAACCTACTAAGCCACTACAAGAACTGCTCAGCAACAGAATTTATTGCCTATAAAAAACTAAATACAGGTTTCTGGCTTCCTTTCCTTACAGAAAGATCCGTGGGGGGGGGGGGGGGGGGGGTACTCCCTTAAATTTTGGATAGGTGTGTGCAGGTTCTTAAACCCTGACCCTATTTAAGGATAAAGTAAATGGAATTTGATACCCTATTAAAGGACCAAACCCGAAAAATGGCACCCTTTTCAAGGGAAAAACAAAAACTAAGGAAGGTGTAAACGGGTCAACTTCTTGTTGTTCCATAACGTTTTCAGTTTGACAGACTGTTTTTTTTTTCAATATAATTTGGTTTTATCAACTGGGTTGATAATGTCAATTGGCCACCGTAAAGAGATTCAAGAGCTGACGTTTCGAGCGTTAGCCCTTCGTCGGAGCGAATCGCTCGAAACATCAGCTCTTCAATCTCTTTACGGTGGCCAATTGACATTATCAACCCAGTTGATAAAACCAAATTATATTGTTATACTTCCCAACGACGCAGCACCACAGTTTCTTTAGAAACTTACCCCCTCTGTTTTTTTTTTTTTTTCGTTTAGCATGTTTTTACGCACTGCAAATTGCAAAATAGCCAAATAATACACCCTATCTAAGGATCACACCGTGAAGAATGGCAAAAGAAGCATAAATTATACGGAACCCTATTTAAGGAACGAGAACCTCGATAAACCATACCCTATCCCGCGGCACATACCTACATAGGCCATGTATGGGAATAGGGAGAAATATATAACAGACACTTACTCTTCAACACTTCATCAAAATCTTGCTTGTCATCTTCATCTTCTCCCAACACCCAAACCCACGGATTTCCATCAGCAGCAATCAGATAGTTTACAGTTTTTGTACTTGCTGTGAACAACAGAAAGTAATAATGAGTGCTTTGCTAACCCTTCAGTCAAGAGTTGTCAGTCATACTTATCAGTCCTGGATTCTGGAATGAACTTGACATATGGCTTACAGTACAACTACTCGAACAGGGCCACTTGAAAGAAAGTTGACCAATCAGCACGTTAATTGAGAACAATGGATGGCAATCTTTTTTTGTAACCAGACCAATGACGTTAAAGTGACTATGAAGTAAAAATCATCTTCAGCTTATTTCACGTTTTTGTATTGTGCAAATTAGATAACTTATGACATCAATTTGAGAACTTCCGAAACATCACAAGTGCCTATTAAAGGGCCCTTGTCAGCTATACCTTTGTTATTGTTTACATGGGAACGTTTCATTATTACATTTTATGTGGAGCGTGTCGAAACGAAAGAGATCACTGAAAAACTTACAAAAAGTGATTTATACACTTTCAATAACAAAAATTACTGCAATGCAAAACAGATTTTACTTCACCATACAATCTTCATACTTTCCAAAATGGTGGAGGCTGACTAGGGTCCTTTAATCATGAATTGCAGGTGAGAAGTTCGGGCGATTTTTTATTTATAGTATACTCTGTCTCAATAAAATTACGATTATGTAACGTACATGATCATTTGAAACAATCTGCTTTAACAGTTTTGGAATTCTTCGAGACAACGTTGGAAATGCTTGGAAGTCTTCGGGTGGACTCTAAAAAACTTTGGAGGAGCTCGGGTCAACTTCAGAAGACTTTGGGTCATCTTCGGAAAACATCGCAGAACGTTTGGTTAACTTCTGATCAACTCCGTTATTCTTTGATGGGAAACTTTCTAGCCTTGAAACCATCTGATGTGTGGTACCTTGCACAATTTTTTTAGAAACTGGGTTCCACGATACTTGCATGTGTCCCAAGCTCATGACACAACAATTTTTGTATAACACCCTCAACCTTCGGCTTTAGAAAGTGGTATTGTGATGCAGTTAAACACAAAAGACCCCTCTTCCTCCAAAAACAAATCCCATGCGTTTATACAACAATTATCATTTAAATACAATGCTATTTCAAATTGCACACATTGCTTTATAGATCAAGTGCTCAAATTCTCAATGGTTAATACTGTAACACAAAATTAATCTGCTTTCTTAATCGATTAATATAATATTTAATTTATTGAATTTACATTATTGAAAGTCATGTTCCACTTGCTGAACCGCCCTACTTTTTAACTCCATAAATTAAAAACAACTATATACTTTTCATACCATGAGCGTACAGTTCAACTGTTAATCACTTCATTTACATTAAGTTTTTGCAGAAAAAGTATTACACCCACGTTTCTTTGGGCGAGGTTTTGATGGATTCTCTGCTTCTTTCTTTTCCAGTTCATCTTCTCGTAAGCGCCATCGCCGTACTTGCTCTTCTCGCATCTTCACAAAGAGAATCTGTTTCTGTTCTTCTGGTAGCTCAGCCAGAAGGTCTGGATCGACGTACATATCCCGGAGAATTTGGGCCAACATGGTGATTAACTTGACAAATAAAGCTCCTGACAAAAAACAGTCAAACACACAAACAATAAAATTAATGGTGAAGTTTTAAGAAAAACATTCAAGACAACATTATCAGAACTGTATATCTAAATTTAATCTCACTGGCCATTTCTGAGTTGCACCCCTTGTAAAATTTGAACCGGGATCTTGGCAGGATCCCGCCGGGAATCTCGGCGGGATCCCGTCAAGATTATGGCAGCCAGGATTTTCATTCTTGGTGAGAATCCCGGCGGGATCCAAGCAAGATTCTCGGCGGGATCCCGGTTAGATTCTTGCCGGAAATGAAATCCCGGCGGCCATAAACTTGGCGGGAATTCGCAGCAGGAAAAAATATCTTGGCGGCCATAATCTCGCCAGCATCTTGCCGCTTCAAATTTACTGATTGATAAACTGTCACCACTAAATGAAAGATCACGGTGCGGTTTGTCATTTAACTAAATTTTGATGCTTTTAAGATGAACAGTGACCAAGTGAAGGGCCTTGAAACATGGTTCAAAATCCATATAAGCATCTCTGATTTTGAGACACCCCAAACCGATAAGTACTTCCCCAATCACGCAAACACAGTTTGCTATTCAGCTATTGACACACATCTCAAATGAAAGAAAAATTTTTGTCCCGATTCAGAATTGAACCGACGTTCCCTACACTTCCGGAGCAACCTTGCTGGCAACCTGGCCAATTTAGGAAGTGAGTACGTCGGCCATTCCTCAGAACATTTTTAACTCATATTAACTTAACTTACAACTTTTTATGATTCCTGTTATACTTTTAACAATGGGCAAACAAAGTGATTTTTATCTCAGCTTCTTCCAAATAATAGGTCCACAACAGGATTTTTATGGTTGCTAAAAAATGCAGCAGGCCTTCTTTGGCTCGCCTGCAAGAAAATCAAGCACACTTGTGTCATATATTAAATCAGATTCCGCTATGATGGTGACCTTTTTGTTCTATACAGCCTCAAAGCCAGGACTAAATTCCTTCCAGAATTCTTCAGAGAGACTCAGTACGCTGATGACATCACAATTTTCAGTGATACACCAGAAGACTTGCAGTCTATGTTGCCTCCTCCTACAACGACCTTGCAAAGCTGCCTGCGCATTAACACGGCCAAAACAGAGACCATGTGCCTTGTGCAGCCTGATTGAGATTGTTTGTGGAAACTATACCATGAAGAGATTTCTTTCATATGAAAGGAAAAGAGTACTTCAGAGAGAGAAGAGATAAAAACTATGTATATACCTGTCTGTTGACGTCCTGGCATACATGTATAAATAACAATTATTCCACGACTGTGGACTGGATACCGAATGGTGGATAGCCAATGAGGCACATAGTGCCAAGTTGGCTATAACCATCCTGTATCCAACGAGCATAAGTGGAATAATTGTTTTACTAAAAACACCTCTAAAATTGCAATATTTGAGCTTCCTGGCTGTTAGCACTGACACAAACACCTACCACATTTGGAATATGAGCTCCACTTTTAATAAATAAATGTTGTATATATAAACTGATAAAAGTTTTAAGATTTAGAGTTTATATGGTTTTGGGGGGACATTATTTCAAAGTTAGAGATGTTTGTGTGTAGATAGACTTGGTCCCTGTTCATCCTAAAGTAAAAGAATCACACTTGGTTGAATGGCCAATCCCAATGTGATTTTTCATGTCATTGTGCCTGTTTATTGATTTGGTTAAAATTTGAAACTTGTCCAAGTTGTAATCAGAGATTATGAAAGTGTGCTCAACTCCTTCAATTAGCTTTAAAATTGATTGACTTTGTTTACCGATTTAAGTTCAACCCCTGGTTATTGCTAAAATATAACTGCAGGCATGCAGACTGAAAAATCAACAAATTAAGCAGCCAGTGAAATTTAGCTGTTCCCACAGCAATTAAACATCTAACAAGGGAAAGCATGAACACTTCAAAGTCACGCTGAGGTAACTGTCCTCATTGTCACAAGTTAGAATAGTGGACAAGTAACTCGTAGCGAGATCGATCGTTGGCGGTTCTTGGTGGTGCTCACAGTAGGATTGGTTTCTACAGCAACTGTACATACTAAAGTTTCCCATACAGTGCGCAGTGTATCTTTTCAATTCACTTTTATGGATAAATAAGGTAATGTTAACGAGACGTTGTAACCGACAACTTGCCGACACTTCCCCGTAAGGTCACCAACAGTCGGCCAACTGTCGGCCAACGCTTTTGATTAAAACTGTCGGTCAACTGTCGGCCGACTGTCGACCAACTGTCAGCCGACAAACGGCCAACTGTTGGCTGACAGTCGACCAACAAATGGCCGACAGTCAGCCGACAGGTTTTTTGGGGAGCTCTTCTTCACAATGACCCATGCTAATAGTCAACTACGCTTACGATGCTCAAAGACACAAGCTTTGTTGTAAAAAGCAAGGGCATCACCACGTGAGTAAGCATGTAAAATTGAGACCAATAATAAAAGCAAGGCAAATTTGTGTCCATAAAAGAAAAACAGAATTCTCTATTAATTTTGCATGTATACGCAAAGCACGATATTTGGCTTGCATTTTCCTAATATTGAATGCAATTAATTAACAATCTACAATTCAGTTAAAATGTATACTGACTCACAGTTTATCCTATGTACACGTTGCTCTTCAACAGCATTCCGATATACAGGAAGATGATAGACAGAGTACCAAGCACAAATGAAAGGACAGTGAATAACACCACACAGCAAATCACATTATTATGCATTCCCAGCCTCCATCACATTTACAGCTTTACCAAACTCTGTTCAGGAACAAATTAAGTAAAACAAGTAAGCCTTTTATTGGAAAAAACACTTTAATTTATGCTTATTATTCAGGTGCACAATAAGCAAGTTTAATTATACTGCTACCATTTATTCACATCAAGCCACTTATTGACGATGAAAACACCAAAAAACACCTGTAAATTAGCTTGCACTGTAAAGCCTGTTTTCTCTCTTCAAGAGCTACTGCAACCTTTGGTGTCTTGCCGGCCCCCCGTGGCACTAATACTATAGGGTTGTAAATCTACATTTAGAGGGCAAGACCAATACAGACTGTAAGCTGAAGACTTTCTTGGCCTTGTAAAAGAAATTGAGACTGAAACAGTGTTACGGCAGAACTAGCCCCTGGGTACCGAGTCTCTCGAGACCATTTCCAAGCGGCTCCTGATTGGGCAGAAAAATCCTTGGAATCATTCTGCTTAGTCAGTGAACAGTAACTTTGGGGGTCTTTACACGACATGAAATTTGATTAAAATTCTTTTCGCAATAACGCCCCTTTTTATGCAAAAAAATATATAAATAGGGATTCATGTTGTTGATATTGAATTAATTGGAAAGAAGCAAGGAGCATTTTGTGGCAAGTGTAGATTTGCTGTTAGAACTATCTTGAACATGCATAATATTATTTGTTGATGTACAGCATGACATCGATCACTGTGTTCATGATTTGCTCCCGATCGAAGCTTTGAAAAGTTCTGCTGCATTCATTTACCCGCAAAATATTCAATATTTGAAAGAAATAATATAGAAATAATATTTCAAGTATAAAATCATTAAGGAAAATCAAGAGAACTAGTACAGTGGAAGCCAATTGTACACTCATGTAATAACAACAAAATAATTAGCATCTGAAGCTATTTTTTAACATTTTAAACTCTGGCAAATCAGACCAAATATACAGTTCAGGATGTAAGCATGACAGTTTTGTTTAAACCTACTGACAGGCACTATAAAATTTCCATAAGCAAAGCAAAGCATGTTTCATACTTAAATTTCAGACAACTTCTGGTAGTATTGGAGACTGAGGGGTCGGGTAACAGCTATTGATCATGAATGGCTTGCAATTCTTCAAGACAAATAACGAGCTTATCACCGGCTTAAATTTCAAGAGAAAACAAAACTCAAAGACATTTTCCAGGTACAATGGTCAGAAAAGCCGACTGAGCTTGTTGATGAGCCGTCTTTGTAATTTCTTAGCTACATCCCTGCATTATGTTAGTTTTATTTAACATAATATTATTATTTCTTTTTCTTTGTTTAGCTAGATTGATTTAATATTCATTACATACTTAAACTGAAACACATTTTCTCCAGAAATCAACATTTTTCCTTTTGCATATTTGTAAATGGGTACATGCATGATATAACTCAGAACTTAGTTTTTGTTTCACTTTGTAATCATTTAGTTTTCAGAACCTTTTCACTTATAGTAAAGGTGAAAACACTGTGGTTTCAAATGAATTTGATTTCAAATTAAGTTACCGGTAAGCATTTTATTTTAATTGCTAGTAGAGTATTACCGGTAGATATCACACAAACCAAAATATAACAATTGGTCTGTTTTACATTTATTGCCTTTGCAAATATAGACTACAAGTGTGGAACAGGCTATTGTTGGTGTAAAAAAAATATGAGTTCAGATGAAGATCAAATATTATTATTTTGACATGATTTGAGAGGTACAGTCTTACCAATAGACCTATTCGGCTGACGTGTTTGCATCCTTGTTGCTGCCCAGTCCGGATCATGTGATGATTCATTTGGGAGGTTACAATTGTGCAATTTGTCACACGCAACTGAGTGCATGGGAGCATCTCCAAAAACAACAATTGTAACCTCCTAAATGAATTATCACATGGTCTGAATTGGGTGGAGACGGGGATGTGAACACGTTGGCCGAATAGGTCTATAATGACTTTAGGTGTGATAACTGTGTTGTTTTGGTCGTGATGGTATAAATAGAATTTCAAGCTGATACCAGTTAAAGTAGCAGCAATATTTGTTCAATGCCCTGCTCTTTAAATCAGTATTGGAAATTAACTTGTTCATAATTTAGGGAGTGTTCGTTAACACTTTATTGTGAATTACCAATTAAAAAATGTTTCATATTTGCTTAGTATAAAAAATAAATTTTCCTATGTTGCTATGTGGACAGGAACAAACATGTTTAAAAAAATTAAATTGTCTTTTCTTTGTAGCCTGAGCATGTCTTCCATTCAGAGTTTTACTGAAATATGGGAGGTGACAACTCTGGCAAACACTATGGGAGTACTATGTGTAAATTAAAGTTGTCCCAAAAATTTGATACATATTCCTAATTTTTTCTCTAAAAAATCTCAAACGTCCTTCCTACATTACTTCATGTTGCTCTGAAAATTTCCCTTGTCCGCCTATTCCTAGCAAAGTCTTCAGATTCCCAGAAATAATTTTTTCGCCAAAAAACAGGCCTTGCTGGAATTAACAACCCACATGTGAAATGGCAAAACTGTGCCCTTCCTCTTTCCATAACAATCACTTCAAGCTGCATTTTGTGCAAATTGCATCAGAGATCTCTGGGATGAATCATTGCCTTTTCCCTAAAAATTATCCTTTAAAGAGGGTCCCCTATTCTTCTTCTGAAAACGGGTTCATGCAAAAATAATTGGCCTTTTCACTTATCACGAAAAATTCAAGAAGCAGTTCACGGAAAAAGGCAAGCAATCACTTTTCACGTAAAAATGCAAAGGCTAAATCATGTGTCACATAGAAATACAAATTCTTTTTATGGTTTGCAAAACATACAAATACAATCATTACAAAAATGTATTTAATCATTTTACCTCACATTACTGAATGTGCCATCTTTTGGCAATTTCAGACTCTCGTCATCGTAGAAAGGCAACCAAAAGACATATATAACACTAGGCCCTGATGGTTCACTGTCGCTGTGGTTAGTTCTCAGTCCTCCATCCGGAAATGGTGCTAAAATCTCCAAAAAAGTGAAAAATTATTCCCGCAAAAGTTGTTGGTTCACAAATCACGCGTAAGTAAATGCATATTTGACGGATCACGAAAAAATAGAAAATCAGTTTCCCAAGGACGGAAAAATATAGATTCATGAATCACGGAAAAAATAAATCCTCATTCATGCTTCACGCAAAGCAAAAATGCCCATTCACGCGTCACGAAAAAAGTATAGGGGACCCTCTTTAAAATCTTGGCATATATTTGGCAAATTCTAAGGTGTGAGCTCTACACGGAATGCACCTTGCTAATCATGTAATGTGACAGAAATGGAGAATGAGGAAGTGGGAGGTAATTACTTCTGTTTAATTTTTCACTACGTCAGAAAACTTTTTCCAGTTCAGGATATAAACAGTTTTTGCAATTTTTTATTCGAATAAGTGAGCTAGATAAACACAGTGTCAATATTCAAGAAGTCAATAAACTTAATAATTTAATATTCCAGAGCAGCTACTGTTTCGAAAACAAAACATCTAGTTCAATGCAATTAAGGTTACTAAGACAATACTTAATTATTGAGAACGGCTGCATTCAAAAATGAAAGGGACAAAAGACGAAACCTTGCAGGCTGCGTAGCGATCATCGATCATTGCACGATAAGTGGCAAGAAATGTACCTTCTCTTTCCAATAAGTCACTTATCTGTTGTAAACAATTTTTTAATCTTCGAAAGGAAAGTGGCAAAAATTTCCGTCTGAAATCAGGTCGATGAACACGCACGATCCAATAAACCTAGGTAAGCTTAAGTTTCAATCAGATCGAATTTTGTACAAACCGATCTGATCGATCGCAACTGCAAAGATCTGGAGTAAGCTTGATTTCCACAACAAACAATGCAAGCTAAAATTGCAACAGCACGCAAAGGCTTATCGACGAAATTAGTTAGAACAATGTTTTGCAATTGCTAATTGCAATTTCAGGGAAACATCGAAATCAAAACGAAAGCCAGAGAAAGATGTTTCAAGCTGGAGGCGCCGCCATTTTCAGTGCATTTTGTACCTTCTCGAAAGACAAGTTACAGTTGTTCCGTGTGGCATGAAAATTTGGAATGTCTTACCTCAGAAGCTGGAAATCCTAGCCAGATATATTTTTACCAAAACCAAGCAGTAAAATTCTCGTTGTTTCTCCCTTTCGAGCCAACAAATCATCCCACTAAATTCGGAGGGCAAGAATTGTGCACCATCCCCCAAGGGCAGTACAAATAATCAGGCTTATTATTATTCACAACAATACATAACCTGCTCATTGTGTTCTCCGCCAATCACATGTCAACCGCATTTTGGTTTTTGAAAGAACGGAAAATGAAAGAAATGATTGAACTCGTTGGAGAGAACCACGACAGAAACTGGACACCAACGTCAACGCAAAACGCGCAAATCACGCAAACCGGATAAATGCGATAACGCGCGGTTTCGCGCCTTGTTCTCCTCGCTCGCTTCGCTCTCTGTATCATTCCAATAATACATAAATGAACACTGTCCACTTTAGAGGCTC
The DNA here is from genome assembly GCA_947652115.1 of Blastomussa wellsi. Classification (NCBI taxonomy): domain Eukaryota; kingdom Metazoa; phylum Cnidaria; class Anthozoa; order Scleractinia; family Plerogyridae; genus Blastomussa; species Blastomussa wellsi. The sequence continues at coordinate 14,007,008 of OX393568.1, read as the reverse complement.
ATTCTGTAAACCACTATTGGGGACACTGTCACAAAAATCAGTTAAATTATTTACAACATATGCATGTAAGGGACTGTGCAATAATTATCAGGAGGGGGGCTGAAAACCAAGAGGAGGGGGGGGGGGGGCATTACCTAAAATTGCTGCCAAGATAGGGGGCTCAAAGTAAAATCACTCATTTGACGGAGGGGGGCCCTTAGTTTTATTCGAAAGGTAAATAACATTGAGGTTAGCAAGGAGTTGACAGGCTTATCACGGCTCCCACTGTCTCGTAATGTGACAAGTTTGTGACCTTCAGAGAGTAATGTCTTTTAGAGATTTACCTTTCCTGTAAGTTCTCTACATATTTCTCTCAGCAATGGTTAATTCGCTATTATGTTGTATGAAAAAATGACAGGCCAAACACGACGTATGTTTCTGCCGTCGTGTTTGCTAGCTCTGTGGCATTTGGTTAGATTTATTGGCTCGTTTCCGGCTTCCAGATCTTTTGTATCCTTTAAAATGTAATCTTGTGATCTTTTAAGTCAGTTGGATCAGTTGATTTCTCTAACAGTGATCTTTTTTTTATCGCAAGCTCCTGGTTAGCTTTTATGATACTCTTATCACATTAACGGAGTTTTAAGATCCGAGTCTTTTCCAGGCTACTGTTGTCTAAATTCATCAAGAGCTGTATTTAGTTCGAGCTGTAGCTGCACCTCCATTGCCTAGATCTATATTGTTGCGTTACTAGCATCCAACGTTTGAAATCTCTGGGATGCTGCAATGATATCTTCTGGCAAATGTCTCATTCTTTAACACTGTGTTTGTTTCACTCTCAAACAAGAGAGGGGGGCTGTGCGACGTTATTTTTAATATAACAGAGGGGGTTAGAACTAATTTTTTGGTTTTGATTGGGGGAGGGGGGTACTGTCTAAGTTTTTGCTAGATAACTCTAGTTTATCAGCCCCTCCCCCTCCTGGTAATTATTGCACAGTCCCTAATGGATGTAGTTTTTTGGGGGATGAAAATATTTTTGGAAAATTAAATGAGGTCTAACTTCTTTAGAGAAGCAAAGCGGAGAGTAGCGATTTCAATGTGTACATCAGAAATAATGATCGGGGTGGGTGAGCGATGGGGAACGGGGAGGGGTGGGGACACTGATCGCAGGTCAGCGGTATTCGGCACCACCTGTCCAACTTCCTCTCCTTTACCTCTCAACCTAAAAAAAATTGAAAATTGTCACCAATGGTTATCAAAATTCGAAACTAAAAAAACAGCACATCGCTGTTGGTTCTCCTCCATGTCCTTCGTGGCCCGATCGAAGGAAAGAAGACTGGCGCGAGCGATCGATAAACAATGTGATTACTATGGTAACAATGAAAAAGAGCCCTGTCGAGGGATCATGCCGAGAACTTGGAAACATCGTCATGGCGGAGAGGTTGTGATCTGTAAAGAGACTGCTCATATTCTTCACGGTTTTGGTTTGTACTTAGTCCCTGGTTAAACGTGCTTATGCTTAAAGAAAAAAGGGAATTACCAATGGATGAACATTAGAAAAATTATTTTGGAAGTGGAAGAGAAAAGAATTGTTGTAGTACTATCGGATTTTGCTGTTACCGTCGATTGGTTTGTATCTTTGAGGATAACATCTGTGCTGTATTTGAAGGAAAGCTCCTCCTTGGAAAAAGACGTTCATTCTTCAAGTTGGATGTACAGTTTTAAGGTGGATTCCACTATCAAATTAGCATTTATTTTGTTCTATCAAGGGAAGTCTTAGCTGGAAAATTTATTTTGATTGTGGCATCCCTGCCCGGATCCCTGGCATTGTTTTCCTTTGTGCGTTACTACACGTTTTCAGTGTTCACTGTTACAGTTGTAGAAAGAGTTTGCCTTTTGGATGTCGAACGTAGATAACATTAACAGAAGAAAAATGGACGCTTGAAGGGCTGAGGAGTTTACCTTGCTGAAAGAAGCTCGAGAAAGGAACATTTTCACAGACAAGGTTTCTTGAAGTGTTGTTTGAAAATCGAAATCTTGGCGCCCTGAAGAATTTTCTTTCACTGAATTTACTCCTCGCTTGTTTTCTGCCGCTAGAGAGCTTTGGGATGCCCATTTCCTTCAGTACTTTTTTGGTTTATTGTTGATATTTAACTGAGCATCTCACTGAGCGTGCATGGAAGGAACCTGCTGATATTTTTGATGGAAAAGTACGAGAATTTAGGTTTAGTCGGGGAAGGCTCGTACGGTATGGTCATGAAATGCAGGCACAAGGAATCGAGCCAAGTTGTGGCGATCAAGAAATTTATCGAGTCTGAAGACGATAAAATGGTCAGGAAAATAGCACTGAGGGAAATAAGAATGCTTAAGGTGAGTTTTGGACAATGATTTTCTTGGTGTTTACTCTGAATGTTTGGACTGTTTACGGTAAGGGAATACAATGTACATATTGAATAATTTGAGAAGAAAATTGGTATCGGTTCATACTTTTAACTGTTCTTCATAAAAGTAGTTTATTGACGAAGATATATTTTAAATAAAGATTGGGTTTGGTTTTTAATTGCGTTCGACGAAAGGAGAAGGCATTATAAACCAGTTTGAATCGAGATTTTGGTGGTGTAGGTACCGTCCGTTTTGGCCCCCCCCGAACATTTTTTTTCAGGGGCAAATGACGTCATTTCCGTCGACCATGTGCTTCATTTCTAGCGGAGTCGAGTTTCACGTTCTTGCTTCGCGTCTTGGTGGATTGTCGAGTTCTTGATTGTGCTTTTGCGGATTGTTGTCGAATTCTGGACTGTGTTTCTTTTCATTGGAGATTCAACGTCTGCCCGCGTACAGGGTTGTGACGCTCTACTGTTCAAATCAGCCTTTCGAAGATTGTACAACTCCTGGTGCGAATATATAACAGCAGATTTCGATCAGTGCGGTGACAGTCTTTGTAATCGTCAATTTTATGTTTGCATTTTAGCTTGCATGTGCATTTGTTGGGCGACAAAGAAATGATATTCATACACAGTCTGCGGTTTTTGAAACATTGACTGCATGCAGCTTTGTTATTCGTGAATAGCGGTGTCACGCAATGCAAAAAACTCCAAACATTGTATTTGTATGAATAAATCGGAAAAAATCATGTTCATCAACTACAGTTATGTTAAGAGTTTCATACTGATATTTAAAATGTTGATTTCAGTATTAAAGAAAGCTTGAATTTCGGGAAACCAAATCAAAATGCAGCCAAGTGAATCGAAATCGTCGAACGCACTCTCTGATCTTTGATTACTACTAGTAGTATTAGTAAAAATGTGCGATACTTGTGCAAATGATGCAAGAACAATTTTGTTTGTTGTGGCTAGAATTATTCTCAAATCAATTAGTGGCAAGTTTTAACTATTTGCAATGTTGAAGTTTTAGACTTCTCTGTTGTAGATCGTCTCTTGCTATTAAATTGATTCACATGTACATGGATTTCCCTTCCTACTGCGAGAGTCATTAATAACCCTGATATTTTCCCCGTCCCTCTGAAATAAAACTGTAAACAACATCACGACGCTACAAAATTTCCGTTTATATTAGTTTCCGTTTCGTTTCTTAACAAAACTTAAAAAACAATACACTAGCTATCAACATATCTGTTTCTAAGTTTTTAGAAACGTTCTGCAACCAATATTTCGATTGTTAAGCACAACACAGGCCTTCATATTGAAACAAGTAGAACATCCTTCAACGTCATTAAAATTTGAAGAGCAGCGACTGATATTTGAGCACTATCTTATCATATCATTAATTTGAACCACAATGTTTCCATTTTTTTGTTTAAAATTGTTTTTATTATATGAACAGCAGTGAAATACCAGGTGAGCTTTCACACGAAAACATGATATCTTCACACGTGAAGATATCACTGTTGCTATGATTATGTAATAAATCGCGCCTTTCGCAGCAAAAGTGAAAAGGTTTGGAAGTTCATTGGTGTTTATATAATAAATAGAATATTACGTGGCCACTTGGAGATACGGAATTTCTCTTCTCCTGTTGAAACATATTTCACTTGTTCGCTGCGCTCTCTCGTGAAATATCTTCTAACACTCAAAGAGAAATTTCGTATCTTTGTGCGGCCATGTAATATATATCCTCTATGTCTTCAGTTGAGCATCTCCTTACGGGCACCTCTCTAATACGGACACCTCTCACAGACAGTTTCTTATGGCCCAACTCTATTCCATATACTGTAATTTTCTTTAAACTGTAATTCTTTATACTGTAATTTTCTTTATAATAAGGACCTCTCTCTAATAGGACCAACGGACTCTAAATCTCGGCCACAGAGAGCAAGTACCGTATTTACTTGTGTATTAGTCGACCTCGTGTATAAGTCGACCCCCTAATTTTGGGGCCAAAAACTAAGTTTTCTTCATTTATACTGTAGGTACGGATTTTATTGGAAAACGTATATTCTGTATTTCTTAGAACTGTTTTTCAGGTACTATGGATATATGAAACAATCACAGCAAGTTTCAATATTAAGTTTTAATATTCTTGTGTGTCCGCAATCGTTTTAACAACACATGTATACAGGGCTCGACATTGCGACCGTATCGGTCGCATTTGCGACTAAGTTTTCTCCCCTTGCGACTAAAACTTCTTCAGCAGTCGCGAATTTGCGACCATTTTCTCACCTTAATAAAGAAATAAAAGTTTTAAAATTTTCTGTCCTACTTTTGTGAAGATTTGAAAAACGTAAAGGCAAAATCCTGCTCAAGCTAATTGTGTAATCCAAGGCAAACACAACGAACACAACGTACAAACATTTCACGATTCGTTCGACGACGCCATTACAGCGGTTCTGTTATAAAGAGGTAGGAACTTCATGTATTGGGACTGGGATTTATACAACAAAAACTGAACCTCATTTCCGGTTGTCGCGGCCTTGAACTTCCCCGGAATTTGATGGGAAGTTGACGCGAAAATATGCAAAGGGTCTTATCAGGTAAACAGCCTGTTCACCAATTTCGGTTTTTCTAGAACTGCTTCTGAACTTGATATCTCCATCTCATGCCTTTCTATATGCTAGAAAATCACTGCGGTTGCATATCAAAAATTGCGTGCCATGCTCGACCCAAGCCTCCCGCGGTCAGCCTGAAAACAAACATGGCGACTTTTCAGTGGCACGTGTGTTCGTGCCTAAGACTTCAACAGGATTCCGATATCCTACTGTTTTGTCTTTATTGAGGCTTCTTTAAAGTTTTAACTCACGGTCAAACACAGACTTCGCCGTTTTAAGTACAACTGGAACTGAAAGGTAAATGTATTGAAAATGTTAATGTATACACATCCGATTCTCGAAGCTTCACGCTTTTTCTGTGAGCAGAGCATGTTTATAATTAAGTCCTTGGTGCATTTAGCAAGGGGAAACATTACAGGGAATTCACATCAGTCATATATAGACGATTAACGATTGTTTCGTTTATTGAATTTTATCTTGAGTACAAAATAGCGTTTAATGGGATTATTTGAGGACAGTACGTTTATGAAATCGATCGAACGTTGTAATTTACGATCTTGATTGTGCCATCAAAGTATTTCAGAACTTTTTTCAGACATCTTAGGAAATGAATAAAAGCTGCTGAAAGATAATAAGATCAAATAGTTATTAATTTATTAGTCAAACTACTTATTAATAATTAACCTAGTTTTTGCGACTGAACTTTGAGAATTTGCGACTAATTTTTCTTAACTGGTCGCAAAAATGCGACTTTACTTTTTTTTTAATCTCGAGCCCTGGTATATGTGGGCAGTTTGTCCATAATTTTTGACACAGACTTACAAAATGAAACACAGTAGTAGTAATCCCTACTACAGTAATTCCAGACAAACCTTTCTAACTTTGGAAGATGAAAAGCAGCTTTAGCAGTCAGGCAAAACACCAAAGAAGGTCAAGAATCTTTGAGAAAGATTTGTAAAACGAAAGTGGCATGCTTGTTTGAAGAACTTCGTAACCAAGCTACAAAATCGGTCAAGTATTGGTAACTGATGACTGCACATGCTTACATCATGCTAGGTTACCAAGCAGGGAGTTCGAAGCGAGAAAGATGTTTTTTCTCAGGAAATTTATGGTCGACTTATACACAAGTAAATACGGTACATATAAACTTAACCTCTTTATTACAGACACTCTGGTGATCAGGTGCTGATAAGTTTTGTATGTACAATTTCCTGTTGGTGGTTACACAAACATTGACAGTTGTCCATACCTCCTCCACGGACCACACCCCTCTGGAAATTGCAATTAAATTTTTTGCTCTTTGACAATCCCCCACCCCCCAGGAATTTCCAATCCCTTCTGTGGGGGGAGTTTGGATATTTTCTGTAACTACACAATACTATTGCTATATGGCATGGAATGAAAACATAAAGGAGGAAATATACGAAAAAGTGATTAATTAGCTCAAAAAATCGGTTACCTTTTTTCTTTCTTAATGCAAAATATGGTCCTAAAGTAAGTTTAAATATGATTAGTAGAGAATATGATAAAAGAGTTCAAAAGTCATTCCTTTTCGAGAGATAAGGTCAGTCTCATCCACTGAAGATTGAGAACTTCTAAATCAAAATCTTTCGAAGAACGAAAGTCTAATCTTCTTTATCGTTCAAATTCTTTTATAACTTAAGGTTACTATGCACCTTGGGACCGGCCATTTTCGCGAAGTTTGGATTTTTATGCTAATCAATAGGTCTAAGCGTGATCTTTCATCTAAAAAAAAAAATCAAAAAAATATTTTTTTAGCGGCGGAGAAAATGCGATTTTTCGTTTTTACCGGAAGTAAAACTTTCGTTTCTGATTGACTTTTCGCTATTTTCTCGAGTTGAATTTTTCGCTAGATAGGGTGACTTTCAAAAGCTGCAACTCAAGTGCAATTTGTTCAATTGCCGCCAAATTTGGAGAAAAGTTAGTTTAATATATAAACAACAAAAACGTGTCTGCGTATTTTTAATTTCCCAAAACTTTTTTGTTGAGAGCCATTTTTGTACGATAACTTCGATTAATTTTTGCTCTGTTTTGAAAAGGCGCTGTAACTTTTTAATGCAAACGAATTTGACAAAACGCAGACACGGTTTTTTAGGTCTTGGGGTCCGAAAACCGGAAAACAAACCAATTAAGCAAAATATTAAATTTGCTTTGAGTTGAAGCTGTCAGAAGCCGAATCACGCGCTTGCGTTCAGACTTCGCGGAAAAATCGGCATTTCAGAATATTACAAAATGGATAGGATATTTAAAAAGCCAGCTCCATAAGCTTTAATTTGATATAGGGTTTTAGATATCTGCGATGTAACCCGCGCGCGCTACATCGCTTCGACGCGAAACACCCCTGAAGGTGCATAGTAACCTTAAAGACTGGATAACTTCATTCACATCTCCCACCTTCAAGGGCCTGTAGTTTTTAATCTGCAGTGCGAAGAAAGACTCGTGTTGTGAAAAGCTTTCTTAGTCTGCCAGAGTTACAAAAAGTCTCTTGGCTTTCGTCAGCAAATCAGAAAGGCAATGAAATTACACAACGGTGGCGCGCTGGATCTGGGTACGAGTAGAAATGTGTCAGGCGTTTCATGATCTTTGTTGCAACAACGTTGTGACGGGTTCCTTCAGGTCGTTCTTTAGTATCTTGTTGTTCACGTTTTCTGCTATAAAAGGACCTGTAAAGGAACTTAGATTATCATTTATGTCAGGTGAGAAATATATGAACAAAATATTTCTATTGTTTTCAGTGTCTGAGAGCGCTGAAGTGTCACCGAACTTAACTTTTGAATCGCTTGAACTATCAGTCGAAATGACCCCTGAAGAAGACTTTTTCAAGTTCAACCCCCCTCTCACCTGAATTTCCAGAGTCTTTGACCCCCCTCCTGCGAGAATTTCCAGAATCCCATCCATTGGGGGTGTGTTGATTTTTTCTGGAACAACCCAATTGGAATTTTTTAATTAATACAGTGTGTTACATGTACCTTTTGAGGTGCAACATTTTGTTGTAGTTTGTTTCATTCCAAAATTCATGTAACTAAAATCTGCAGATATGAAGTAGTTTGCTCCTCAGTAGTTCTGTATATTAATCAATTTAGATGCAGGAATTTAAAAGACACTGAAGTGTGGGCCTGTTTTTAGTTACTGTACACTTCAAATTGTCAGTAGAGTCTTAAAAGGGACATCTAAAGTGGACACCTGTATAATATGGACACTTCAATCTGTCCCTTCAATGTCCGTGTTAAGTCTATATTGCTTGCTAAGGCCCAACTTGTACAATTGATATGCTATATTATGCACCTGTTAATCTGTTAATATTAAGCCGGAGGGATGGGCGAAGGGAAGCGGGGCGGGGCATTTGAACTGAGCTGAGATTTTCTATTCAAATGTCCTGCCCAGGGCAGCCAAAAAAAAAAAAAACAGAAAAACTTGACCAAAATCAACTTGTTCTGAAAATCAAGATTTAATATGCCATCTAGTATGACTACAGCACACTGTGAAATACAAACTGATTGTTTGGAAGTAATTCTAAATAATTTTTACCTGCCTTTTTTGTTTCTTCAAGCTCCCTTTTATATAGAATAACTCATAGTGTAAATAAGGGTGTAGTAAAAGTTGTTCAAACTGTACAAACAGCAAGAGATAAAAGATTACCAGCGAAAACCAGTGAAGAATATCGACAAAAACTTTTCAACCCAATTCAGTGCAGCAATGTCAATTTTGATTTTCAAACCAGTCACACGCCTGAAAAGGGAGATGGCAGTATCACGAAATATTTACGCCTCATTCGCAAAGTAAAACTATAAGCGAGAGGATCGCGATGCTTATACAAATTTTTGTTCTTTGGCACTTGTCTTTTCACTTGATACAGACTTTACTTGACTATAAAACCTGAGTGTACACTTTTTTGGCCAAAATTAGGCTGCAAAGAAATTAGACTCAAGCCAGCTGGTGCTTTTTAGCGTTGCTTCCCAGCAGTCATGCAGATGTGTGTTGCTTCATTAGAGCTTCGTGTGATTGTTTTATAAGTCAAACTTGTCTGCAGGTAGTTTTTTCTCAAACTACCGGATTTCTATCTATAAAAAAGTAATCCATCCCTCCCACCTCTACTCAACCTTCCTTCTCCCCCTCAACCTACATGATCTCTCTGGTAATAAACGCAGGGGTTTCAAAACAAGCCGGCAGCTGTTGGAGTTCCACCAGCTACTTGACTATTATGCCGCTGGCTACTCTGGTCATAGCAATCACCTTGTGACCAAAAAGCTCACTTATAACAGCCGCGTACTCTTCCAGTCGATGACACCTACTCCAAAACATTTTGAAATCCCTGTAAACTAGTATGGTCAACAAAGTTTCTTTACTTTCCTTTTCAGCAATTACGACATGACAACCTTGTAAATTTGATAGAGGTTTTTCGTCGTAAGAAGCGACTTTTCCTTGTGTTTGAGTTTGTGGATCATACAGTGCTAGATGAACTTGAAAGATATCCCAATGGCCTGGATGAGAACACTGTCCGCAAGGTGTTATGGCAAGTACTGAGGGCTATTGAGTTCTGTCATAATCATAATGTAAGTACACCATAGACTGATATACTTTTTGTACTTTAAATTATCCGAAAATTAGTCATTCAATGTACACAACTTCTGTTGAGCCTCTACTTGGTGGCAGGATTTTAGTCAGGCTTTGAAAAGTAGCTGAGCTATGGGGCCTGCTAAAATGAACAATTTATAAAGCAACATACTGTATGGAAAATAAAACATTTTTTTTAAAAAGTGGCTGTCCATAGGATGCCTGGATGGCCATCTAGCTAAAAGACTGCTTAGTGGTACCTTCTTAGGAAATGAATATAAATGATAATATCGTTAAAAGGACTACAAAAAAATGGTTTTTTTTGGATGACATAACATGTTGTTCTGAAATCTGGATTTTTAAATAATGCTAAATAATAATTTTTTTCTAAAACCATGTGTAAAATGTGTATATATTTACCAGTTTAGTTTACTTATTTCATTTTATAGATTATCCACAGAGATGTAAAACCAGAGAATATTTTGGTATCCAAGTCTGGTGTAGTTAAGCTGTGTGACTTTGGATTTGCCAGAACTGTAGGTAAGTAGTGTTGATATTATACTGGTGTAGTTCTAATCACACAGGTATTATTCTTACAAGTCCTGCTACTATTCTGACCAAGAGAGAAGATTTTAGACACCTTCGTTTAGCTTATGCATGTACATGTACATGTAGGTTGGCTGCAGCCAACCACATTCATACAGGGCTTCTGATAATTTGCGGGAAAAAGAGTCAAATTTCATGGGATTTGCAGAGACAAATTCATGGAGAAAAAGGCCGATTCCGCTGGAATATTGCCAGAATTTTCGGGGCAAATTTAGTTAAGGTATTTGCACCGGCAAAATTTAGGATCTTCGTTTTCCCAATTTTCCCATTTCTTGGTGCTTCTATTTTAAAGAAATACTGATTTTGTGGCAAAATACGTACGAGGAGATGAGAACGACGAAGCTGAAATTTGTCCATTTACCGGAAGCCAGTAGCATTTCTGAGTGAGGAACTGGGTCGGTTTCTATGCTCCTCATCCATTTGTCATTTTTTCGCCTCGATATTTTCCTCTTGTAGCTTCTTTGTGAGGTCATTTTTGATTTTTGAGCCCTGTTTACATCGTAGACGCCATATTTGATTTGAAAATTAACTGGTCTCTAGTCCTCGAAAGGAATAAATCGAGAAACCGGAAGTCTGGGACGAGTAAATAAACGTTTTGAGGTCTGCCAGCCTTTTTAACAGCGGAAACTCATCAAACATGGCGGCATCGAACACAAGGGAGTGGAAGGGAGTACGAACGTGAAGAAACTGAACTATTTGTGTGGTTTTCAGGCCACTTTACCCACATATTTGAAGCTTTTTATCTGCAAGCTCATAGCAGCAGTAGGGAAAAAATGGAAAATCTCGGGAAGGATTGTACATTACGCTTCAAAACTTGGCAGATTGAAAGATCACATGAAGACAAATAAACAAGCGGGAGTGTTTTATGAATTTCTTACACCGCAGGATTTCACATATATATTTGAATTTTGCGGCTCTGCGACCACACAAAATATCAGAAGCCCTGTTCATACAACACAATATATTTAGCCTCTGATCAGCAGACACATTTTCTAAGCAGACACTTTTCAGGTTCCAAGGTACAACCATGATATGTGAGAGGTTCAACTGTCAGATGTCTGTCTATTATCCATTCCAGTTTTTGTCTCTTTCTGAAAACCATGCTTGCTCAGGAGAACAAATGGGCTACAATTAGCCTGTTCAACTGGCGTACTAGTGAGAGTACATGTGAGAGTACATAGAGGTAGTGCTTGCAGAGGACCAATGAAAAGAGAGGTTCCAGAGCGGCTGATTTCTTGTTCACACATTTAGCAAACATTTTAGTCATGAATTTCTTTCTGACTAGGTAAAGCAGACTCTTCATATCCCCCTATATATAATAATAATTATGATATAATGTAGAAAAAGTGGCCTAATGGTTCAGGTTTCCCCTCGATTGGGATCGCCACCTTGTCGTGGTGAGGCGGCTTGCGTGCTCCAGTGACCCCTACAGCTATGTTGGCTGAAGTCTTGTACTCCTGGCAGGGACACCCATGCCAAACAGGTCGAAGGGTAGCAGCCAGACAAAGAGTGATCCCACTGGCCCTCCAGGTTGGAGGTTGGGCAGAGGGCTGATAACCCTCTCCCATAAAAAAATAATTATTACAGAAACCAGAAGCAGAGTGAATCCACTGTCTCAAAGGGGAACTGTGGCAGTACCTCATAGGAGAGAATTAATGACGCACAGGAGCCAAAGCCAGCAGGATGGCTCCGGGCTGATCAAGCCACTGATACACCCTAAATACGCCTTGAAGAATGGCAACTGGAACGTAAGGACAGTAAGTGGCAACGTAAGTGGCAACATTGCACAGGCAGCGAGAGAAATGACAAGGAGAGGTATAGACGTAATGGGCATCAGTGAAACACACTGGACGGGACAAGGAACGATGCAACTTGCAGAGGGCGAAACCATCATTTACTCCCAAAGAGATGATGACAACCATAGAGAGGGAGTAGGCATACTGATGTAAAAACATGCAGCAAGTTTTCCGATGGAAAGGACTCCAATCAGCGAGAGGTTTATTCAAGCCAGATTCTATTCCAGACACATTAAAGAAGATCTGGATCTCTAATAACATCTTGAGGAAAACCAAGCTGAGGCTGTATAAAACACTGGTGGTGCCAATGTTACTCTATGGATCTGAGACATGGAAGTTGAATAAAGGAGATGATAAAGCAGTGAATATATTCCATAGTAGGTGCCCACGAAAGATCCTCCGAGTCCGATGGCAAGACCATGTCAGTACCAAAGAGCTACTGGAAAGAGCAGGCATGAAGCCACTGAGTGTGGAAGTGATGTCTGGAAGATGGATTATGATTGGTCATATTCTTAGGAAAGATCGCAGTGATGATTGCAATGTTGCTATGAGCTGGGCATCAGAAGGTAAAAGGAGAAGGGGAAGACCAAAAACCACCTGGAGACGGACAGTAGAGAAAGAAAGGCAAGAGGCAGGTTGGAGATCGTGGGAGGAGGTGCGGACTGCAGTAACCAATCGAGAAGAGTGGAAAAGCTCTGTGAAGGCCCTATGTGCCACGAGGCATGAAGAGGATAGGTGATGATGTGAATTGTTAAGGTTTGCGCACTGGACACAGGATCAAACGATCTAGGCTTGAGCCTTAGCTGGGGTACTGCATTGCGTTCTTGGGCAAGACTCTTTACTCTCATAGTGCCCTACTCAGCCAGGTGCATAAATGGCTACCAGTACATTTAATGCTGGGGGGGGGGGGGGGGGGAGAAATACTCCTAGTCACTGCAGAAACCAGAATAAGGTTTGGGCTGATGGGCCACTAGCCTTGTATGCAGATTTCACCTTTGTGTTTAATGGCAATTAATTGTAATTAACATTATATCAAGGCTTCTCAAATTCAGTAATTAATCTTGATTATTTTTTATTTGCCAATTTGTTACTTGGCAATTACACCATTTCATTTGCTAGCTACTGACTTGTAACTTTAGTTTGTTTTATTTTACAGCGACCGGCCCAGGAGAAGTTTACACAGATTATGTAGCTACCAGATGGTATAGAGCACCTGAATTACTTGTAGGAGATACAAAATATGGAAAGTAAGAAATAAGTCAACTCCAGCAGTAACCTGTTATGCTGCATTATTTCCACTCTACTAACATTTCCTTTACATGTCCATATGACCATAAAACAAAAAATATGTTTTTGCATAGTTTCTTTTCATAATTAATGGTGTTATCTGCAATCAGATGATTATGATAATGATTATTTATGATTGTGAGCAGCATGTACCATCGTAAGTAGCAAATTGACCACATTTTTTCCATGGTCTGTAGTCTTATATTGAAAACTGGATCATTGGATAATGCAGTTCAAGAGTTTTCATTGGCTTAGCCATCATGGTATAAATTATGAGCAATTATACCATGATGTAAATATTAACCTGCGATCAGGCGTTCTTTATATTTTAGCGTTGAGAGACAGAATGCTTGATACAATTATTTGATGAGTCGTCTGCCACCCCCAAATTAAGTATCTGTCATTTTGTGTCCGTTGTTTCATTCATGCGTGAAACTTCAATTATTTGCACACATAAAATAAATACTATTTAAGTCGGCTTGTGTCTGTTCCATTTGGAAGCTTAAAGTCTCTTTGGAAAGGGTTATCAATGTAGAAAATGTCCAAATAGTTTATCTACGTGTACACGTATACGTTCTTTCAAAAAGAAATAAAAAAATCCTTTGACGCCTGAAGCCCAGTTACGTCTGTTTTCAGTGGAGCGTACAACGGTCATGAATGGTTCAATGATAAATGCCAGCACAAAAGTTCAAAAATTGGGAAGCTGTTGATAGATTTAGCTAGCAAAAATTCACTTTCCACATCCAGTTTGCATCTTGTTAGGCCACTTTTTAATTTTAAGCCACTGGTGGTTTCTGTTTTTATGGAAAAACTGGGATCATGGTTTCTCAAGTTTTGTTAAATTTGTGTTGTGTTGCATTGTGGGCTATGTCATTTTCATGGTTCATACTCTCGCATTGATGAGTATGCTTGCATAAATTTTCTTAGCTATTGTATAATAATGGAAGGTTGTTAAACGTTATGCCATTGACTTGTAATAAGTTATTGTTCCATTTTATTTTCATACGAAGAGCTGTAGATGTATGGGCAGTAGGTTGTTTATTAGCGGAAATGCTGACTGGAGAGCCACTGTTTCCTGGCGACTCAGATATTGACCAACTTTATCAAATCATTTCCAAGATTGGTGAGTAACATTCTTCACTAAGCACATTCACAATATCACTCGCCACTTGGTATGCAAAAAGAAATCCTGTTCAAAACTGCTCTAGATTATTATTTGGCATGTCAAACATAATTAATTTTAGAATCACAAGACTCTTACGTAGATTTATCTGAGATTATACAATTGTTAAGGTTACTGTATACCTTTGGGGGTGTCTCGTATGCAAACGATATTGCGCTTTTGGAATAAATTGTAGATAGCTAAAATCCTACATCAAATTAAAGCTTATTGAGCTCACTTTCAATCTATAAAAGCCATTTTGTAGTAGAATGAATTGTCTAATTTTTTTTTCTGCTATTAACATGTTTAACTAGCTGCATGCCAAATTTGACATACTGTGAAAGGAGCAAATTCCTTTGGAGTTGTAGCTCTTTAAATTGTCGCATTCAAAGCGAAAAATCAATTTCAGAAAACAGCTCTTAAAAAAATTTCTTGCAAATTATGCAAGCAAATGTCACCCACATGGAGCTTGCAACGCCTCGAATAACAAGGCCAATCAGTGAGCGAAAATGGCGGCTCTTGTGATTATTCCTGTGAAAACCATCTCAGTTGAGTGCATACACGTCATATGGCCTTCAATCAAAAGAAAAATTCTTACTTCTGGTCAAAAACAAGACATGCTCATTCCTCTGCTGATATTCATTTTTTTTTTAATTTTTTTCTTGACTTGGATCTAAAAATCCGATCTTGGGAAAATTGTCGATCTGAAGGTATACGGTAACCTTAAGTTCTGGTACTACCTGTTCTGATCTGTCCTCTTCCAAATAACATAAACAGTAGCTGCACCTTTAATATTTTAAATTAGTTTTTCTTGTTGTTATTCATTACTGTCTTTTTGTGACCAATCAATCAATCAAATGCAAGATGAAACCGCAAGATGCAACTGCAGCAAACCACAGCTGAAAGGTTTGATTAGTCATGAAGCAATGTTTTGCTTTTTCTTCCATAATTTTACCCTCAACAATACTGAAATTGTTGATATAATTGTTTTATTTGAGAGCTTATGCATAGCAGAGAATAGTTACGAACAATATTTCATTGAAAAGAGATTTTGGATTGAACAAACTTGACCAGACACAGCCAGACAGCGCTTCTGAGAGCTACTCAAATCCACCATAAGTATAAAGATGGTGACTGGTACATTTACCCATAATTCTTTGCATGCAAAACCCCTAAAAGCGCTTATAAAAGTGCAAAGACAAGCTGCTAAACTTCCAAACGTTTTTACTACAGAAACAAATGTCTTGCTATATACCCTATGTTAGGGTTGCAAGGTATTGTGGTAAAATGTACAGTCGCTAACTTTTTTTCTTATGGTGGATTATAATTGAATGCAGCATCTCTTTTTAGTAAAATATTGGTCATGATTATTCTTTTCTTATGCGTAAGCTCAGAAATAGAACAATAGTGACAATTTCAGTATTTTCTAACAGTATTATCATGGAAGAAAAAGCCAACTTGTTGTTTTGTGGCTAATGTAAACCTTTACGCTCATGTCTTGCAGTTTCATATCGCATCTGATTGGTTGAGAAACAACATTCCAGCAATAATTTTAGGTGTTAACGATTTTCCAGGTCGCACCATAACAGTGTGCTAATGACATTTAGTGGCTCTGCCCTGGGGGGACATCTGAAAAACAAATTAACACATCTAGAACAATGATTTGAAAAAACAAACTGAAATCAAACTCCCTGCCTATGCCCAGCCTCCTCCACTTTTGGCTTAACACTGATAAGTCCATTGCAATATTGCTGAAACAGTCCCCCTGTTCAAACAACATCTTTACCAACTCGATTGCTTTATGTTCAGGTAATCTTACAAACAGGCATCGAGAAATTTTCCACAGAAATCCCCTGTTTGTTGGCATGAAGTTACCAGAAGTAAAGGAAGTAGAACCCTTTGAGAAAAGGTTTCACAGGGTTTCTTCTGCTGCCATGGATATAATGAAGGTTGGTTTGGTGTGCGTCAGGTTTTATTGTCATTGTCTTTTGTTATTTTTGTTTCAAATCTATTGTTTTTGGGTAGCAAAAAGAGTACTGCTAGGTCTGTTGTGGGTAGTTGCAAAAACAGGTGTTAATTTCCTTAATTTAATTTGCTACAGTTGAAAAGGCCTGAATATTTACAGAAGTTGTAGATTGTGCTTATTTGACTGCACAAGACACCAGGCATTCTTGTTATTTTAAGCAAAACATTTGTTTGCTTTTTTTTCAGCTATGTCTTAAAATGGACCCTGGGGAAAGGCTTTCTTGTTCACAACTTCTAAAACATGACTTTTTTAAGAAAGATAACTTTGGCGAAAAGTTTGCTCAAGAACTTAAGGCAAAAATAACCAGAGAAACTGCAGATAACCCTCTTTTAAAGTCAATCAATGGACGGCATGACTCCAGAGACGAAACTGCAGAAGAAAAAGCAAGGAGGAAAAAGAAGAAGGAAAAGGTATTGAGTTAGTGTCCTCCTACTAATATTGCCATTTGTGTCCATCCTTGAAGCGTGAAGAATTGAATGTGTTGTTTTACTTTCAATACATCTGGTTGTCTCACTTCGGACCAATGAAATGTTTGCGGCCTTGTCGCGAAACTGATTGACGTTTTTGGTGTGATACAATCATGCTTCATTTACAAGCTATCAGTGTCCCACTTCAATGAACGTCTGCTGGGAAAATATCATTGCAATGGAGATGAGACAAGTTAACAAGTGTGGAAGGAATTCTTGTTCAGGGGTCACTTGAAAGCGAGATATTATTATATTCGTGATTCACTGATCCAAAGAGTCATGAAACCAGACAAAACCATTAATGTTTCGAAAGTAAAACTTCATGCTAAATATGTTACGCTTGAAGGATGGATGCATCTAGATCGGTTGCAATTTGGTGCGAGAAAGTTACAAACAAAACAGGAACACATTGTCCCCCTTTTCTCTAAAAATACTAAATTGACAATTAAAAAAGCCTTGCAAGAATGAAAAGTAAAGATACGACCAAACTTTTGCAAATTTAAGTTCAGCTCATTGCGTTTACAAAACATTGTGTGAGACAATGTTAAGTATGTAAAGTATGCTGCTTCTGCTTTAAGTTTAAGTCTATCTAGCTTTGACGCTGAAGACCCCTCGACTCACGCCCTCCTATGTTACTACCAGGAGTTACGTTGGCTATAATGCTGAGCGATTCTGCGAGGATTTGGCATCTGTACCCTTCCACGTGATATCCATATTTGATGATTTTGATGATCAAGTGGACACTTTTAATGCCTTGTTCACAAATATCTTGGATGATCATGCCCCAATAAAGAGAGTTAAGATCAAGGCCCGTCCAAACCCATTTGTTACGACTGAAATTCGCCAATTAATGAAGACGCGAGATCAATGGCACAAAATTGCTATCAAATCAAATGACCGCCTTCACTGGAATACATATCGATTTTTTAGACAGGAAGTCAAGCGTGAGCTTAGATTTGCCGAAAAAGCTCATATAAGATCCGAACTACTGAAGTGTAATGGAAATACCAATGCGATATGGAAGATCATAAACAACTGCCTGCCAAGGAAAAAACATCCTCGTCCTAATGTACCTGATAACCCGGTTGCTTTGGCAAATAAATTTAACGAATATTTTACGCCTGTGGGACGTGTCACTGCCCAGAAGGCTAGTGACCTTGCTACTGAACATAACTTAGATATTAATCCGCCTACAACTACAGTGCCAACACCTGATGAATGTCCTGAAATATTTCAATTCCATGCTGTGTCAGATAAGGATGTCGAATCTGTTATTAGGGGCTTCAAAGGTATCTGAGCGCCTGGCTCATAGACAGTTTGTTGATTTCTTATCAGCAAACAAAAAATTAGCTAAAACCCAGAGTGGAAACCGTAAGCTCCATTCTACGGAAACAGCCCTGCGTTACCGATGATCTGTTGAGGGCAATGGATGATAAAAAGGTCTCTGTTATTGTGCTACTTGACATGTCAAAAGCCTTTGATAGTGTCCGTCATGACATTTTATTACAGAAACTCCACGAACTTGGTATTTCCTCTCCAAGCCTGGACTGGTTTCATAGTTATCTTACTGACCGCTATCAAAGAGTACGCATCCATGACTCCGTCTCCGAACTACTTCCATTGAAATATGGAGTTCCCCAGGGATCCATACTGGGTCCTGTCCTGTTCACTATTTATGTGAATGATTTGCTGTCTGTCCCTGAACACTGTAAATCGGCCTGCTATGTTGATGACTGTAAACTTTATTTATCATTTCCTTCTCCCAACATAAATACTGCCATTGCCAATCTGAATGAGGACCTCAATAATATCAGCTGCTGGTGTTGTCGAAATTCTTTACTAATAAACCCGGATAAGACCAAAGTCCTGTTTATTGGCTTACCACAACTCCTAAGACGGCTGCCTACAGTACCTGTCTCAATGCTTGGAATAGAAATCACTCCTGTTACTGTTGCCAAAGACCTTGGTATCCTCATTGACCAATCCCTAACTTATACTGATCATATTACCAAAATCGCTTCCAGCTGTCTACACAAACTTATTCAAATAAACAGAATCAAGCACCTATTAGATAAGAAGACATTGATTTTACTTATGAACTGTTTTATTTTTAGTAAACTCTTATACTGTTCGACGGTTTGGTCGAACACTAGTCATTCTAATATTAAGAAACTCCAATTGGTTCAGAACTTCGCCGCTCGTATCGTATTGGGACTCCGAAAGTTCGATCATATTTCGCAAGGCATTAGATCCCTTAATTGGCTGCCTGTCTGCGATAGACTCTATTTAAACGATGCAATAATGATTTTTAAGTGTATTCATAATCTCGTCCCTGATTATCTGGCAGAAAAATTTCTATTTCGCTCTCAAATTAATATTAGAAATACAAGACAGAGCAACCATCTGAACATTTTGAGATGCAGATTGGCCACCGGTCAGCGTTCTTTCTCATACCGTGGAGCCAAACTATGGAATAACTTAAGTAATGATCTTAAAAATGTAAACTCTGTAAAAGCCTTTAAATCGAAATTGACCAAACAATTACTTTTAACTTAATTTCATCTATTTAGGAAAACACATAACTTAGATTTGTATTAATTAATTGTTTACTTATTCTTATTTTTATATTGATTATTATTCTTTGTATTTTTTAATTAATTTGTAACTGAAAAACCCTTTTTAGGGAGTTGCAATAAAATATGTATGTATGTATGTATGTATGTAAGTTGTAACTGACTTTGCCACTAAACTTTGTGCACTCTTAGTGGAACTTTTCTGCACTATTTTAACCAATCAGAATACTGAAAATATTCGGTATACATTAATATAAGATAAGTGTTTTAGTTTGGCCCAAGCTGCTGATATTAGAAAATATTGTTTATATGAGCCTTAGCACAGTAACTCTAAATGTGACCGACCGCGTGGGGCTTGGGCGATGTATAGGCGATCCAATACTCGACAAATATTTTCGTAGGTAATGATTTTGCGTAGATGCAGTATGTAGGATCAGCGGCAGCAGAGAAATTATTTTAGCTCAAATTCAATGTTCAAGTTCCTAGGGGTTAGTGAATGTGAAGTCCAATTTCCTTGTGTTACCTAACCAAAGATGTTCTCTTGTGTTTGATCAGTGATGGTTGTTTCTGAACTGCGTTCGGCTGTAGTTTTCGAATGGATCGTTTGCATTACGACGTCAAATGCGTTCATACATTACTGCTTGCCCTGTTCACGCCCAATAGTGTTTTAATTTGATCTTGTAAATTTATAATTCTGTTTTCAAAAGCGTTTCCACGCCAAACACAATATTATTGATCAGTGGAAGTAGCTAGTCATCAATGTCACAAGCTATTTACTGATGTTTCAAGGGGAAGGCAATGCTCTTTTATGAGGTTTCAGCGCTGTTGTGTGCACAGTTGTTTCCAGTGCAGGACTAGAATACTGCTACAACTGACCAAAGTTTAGGATGTACTTGGACGCACTTGAAAGCCAAACTATTCTTGATTCAGACATGTTCTCCCATGTATGCCCACTATTGAGGTCAGAGAAAAAAATGAATTGATCGCCTGTTGAGGTGACAAAATTGTCCGCTGAGGTAAACAATTTAATACAATGCCCCCCCTCCCATTGAAGCAAGAACTATTTTAAAGAAATTACTGCGAAATTATTATAGTTCTCTTCTTTTGTTGATTATCTGTCTTGTTACGTTATTTCTTCTCCTTGCTATCACTAATCTTCTTCATTTGTCACATTTGGGTATTATTATTATTATTATTATTATTATTATTATTATTATTATTATTATTATTATTACTATTATTATTATTATTATTATTATTACTGATATTATTATTATTACTGATTATTGATACTGAGCCTTATCATGTTGTAATCACTTGGCTCAGGACACAGATTTCGTTTGAACTCTTAAGATCGGTACATGCATGCGTTAGAGGTTCGCGAACGCCGTTTCGTAGCAAGATAGAGCAATCATTAGACTGTAAAATAAATGTAGCCAGTGCGGATATTTGAAATACACGGCTTATGTGCTTTTATACTTAGGGCGTTTTATGGACACTGGTTTAGCCGTCATTAGTATAATTCGATTGTTGATTTTAATATCTCGGTATCATGGGATTTGTAATTTTATAGAATTTTGAACTTCTATTATTAATTATCTAATTTTTACTTCTATTATGTAAGTAAGTTATTTTTGTTATTAGTATTATTACTTTATATAATAAATATTGTAATAAGTTCCACATGGATGCATGTAAGATTCGAGTTTTATTTCTCAATAAAGGTTGATTATTATTATTATTCTTATTCTTATTATTCTTATTATTATTATTTTTATTATTATTATTATTATTATTATTATTATTATAATTGTTATTATTTCTATTTTATATTTTTTATCAGTATTTAACTGTGAATTATTATAAAAATACTTTTCTCGTCATCTCGCTTTTAATATTGTAGTCTTTCTAAATTTTTTAATCGATTGTTACTAAATTTAGTACAAATAGTTTGTTCAATTGTAAATAAAGGTTTTTATTATTTTTATTATTATTATTATTATTATTATTATTATTATTTCATAAATTTCCTTGTAGCCCTTGACTTGCTATAAGCGACTTCCAGTGTAACCGCCAACCAGTTAGTTGTAGAGCATCAGACTATTGTGCTGGAGTTCGCGGGTTCGATTCCCAGATCTGACCAACACTCAGGGTCTTAAAATAACTGAGGAGAAAGTACTGCCTTTGTAATAAAATCTGCAAATGGTTAGACTTTCTAGTCTTCTCGGATAAGGACGGTAAAACGTAGGACCCGTCTCACAGCACGTGGTGTAGGACGTTAAAGAATCCACACACTTCGTAAAAGAGTTGGGGACATTGTCCCCGGTGTGGTGGTCTTCCACTTATTCAGCTCTGTGCGCACCTGTGAATCCTACTGTTCTTCAAATTTGTAAACTGAGCGGCTGCTGTTGGCTGCCGGAGCCCTAGGTTTAGCAGAGTTAACGTTCCGTGAGACAACACTATGTAAAGTATGATGTTGCTTCTGTAAGGTTGTAACTGACTTTGCTACTAAACTTTATGAACTCTTAGTGGAAATTTTCTGCACTATTTTAGCCAATCAGAATACTGAAAAAGTTGCATAATTATGCATTAATTCAAGATTAAAGTTTTAAGTTTAGTCCAAGCTGCTGATGTTAGAGTTTGTAGGCTAAGTGTACAAAGTCTCTGTATGGATTGTGTGGAAGTTTGCTGTGAGCCTGCTTGCATTGATTACTTCACAAATGGAGGTAAAGAGCATGAATCTTGTTTTCTTTGTACAGGAACGCGATGCTAAAGATCAACGAGACAGAGAAGCAAAGGAGGCGGCCAAGGAATCCAAAAAATCAGAGGCAAAAGAAGGTCTGAAAGAAACCAAAAAGCACAAAGAACCAAAGGATCATAAGGAAACAACAAGCTTGGATAAGCTACAGAGTAAAAGGGCTTCTCTACTACCATCAACATCACAAGAGCTAACAGCAGCTGCATCACTGCAGTCCAATTCACCGCCACACATCCTGCATGCTACTGCTGGTGCCTCAACATCAAATATCCCAACATCTTTATACGGTCCGTCATCAGGACCTTCGGCGCCTTCTGCACCACTTGATACTTTTGTGACCGGACCCCCTCATGGGAAACAGTTGTCACCTATACAAAGTGCTAGGACACTTCAAAATTCGCCCACTCAACAGGAGTCCCCTGGGGCAGCACTGTCAAAAGGTGCCATTGGTACAACTTCACAGGGAACATCGACTAAAGGTGGCAGTTCACATACTGTGAGTTTATCAAAGACAAACATTGGATTAGGCGTGGTTGGACCTCGGCATGAATCTCCACCCGGTCCTCCTCCGTTCAGGTAAATAAGCACATACTAATTAACAATTAGACTACGAGCCCGAGTTTTCTATGAGCGAATAGTCAACGAGGCGCAGCCGAGTTGACTATCGCTCATAGAAAACGAGGGCGAGTAGTCTAATTGTTTTAATTGAAACTCCAAAGGATTGCATCCGAAAAGCTAACAGTTTATGGATTTTTAAGCCGAAAATCAAGAAAATCTTGCCTTCAAAGAGCAACGCGCGCGCGATCGTTTTCTATCGGCGAATAGAAGACAGCCGGAGAACCAATCAGATTCAAGGATTTCCAATAGAACACAGCTGAGTTTCTACTAAAGCATATTATAATCTGACAAATATTTTTCTCACACATGGCGGGGGAGTACAGTATATCTGATGTATTCCTCAGTTTGCAAAATTTTTGTTTTATGCTTGCACGGCGTCCATTCTTAGAGCTGAACGTTTTGATCTGAATAAAAATATTTTTGACAGACTAACCTCGACTTTAACAGCTTGCAAAAGAAGTCTTTCAATAGACTAACCTTGTGTGAAATGTTTGGAGGAGATTAGACACTGTAGCCCCACTTGCATGGATATTTGTCCTTGAACATTGCTGATCCTTGAAACCCGCACGTTTACTTCTCGGAAAAAATGCCTACGGATAAATATCTGCGCGTATTTCACCCCATATACAGGCATCTATTTTTATTAATTATTGATGTCTCCCTCTATCCACCGGGGAAAATGTGCAATTCGGTATGTTGCCAAAGGCCATGCGATGCGACAGCCAATAGGAACTAGTGTGGTCGATTATAAGTTGTTAAACGTTTTTTGATGATCGTTAAAAGAACAAAGCCATACTGTTATCTGTTGATATTTTCAGGGTTGTAAATGACAGCAAAGTAAAGAAAACGCCTCCTTCGTACTCTAAAAAGACAACCGCTCCCCCTCCAAATCATCACAGCACGCCGTTATATCCCACATCAGACTCTTATTATGAGCAAAAAACTTCAAGTAATTTTGACCTTGGCAGTAGGCATGGCGAAAGATCGTCACTAGAGTCAAACTACAAAAAGAAACGGGATAAAGACAAGGAAAAGGAAAGAGAACGGCCGCCGAGAGGAGAAAATGAGTTTCCGCATTTACCTGATGTACCAGGAGCAGAAGGTATATTTTAAAGTCAAATGAGTAAAGGTGATGTTTTCAAAAAGTACGTTATTATCTATCGAATCACGGTTTGCCTGAGTGTACACCAGTCAGCTTAGAATCACTCCACAGTTCCAGTCCAACTTGCTTGCGGTTAGTTCCATTCCCTTTTGCTTGCGCTTGGTTCACCTCTGTTTGTTTACTTGCGGTTAGTCCGGCATGCTTGCTGTCGTTTTTTTATTAAGCTCAGCACTATATTCAAATTCATAACTGTAATTTAAAATTTGACTCATAAAGCTTTTCTTTCCGGGTGAGGGAAGCCCTGAAAAGGACTGAGATGAAGCGAAACGTTACTCAGTCGGAACTATTGTTTATTCTGTGATATTATTGCCTATCAAGTAATAAGTAATGGCAATAGGACTGAGTGGAGTACAATTCAGGGAGTAATCGGGTGAGTAATTTCGAGCACGATTACCAACTGAATTGTGCGACACGAAGTCATATTACCAATTAATCGCATCAATAACAAATGTCGAGGTTAGTGAGTCTTTTGGAACCTCTTATGTGAACCTCTTTTGTGCAAAAAGTTGGAAAACATCCAGAAAGAACCCATCTAAGTACGCGACTGACGCATGATGTCCAATTACAGGTATCCAATTTGAAGTCTGCTCAAATTGGATACCGATTACTCGACAAATAGGCGCGCACAGCAAGACTTCGGCACTGGTGCACAACAAACAGTGTGTATTTTTTCACGTCATATTAAGATTATTGTAAGCTAAGACACGTTTTAACTAAACTTTGTGTTCGTTTTTCTAACACTGTACCTTTTTTATAAAACCATTAGCCAAGAACAGCGTTAAGATGGGGAAGAGCTCGAAAAATGTCAAAACTTCAATATCGATGATGCCTCACATTACAAGCCTTACTCCATTCCAGAACGGCACATCACAACGCCAGGTAAGATTTGGACATGCATCGCTCATTGTGGATTGTGCGTAGTTAAAACGCTTTTAGAATATGGGGGGGGGGGGGGGGTGGGGGGATACGGTAAGCTCAGGTTTTTGCAAATTTACTTAGTTATTCCACTGTTGTTGGAAAACGAAGACAAAAGTCACAATTACACCTGTCCAATTTTAATGAATTTTGTTACAAAAAGGAACAAAACTCTTACTGGCTTTGGTACCCAGCCCGTGGAGGATTACTATGACATTGCAATGATTCACATGGTCGGGAATGTATCGATATTGTTGCTCGTGTTTATCACTTGCCTGCAATCACCGGTAATTCTGAATCGAAGTTGAATTGTTAGTTATGATTACATGAACAGATGTGTACATGTAGTTCGGTTCAAAATTCCAAAATAACTTTTGAGGTCTCCGTTTTCGAGTTTTGGGGTTTGTGTGTTCGAGTTACGTGTTGTGAGTAAGTTATTGTAAGCTTTTATAGTGCAAGTAGTACATAATATGCAAGTTATTGTAGGTAATGTATTGTGAGTAGTGTGTTGTGAACTTGTAGAATATTGAAACCAGATTATTGGAAAAAATAAACAAATACAAAAAGAAATCAGAATTTCTAAAACATGTTAGAATAGTCATCAGGACGTTTTGCTAGTATTTATGTGATGTTTTGAGTAGATGTGTGTGTAGCTTACCATTTTGAAATTAGCCCAGTTCGCACGAGGAAATTAACCATTTCGGTGGATTTTTGATACATTGACTTGGGGCACATTAAGATCGGAGTTTCTTACATTTAATGCAACAGTTAATTAGCAGTTATTTCAGTTAATTTGCACGTATTTGTTCCTTCAGAGTACACCTCCTGGGTATCACCAAGGAAACAGTCACGACTCTAATCTACCGTCCGTATGATACAAAGAACGCAAGCCAGTGTTCACAATAATCCAGGCTGCAATATTAAGCCGAGCTAGTATCGTTAAATGTAAGTTAAGAAATTGTAGTATTTAATCATTATTATAGATGAATTAGTTACACGAGGACTATTTCTCAGAGTTGGTAGTTGCCAGCTTGTTTTATAACTACAGTATTCATATGACAGTTAATATTTTGTATCCGTACGTGGAGAGGAAATTAATGTCAACTAACTGCAAATTGTTGAGTTGTAGTTGTATTATTCGTGTTTGATAGTAAATATCCACGCTATATTCACCATACATAACTTATTTAAAGGACGTCATGTACAAGTACTGAATTATTATGTACAAGACTCTAAGTTGTAAATTGGTTACAAACCAACGAATTAAATGCCATGAAAATTGCTTGTGTCTATCTGTTTCCTTCCTTGGGAGTAAACACTTTCTCTTTCCCCGACAGTGGCCGCATAATCAGCGTTCGATGGTCTTGTTCGTTTGCATTTCTCTTCCTTGTACCCTTTCGCAAACGAGGGCACATTTTTGGGAAATATTTCTGTATTTCTGTTTCCGATCTTTTTTTTAACATTTTGTGTCCGCAAGAAACGTCTCTCCGTTTGTGCGCCAAAGGGAAATCGCGCGCAACAACATCTTCGTTTGCCACGGGCTTTACGAACAGGCTTTCACAAGTATACCGTACTCAGTTGCTGTTGGGCCCGTGTTCGGAGACCCAGGAGCAGTCAGTCGGGGCGAAACGAGATAACCGCGGTAAAACTCGGAGTGACAAACGTTTTCAATAATTGCTGAGCGAGCCCCTGGGAACTGACTCTCTAAACCATTTCCAAACAGCTCTGCAAATGCTGGCTCCTGATTGGGCAGAAAAATGCTTGGTATTATTCTGCCCTATCGGTGAACTGAAACTTTAAAGTGACTTTGGTGTACACAAGAGAGCCCAAAATGTTGGGAAATCACTTCGGGTGTAAGAAAGAAAGATATTTCAAGATCACTGTAAATATTTGGCTTAGACCGTAAACAGCAGACTGCGAACAGTGTCTATTTTGCTCCAAAATCTGTAACGAAAGTGAAAATTTGCGAGCGCTATTTTCGAGCGAGCGGCAAATCCGCGAGTTGCGTGGGCGTCAGATGGAGTCGCCAACGCAACTCCCAGCTCGCAGATTTGCCAAAAACAGATACGATTCATGAAAACACCCTCACCAATCGTACCATTGATAAAAGATACGATTCGTCAAACACTCTCACCAATCGTACCATTGGTGCGAATGGTAAGCTACTCAGTCGATTGGAATCCATTTGAGAACTGCATCTCATTAATACCGGGGATCCCTCCAAAGACGATTTGTCGATTGGTACGAATGGTTCGATTGGTACCAATAGAACATTTGTCAATTGATTGGTATTCCATTTGTCAACTGGCACGCAGTACAGAGTATATTCCTCGTTCTAAAGCGTCCGACACTTAGCGCGAGAGCCCAAAAGGTTAAGCACATTGTATATATTCCTCGTTCTAAAACGTCCGACACTAAGGCCGAGATCTTAAAAGCGTTACCCACTTTATGCAAGAGAGCCCAAAAGCGATAAACACAATGTATATTCCTAGTTCTAAGCGTGTGATCCTAAGTGCGAGAACCCAAAGCGATAAACACAATATATATTCCTCGTTCTAAGCGCCCGACCCTAAGCGCTAGAGCCCAAAGCGTCCACCTAATGACATGCATTGGTACCAATCGAACCAATCGACCAACGGAATAAACCCCTCCAAACAGACTCAGGCACATACAAATATATTCTAAGTCCACATAATGACATGCAGTTCACCAATGGAATAACCGTCTGTTCCATTCGTACCAATAGAACCAATCGACGGACGGAATAAACCCCCCTTAACAGACTCAGGCACATACAAATATATTCTGAGTCTACATAATGGAGGCCTCACATAATGACATGCACTTCACCAATGGAATACCAATGGCATGACTGTCGTTTCCATTCGTACCAATAGAACGAATCGACCAACGGAATTAACACCTCCAAACAGACTCCGGCACATACAAATATATTCTAAGTCCACATAATGATATGCACTTCACAAATAGAATACCAACGGAACCACCGTCTATTCCATTCGTACCGATAGACTGCCAAGAAAGGCCATCTCACTCCATTGGATTCCGTTTGTGTATATTGGACAACCCTCCTGCTCGCAGTGTACGTAAAGGATACGGCTTCCGTTCACACGTATCCGACGGAAACGGTCATCGAAAACGCATCTTTGGGAAAACGATCTCCAGAGTGGAATTTTTTTTGAAAACGCCGTTTTCGTTTTTACGTGTGGACGCGGAAAAACGGAACTTTTCGAAAACGATGACGTATCAGTATTGGATCCAGCCCACCCGCGCAAAAGAAAATGTTACCACGTGGCTTCCCTTCCTATCTTGCGGGCTCATTCTACCTGTAAATGCGCATGCACCGTCAGCGGTATCTGCGTTTTCGAATCGTTTCAGCGTTTTCGTGTGGACAGGTGAAAACGATATGAAAACGCTAAGTGTGTAGACGCGATCTTTTTTTAAACAGAGAAAAAAGTTGCGTTTTCAAACGAAAACGGCCAGGTGTCGACGGGGCCTTGCGTGGATGGAATAAAATTGGTAAACAAACTAAATAGACTGCAAAAGCCGTGTACGAAGATCCTGCTTGATTGAACGTTGGATCTCGCAGGAGATCTACTAAGCCAAACTTGAAAAATTAATAAACGATGATAAGTCAAAGACTTCTGCAAGGCTGAAACAACGTGATATATTTTGAACAATATTTCGGCTGACCAGAAAGCCAGAGAGTCCTTTTTAATAGATTTAGCGGGGACATTGGAGCCCCATGGACTGAATAGACGCGATGAATCTTAAAACTTGTAACTAACGTAGAAATGATTTATTTATGTTAACTTATAATTCATGTTTGCTTTGTAGCTCTCAGTCTATTTTCATTTTTATTAATTTTATATTGATATTTCTATCTTTCTCTGGAATCATCTTGTATACGTAATTCCGCCACTCCTATAAGTTTCGAAATACGTATTGCGACACCACCATAATATAATATTGAAATTTCATGTTAAAAAATTAGTAACATCTAAGCCTGAAGAAGGCTGGTCTGGCCAGCCGAAATATTGTTCAAAATATATCACGTTGTTTCAGCCTTGCAGAAGTCTTTGACTTATCATCGTTTAATAAAATTGGATATTTCAGCCAAGGACAGAAATCTGGATAGCAGAAAAAATCAGAAGAGCTTCGGAAGACTGGAAGCCATCCATTATTCCAGAGCAGATAAAAATCCAAAACGCAAACACTTAAGATACCAAACTATTTACAACCCCAGGAAGGACCAGGGGCAAACAATATACCGGATGGAAATATGGAGGACCACTCAGTTGTCGCCCGGAACGAGTCGCATGAAAGCGAAGCTACTCAGTCTTCGATGTTTTGTTTTGACCATAAAGTCTTGCTTCGTTTTCGATTTGGTTCGTTTTGTTTCGCATCGGGAACATCACACTGTTATGTCGCTTATGTCTTAGTGGGAACGTCCAGAAACATACCAATAAGCGCGCTTATGATCGACATAATCAATAAGCATAAGAAAATGGTCTATCATTTTCTTAACAATATAATTTGGTTTTATCAACTGGGTTGATAATGTGAATTATATTGTTACACTTCCCACCGACGCAGCACCACAGTTTCATTAGAAACTTACCCCCTCTATAATTTCCTTAAGCTTAGTTTCCATTAGCGGCATAAGGATCATAAGCATAATCATAAACATAAACACAAACATAGTGGGAACGGCCGCACTAAAAACTTAAAGAACGGTATTCCAAGCTGGGCGCCATCTTGAAATGAACCAACCCGATAGTACTGGACCTAGACGTTAATTGGCCAAAACACAATAACCCCGTTGCGTCATTACGCTTATGATTATGTCGTTATGATTTTCGCGTTCCCACTACAAATTAAAGCAACATAGTCATAGCCACAGACATAATCATAAGAAAATGATCGACATTTTCTTATGATTATGATTATGTCGATCATAAGGGCGCTTATGATTATGTTTCTGGACGTTCCCACTAAGACATAAGCGACATAACAGCGTTATGTTCGTGCTTATGATTATGATCCTTATGTCGCCAGTGGGAACTAAGCTTCATGATTTAAGAAAATGGTCTATTGTTAGCCATCGTCGCTTTCAGCTGACGCCAAAAAGTCATGGTCAGCATCCAGCACCTGGGTATGGACTCGACAACCTGATCATGGATCCTATATGACGTCGATGTATAAATCTTGTGTCGATATGAAGAGACCTCCGACCCCATCATGCCCTTGTGGCAGGCTTGGAGACATTCTTTATGCTGCTTAAGGACCTTCGTGTATTCCGGGCCAACGTATCTCAATGTTGGTTTCCCTCAGTTAACAGCAATTGGCCCCTCATGTTGTGAAAGCTTGCAGTGTCATCCTTCCGCTTAGATAACTGCAGAAGATCTGAAACATAGGAAACTTTCTCCGAAAACCCGGGTCCACCTGCGGTCGTGACAGGTAGGGCTCCACATCGAGCACAACTTTAGAAGGAGACTTGAAAGAGGCTCCTCGAATGTTGGTGCCTAAGACGCTTGAACCCGTTGCGAACAGAGAAATACTGTCCTCTGGGAGATGAGATGTCTCTGGGGCCAGAAGTCTCCCAGTAGGCTCACGTGTAATAGAGGAACCACCAGGAGATGTCTGTGTCTAAGGGAGGCTGCAATATTACTGCCTCTCAATTCCTCCCTCAAAGATTGAACGAGGGAATTGTTTTCACTTCTGTCGTTTCATGTCAGCAATAATCGTAGGTGACATTGAAGGTGTATGAGCTTCGGAAGAAGCACCCAAAACGCCAGTCGGATTATTATTCCCGGCGTTGCCGCGGACGTTCTGTTCCTCTGAAGCAGAAATGATAAATAAGGGAACGAAAACAAAAAACGTAGGGAAGCAAGAACTGCGTAAAGCAGGACAAAACAAAACACGAACGGCAAACGGAAAGACAACATAGATGCCAAGGTTTCTTGCCGGAATGGAGTGAGAATTTAAATTGATGTTAACAGTGGGGCCCGAATTTCTGGGGGGTTTGGTCTAACCCCCTTTCCCCACCACCCCAGAAATTGTTTTTTGTTGCAGAGAAGCGATTTCCTGATCATTCTGTGCAAACATTTGTTGTTTTTGAACAATCGAGTCGACTCATCAAAACTTTTGTGAAGCAAAACTTCACTTCTTTAATATAATAGAATCGAAGCATAGAACTTTTCAAAAATTCAATAGCAGTAAGCATATTGACGATTACCGTTCGTGGAGTGACATTTTGTCTGAATCACTTGATGGTGTGGTTGCGTGTGATTGGGTCGAAAAGCGTGAGGCTTGGTATCTATGAAACAACACAAGAAACAAAGATTCCAACCGTCCACCTTAAAGTGAATATATGACAACGGAGGGAAACGAGCAAAGCGATGGAGACTTGCTGAAGCAGCAGGTCACGAAACCTCAAAACCAGGGCGACGGAAAAATCCAAGCAAGCCACGTTAACTAAACAAACGTCGCAAAAAAAAGACTAACGAGCTCTTAAGTCGAAGAAAGAGAAAAAAAAGTCCTAGAACCAATGGAAAATATCCGAAGAAAAGCCCCAAGGCTTCTGGTGCTGCACGGCGAACGAGGACCAAAAAGTCACGCAGAAACTCAACAAACGTCAACTTCGAAGCGTGCACAAACCGAAAGTGAGGTAGGAAGTCCACCTGGCCATGTCCTTTGATCATCCGGGAATTTTTAATTCCCGTTGTCCTGCTGCACGGCAAATTAGCATTATTCATTTTAGATTTTAGGCGAAGTTTACGAAATAAATCCGTACAAACCAGTACTTGCGATATTATTTCCCCAAAATTTAAAGTTCAGAGCTTGGTGTGAGCTTCTACGTTTAAACTCTGTGAGCTTTTTATTTTACCTTTTTTTGGGTTAACGGTAAGATCATCGTATTTTCTGTCATTTTTTCGGATAAATGAGACTTTTCCTCCCCTGCGAGCAGAGGTCCCTTCGATCTTCCTAGATAAGACTTATCTGGTAAGCTCGAAGGGACCTCTGCTCGCTGGGTAGACGTTTCCGTGCTTCATGCATTTTTTTCTGCTTGCCACAAATCCGTCAAGGAGGGCGGGGAGTGAATCGGTTCGCGGATCGACGGATTTACCCTTACAAAGTACACGGATTGCGGATTTAAGCGAAAAATTAAGCGGGTTCATGGATTTCGCGGATCACGGATCAATCTGGTTCCCAGAGTCAACGGGCTCCTCGGTCTGCGTGCCATGAAGTTCGTATCGTGGCGAATTTTCAGTCTTGGTGTCATTGTTCTCGTTTTGTCCATTTTCTGTTTGGACGAGACCCAACCCACCGCTTTACATTAGAACTGCCGCAAAGAGAGGCAATGAAACGAAACCTCTTGAAAACATTTTCACCGAAAACAACATCTACTGTCCTTTCAGTGAAACTATTACACAGAAAGTTTTCAAGGAATGTGGATGTGAACGAAATAGTGGCGGATTGACGGATTTGGCCAAAAAAATAGCACGGATTAGCGGGTTCGCGTACTCCTATTCAACGCCCTCGTCAAGTCCTGAAGCGGTGAGATGGAAACTCCCCATTTCCAGTGTGCGAAATAAATGTCTACCAAATACTACACCCCTTCAAAACATGTAGGGTAACTGTGGAGGGAAATTCTATTTTTCTCTTGACATATTCAAGCTTCGATGGGAAAAATTTTCCCTAGGTAATTTACCTGGGGAAAAATCGGTCACACTTCTAAATTAAGTTTCCCTAGGTTAAACTGTCAACAAGTCAAGTTTACCCAGGGAAAAAGGGCGCAGTGTGACCACAGCTATTGTGTTTCACCTGTCATGGACAAATTGTGGCTCTTTCTCCGTGCACCGTATGCAAATGTTCGACATTGTTTTATCTTTGTTCGTGATTCTTTGTAGTTTGGGCAGCATTGTTTCTCATCATTTGTTTCCTTTGTTTTACGTCATCTGTGACCGGTACACGAAAAAGGAGCCCAAATTGTTTTTATAACAAAACACACTTTCAATAATTTGTCGTCCGTCTAATCAGGGGGGCTCCGTTGCAGCACGAGTTCGCCTGGGCCGGGTGCTTCAAAGCGCGATCAAGCCAATACCGGATAAGCGCGAATTTTGATTTATTTTCTTCACTTTTTAGTAAAGTTTTCTGTTGATATTTTCTTCCCCGCTCCAGTTTGGCGTCGACTAATCTCTAACTCCACCAAACAGAAGCAACAAAAACACTTCCAAAGAACTGAAATTGAACCCACGAGCAACTTTTAATCCTGGGTTTGTTTTAATCAACCTTGGAACCCTGACCGCTATGCCTTTCGCTGTGTCGCAATAGATTTTTGTATTCTGGTTTTCAGTCTTTACTATTGCCAGAGGCTGGTTCTATGTATTGATACTAGGACCACGAACAACCTAGACAAATCAAAATCAGAAGCCTATCATAAGCTTCTGCCAAAAATAGAAAGGCCATTTAATTTTTGCAATGTAATATAATGTAATAAAATATATTTTTGAAAAGAGAAATGTACACTTCTTCAACATCTCAAACGCAGTGCTTCATTATTGTAATCTCTATCTGGCGTATATATAGGCAATCTACTGCTATCATTTGAATGCTGTGTAAGTGTCAAATTTTACTCTACGGTTATGGTTAGCTACAAGAAAATGAAATTGTAAAACCTATCTTGAAGCTAATGTCAATTCTTTTGTTATCAGCAAATTTCGAAACCTCTTTTTAATATCCCCGCCCACCCCACTCCCGAAAGTGGTCTCGTACCTGGGATGTTAAGTATTTGCATTCGATTGCTGGAACATGCTAATGTAAGGTTACCTATCGCGATAGGCCATTTCCAACAAATAGCGCAATGAAGTCAATGGCGAAAATGTCACAATATTTTCGATTACCAAGACCCCAACTTAAGGTGGCTCAAGATAGTTTAAGGGTTCTCGTCTTTGGCATTCTATTACAACTAGGTCGATAATGCAATGATTTGTGCTATTTTGAAGTCAAAATATATCTTCGACATTCATTTACAGCTTACCATGCCGTAATGTTAAGGAACAATTTTTACAACAGAATTGTCAACTCTTAATCAACAAATGAACAAATTTACGTAGGCAAATTAATTGCAATGGCAATGTCAAAAGAGGAAAGAGATACCCTATTTTTAACCTTTTGAGGCTACGAACTTCAGAACTATTCGGTGAAAGTTTTTGAATTTTACATATTGTCTAATCAGAATAAGAAACATTTCTGACAATTTTGAAAAAAATATCTGTAGGTAGGCTCCAGAACTATGCCACTTTAACAATAGCCTCCTACATAGACGTTCTTTTGCTCGTCACACAATCTTCAAGAACGTCTTTAAGGCGTTCAAGTCTTTATGTTTCTTTTGCAGATTTAAAAAGTATATCTATCGAAAACAGCAACTTTTACCAAGTAGTTTTTTAAGTTCTTACAATGAACCTAATTGTGATAGTGTACAAACGTCTGTAGGATGCAACCATCCCGTCTCCACGACATGAGGAGAACACTATGAAAATAGATAATTTATGTCTGAGGTGGCTCCCAACTTCCATATTTAGCACAAAAGTCCTCCATAGCGGTTTGTAGCTTTTCCAACCGGTCCTCGGCGGCCTCTCTACCAAAAGATAACAATAAAATAATCGATTGGATGTTTCAAATCACTGCGTTAGGTCCACTATTAGGCCATACAACGTTGTCGCATGTAACTTGTCAGTGCGCCGCGCACTGCTCGGGTCATGCAAACCGGCTCCACCCCGGTCTGGTCCGGCGATTTATTCGACTCTCAGTTTATCTGAGATCTTTGTTCGCCGGTGAAGCAATGATTCTTGTTCATAAGTCAATCCAGAGGCTTATTTATAGCTTTTATTCGAGAACACATGACAGGCCGTATTTTCTGATGAGAGGATTGTCGCAGTATCTTAAACCAATTCTATAAACCTATTGCATTTTTCGTGCCGTAATTTACCACAATCTGCTGGTTTGATTTACACGAAACAGCTAGTGTCGTTGCCTCGCATGCAACAAAAGGTCTAAATCGGCCTTTACAGCAAGTTACTACACTGATATTAGCCTGCGAACAAGCATAATGGCAGCATAGCTCAGTTTCGTCCTTTTCCGCTGCTCCGGCCCACTTCGCTCGCCGCACTATATTGCAAGGCTACACTTCCATATGAACGTACGTACACAAGTGTACATAACTGCCTCGCTTTTACCTGTTAGTTTCGTCGTCACGTATTAGAAAGGAGCGCTGGTTGCACAACGCCCCCTATCCCCACTAACCCTAACCCTAACCCTAACCACTCCCCCCTCCAATAAAAACATAAGCAAGAACTAACGCACCTGACGTCACAAATTCTAGTGACGAATAATCATCAACGGTAAAGGTATATCACCCAGCAAAAAGGTAGAAGACCCGGAAAATAGTGCGAATAAAAAGGCGCGAGTTTAAGAAACCATGAAAACAGTTTAGCAGATTCATTACAAGTTACAGCTCACCTTGCACGTTTCTCGTCTGATAATCGTAACACTAACATGTCCCTCACTTTGTTTTGTTGTTCTAGTTTGGCCTTTAGATTTTTTATTTGCTGTTGTTGAAGTTCTAACTCATTCTCCAATTCCAGGACTTGGCTTCGTGGATCTTCAGCTGAAACAAAATCAATCAAGCAACTTTCATTGCTAACATGGCAGCGCTTTTAGCAAGCGGGAATGTTCCTTTTTGATTGCACGTTTTAAACTTTTCACATTCAATGTGTTCCACAGTTTCTCTTTTTCATGCTCATAACAAACAGGGGGTGGAGTGGGGGGTGGGAGTTAGAATATTTCACCTTCACTTAATCAAAACCGATCCTATGAACTCATTTTGTGTTTGAGTGTGGGCTCGCACTTTCCCCAGTTTTATGACAAAAAAGAGAAGACGAAATAGGTCTGTTTGTTTCGCCACAAGCTGCTTATGCCACGGTTCACGGTTTTGCGCATGTGCAATCTATAGCGTTGGCATATACCATTAGATTCCTTTGTTAAAGAAACAATCGGAAGCATGCAAATGACTTTTGCCAGAAAATTGTCTTTCAAAAATTTCGCAGCCATTTACCAAAACGTTACAATAGAGGTGTTACATCGTGTTTGAATTTCTTTTGTTTGTTCCGACTTTGATGCTTTAAGTACGTGTTCACTCAATTAGCAACCACATGTATTTACAGGCTATCGTGAGTACAGCCAGAAAGAATGATGGTCAATGATGCAAACATTGTTTTCGGTAACGTGAATGGATTTTCACAAAAAAATGCGAAACTTAGTGCTGAACATCGAATTTATTGTTGGCCCAAAGGACGCAAGCACGAGTTTACAACTCCAAACCGATTGGTTCATAGACAATAGAGTTGAGTGGGCTGGCACATGCGCAGAACCGTGAAACTGTCCCAGATACATGTACTTGTTTAAATGATATGTGCACTTTTGATGGGTAAAATAAAGTTGTTGTTGTTACTAGAAATAAATCTCCCTCCCCCCCCACGTCCCTGCTTCATCTATTTATCCCCCCTTGCCATACCCGCCTCTTCCTCTGCCTCATTCTCAGGATAGTTCATTACTGGTTGTGGCCTGAGCATCCGGGGGGAGTCGGAGCTGAAATCAATCAGATTGGAATCACTGCTGTAAAAGAGAACATTAATACACAGATTTAGGAGCTTAAGTTATATAATTGTCTTTTATCCAGTGAAAAAATGCCAGTCGAAATGTGCCCTTTGAGGGTTACTGTCCTAGCCTTATCTAGCATCGCAGGCATACAATGCAGAGAACGCAAGATGTCTGAGTACTGTTACAATTTTTTTTCAAAGCAACATAAAGATAGAACAAGCAACTGGACGTGGCCGTTTTGTATTTCAAAGGACTCAATATTGCAATCAAATAAACCACACGTAAATCTCAAGCGAGCATCTTTGTTCTCCCCAAATTCCAGACCATATTGCACCATGAGAGGCTAGAGATGTCATATAGCATATGCAGCTAACTCGAGTGGTTATGGTTACCCTTGTTGCTGTCGTGTGGGATGAAGTTCCGCGTCATCACTTTCAGGGAAAAACAAGTCGTGTTTTCTGATGAGAATGCTTATCAGCTCTGTGACAAGGTTTGTGCTCTCCATCATCACTCGAGGATCCTCTGACTGAAAATAACAACAGCGAGTGAAAAACAGGGCGGATAATGATACCAAGTCAATGAATATTAACAAATCAAAATACGTCACCCACCAGACAGTGATTTATCTGACGGATGGCATTGTCCAACCTTGCCTTTGAACAACTGGGCCCAGGTGGACCCCCTCTGACATCTGATGCTCAATCGGCGGGAAATCAAAACCCACGTGGATCAGATCCAGTCCTTTCAGGATTTTACGTACGTAACCTTTTTGACATACGATACTTTTTGGCGGGGATTGCTATACGTTCACAAAACGAAGTCAACATTTTGCAACCGTATCAACATTTCAACGCAATATCAAAATTTCACCACAGTCTCAAGTGGAAAGATTTAAATAATTCCATTACCGTGTAGATTTTAAAAATCGAAATAAGCTCCAACATTCGTGGTCGCGTTTTGGTATCGCGTTCATACTTGAAACGTAAAAAAAACATCATCGCTAATATTCGCGACATCGTGCATGATAATTGGAAGTTCATTTCAAAAATATCAAATCCAATTTCGACTGGAAAAATTGACATTACAAGATTGGATGTTGAGTGCTTAAGTTGGATGATGACTTCTATAGGTCGATGTTCAATCCAAAAGTTTGATGTTGAGTGCTAAAGTTGATTTTTGGCGGGGATTGAACTCCATAGTAATTAGCTTTGAGGAGCTCGGTCACGGATGACACTATGACAAGTTTAGCCTCAATTTTTCACATTTGTTAATTACAATCCTTCTAAAATCTTCCTCATTCAAATCCATCCTTGATTCTTCTTAGTTTATTGGTGCATCTTTGGTGTTTTTCTACCTTAGTAAACTACTATTTCAAGGTTTCCTTTGTTTTGAAGGCAATTTTATACATTGCCAGAGTTGACTTTATTCATAGTGACGGTGCCCCTTTCAATATGACTTAGAAGCTGCTGTGATTGACATTGACCAGCAACGAATTCCATTACAAACACCTACAATCCTCTAAGTGTTCAGATGCTTACCGGCATTATTTCAAATTTACCATAAGGCAGGGATGGTGCTTTAATACTTTATTTGGTCAAATTGTGGCAATGAGTTGTCTTTTTGGTTATACCATTTTAATATAACATAACTTGCAGATTTTAAAGGAGAGGTGTTTGTATGAACTTTTTGAGGAGGGAATTATTTGAGGGTGAGTTACGTTTTTGAGCATTTACATCATCTACGTGTATCTTGATTTCCAAGTAAACACTTCCAGGAAATCAGATAACTGCATGCAATCTATGGATTTGTCAGAAGTTTAAAGTACTTTTTGCTTTTATTAAAACTTTTTGGAACATAAAGTTCTCACCCCAGAGCGTAGGATATTTGGTCCAAATACCATTGCAAGGTTTCTGACACCCATCTTGTTTTGCTGACAGTGTTCTTGAACTTCAAATAGAAAACGACTGAAATAAAATACACAACGTTACAATAAAAAATTATCTTGCTTCATCTGAAGGGATCGCAAATTGCACTGCAAGTGCTTGACAATTTAATTTAATTTTTCGTAATTCTAGAAATCGCATTTCTAAGGACTAAAATTTCTGGGGTAGCATGCCCCCAAACCACACGAGATTGTTTAACCCCCTTTCAGAATTTCTAATCCAAGATCCTTCCCAGATGCTGCAATACTAACGTTAACAGTGCACATGATGTGTCGCGGCTGCAGCCAGGAAATCAACTAGTCCAAGTCCAAGACTTAATTGGCAGTGCTTAGTACAACCACCATGATATCCTGCAGGCATTTCTTGTTTTGGACAGTGGAAAGGTTGGGAGTCATATTATTAGACTTTTAGTCACCTGCTCTTTCAATAAACACCAATGGCCAATCAAGAGTCAATTACTTTGCACCAATTTAGCTTCAAGAAGTCGGCCATTTTCCCCTTATTTGAAGACGTTCTATCAAGCTAGCTGCAATTTCAAATTTCACTGAAACCTGAGTCATAATTTCTACATTTAACATATGCTTATCTAAGATACGTTCTCACAACAGATAATGATACTTACCACAAATATGCTAAAAGGATATAGTTTGGCCGCGGAAGAGTTTTCAGTTGCTTTTGTATTGCAATTACACCATCCCCCTCATACATTTCATAGCCTGGTTGAACAACAGTGTGCATGTTGAGACAAATCAAAATCACATAAGTTCATTTACTAGGTTGTATAATTTTCTTGGACATGCTAGAAGATTTGACAGTTGAGTACAATTGTGACGATTTATGATGATGAAGTTAAGAAAATATTTGGCTGATTCAGATAAGCCGAATTAGTACTTAATTAGTACTTAATTAAACAATAATTATTAGTAAAAACCTGTATAAATGTATACTATTTTTTTTACCAAATGCCACCCAATGTTTAGTTCAAACTTGGCTTGGTACTTGTTAGACCCAGCATTAACTTGATTCTTTTATTAACCAACAGTTTTTTAATTCATTATATTCATCATCTTGGAGACTAAGCATTTTTAAAATGGAGAAAATACCAGCAGTTTTCCCTTTTTGGTGTAAAACAATATCCAAACCTTAGTTTTGGAGAGGGTATTAAGAATTAAACGCTGTTTTACAAACATATCTGTTCTGATGACACTTTAAAGGCCAAATTAGAAAGCTCAAAACTCACCAATAGTGACACCTTAAAGCTACGTGCTCACTGCATTCAACTGCTATTGTGTAGTTCCAGAAAAATATCCATACTCCCCCCACAGAAGGGATTGGGAATTCCTGAGGGTGGGTCTCCAAGGTCAAAACTTTAAGGAAATGTATGAAGCTTAATTGGAATTTCCAGAGGGGTAGGGTGTCTTAGGGAAAATTCCTTTCATTGGGGAGGTACGGATAATTTATGGAACCACACATTTTCATTTCAAATGCTAAAAATTAATATTGTGTAGTTGCAGAAAATTATCCATACTCCACCCCCACACAGAAGTGATTGGAAATTCCTGGGTGGGGGCTTCAAAAACCAAAACAATTTAAGGAAATGTATGAAGCTTAATTAGAATTTTCAGGCGGGTAGGGGGTCTTAGGGAAAATCCATTCCATGGGGGAGGTACGGATATTTACGTAACTACACATTTTCATCGCAAATGTTGAAAATTAAAAAGCCTTTGCTGCTAATTATAGCGGAGCTCCGGCGGCCTGCAGAGTAGAGCCCTATACGTATAGAAATAGGATAACCAAGCACACATACAAGGTAGAAACAGGAGAACCATGCCTTTCATTTCTCATGGTCAAAATGGCAAGCTGCATGACTTGCGGGCACATGCAAAATACGTACATCCATACGATGTTGCCCCAAATATCAATATCACGGCCATAATCCAGAGTTCGACCTGGTTATCATTTTTAAAGGTTACCATAAGCTTACATCTTTGCCATGTTCTGGTCAATTGGCAGCTGTCGAAAGGTATCCACTGACTACTATCACATGACCAGACCACGGGGCCAATTTTTTTTAAGTTGACCGCTGACCAGGTATTGTTTCTTCATTGATCGTGGGCTCAGGTCGGATTTTTTTTGCTTCTGGCAGGATTTTTTAATTTTTCACAGACATTCTCAGCAGAAATTCTACAATTGGAGTCAACATTTTTACGTAATTCTTATTCATTTCAGCTGTGTAGTAATGAACGCAATTTCAGCACGCAATTTCAGAAATTAAGAACCAGCAAAAAACGGAGATTCGCTTTTAGGCTTGGCTAAATCTATACATTATAGTTATATGCACATGTACAGGATTCGTTGCTTACTTATGAATATCAATACTTACATCTTGCAGCAGTGAGAAACACTTCAAAGTAGTCATAAGGAATGAGTGGTTCAGGAAGTTCTCTGAAGTAAGACTTCAGTACTGATGCTACAGAATGCACTTCTGCTTTGTTACACTCAAGCTCTGGAATTTCCCCTAAGCACAAAACAATTGGAACTCATTGGCAAAGCAATAAAACTTCACAAGATAAAATTTCTGCAAACAATTGAAAGGCTCAGTAGAAAAAGGGTCTTAGCGATTTTTGGCTAAAATGGACATTGCTGAAACAGCTCCAAATTTCGCATGCTGGTTTGTTTATATGTCTAAAACACTGTTCTGTGTTTATTTTCGCTGGTTCTTTCTTCTTTTTCGTGATATAACGCGCAGTTTTAGCTAAATATATGTAGTGCCCTTTTAGCTAAATATCTCTAGTGCACAGGCCCCTTTTTAACCAGTGAGAAATAATTATTAACGTTTACAACTAGCACTAACGTAGCCAAAACAAACTAGCACAGGTACTAAACATGAATAATAAAGTCAATGATCGGTGTCTATATATGCGTGAAACAGAAATCTATCTGAGCGAACATTTCGGGATCAGCAGAAACATAAAAGTAAAAATAATAAAGCATTATCATTTTGTCTCAAAATGTTTAGTTGCTTGTGATTTTAGATTGATTAAATGCTCTGGCAGAACAGAATCTTCGGAAATACCTTCCTCAGTTTAAACATATTCTTTTCTGTCAATTCTGTTCGTGTAATTAGCTTTTTGGTTTATAACTATTTACAGCCAACAAGGTGTCACAATGGATTATGGGATACACCCAAGTAACTTTGACAAGGACAGGTTTACGGGTCAAATTTAAGAGAATTTTCTAAAGTTTACCAGCACCTCTCTATTTCCAAACGTTCAACATGTCAACATTTGGCAAATGAGCCACAACTCACGACCACTGCCTTTCTGAGAACAAAAGTGCTAATAGCCTTTTCTTGCCTGGCCCGTTGACACTCGATCACTAACTTTATCACCAGTATTAGCCATCTTGAATCAACAACACGTTGTTTTACTTTCTTTGAGATGTGCTAGTGGCTAACGGGTTTCCAGACTTAAGGATGCCTTTCCACCACCAGACCGGTGCAAACATGTGTCAAATAATGCGAAAAGAAGCTGAAATAAGTGGACTTCGTGCCGAAGGTAAGGTTTGAACTTGTCTGATCGAAAACATGATGACGTTCGGCACACCAAACTAATACAAACGTCAATGCTTGCTGTACAAAACTGTTTTTGAGAAAATGTCAGCGACAAAATAAATCGAGTTTCCTAACTGCTTTCTTTGCACTTTTCCAGTCGAAAGCGTAACCAAACAACATTTTGTTTCTCCAAACAATGAGACCAGTATAAACATTTAAATTCATTCTGAAACAGTGATTTACTAATAAGCATATCAGTGGCCTCACTGGCAAAAGGGCGCATGCAGCATGCATGCAGCTAAAGCTGAACGTTAAATCTCCAAAACGAAGCAAGAACCAGCGAAAGTAAACATAGAACAGTGTTTTACGCATATAAACAAACCAGCATGTGACATTTTGGAGCTGTTTTGGCAATGTTAATTTTTGCCAAAATTGCTAAAGCCCTTTTTCCACTGGGCTTTAGGGGATTATTAATTATGGATAAGATTATAGTATGGAAGAAACAGAAGAGTAATAGTATATATTAGAAGAAATAGTTTCATACCTCTATTAAATGCATCTTTCAATTCTGCCACATTTTTTGCTTGTCCTGGTAATCTGAATAAACCTTCCTCTGATAAACCTTTAAAAATATTGACACAAGTTCTAAAAGTGATGTTACACGGAATGACTTTTAACAATGATTTTCAGTGTACATTGCTTGCCGCATTAAAAATAATTTTGTCCTTGTGTAACATTCCATGCCCGACGATTTTTAATGCAACATTTTGATGCAGCAACATGTTGCAGCAATAGGTCATTTCCGTTTTCCCTTTTGCCTCTGTTTCAAAACAAGTCAAAGTGTGAAATCATTCAAATGAAAATGAGTTTGATTTGCATGAAAATGAGCATGTATGCAAAACACATTTTCATATGAATGGTTTTGCATGAGAAGTTGTGTAACACGGATTAAAATTTGTTGTTAAAAATCATCCCATGTAGCATCACCATTAATCATCTTTAAAACCATCTGGACAATTACAGTCTTTCCCGTGAACACCAGAAAAAATTTCTGGAATGTTTATTGTGTAGTGACCAATCGCAGCAAAGTTCAGGACACGCGAACAAACCTCAAAACCACAAACTAATGCCCGTTGCTGTTTGCGGTTTAGTTTTCTCACACCCGATTGGCCTTTTCTTTGTAACACAATAACATTCCATAAACATTTCTGGTGTTCATGGTTTTATGGGAAAGACTGTAAAACAAATACTTGAAACACCAAACAGCAGAACTATAGTAATAAACCACTTTCAATATATTGAAATTCTAACATGGTGATCAAGCTTTGGGGAAAAAGCAAAAGAAACTATTTATTGATCGCTAAGCCTCAATGCAAAATCTTTCAACGTTGTTTTTCTCATTACTCTGATGCTGTTAGTTTGATTCATTTATCCAAATATTATTTTGTGGGCTAATTGACTCGATCCTCACAGTTACATTGCCAACAACAAACTTACAAGTATCTTTTATAGTTATATAAGTTCTTACCATTTGCCTTAATGAAGTTTACACACTTTTTAACAATAAGAGGCACACATCCTCCACCACGTCTCGTTTCAGATCTTACAGTTTCAGCCAGGCTTCGGCCAAACATTCCTCCTCCGACAGGCTGAATGGAAGAAAACCTTGTTAGATCCTGAATGAAAAACTGGCATTGATGGCAACGGCAGATGTTAATAAAATATGAATATAGTTATTTATGACAATTCCTATTGACTGGTATTGGACCTAACAATTTATTTGATTTTCGTGAAACTTTGATATGCTAATATGATACTTTGCAGGGGTTTCAATAAAAGCCGGTTACCGGCGGTCTACTGCCACTTATAAGGCCTCTCACCGCTGTCTTTGTGATGCCCAGAGTGCTGGCAATTGCATTTCCAAGCTTCTAAATTTCCCCTGGTGAAAGGGGGCGTCTTTTGTCATCACACCCACCTATTTTACTATCGGTAGCCACTTATTTAAAAAAAAATAAATTAATTATTGAAACCCCTAACTTTATAAATGATAACAAGCAAAGATCTACAACAAATAAAGCCACTTGAAACTGAAAAACATCGCAATCCAGGCGAATAAATTTCAGAGGCTGGTGTAGATTGAGTTGTAGATACTTGTTCATTAGTTTGACTCCTCCATCCTATGATGAGTAATTACAGTCTTTCCCGTAAACACCAGAAATGTTTATGGAATGTTATTGTGTTACAAAGAAAAAGCCAATCAGGTGTGAGAAAACTGAACCGCAAACAGCAACGGTAATTAGTTTGTGGTTTTAAGGAGTGTTCGCGTGTCCTGAACTTTGCTGCGATTGGTCACTACACAACAAACATTCCAGAAATTTTTTCTGGTGTTC
Source organism: Blastomussa wellsi (assembly GCA_947652115.1). Lineage (NCBI taxonomy): Eukaryota > Metazoa > Cnidaria > Anthozoa > Scleractinia > Plerogyridae > Blastomussa > Blastomussa wellsi. The sequence goes on along the minus strand of OX393568.1, from coordinate 13,962,514 downwards.
ATGGTTTTACAGGAAAGACTGCAAGCACCGTTGCTCTTTAACATTATTTTTTGACTTCATATGCGGCACTCATTCAAGGCGACACTCAATCATAGGCACCTGGCTCAAGTACAGTTACTGTACTGCAGAGGACTACTGCCCTGGTATGGTTGGCATGCAGTCCACTGCTGCTCAATTACCCACAGCATGTGAAGAAATCGAGCCTATATTGAACTGAACTGAAATGAACTGGACTGAAATAATAGAACAATAAGCGGAAATAACGGAAATAGCCTAGGAAAATGAACACTCGTGAAACTGCACACAGATTCATTTATTTTGATTAATTTATTTTATTTTGATTGATTATCTGATTTTACCACACCGGGTGTGGTTTTGTGATATAGGAAATAGGGACACTTGAGTTTTTACATGCCAGAACCTTGATGGTAGTCTTGAATACGGACAGCATTTATTGAGAGAACAACGAGTTTCGAGATTTAGAGCCTTACGGAATATTGAGCCTTGTAACACAGAAGGATTCAGCCAATAAATTCTTTACACAGCACTTTTTCAGCTTTGTATAATAATTCATCCTTTTGGGTTTTGTAATAACTTTAAGCATAACCCAGTCTATTAGTAAAGCACATTCTCATTGGCTATACTGACACCTACATAAACATTTGACTGATAGAAGGGTATCATGCATTATGGCTGAAAAGCCTTAAACAAACAGCCAATAAACAAATCTTATTAACAATAATCCAGCACAAGGATCAGCCTAAGGTCTTGACAGTAATACTTCAGACTATAACATATGTACAGAAATGCAAAGGGCCAATAAATTATTTGCCCTGCCGTATGTTCTCAAGCAAGCTTGGTTAATAAGACTTATTGGACTTGCAACTATCAACCAGTGGAAACCAGGAACTCACAAACAATGAAGCCTATAAACTAAATTAGCACAACTTACTGCATAAATAATCCTATTGATGGCTCTTATCCATTCGTCCATTTCTTGTTGAGATGAAGCAATCAAAAGAAAAGTATCATGGGTACTCGATACTGGTCTGCCTTCCTTGTCTTTGCCAGCTAAAGTCAAACATTTACATTACTCAATCAGATTTAATGTCAATTGAACTAACTGTGATTTGCTATCACAATAATAGTATTAAGAAAATCAAGTTACTTTACCAACAATTTCAAATTTGAATTTTCCTGGCTCTCCAGGATCCAGTGGGTATCTAATAACCTCATTCCCGGGCAAAGGAATCGAAGCAATGGGCGTCTTTGGTTCCTGAAAGAAGAAACAGAATAACTATTAGATTAACATTCAAATAATTGAGTTGTCCTTTTTATTATAATACTAAACTACTTGCTGAAAAAGCTACCGACCGACTCAATGACTGACCGACCAACTGACTCACTGACTGCCTGCCTGCTTGCCTGCCTAACTCAGTGATTGACCAACCAACCTACTAACTGGCTGACCGACCAACCAACTCAATGACTGACCAAGCAACTGACTCACTGACTGTCAACCTGCTTGCCTGCCTAACTCACTGATTGACCAACCGACCAACTAACTAACCGACCGACCGACCAACCGACTCAATGACTGACCAAGCAACTGACTTACTGACTGCCTGACTGCTTGCCTGCCAAACTCACTGACTACCTGACCGACCGACTCACTGACTGACCAAGCAGCAGATTCACTGACTGCCATATAATTTGGTTTTATCAACTGGGTTGATAATGTGAATTGGCCACCGTAAAGAGATTCAAGAGCTGACGTTTCGAGCGTTAGCCCTTCGTCGGAGCGAATCCACTGACTGCCAGCCTGCTTGCATGTCCAACCAACTGACTGACTGAGAAACAGACAAGTGACTGAGTGACCGACTCGCTGACTGACTGACTAACAGTTTAAACACAAAACACTGAACAGCCATCTACAAATATAATCTGTTTCTAACAGTCCAGTACGATTAGACACACAATGCCTGCATAATTTGGGGCACAATGCTACGTTAACTATAGATCACATTTTTCCACCGTCAATTGATAAAAGCTAGAAAATGGAGCGATTTAACACACACATTTGGTTTACTCACATTATTATCTCTGAAATAATACAACTGATCTCCTTTAAGTTCAAACCATCTTGATCTCACGTTTCTATATCGGCCGCCCTGTTTACGAAGCCAGCCACAGTGTTCCTATGGACAAAAACTAACTATTTTCAAGTGATCTGTCATGCATGCAAATTCAAAGCAGTAAATGTACATTGTCAAATGAGGTCTCAAAGTTTTCAAATCTTGGTTGATGTTAGGGATGCACCATTAAAAATGTGAAGGGGCGGGGGAGTCCAAAAAATCCTACACTGCAAATGAACCAGAATAAAACTTGTATGGTTTGAGAAAACTCTTGCACTCCTGCTGGTTGTGAAAAATATAACTTTCCAGAAAGTTATTCATGAGTTGCGAAACTTTGGAAAGCTCACTCGTTTGTTTTCCAAAGTTTTGTGACAAGTGAATAATAATCTGTACAAAGCACTTTCTATGCTGTAATTTGTTTAAATTATATATAACAAGTACTCAACCATTGTAAACTTAAAGCAATTTTTCTAGTCTATAATTAAACAGTTAAATGCAGCGCGAGGAAAACAAAGCTGCAAATGCATTCTGATGGCTTTCCAAGTAAGATCTCAGCAAAATTACGGCGGTGACAAGTTATCGTAAATAAGAACTTTATTTAAATGGCTAGCAGCCCCTATAATATCTAAATTTCAGTGGCAGGAATAGTGTTGCAGCCTAGGGTCCACTGTTTGTGTTGTTTGTTATTTTGTCTCACCTGAAGGGTGGTCCCCAATCAGGTGAGACAGTGTAAGAGCTGGGAGGTGACCCTCCAATAGATGTGAGCTTCAATGTCATAAATTTTTGGCTGAGATGATGGACACCCGTGACCATCCATTATCGTGCTTGGTTTCCACTGCTGTACAAAGAACTAATCCGTATAATCTCAGACCTTCTTCTCGACTATTCAATAATTTCATGAGAACTAAGAGATCAGAGAACATTTTTACTTTTAAATATTAGTCAGTTATGTAACCTATTGTTTAAGTAGTATAATAAATACATTGCTTCGAAAGCACTAATGTCAGCTTTAACCGCTTGTTAATTCAGTTATCTGCAAGAGAATGGAATAAACGATATTTATTTATTTATAAAACACACTGTGTTACTTTTTAAAAGAAAAACTTTTGCTATCAAATCGAGAAACGTCGCCATAAGTGAATCAACTACTGTAAATCGACTGGCGAATTTTTGAAAAAAAAAGATAATTGTGAATTACACAACCAAAAACAATTAAAAAATAATTACGACGTAAATCCACATTCAAAAGTGCACTATTTACTTTACCCTGTCGTTCCCAACAGTGCTTGAATTTTCTTAGAAAGTCCACAGTTGCGTTGTATCAAAGCCACATTGAAAGTCTTTCATTTCTTGGCTTTCCCTTATCGACATTTAGCTTGTCTTCGCTCCGCCTGAAGAATGATTTTATCATTTCCATATCATAACTGTGTTATTAAGGTTTTGCTTAGCATGTTTCTGATGGCTCACCTTTCCATAAAGTTATCCAAAGACAAAATTTGTAGCAAAAACATAAACTGCCTTTGAGAGCATGCAAACTTGCCGCTCGTTGTTTTCAAAACTTTGTTGGAAACCATTTGAATTCCCACGCTCTGACTGGTTAGGTCGTTCTACTCTGGATGCTGATCTTCACCCCAAAGGAACGCACCCTAATATACAGAATGACTATTCCTGTTTTTGATCTTGAGAAAACATTGTCCACTGCCTAAAGGGTAACTCATTGACTCCTAAACTGGCCATAACCGCCCGTGACCGACCTTGACCTTTGTTCCGCTTCTGGCGTCATCAGCTTTGGCCAAAATAGCAATCCCATTTACCCCAGTTCTGCAGGAGGGAAAGAGCTTTCCAATGATACCCAGATGATATTGATTGGACTAATGGAGCTTGAAATGTGCACGAAAACGCTTAGAAAACTAGGAGGAAAATAACTATTTCCCTCACTTACCCTTGGCTACTCCATGTTAAGTATTTCTCATCTCATTGATGCTTTCTTGGCAATTCTTGAACCGAAAGCAAGCCCAGAGAACGGAAAAGTCGTTATTAGGGTTGTCATGCAATGCTCCTCCCCACTAACGGCTGCTTAAACCCAAACCACATTCCTTTCCACGGATTAGCCAATCAAAACTTGGCTCAGGTATTCCTCAGTCATTCGCGCCAAAACTAATTGTCCAATCACAATTTGCGACCCATTCATGACAAGCTGCGCTTTCCCATAAATTAATTAGATTGAATGATGGTTGCTAAGTTCAATTTCCTGTTTTATTTGGCATTTGGTCTGGTGCATGTTTATAGTGGGGTTGTTTACGCTGTCTTCTGGTGAATCGCATTGCTCTGAAAACTGCTCAATTTGCACAGTTTTAGAAAAGAAAAGTCCTCTGATTGATGCCTTCTTTCGTCATAAATTTGAGCTATCCATCCACATGAAACTCGAAAATGCCACGATTGTTTCAAAAGAGGGATTTTTGACTTTTATATTTACCCACTGACTCCTAAACCGGCCGTAACCGGCTGTGACAGACCATGACCTTTGTTCTGCTTCTGACCTCATCAGCTTTGATCAAAATAACAATAGTTTGAATTTTTTAAAGGCCCGACGCACTTTGGTAGCCTATAAAGTGCTGATTGATATGGTCCAGTTTGTTTGATTGTGTGAGATAATGCGAAGGCAGGAAATTCAGCGAAGTGAACATCTATGGTTAAGGTCGCATTCGTTTGGGATATTCTGGAATAAAAATATATTCCGGAATATATTTCAGCTATGGAAATCCAGGTATTCCGGAATTGCTCCCAAACGAACGCTTACTCACATTATTCCAATTATTCTTATTCCGGGTTGATCCCAAATGAACGCGCCCTAAATGTTAATATATTCGAATTCTTCATTTTATTACCTTTTCGGTGATATATAGTTTGCTGGAGTTTTACCGAAAATACCGTGCTTACGAAAGATTTCCAGGAAGGCACCCCAAAAGGTTAGCAGTAAACTTATTAAATAAACACAAATAGGTCACCTCTTCAATGGGCTATTGCATTAATTTTTTGAACTCTACCCGTTGAGGAACAGTGGAATTCTTTTGGGGAAGAGGGGAAAAATTGTGGATTTCTCAAGGGGTAAGATTGGAATTAAGAGGAATTCTTAGGTGGGATCGGTAAAAAGTTATGGAATTTGTTAGGGGCAAAAACCCATAAATCCTTTGGAATTTGTCAGGGAGAAACACATTTCTAATGGCATTCCTTAGGGTCAGCACATTTTTAACAGATTTCTTCATGGGTTAAGGCAATTTTAGATGGATTTATTTAGGGGCGAGGACGTTTCCAAGGGATTTCTTTAGGGGTTAGACTGAAAGACCTATCCTCAACAGGGGGGGGGGGGGGGGGGGGTGTGGGTGCGGATTTTAAATGGCATAGCCCAATGCTCTTTAAATGTTCAGTTCTCAACACGTTTATAGCAAAATTTTCTAGAAACTAATATCATTTCGAAAAATAAACACAACCAACTGTGATTTGATCAGCAGATGACAAAAGCAGCTCAAGCAGCATGACTAATGTATTATTCACATAACCTGCGTTCACAATTTTTTGACATTCCATTTAGTTACTTTCCAAAACAAATCGGCCGTTCTGCTAGCGTGAAATAATACAAAAAGAAATATTACTTACTATTTTCTGCTTGTGACTTCTAGCTGGTGGTATGGGCTGCTTCTGCATACTGGCGCTATAACTACAAACTACATTCCTTGTGCGGGATATAAACAGCAAAACTGAGCAGCCATGTTGAAAAACGCCTCTCACATCCTGAGCCCTGGGATCTACTTTACCAACGAACGAATCACAAATCAGTTTGGAAATAACGCGCGAAAACTGACCACCGGAAGTTGGAGTTGCATATAATTATCGTTGAGGGTCGTAAAGAGGGGTCGATTAGCCCCCAACGAAAGTCGATTTAGCCCCCAACAGAATCAAACAAAGTTTACCATTTAACTCGACAAACTGTTTAATTTTGACATAATACCCGCTAAGCAACATTGAAAATTGTCCAACAGCGCCAACTGAATAAAAACATTACAAATCTCCGATTGATTTCGACTGCAAATATCGTCCCACATCGATGGCTTTGACACAGTTAAATTAGCTGCCTTCAAAACGTTAATTTCCCAGTGGCCATTTTTGTTTCTCTTATTCATGTGTTCGATTAGTTATTCATGGTCAATTATTGAACACCCATAGTAACACAGCTTGAATTTGAACGATCGATCACGCGTTTGACCTTTCACAGACACAAATGGCGTTTGCAATGTTAAATGAACTGCCTTTAATTTTTGATACTATTTAGTAAACATTCCCAGATATCTAGAGCCTTTTGGTTTATCTTGATGTGTTCGATTAGTTTTTCACCCAGTTTTCACATGTTGCAGGCGTAAAGCAACAAAGTCGAACGATCGATCACGCGTTTAACTTAAAAACTTTTCACAGACACAAACGCGTACGGCTTTTACAATGTTAAATAAATTGCCTTTGATGATATTCAGTAAACATTCCCAGGGATTAAGAGCCATTTTTGGTTTATCGAAATGTGCTCGATTAGTTTCTTCATCCATTTTTCACATGTTACAAGCGCATAGCAACAAAGCCTGTATTCGAACGATCGATCACGTGTTTGACTTAAACACCATGGAACTGTCTTTGATACTATTTAGTAAACATTTCCAGAGATGAAGAGAAATTTTGAGGGGGCGAATAGGGGTACACGAATCCGCCAATCCGTGCTATTTTTTTGGCCAAATCCGTCAATCCGCCACTATGTTCGTTCAAATCCGCATTCGCATTCCTTGAAAACTTTCTTTGTAATAGAGGGGGTAAGTTTCTAAAGAAACTGTGGTGCTGCGTCGGTGGGAAGTATAACAATTAACATTTAACGATTTTTGGCCAAATCCGTCAATCCGCCACTATGTTCGTTCAAATCCGCATTCGCATTCCTTGAAAACTTTCTTTGTAATAGAGGGGGTAGGTTTCTAAAGAAACTGTGGTGCTGCGTCGGTGGGAAGTATAACAATATAATTTGGTTTTATCAACTGGGTTGATAATGTCAATTGGCCACCGTAAAGAGATTCAAGAGCTGACGTTTCGAGCGTTACCCTTCGTCGGAGCGAATCCAATTCCGATTCGCTCCGACGAAGGGCTAACGCTCGAAACGTTGAAACTCTTTACGGTGGCCAATTCACATTATCAACCCAGTTGATAAAACCAAATTATATTTCTTTGTAATAGTTTCACTGAAAGGGCAGTAGATGTTGTTTTCGGTGAAAAAATTTCAAGAGGTTTCGTTTCATTGCCCTTTTTGCGGCAATTCTAATGTAAAGCGGTGGTTTGGCTCTCGTGCAAACAGAAAATGGACAAAACGATAACATTGAGACCAAGACTGAAGACACGCCAAGGTCACGAAACGAACTTCAAGGCATGCAGAGTCCGGAATCCGAGCTAAAATTATCAGCTAATCCGTGATCCACTGCATTATCCGAATCCGCGAATCCGCTTAATTTTTCGCTGAAATCCGCAATCCGTGTACTTTTTAAGGCTAAATCCGTTGATCCGCGAACCTATTCACTCCCCTCCATTTTGGTTTATCTAAATGTGTTCGATTGCACGCGGATAGTAACAAAGCCTGTGTTTGAACGATCGATCACACGTTTGACATAAGGCCTTACACAATAACATTGGGATGGCGTGTTGGACGGCGGGCAAATTTAAAAAGTTTTTGCTTATTTTTGTAAATAGGTTTTTCATGAATAAATGCTTGGTACTATTGTTTATTGTTCTCACCTCACTTTACATGTAATTAGAATATGGATACCATAAAACTGCACCCCCTTTAGCATTTCTGGACATCAAAGTTTCTATTGAAGGCAACGGTTTATGCACCAGTGTGAACTACAAACCCACAGATTCTCATAGTTATTTGTTGTATATGTTGTGGTTTAATTTTATCTTTGGTTTAAAATTTTTTAGCCCAGTTTGGTTTTCATTTCTCATTGTCTTATGTTGATTAGCATAATCTGAAACAAAGGGAAATCAAACTCAAACTGGTTTAAAAACTTTTAAACCAAGGATAAATTTAAACCACAACGTATACATCTTCACATCCATCACATGTCAATTCCATTCCTTATTCTCAGTTTCTCAAACTTCGCCGTCTTTGTAGTGACGACTCTGAGTTTTCCTTAAAATCAGAGGAAATGTGCAATTTCTTCGACAAAAGCGGCTATCCTGCTTCTGTTGTTCAAGCAGGCCATCACCACGCCCAACAAATTGATCGACAGTCAGCACTACAAACGTCACAGAGAGAAAACAACGATAGAATTCCATTCACCCTCACATTTCACCCTCACAACCACGTAGTAAAATCCATCATTCTCAAAAACTTTAAATTAATTCAAAATGATCCCGATACTGGTAGAATCTTTTCGCAACCTCCATTAATTTCATTCAAACGCGACAAAAACATGGTAACTTTTTAGTCAGAAGTGCATTCCAATTGTAAACAAGTGTTCAACCCGGAACTTTTAAATGCGCTCTCAAACGATGCAAAACATGCCCTTTCATTCACAACGTTGACAAAATATCGGGGCCCAAGCGATCTATCAAGATCACTGATCATTTCACCTGTACCTCAGCCAATGTCATCTACTGCATAACTTGCACTCTTTGCAAAAAGTTAAACATCGGCGAAAAAGGGAGACGATTAGGCGACCGATTCCGAGACGTAGAGAAAGACGACAAAAATGCATCTAAACCGGTCGCGAGACACTTCAATCTCCCAAATCATTCTAAGCAACATATGGCATTCTGCGGCCTTTCCCTTCACCAAGGAAGCACGGAAAGTCGCAAAACTCTAGAACAAAAATTTATTTTTCAAATCGGCACTCTTAATCCTCACGGTATCAACGAACGCTTTTTATTCAACTAATTTATTCCGTTGTTTTCACGTTAACAGGCACTAACTAATAGCGAAGCTCTATCTTTCTGTATATAAACCACACACGACCCACAATTCCTTGATTCGCTCCGACGAAGGGCTAACGCTCGAAACATCAGCTCTCGAATCTCTTTACGCATGTATTCGCTCCGACGAAGGGCTAACGCTCGAAACGTCAGCTCTTGAACCTCTTTACGGTGGCCAATTCACATTATCAACCCAGTTGATAAAATTATATTGTTATACTTCCCACCGACGCAGCACCACAGTTTCTTTAGAAACTTACCCCCTCTTTACGGTGGCCAATTTACATTATCAACCCAGTTGATAAAACCAAATTATATTGTTAAACGTGAAGAAGGCTGGTCTGGCTGCCGAAATATTTTTTTTAAAATATACTACATTGTGTCAGCCTTCAGAGCCTTGCAGAAGTCTTTGACTTATCCTTGGCCATTTGCTTTTCAAGTTTGGCTCATTAAATCTCCTGTGAGATCCAACGCAGATCTTCGTCCACGGCTTTTACAGTTTAGTTAGTTTGTTTCAAAGACACAAGCTTTGTTGTACGAAGCGTGGGCATCTGTGCGTGAGTAAGCGCGTCAAATTGAGACCAATAATAAAAGCGAGGCAAATGTCCATAACCTGCAAATGGATAGCATGGGATTAGGCTTACGTTCTCCTAACGTCGTACGCAAACATATTGAAATAATATGTAACAAGTTACTAGTAAGGTAACTTGTTATTATTAAATTTATTGATTGACTCCTGATGTGTCCACTGAAATCATGACAAAAAATTATCGTTTTATCAGACAGTATGTGCTTATAATCTCCTCTACAAATGTGTTCCACACTATGCATCGGACTATTGATTCGATTTGGACCTGCCATTTTGATTGCCCACTGCCGTTCTTATGACAAGAAACCATGAATTTCAGATCTTTCCTGTTTTCAAGACGATTATTGCAAAGTGCAGCGCTGCAATACCAACGTCCGCCATATTTTTATTGGGCCCCTTTAGCCTCGCTTTCATGTGACTAATGAGCTGTTCATGTGGAATATTGACGTTATTTTTTGTCCAATAGCAAAGTTTCAGTGGCACTGATTCTTTCCATCTTCCCTTTTCGTCTTTTTTAACTGTTGTTTCTCCTATTGATCCTTTTGGCCGGCGAGTGCCATCGACAAGAGCATCAAACGTTCTTGGGTAACGTGGCTGTCAACACTTAAAATTCAAGGTGATTTCAAAATAAGTGGTTATATATAGTTTTACAGTGTAACATACCCTGATACAGGAAACTCTACCCTGGAAATAACTAATATCTTGCTGCCAAAAATCATCCAAATAAAATATAAAATCATTTTGAGCTGGTGTTAAACGGGTGGCGAAACTGAAAGAAAGATTTCTTGGCTTGAAGCACGAGCCAGAAGAAAATTCAAATGACTCAAAATGGCCGGTATGACCTGGTTGGTATGATGTAAGACAGAATACCCGTATTACCTACCGACACTTGGATGACATTAAACCAACCGACATACATCTGTCCGTGGTTTGTAGACACGTTTTAGAACTGAAGCTAATTTGAAAGCAAAAATCTCGGCCTGACCTAACAACGTTGCCGCAATATAGTATTTATAGAATCGAAACAAAAAAATATCACTGCAGACAAATGCTGTGAATTTACTTGCTCGCTTTTCGACTTTGTGCAAATAAAAATTTTTGCATGTTCTATTCTTTGTCATATGAATAGCCTGTGGGCGGTGGGGTCATGTGAAGGGGCTGCGCGCCGGAAAATAGCCCCTCGAGACATGAGCCTGTTCGCAGCCTATCACCAGGGCTCACTTTCAAAATGAGGGGCTGGGGACGTGGGAAGGGAAGCAGGGAATCGGCGTGCAGAGAACCAATAATTATAAACGCGTATTTTGTGTTTGATAGGATTACTGACCGTCTAATTTACATAATTCAAAATCACAATATTGCTTCAAATGTCTATGAAGTAAAAAAAACTTAGGCATATCTGAAAGCCCTTTCAAAATGAGGTTGAATAGCGCTTACCTTTTTGTGACATCTTCTTTCGTTCCAGAGATATTCACGATTGTGTATTATTCAAATTAGATAACTGATGACGTCATTAGTGGTTTCAGTATGGGGTAAAATCATAAAATGAAGAATATCTCTGCCTATAATACGGCAATGCAGTTGATACTTGCACCCTACAAAATACACCACATGGTGCCTATTTCGATGTTGCTATGGCAACACTCTTGGTTCCACTCTTTCTTCTTTGATCGCATTATTGCAATTTGTAGCTCTGAAAGAAGACGTGCACGTTCCTGTTTGAAACAAACATGATTTCCACACTTTACTTGGTCTCCTTATCGCCATTTAGGGAGTGGATGATGTTTGGTAAAGATCAAAAACAATAATTGTCACTTCATATAGAGAGATCTGGAACCAATGCCATAGCAACATCAAAATAAGCACCATGAGGTGTATTTATTTTTATATTTCATCTGCATTGCTTTATTATTTGCATAGATATTCTTCATTTTCTGTTTTGACTCCCATACTGAAACCACTGATGACGTAATCAGTTATCTAATTTGCATAATACAAAATCGTGAATATCTCTGAAACAAAAGAAAATATTACAAAAAGGTAAACACCATTCTTCATCATTTTGAAAGGGCTTATGTTTACTTCATAGGCACCTTAAAGTGCACATCTCTTGAACGAAAGAAGATATCACACAATAAAACGTACAATAAGCAATATTGTGATATTAAGAATGTTACTGGTTGGGCTTCCTTTAAAATCGATTCAACAGCAAACAAATTCAAACGTTTATTTTTCCATTATACATCGGAATTGTTTTGTATTCATGATTAAACTCGTACAACAAGATAGAAATGATTAAAGTACAATCACTAAAGAACGTTTACTATCTAACCCTCAAGAGAAAAGAAAGATACCTTGTTGGTAGCCTATTCTCAGCTCACAGTAGTTGGGGGTAAGCGAGGGAAAAACCTCGCTCGCCCCCAACTACCGGGAGCCTGGAACAGGCTACTTGTTGCTTGGCAACAAGTAAGACCTCCGGAAAGGGATATGGAAACGCAATCTTGACGGAACCTCACATTATTTCTCCTGACCTGATCAAGAGCTTCGAGAGGATGATCTTAAAGACGGATTCACACTTAATAGTTTCGTGGCATGCTTTGACATGATTAGCTACTTATGATCGAGGCTCTGACCTCGCTTCCTCGACCAAGCAAAAAAGGAGCCAGGACGAAAGTCAAACAGTAGACCACGTCAGTCAAAGGGACCAATAAAGCCTTCATAAAGCCTAACTCTGAACTAGCCAATTTCTATGTGGAATCTTTCTCCTTGGTCATCCCCTCTTGCCAGTTTGAACACGTTAATAATTATCGGTCAATACAGTTGGGTAGTTGGTAAAACTAACACACACCAGCTGTCAATTGGTTAATACATTTTACCGTGCTTATGAAATGAAATAATTTTCCCCTTGAGCGAACGTTTCTCACTCTTGAATTGTGACAACGAAAAAATAAAATGTTAAAAAACTCAAAGGGTGCTCATTCAACACTTCACAAATGCTGTGTTCAGGTATGTTTTGGTTCCAAAGTTGTCACAATTCCCAGGGAATGACGCCATGCCACGTGCTCTTAAGACACAATAACGGGGTCGTATTTTAGCCGACTCTCTGAGACTGTCTTCATCTCACGTCGCGGCCCGGCAAATAAGTAAATGACGTTGAACAAAATATTGGTAAAACGGAGAATACATGATTTAATTCAACAACCCAACAAATAGATATACAGGTTTGAAAACATTCTGTTTGGAGTATACTAAACGACATAAATGCCATTTTTAATTTGCTAGGTGCAAATGTATAATATATATGGAATAAAACATGGATGCGCGGAGATATGAAATTCCTCTTCTTCGTGTGTTCAACTCGCTATCTTAATGTAAATAGTTCGTTATCCCTCCTGCATACTCATTAGCATTTAGTTATGGGAAAGTCACCCCAGACGAGCAAGCTCGCTGGGGAAAACATGAAGAGTGCCAATAGAGTAAACAGAGGGCCAGGGGTGGGTGGGTGGGTCGATTCCAACCAAAGTTAGGCCAAACTGACAACTATGAATAATTAACTCATGCTTATAATACGCACGAGGGCTAATGAATATTAATGAAGTATGAATAGTTCATTATCCCTCCTGCATACTCATTAGCATTTAGTTATGGGAAAGTCACCCCAGACTGCGCCTCACTATCGCCGAGGAATTCGCTGGCTTATCCCCATAACCAAAATAAATCCCCAACCTTACCCATCCTTAACGAAAATCACCCTAATTTCCAACCCTCACTAATATGTGAACATGACTATAAAAGATGCGAACACATATAAAATCATTTCTACAGAGCTAACTGGACAGGACACCCATAAACGAATTAGTGAAAACTGAAATAACACATTCAAGCTGAAGAAAACATTCCAGTAAATATTTACTGAAGTTATCTCTAACAAAACAAGAAAACCAAACTGTAACAACGCTCAAGTTTGAGAAAATCAGGCATAGTCAAGCTTTACACCTTGAAACATGCATTCAGTGTATATATATTGACACAATATCAGAAAGAAACTAAGCCTAATGTTTAGAAAGCAAAGGTAAAACCTTGCAGGTCATTATACTGCTTGTAAACGTTTGTTAAATCCACCTCCAACGAAGACATGGTATCCGCTGCTCCACCAAGGCCAAGAACCTGATTCAACTTAATGTAATGACGTGCTGTCGACGAGGACTTCCATCCCACGTGATCCATGATCGTATCGAGCTTCGCCCCGGAAATAGCCAACGAAATTGCACAACCACTCCTTAGACCATGTAAGGTAACGTTCCGATTAACAAAAGGTGGAATCCGGCGAACATACGTCGAGAGCCGTGCCTGAGCGGTAGCCGACTCAAAAGGTGCTGGCAAAATTTCACCAGATGGGTTGAGGGGTCTAAACAAATATCCTTGTCGGACAGAAATTTTTAACAGGTTGCATACAGCAATGTAAACTTCCACTGCAGTAACTGGGCAAATAGTAGAGTCTGGATGACGCTTGAGGGCAAAAACGTTCGAGGTTCCGTCTCGGAGGGACTTAGTTAATGTATGGTTAAAGAGTAGAGCCTTCTTTTCCGGGAAATAAAGAATCTCCTTTGTTTTCACTCGACCAAGATCTCCAGCTCTGTCACCACTAAAAAATTGTACCTTAAAAAAGGCCTGATCCCTTGCCAAAACAAATAACTGCACCGAAGAGCGAACATGTATGTTCAAGCGCTTGGTTATTTCTGACGATAAAAGCGCCAAATCCTGCAAAAAAAAAAGGTTCAGCCTGTTTCTGCACGACTCTTGCACCGAGCTGTTCCTCCCTGACAGCTGATAAATAGGACTTAACCAATGGTGAAGCTGCAGGGTTGGCAATCCCCGGAAAAAGACTATCTGTTGCTGATCTCCCATACTTATTAAACATAGCCCTCAGTTTTCCAATAATCGAGTCAACGGAGCCATATGCTAAACGCTTAGGGCAAACACAAGAAGAAACCCTGTTCTCGCCAAAGAACGAGCAAGTATCCATGTGTACCACTGTTTTGCCAAAATTATCTTTCCAGATCAAAAAGTCTACTACGTCGTCTGGTATAGCCGAACAAATGTCCCTCTTAGAGGTGGTTTCCAGGAACTGTAAAAACTCCATCTCTAAAGCACTTCTCCGTTTTTGATAAGGAGTAGCCTGCTGCTTAGCAACCAAAACTTTCTTCCGCTCCCTTATAGAACGCAAATCGATAGGGGCCTTGAGGCTCCTCAAAGTTTTATATGATCTCGTCTGACGCTGGTAACCACATCTCTGACAATAACGGAAGTCAAAGTCGTTGGGCTTGGAACAAGCCGGACATGACACCGATGGCTGAAAAAGTCTGGGCACCAACGGCAAAGACTGAAAGAGAGAAAAAAAAAAAGAAAATAGTTCCTCCTGTTAAGTTGTTACGACATGCTCTTTCCCATCCTAAATGCCAAGAGGCTATATGGAGAGGAGCCAGGTCTAAATCCATCCTTCGACGGAAGAAGAAGCGCATCCAGTGATCCCTTCTCGGCCACCAAAACATTGTTGCTGGACACCGCATTTAACAACGGCCACCAGCCGGGTAATGGGGACATCAATGGTACCACCACCGTAACAACCACATCCACCGATACGAGGAAACGCAAAAGAGGACCAATCAATGCAAATGGCGGGAAAACGTAGGCGTTGACGCGGTCACCATCACACACAGAGGGGTCTTGGTTAAAAACATTAACACCCGATGATCCTGGCGTAGGGTAGGGCGTAAAGTGCTTTAACGGGTTTCCACTCCAGTCACGTTGAACGTTGGAATCCAACGACATCATATCAAGATCATGGCCATTAATTCCACCAAAACTACGCTGGACGATTTCCCAAGACCTCGGAGAAAGCATGGCATCGGAGCGAGACAATCTTCTGGAAAACCAATCTGCCTCGTTCAAGTGAGAAGGAACAAAAGACATTTCCAGGGACATGTTCCTATCCACCAAGAACTGGAAAATCAATTGCGAGATCTGAGTTAACTTCCTAGAGCGTGGCCCACGGCCGGACCAAGCGTGGAGAACAACCATGCTGTCTACCTGAGCATCAATCCTGCAATCAGAAACGCTTTCAGGAAGTGACTGTAATCCCTTGAGGACGGCCCACATCTCCTTCACATTAATATGCTCATTTCGAACAGTTTCTTCCCAGTAATCACCCACAGAAACTGTCCCGGAAGGGAGGTGAATTCGAACTCCCCAACGGAAGGACGAAGAATCTGACGTCAAAGAGATAGCTACGTGCCGTTCACTCCTCCACCGAATCGCCTTTTCCCAACTATCAAGGAACCTCCAAAACATGATTTCCTCTCTCAAATTCGGAGAGAAATTCACCTCACCACCTCCGGAAGCCTTCGAGATTGACGCCGCCATTTCTCTGATGTAAAATTTAGTCGCTGGGAAAGCCAAGGAGAATGAATTGCACTTTCCCATTAGCCTCTGTAAAGACTTCAAGTGGATAGTAGATTCACGCAAAAGTATCTGCTCACGTAGCTGAGCAAACCTCATCTTCTTATCTTCAGGGATGCAAAAGGCCTGGGCTACAGAATCCACTATCATGCCTAAATAACAAATCCTAGTTACAGGCACAAGAACACATTTGGAGAGGCCCAAAAAATAACCCAGGTTTACCAGAACCGAACAGACTATATACAAAGCCGCCACCGCAGATTGATAGCTGTATTCCGACGTCCTCTCCGACAATGGGCGTGACCAAAACCCCTTCACAACAAACAGTTCCCCATTCAAACGGTCATCAATATACAGAGAACATGCGACCCCCAAACTCCTGAAAAAATTTGTCGGACCCAAACCCACAGTCTGGTAAACAAACGGAGAATTTTTCCAACCAAAAGGAAGCGTAACTCCAACGAGCCACCACCCCAGCCACTCAATACCAAAAAACTGCTGAGAACTAGTAGAAAGCAAAATATGGTCATAACCAGACTTGTCATCAATCTTACTCATGTAGGAGTTGGGATACACGAAGCGAGGCACCCCAACCAACGTTTCCAGTGAAAAGGGAGTGTCTGCCATCCACAAATTTCAAAACCGGGCATCAATGCATAACCTTGGCTTTTGCGGTTCAATCGTCATAGGAAGGACGAGATGGGGCGGCGGCACTTCACCCACTTTACCCCAAACACGGATCGCCCCTGTTTCAATACGCTGTAAAATTGTTTCCGTAACAAACCTCGAAAACTGTTTGCAGGAGTAGTGATTCTTGAAAATCATAGTAGGGGGTTCCGCACTCTCATACTTTATGCCCATAAATGATCCCTTAAAGGGCTTCATGAACTTCTTGACATCCACCCCATGCTCCAACCATTCCAGGACATCCTTCGCAGGTTCGTACCCGGCCAAAATTTCTTCCCAGAGTTCGATTCAAGTGCGAAGTTGACCCGAACGAAAGGAGTCCGGATCACGAAACGACAGATCCCGTAAGTTGGGAGTTTTCCCCGCAACAATGCCTTGAACATGGGTTAAACAAGCGTCTTCTGAAGTCATTTTCTCCGAACTCGGATTACCCTCCCAGGATAACCATCGGATTTTGCCATGCTTGCTTCTTTCCTCCGCCTCTAACGGCATAAAGGTCATCGTATCCCCCTTGAGACGTTTTGACTTAGGCTAAAACCAAAACACCAAAAAAAAAAAAAAAAAAAGAGAATCAAAAAGACGTACTTAAATGGAGACTGCACATCCGAGTTCGGAGAAAATGACCACCGTAGCCCGAGTAATCGGGCTCAAGGGCATTGCCTAAAGGCAAAACGCTTTTGGGGTCATTCTCCCAACCTCGAGACCACAGGCCAAAAGAAAAAAATAAAACACATATTTAATAGTGTCTTTACACTTTATTATTGTCAATACAAATATCAAGACAATCCAGATTTCCATTCCAGAACAGGAAAACTTCCAATGATTTCACAATCTTAACGTTTATCTGGGCAAGAGCGCGAAATATGACCCGCCTTTCCACACACCCAGCACTTTCTCGCCGAAGGCGGCCTGGGGCTGTAATTGGAGCCACGCTTTTGGTATGGAGCTGGAGGCCTGCGCGTCCGTCCAGTGAACGAAGGTTGACTTACTGCCGCGTGCTGCTTAGTTGCCTTGGAAATAACCTTTGCCACCTCGGCCTCATCCTTAGACGCCACCAACTTTATTAACACCTGTTGAAGGCACGGGTTGCCTAATAAAGGACGACACTGCCTCAGCACTATTTCAAATCGTAAAGCTCTTTCATCCTTTCTTTCCTTGGTGACATTAACCACTTCATCCAGGGCGGCGATCGCCGCATATGGATCAAAAAGAGCGGCTGGGCGCGAGATCACCATTTGGAGAGTAGACAGCGCGCACTCGATTGCCGATGAATCGATTTTCCTCTTCCACTCATCCAACTCCTTCTTGAGTGAACTGACCGTTGTGTTCGGGACCTAACAAAAGGAGAAAACGCCATATAACTCCTTGATATCCTTAAGCCAGTCCCTACTTTGCACTGAGACTGTATCCTTCGAAATCACATATCCTATTCCTTTAAATTTATTATTTCACACCCTGATGCAATTCCAAATTCATAACATAAAATTACAACGAACCTTCGCATAAGTTCTCACAACACGTAAAATAAAGCACACGGCCACCAAGTGACCTACCTAGCGAAATAACCTCCTCTCCTCCACGAGGTCTGATTGAAATGGATCTAACTCCTTCTATTCCCACGACACAAGGCATCTTTTTTATTTTATTTTTCCCTTATTTTTCATTCACGCCACCACATGAATCAGAGCTTACACTCAGCTCAATCGGCCGATGACGTTGTTTTTTTTTTTTTTCACGCCAGAAAAAAAAAACACAGAACAGACGCCCTGTTCATCGGTCCTCGACCGTTTTCTTTTGCTTTTTTATTACTTTCTATCGCGCCACCTCGTGGCTCAGAGCAT
The DNA here is from genome assembly GCA_947652115.1 of Blastomussa wellsi. Lineage (NCBI taxonomy): Eukaryota > Metazoa > Cnidaria > Anthozoa > Scleractinia > Plerogyridae > Blastomussa > Blastomussa wellsi. The sequence continues at coordinate 13,943,810 of OX393568.1, read as the reverse complement.
ACCCACTGCTCAAATGGTCCTCGACCATCTTTCTTCCTTTTTTTTTTCCCATGCCACCTCGTGGCTCAGAGCAGACACACTGCTCAATCGGTCCTCGACCATTTTCCTTCCTTTTTTTTTTTTTCCACGCCACCTCGTGGCTCAGAGCAAACACGCTGCTCAATCGGTCCTCGACCGTTTTTCCCTTTATTACGCCACCTCGTGGCTCAGAGCAGACATGCTGCACAATCGCTCCTAACCATTTTTTTTAATAATTATCCATTATTATTTCCCTTTGACGCCACCTCGTGGCTCAGAACAGAAACAAACCCTGGCCTAGACCACACGCCCCGCGCCCTTCCCAAGGGACAAGTAAGAAAAAAGGTGTCAATGGCATAGCTAATTTTTCCCGTCCCGAACAAAAAATAAGAAACAGCTCCCAAATATTGCAAACCCTAATTCATAAGTATAAACGAGAGCAACAGCAGAAAAAACACAATATAGAACAACAACCTATCCCCCAACATTTGAGGAACCGAACCGCGGCGAGTCCAAAGGAATAAATTAACAATCATGTGCTTGAAGCACGAAAATTAAAACCGGCTCCCGAGAAACCGGAAAGAAGCATAAACAAGAAAATGCAACGTGATGCAACCAAAAGAAAAAAATACCGACAAACCCCAGCTATAAGGTACGAAACTAAAAAGGAAAACATTGCAGCGGACATATACCTCAAGGCTCACCGACGAATTATCCGGCACATTCGTCCCCGCGGCGTTTCCCAGTGAAGAACTTTGGAGCACATTTTCACCGCTCGCAGTTGTTCCCGAAGTTGTACCGGCACCAGCCTGAGATAAAGACGAAGACGGCGGAGTGGTTTGCTGAACATAACCTTGAAGAGGTTGCAAAACTCGCTGAGCGCTCGACGGGTCGTTCACGTTAGACGGACGCTCCGGTTCGGTCATCTTGACACGATTCCAACCAAAGTTAGGCAAAACTGACAACTATGAATAATTAACTCATGCTTATAATACGCACGAGGGCTAATGAATATTAATGAAGTATGAATAGCAATATTAATGGTAAATTACATAAAAGAATATTCACGACATTATAAAACATAACAGGCTGTTTGGTAAATATTTTAGGGGTACAAATACATTAAACTTAACATGGTGGCTAGAAATATAATTCAACTGAAATATAGCATTTCGGCTATTTCCAAAAATTCTTCTGGCAAGTCCAGATACTAATACAGCGAGGACACTCGACCCGTGAACACTTAACCATTTTTGTACATTTCTTATCGTTATGCAATCATAGCGCTTCATCTAAACAGAAGAATTAGCATTTGTAAGTGCTGAAAAATGTAATTTCTTACGGTTGAGCGTGCGAATTTGACACAAATGGATATTTCTACGGCACGAGAACAGAAGGGTCTGGATACGATTGGTGCAAGGCATGATGGGTATTAGGTTGTCTAAAAACAATTATTCCATGAGCCCGCGTTGGATATGAAGTGCACGTGATAAAATAACCAACGAGCGCGTAGCGCGAGTTGGTTATAATCACTTCATATCCAACAAGGGCGAATGGAATAATTGTTTTAGTAAATTCTCAAACCGGGTTTTGCCGCCGATTTTTATTTCCACAATTTTACAAAGCGTCCGGAAAGAGCATACAACTTTAAATTTGGCGCACTATTTTCCATATGACGTAAAACTCCGACTATTGGCTCATAGTCGGAGTTTTTTAGCCAATCAAAAAGCTAGAAATGCAATAGTCGGAGCTGAGAATATACTAAAAAGTGTTAGTTCGTCACGTGGTGAGCCATTCTAGGCCTGCACCAGTCCGTGTAACTTTTGTGTCCTTTAATATATCATTATTGTTTTGTAACTAGAGACCCTTTAGGCCCCGGAGAGATCGCGGCACTGCATTGGTTCAGGGAATACGTTTCCAGTTTTTGTCCCTCACGGGGGTTTTTTGGTTTTCGTATCCGGCGGTGTCAAAGGGAATCGCTTTTCTGTAGGTAACTAGTTAATGTTACAGTTTCGCGTGCATGTGGTTCATGCCTGCTGCTGGTGCGATGCCAAAAGAAACCAAAATAAACCTAATGGATTGCATTTGTATGTGTAGTGAAGTTGAAATCACTGATCCTTTGGTCTATATCGAGAGCTCTCATTGAGTTATCAGAAAAAGGTGTTCATAATTCGAGTATCCGCACTGTAATGGTCCATTTAATAAAAGGATATGAAGTATACTGGTAAAACATCACGGGGTGTCTAATATTTGTTTTTCAATATTAAAAAGCTTCAGAACTGAAGTGACTACTCAGGCTACATATGACTTACCGACGTAAAGCAACCTGAAACGAGCCAAACTTGGCGTGATAAACGACATTAGGTATGTTTGGCCAACGGGTCGCTTATCCGTTGGGGGGAGGGGGTAATCGCAGTATACAAGACGGGGGGACATATAGGATAGGATAGGATAGGATAGGATAGGATAACTTTATTTAAACACGGTAAACTCATCAGTCGCAACTATGAAAACCTAATTATATACAGAATATTTGTTTGGATTGAAAATTTACACGCTAGGTAAATTTTGCGGACACCCCGTCATGTATAATTCGAATCCCCCCCCCCCCCCCCCCGCTGAGGTCGCTTGAGATGTTTCTTGCACTCGTAAAATGGCAATAACAATTGTGTTGTTTTGTTGGGGGCGCGCTACCAGAGGAGGACGTCTGAAATTCAGGCGCCGATAGTGAGATGTCATTTAATCATTTCACAGTTATTTCAGTAAAAGATGATGAGGAAATTTGATTTAAAACTTTCCATACGAAAAACATTGAAAAAAAGGTAACTCAAACTCAACTCAACTTCTAACTCGGTAAATAGCCGATCCCTCTAGCAATAGCTCGCTCACAATAGCTTGGCTATCTGCGAGCATGATGCGAGCTACTGGGGTCTGGATACAATCACATTACTGTACGTTACTCTACCAACAAAGTAGCGTACTAAAACTAATACAATATTCCTCGCGTGCACGTTTCATGTCCACTGTCTCACAGTTCATTTTTTATGGCGTGGCTTACCTAAGCCCAAAACGTCTGTGGTCACCAAATCAAACAACTAATTTGCTGATATATATCATAGTGCAATTGAAAAATCAACAATTACGTCTGAAGAAAACAATGTATCCGAAGCTTTTCTCTTCAGATTTGTCTTGATTATTCTTTTAACAGTTATCCGAAGGTTTTCTCTTCAAATTTGTCTTGACTATTAGTGATAAATAAAATAAATATTGATGCATTTCTTATATAAGCATTAACAGTTGCTTAAAAAAGAGTAGGGGGTAAAAAGCCAGGGAGACGTGGATACCATTGGTCGGGCGGGAGATGAGGGGGGGAGGGGGGTGAGAGGGAGGGGAGAATGGAGTTGGAGCCAAGAGTTGAGGATAGCAAAGGACAACAACACTCGCGTTCAGTGATCACTGGTGCGGACACGCACCAACAGGAAACCAGATTTCATTATGAAAATTGCATATTTGGTTAACACCCGAAAACAAATGCTATGGCAGATGAGATATTCGAGGTGTTTCGCTACAAAAATTACTTTTTAGACAGAAGAATCGCATTGCCAGTATGCTGGCAATACTCATACCAAAGTGGCGTAATAAAAATAGTGTTCTGTAAAACAAATAAAAATCACGCAAATACAAACTATCTAAACGAAGTTTGTGTTATACTGCATCGGTACATAACGAAGGACATACCCAAACCACTTGATATCTTGGGTGAAATGTTCAACGTTTTTTTAAAGTAAGAATTAATTATTTGGCGTTTGCATTTGCGCGGTAACAAGAGCGTAGTAGAATCCTTTGAGAGCCAACAGGTCTTGGTGTGTGCCCTGCTCTACCACGCGCCCGTGATGAATGACAGCTATGATGTCAGCGTTCTGCACCGTGGACAAGCGATGTGCAATGATGATGGCCGTGCGTCCCTCACTGGCGGCATCCAACGCTTGCTGGACAACCTGTTTGGCAAGAAAGAAACCTGTTATTAGTCGCACTTCCAGTTGTACAGTAGAACCCAAAACCAGCATATAAAAACGTAGTGATTTAGAACCTGTTAGCCTCAAATTTTACACTTTACTTTTCACCGATTTTTTTCCTAGTTTAAGCGGGCACACATTTGTGTGCATTCGAAACGCCGCGCCACACGTTTTGTCTTCAATGCTCGAGAAACTGAACTGGCCATTGTTGAGGGATAGAAAATGATCGGCATATTTGCCGCATAGCAATGATCTGACAATGTTCTTTTTACCATAACTACAGAAATTCTCGCGCGCCCATTGGCTAACATTTACGATCGAAAAATACATCGAAAGATAAAAACATTATCACGTAGTATGACGCGATCAAGCGAGCCTTACTTAATCTGCAGAGGGAAAACACCAAAGTTTGACGTGAAACTCGTTGAAAGGGATCGTTTATTTTTGCCGTGTTCTACCGAGACCCCGCGAGTGGACTGAACTTTGTATTAATTCATCTGGTTTTCGAGAATTTCCGAAGGAGTAAAGGCCTAGGTTAGTTGTTACAATTCTGTTTCTACATTTCGGTTTTGAGGTACTTTACGTTCTTTGAAGTTTGTGATTCTCTAGGTTACAAATCGTTTTTAGAATTTCAGGTTCGCTCACACTTTTACTTCGTGGAAGCGAGTCTTCGCTTAATCATTTCAGCTTTGTTTTGTTACGGTAAAAACAAATGGACGTGAGCTTGTTGTGGTACGATCCTGTAAACGACTACGAAGTTCTTCATCACATTGCCAAATTTGGAGCAGGCTCACGAGGCCATCGATTACAGCATGTACCACAACAAGCTAACGTCCATTTGTTAAATAAAACCAACAATGCTCTCGTAATTAATGTATCCTCAGTCCCCCTCCCTCCCCCCCCCGAAATAACACCAAGATTCTCTAACATCAGGCAGTCAAATGATTTAACTTTGTTCAGTTATCCCAGACAGTTAACGCTTTAAACACCGGTTTTTTCCCCGAACAATTCCAGAATGGAATCGCCTTCTTCTACCGGTCGTCGACCACTCTGGCTCCATGTTTCACTTCAAGGCCTTTTTGAGTCAAAGTGATTTTGTGTAATATTATTTGTATCGTATTATGTATGTATACGTAAGTTGACTGTGGCAAACTGCCGCTGCAAATTGCCGGATTAGTCCTCGCAGTATAGGTAATTATATTTTATGCCAATTGAACATAAAGATTATAAGTTAGCTGAGTTTAGGAGGTAAAGCGTTTCACCTTTTCGCTCTCTGTATCTAAAGCAGAAGTAGCCTCATCAAGAAGCAGGATTCGTGGATTACGAACCAACGCTCTAGCAATGGCTATTCTTTGCTTCTGTCCTCCGGAGATCAGAGTTCCTTTGTCTCCTACCAGAGTATCATAACCCTAAAAACAACCAGATGAATGTGAGATACAGAGCTCTTCACACCACTTTGAAATACGCTCTTTTTTATAAGAATATTGTTTCACCGGCCCAGGCTGAATATTCTTTTTTTCTGACGATTTTAGGCTGAAAATATTCTTATGAATATTCTTAGATTAAGAATTTATCATGATACTTTTTACAGTTTAGTTCATGTCTTTTGTGCTGCCTACCTTACATATATATTTATTGACCAATGGCTATAGTGTAGATTTTTATCGTTTAATTGGTTAGTTTTGTCGTTCAGAGAAGAAAAAAAAATTGTATTGTATTTGCACATTTTCAACACAAAATAACATTATTTTCAAAATCTCAGCCTTGGGTTTATTCTTAAAATTGCGCAAATTTCAGCCTCAGTATTCTTATAAAATTTAAAAGAAACAGTAAAACAAACAGAATAATGTCTGGGCTTGATTTAAATCTTCCGCTCTCTCAAGTCCGGTGTTTGTTGCCGAACATCGGCTGGTGATCAAGCCTAAATAGTGTTCCAAGGTAGTATTAATTTTGTACTCTCCTTCAAAAAACTCGTACACAACGTGCCGTTTCAAGAAGCTCCCGAATGATTTGGGAGATTGAAGTGTCTCGCGACCGGTTCAAACCGGTCGCGAGACACTTCAATCTCCCAAATCCTTCTAAGCAGCATATGGCAGTCTGCGGTCTTTCCCTTCACCAAGGAAACACGGAAAGCCGCAAATCTCTGGAACACAAATTTATTTTTCAAATCGGCACTCTTAATCCTCACGGTATCAACGAACGCTTTTCATTCAACTAATTTATTCCGTTGTTTTCACGTTACCAGGCACCAGCCAATAGCGAAGCTCCATCTTTCTGCATATAAAAAACACACACCCACAATTCCTTGATTCGCTCCGACGAAGGGCTAACGCTCTTGAATCTCTTTACGGTGGCCAATTGACATTATCAACCCAGTTGATAAAACCAAATTATACAAATTTATTTGAGTTCGGCACGGCAGTAGCACGACGTTTGGAACAGGCCTTACAATTTAAGTCGTAAACGAACTGTCAACAAATCTTACCATGGGAAGAGTATTAATGAAGCTGTGTATATTAGCCGCTTTTGCTGCTGCTTCTATTTCATCCTTGCTTACTTCACGAGAGTTGTCGCCGTACGCGATGTTGTCAGCAATGCTGCAGCCAAACAATATAGGCTCCTGTGACACGATACCAATATGGGAACGCAGCCACTGTATGTTCAGGGTTCGAACATTGTTGCTATCGATGGCCTGGCAACAGAAACAGCCATGAGAATGAGAAATATTTAGTGTACAGAATGGCAGTTATAGCATTAAAGCCACTACTATCTTGCGTCCTCTTAGAAAGCAAACTGATTCACACATTTTCTCAAATCTATGCTAACATACTTTCTAAGAAGGGACCCTTCCATGAAATACCCGATTTTTTAAGAAGGGGCTCTTTCTTGCACCCTAACCTCAAAATCTTAATTCTTCTAAATCCTTAATATTCTCCAAGTTTACGTGGGTAGTAGAATATGTTTGTCAACAGCAAATTTGTGTGATAAAATCAATTTTCCTAGTTCAGTTTCAGTTCAGTTCTTTATTTTTCTAATAGGTAATGTTTACAAATTGGACATGCCCACAGGTAGCAGATGCTAATCTAGGTGGGTCATGTCGTAACTAAAGAGAGTAGGTAGACAAGTTTACAGGAAATCAAGAAGATAAATGTACGAGTGTAAGGTAAGTATACCTAGATTTCAACTCGGCGATCTGATTGAGAGGTGACATCGCATTCTTGTGACATTATTGGCGGAGCCGAAGGGTTTAACGGAAATTTATTTGCTGGGCGAGTTCAGTGCAAAATGACGTCACTTCACAGTATTACCGGCTTTTTTAGCATTGAGTCAGCCGGCCACACGACGGAATTATAACATACACAATATCGGGTAACAATAACTCACCACTTCTCCATCCTCGGCATCATAAAACCTCTCTAGAAGAGAAACAACTGTACTTTTACCACAGCCGCTCGAGCCAACAAGAGCAAGTTTCTGTCCTTTCTGTACAGACAGAGTTAACCCTCGCAGCACTTTCACGTCTGGTCGGGTTGGATAGCGGAAACGAACGCTTCGTAACTGGATTGTTCCTGTCACAGAGCCCTGTACAAAGGTAACGAGAAATTCAGTGATGCTTCAAGTCGACCACAGCTGTGTGTGGTTTCAGGAATAATGGTTTCCATGCCAATAAGTTGCTTGGACATTTTTTTGGAATTCTGGCAGGGTAATTACTGGTACATGGTCAAAGAGGATGAACCTGGTGAACTCTTTCAGGAATAAATTTATAAATCAACTTGTTTTAGCGATTAAATTGAATCATCTGATCAGTTCATCAGATTAGCTATTATTACTGTATCAGACTAACAAAATTAGTATTACATTTTATATTATTATTAGGCATTTTACATTGTCTTAAAGATTTTCTAATTTGTTTCCTTTTACTTCCATTTATCTTTTGTCCCCGAATTAATACTAATAAATACACCAATAAACACTAATAAAGTTTTATCACATCATCCTTAATCCTAAATGGGTACACACAAAAGGGATTCACTTTTAGATTTCAATTTTGTGACAAGCATACTTACGTGGAGATGCTGAACAACTCATTTCAAAGCTGTGACTGCTTGCATGTAGTGAAACCCGATTGTAACGACGTCGTCGTCTTGTCAATGGAGTGGTTGTATAATCAGGCGTACATACCAATTATGACACTTATCCTATTATTCCATGGACTTCAATTTAACTTTGTTTGTTTTTGCCAGGTATATGGAGTCGGATGTATTTATAAACTCCCATTATTTAAAACACAATACTTGTAACAAAACGCAAGGGGTTCAAGAAGTGGCCTTTTGACGCATTAACAAAGGAGATGAATTAAAGTCGTATCAAATATGGAATTGCTTGCTCTTTCGTGGGGTGGGGCCAAGGAGGTGGAAACAATGGTGTTCCATCCCGCCGCAGGGAACTATAACACAGATAGAGAATATACTCACCGGTGTCAAACCATCTTCAGAGGAACTGTCGATTGCAGATTTACGATCAAAGATTTTAAAGAGACGAGCAGCAGCGATTTTGGCCTTCTCGTAGTCTGGTGAGAGAGCGCTGACCTCGCCCAGTACAAAGCCACCCATCATAATGGACAGCACCACCCTAACACACAAATCCAGTTGCTGTTAATATTCGCTTATACAATGACCGACTTAGGCATCAATACTTCATTGAAATGCTTTCCACTGCAAAGCAAACTGAAATGCCACCATTTTCTACAGGGGATGAATTTGTTGTTTACGTTTCCTTAATATTAGCTTCCAAGATCAAGTATACCACAAACATTGCACTTCATAATAAATGCACTGGGCAGTTGTGGTAACTTTGAAGATGACACAGTTCATGCCCGGCTGTAAACTGGTATCAATATTTTGTCACAAGGAGCACAGCCATTTGCTGAGTGATGTTTATCAATTCAGCTCTTTGCACGCCACAGCGAACACCATGATGTGGTGGACCCAAGTACTGCTAGTCTCGTGGAGGTTTGTGTTGTGCTGGTTTAAAATTAATAGTATGCATTTCATGAATACATAAGAGTTGCCCTACACAGTGCAAGTGACAGCGAGTATACATTATGCCTCTCTGCATACACTTAGACGCGTTAGAAACACTATCTCGTATGCTAGTTAACTGTAGTCGATCGTGTCGTTTGATCGTCCGGGTGAGGGTATTCCTGAGAAGGACTGTTGTAGGTGACAGTGACTGACGTTTCGACAACCTGAGCGGAAGTCATCATCAGACTCATGTGAAAAGGTGTTTGTCAGTCGAGGGTAATTCAAGAATTTTGGTTTAAAGTAATTAGCTGGTGGAATAGCCACAGCGACGACTGTTTGTCAGTAGATGTCTTTAGTACACTGTATGGCTATCACGCTGTAGATCCTAAAATGCATATCTTTAACTATTACAATCTTCTTGGCGAGAGGCACATTTTCCTGCAAAGGATCGAGCTCAAACCCCCAAGCCTATCTAAGGCAAAAAGGCAAAATTTATTTCGCTATGGAAGCCTCTCCTCACCTTACTGTAAACAATTATGATTCAGTGTACCTCAGTTTTCAATCCAAGCCTGGATCGTGTGTTTGTAAATCTACTTTAAATTTGTAATGTATTTTTCTTTTCTTCTTCTTAACGTTGACATTAAAAATCTATTAATAAAATATATATTGAAAAAAAAAAGCGACAGCGAGTGGATGACTGTTGAAGCTGAAAAGTACTTACTTCATAACTCGTTCCATGTCCATTTCTCCTTTCACCACAAGATGTCCTCCATATCTAAATGCTGCAGCATTTGCGAAGAACATAAAGGCTTCTGACAAGCCAAATGAAAGTCCCTGCACGTGAGACCGTCTCATGGCTTGTCTGCAAATCACAATCATGAATGAAAGTTGAAATAAGAACACAAACCAACAAGTTGGATATCAATCACAGCAGAACAGAAGGTTTGTATAACTGGAGAATTTCAAGCGGTGTCTATAAATGGCAATGGAAAAATTGTTGTTTCTATCAATGAGTGGAGGGAGAAGGGAGACAGGGGGCGGGGAACCCGGGGTAACAGGGGACAGGAGAGGGCGGGAGAGAGATGAAGGAAGCGAGATTCCTAGCAAAACAAAGAGGCGGGAGCCACTAAAGAAGGGGTGGGAGCAGGGAGTAAAACGAACCTGAACAGGGACGTTTGCAATCACCTTGTTTGCCCCCCCCCCCCCCAAAAAAAAAAAAAAAATTGCATAAGCTTTGTCTTCAGGTTCTCTTGGGATGACTGTAATACCCAGGGAAACAAAGGTTATACAAAATTTTGAGGGGCAAATAAGGTGAATTATGGGAGATGCGGAAATGGCAAATTGATTACTAGTACAAAACGTGATCTAAGATTACTACACGTTCCTTCTGTTGATCTAAAAGTTACTTCAGTGCATGGAGTAGCTGTTGAAATACTTCATAATAGTTTGCCACTGACAGTACCAATGAAATAACAAAGGATTTAGTATTAGCCGAAACGATTTTTCATCCCCTGAAACCGAGTCACTGGCAAACAATGATACACATTTCAACATCATTATGTTACTTACTTGTGTGGATTCTTTATAGCCCTAACGTAGTCATTATAAAAAGTGTTTTCTAAGCCCAATGACGCCACTGTTCGGATATTTTCAATTGTTTCAACTGCAATCTATTAGAAAAAAATAAATGTAATAACATCATTCACTATTAAAGATTTACTTTTAGTCAAACGGTCAGCCTTTCATCGTAATAATGCCTTAAATCCTTAGCTTCAAACAAACACGCAATGTATGTATTCCAACTATACGTTTCGACTAAGTTTCTAACTGAAAAGATGCCATGTCCTCCCCATCATTAACCTTCAATAATTATCCTTACAATACAAATGAGCAACTGACCTTGCCCGATTGAACAAGTTCATCTTCGCCATCCTCAGACACCTTGCCTCCCGCGAACACTTTCATCTGAATTGTACTGGCAACAACCAGTAATGGAATACAAGCCAGGACAACTAGTGCCAGCTTCCAGCCATTAATGAAGGCGTACACCGTGCAGGCGATCACTGTGCTCAGAGCCACTGCAACGGTACCAAGGCGAGTACCTGCAGCCTGAGAAGAAAATGGATTGAATTTAAAGGAGCTCTGCATGAGCTCTACAGCAGTTGTAATCATGCAGAAATAAGAGTCAATATCATGCACCTTTCAATATTGTTTGTTATATAGCAGAAATTTAGTGCATGCTACGTGCCAATGCAAATGCTATACAGCAGTCATAAATAGTTACCCCTTGAACAGCTGAAGCGTGTGTCCCCAGTGCTGTTGTCAATGCTCCAGTGCTGTGAAGTGGATCATCAAAGTACGCTATTTCCTATCGTGCAATCACATTGCTGATCAGCTTCTTATGCTAAAATCATTACCTAAATAATCATTCACTGTAGCTTTGTATTTTCAATCTGTCGCTCTAAATGGGATATATATAATCAAAACAGGAGAGAACAACAAACACACAGTTTACTGCATAACATTGTTATAGCTGGTACAATTATAAATAAAAAAAAACACTTCACGAGGCCTGCTGTGTCACACAAAATCCCTGCATGCCTGAATACTGACCTGTCTTAAGATAGATTGAAATGCCATTTTCCTCAGCCGCAAGGTCAAAAGTTCACCAGACTTTGCAAACATTGAACCCTTAAAAAGAAGAGAATGAGTTTACAAATCAGAGACATTTTCAGATGCAATGACAACTTGTTGTGTAAAATGTTGAAAAATGCATATACATTGTATTTTGCTCTGTCCCTTAACGAAACTATCCCATGATGTAGCGAAAATATTTTAATTTCTGTATTTTGATAGTTTGCTATGTTTCCTTTGCGAAAAGGCCAAAATTGAATAACGTTCAAAGTAAAGAGAAAAGTCCGATGTTTTGTCGCCTAAATGTCCAGTTAGGCGACCGAAAGGTTGTTCTTATTTGCGCACGGCCAAAGCATAGTTTTAAAGTCAATGTGACATAGAAATGATTGCTCAGTACTGCAAAAATCAACTTGAGCAGAGGAGGTGCACCTTTGAACAGCAAAAAGCCAGACTTTTCTCGCTACACATTGAAAAAGTGCAGGTCGACTTTTAGTATAAAGTTCATGAACAAACCAGAAAGTGCTGAAAATAAATCACAGTACATTGTATAACTTCAAGAGTTGCTAACAAAATAACGTACATACAAACAAATGAAGTTCAACTTTACCCGGATAATGTTAGCAAAACAACTCGCCACACCAATAACAAGAAACATGATTGACCAAAATTCAGATTCCTTTTTCATCTTGGCTTTGTCATTCATAGTGAACACCTAAAGGAGGCAACAGTGGGAAATCATCATCATCATCGTCACTATCATTATCATCTTTTTCTGTGTGCACTGCAAACCAATAACGACACTGTAACTTGAGAGGACATGAATCTATTTCAATAGAGTGTACAGTAAGACACAAGAAACATCCACCTCCAAGAAATAAAATGGCCACCAGACTGTAACTAGGAATGACATGCATTTAATTAAGTAATCACTAAATATGGGATAGTTCGCACCTCTCTAGAACCTCTAATTTCATTGGATCTTAATAACAGGCAGCCCTATTGTTTTAGGGCTAGGGTCCATTGTTACTGTTGTTTGTTTATTATTTTTTTAGCCAATACTGTGGGACCTTGTAAAGAGCTGCGCACCTCCCCCTACATTTTATTGGAAAACGATCATAAAACTCTCCAGACAAGTGCTTGGATGAAGATTTGCCTGAATGGCACTTGTCTGATTATACAAGGGCACTTCCCTTACAGCTTCATGCAAGACAAGAGTAGCATCTCAACCCGTGAATACTACGAAAATCAATAAATTTGTATAACATGTGACTCACCACAAGAATTTCAGACAGAACCAGTGCAAATGCAAAAGGAAACAGTCCGTCAATCATAGCAGCAAAGCTTCCTAATGCCAAGTACGGCCATTCAGTCAGGTTCATCTTTATGATGCGCATCACTGCAGCAGGCTCTACCTCCTCCTCTAAAACCTTCTCTTTGCCATCTTTGCCCTCATCCTGAATAAATAACAGATAAGCACTCACTTTTACTTTGGGGTGTCAGATTTAGGCTCTACAGTGTATTTCCATGGAACTGCTTGTCTATGAAAATACACCTCATAGCAGAACATCATTTTAAATTGACAATCTAAAGTGCAAATGTACATGTAACTAAAAACGTTATGCACTTTTAGGCCATGTCAAATGACCTTTGTAAAGGACCGAGCCAAGAGTGCAATAGTATACTTACACAATGTCACTATCTGACTACAGCTTAACACATGTATCAGAAGTTACTTTGTGTTGTCTTTATAATTTATTAAATTAATTTTGTGGGTTTGAAATAACATTTGCCCTAATTAGCATGAACAAGACA
>OX393568.1:13839716-13930106 GCA_947652115.1 Blastomussa wellsi | reverse complement strand
TTTTGTTTGACTCCCCCGGTCCCCTCAGGACGATTATCGAGGCGGGGTTACCAAGGAGTTTTTTAACGGTCGTGTGTCGTGACGAGCGTGTACAGACACAATGGAGATCTTTTTACCTTGGATTTTTGAAAGCAAACGGCCGCTTGGCATCGATGACAGAGCCTGGACTGAGTTGTTGTTGAGTTAAAATGAAACTAGGACATCTCTTCTTGGAATTCGCGATGGATTTGAGGCCGTTTGACCACTTTAAGCTGGTATTTTTCGCTTGGCTCGTCGGGCGTTCCGAACTGGAGTGTGCAGCCTTGTTCTTTTCTTTGTAGTGGGGAACCCAGAAATCGATAACTCGCCTAAATGGCCAAGAATCGGCAAAATAAGCGTTCAGACAAGAAGAAAAACACAGTGAAAGTAAGGTAAGGCAATTTTATTTAAGATTTGGCAGTATTTCGGTTTGCTAAAAGGTGTTGTAAAATATTCCCATACAAACTCTTATATTTTGTGATCCTGATCATAACGTGAGCTTGGGCTGCCTGTGATCTGATTTAGACGTCCCGTCTTCGTGTTTACTGAGGCTTTCATTTATTTAAGCGCTTTCAGTGTCGCCGGAACTATTTACAAATTGAACGCAACGATATATGAGCGAGTGCTACATAGAATAGAATAAATAAAAATAAATAATTAAAATAGAATAAAATCACACGGAGATTTTTTCAAACGTGTCAAAATTGTTTTAATTACAATTCTAATATCATACATGGCATTTCTAAAGTTTACAAAACGTGACAATCGCTTGCAAAATAAAAGTCCAATTCTCCTATCATACATGGCATTTCTAAACGCGACAATGCAAAATAAAAGTCTTCACAAATTTTATAGGAGCGTGTGCTACATCAACAAATCACAGATGTTGTTTGTTTACAAAATAAAAGTCTTCACAAATTTTATACGTTTGAGTGCTTTTTCAAGATTCTCACCTAGAAAAACGGTTGTAAAGTTCCACTCCTCAATATCGTAATATTCTCCATAAATGGAACCGCAGCAAGTCAAGAAAACGCGACCACCCCACTTGGCTGTTATCTCGCCCCATTTGATTTCTTTCACGAACTTCTCGTGATCAGCGTTGTGCACTCTGTGAAGAGGTTGTGTACACGTGGGAGGTTCCTGGCCACAGACTACACAGCATGAAGGTAAATTTCCACAAGACATGACTGATAAAATAAAACAAAAATCAAAAAAAAAAGAATAGTAATGCAATAAAATGTTCCATCAAGGGTCCATAAAATGCAGATCAACGGTCCATAAAATGTTCCACAATTAAGAGTTCAATTTATCGAAGGCCTCTGCCCATCTCAGCAAATCGACCCACAAAGAAAGGGCCAATGAAATTCCATGCCGGTTTTTGCCAGTAATTTCTGGATGTCGAATCCCCCTCCACTAGTCGTCGTCTTCCTCTTCCTCGTACGACTCTTCTTCTTCGTCGGTTTCGTCATACTCGGGCTCTAAAGGACGTCTCAGTTTCTTGCCTTTGTGCCAATCTTCCCACTCGGGTGCCGGTTTCAATCGCTCGGCTTCTGTTTTTCTCTTCCTCTTGAACAGACCTGTCAGTTTTTCTTTGAAAGTCGTTTTTGGTGGTCCTTGGTCTGCGTGGGACGTGGACGGTGTGGCAGTTTGTCGTTTGATCGTTTTCTTGCGTGGAACTGATTTGGATTGCGTCGAGGATTCCTTTTTAACTACGACGGCGGGCGTTGCTGCTGTTGCTGCTGCAGCAGCTGTCGCCTTGTTGGCTTTGACGATTTGTTTCAACATGTTTTCCAAGGGAGCGTTTAAGAGCACGTCGTCGTCGTCGTCGTCGTCATCGTCGGGTACACTGCGAACGGTCACGGGTCCTCGTCGGATGCGTCGGCCGAGTTTACCCACTCCCTTGGCAATCGGTTTGGTTTTCTTCACGGCCAGACCCGGAGGTAAGTGTTTCTCCAACAACTGTTTCTCGGCAGACAATCGAGCCGCCTTGTTCAATAGGGCGCTCTGTGTCAACTTGCCTTTGTAGTGGTTCGTCAATCTGTCGAACTCCGAAGACGGGATCATGAGCACTTCTCGCGTCATCGGCACACTCCTGGCACAACTCGCGCGTTTTACCTTCGGCGACTACTCTGCAGTCGGGACACAAACGTTCGTCCGCGTACTTCCAGGAGGTGTGTTGGCGGCGTAGATCGTGGTAGGCTTTATACCAATGGTCTCTGTTTTCTTCCACGCGTTCCAAACGTTCTCGTAGCTCTCTCGTTTCCGACAATAGGTAGGCCACGCGTTGCTTCCACCCTTTTAACCGCTCTTGCAGTGACATGCTTTGAAGACGTTGCGTAGACCGTTCCAAAACCCGCTGCCTTGTTGCTTCAACAGTTGTTCGCGTCGTCGTTTGACCGAGTGTTTGCGTTTGGCCAGTTCGCGTAGTTTTGTTTTATGAGGTCGTAACTTCTGTATCGCTCGTTCGCTCACCGGGATGTTTCTCTTGAGCAGATTCAAGACCATTTCGCTGACGGCGTTGATCTGATCGGCATTGGCATGCATCAACATGTCTTGTCGCCTGTACCGGTCCGCCTCGTTCAGGATGGACGTCAGGAAACGTTTCTCCTTACGTAACAGTCTCATCATACTTCCCACGGAGCAGAGCGTCTTTTGTAACTACCCGTGACACCCTTGGCACCCATTCTTTTATACCTCTTGTCCTTTCCGAGTTTGTACCCGATCGTCGCAGCGTTCTTGAGTATACTGAGCAATGCACCGCCTCGTTGTCGTCTTCTGCGTCGTGTCTTAGTCCTCCTCCTTTTCATCTCACAAAACCTTTTACGATGCGCGAGATGACTTTGGCCTGTTTCTTGGCTCCAGAACTCAATTGGGACCGCGTGAGGGGTTTTCGTTTTCTTTTTCTTCTTCTTCTTTCTAACGCTTCCAATCCTTTTTTCGCACCGTACCCTGCAGCTCCGGACAGAGCACCCGCTGCTATGGCCTTTCCTCCGGCCACCAAAGCTGGAATGAGTGCCGCCAGGGGAAAGAGTCCTCCTTTTTGTCTCTTTCGCGTTGTTCTTCTACCACGACCTGTTCGTCTCCCCTTCATTGCCGAAACTGATTCTCACACCGTCGTGCTCTCGCCTTTATCCACGTGATCGTAACGAAATGTTTTTTCGTAGTCTCGAATGCACTTGTCGGACACGGGCGGGTGAAATCGGTGATGGTGTCGTCCAAGGTTTGCATCTTGATTAAGAATCCGTCCAACTCGTCCATGGGGAGACCTCGTGCGTAGGTTCTCAACTCGATTAACGTCTTGTCGTAGGTGGTGTAGGCAAAACGACACATGTCGACTTTGAACGAAAACGTTTTGAAATCGTTCCATCCCTTGACCACGGTACCTGCCGCCGACAAACGAGCGATCAGGATACTGTTTTCCAACACAGAACCCACGACGATGCCTGCTGCCACTACGATTAAAGCCAACGCGTTCAAACAACCGTGACACCGTTTGAAATGGTAAAACATCTGACGATGACACCACCATTTACGATGGTAAAACGTCCAACTTGTACAATAATTTGCGGTCCAAGGGGCACTTGGCGTGGGTCCCGTTCAAGAGTGAGACCTGTCGTTCCATCTCAATCGCTCACTCGCGTAGAAGTGCGTCGCACGCTGGGTCTGCCTCCATCTTTGTAGGTCGTGGTGATGGTGTTGGTGGTCGTGATGCCTGCGATGCGTCGTCCAGCTGCCGATTGACTTTGATCGTTTAACAACAGTTGTAATTGTCGCTGAAAGTCGTCTTGATTCATTCTCGGCGGTCTTCTAGGTGTACTGTTGTTGCTGCTGCTGCTGCTACTACTGCTACTACTCGAGGGAAGACGCCTACGAGGGCTCTTGTGCGGGACCGTGGGTCTCGCGGGTTGTGTACCTACGCCTGCCGGAGAAGTAGTCGAGAAAACGGGTGCGGGTGGAGAACCTACGCCAGGCGTGCCGTAGGCGTTTTGCATCATCTGGTCCACGTGTGCGGGACTCAAGGCAGCCACGATGACTTGGTCTCGTAGGTCGTCCATGGCCTGCAACTGTTGACGATCCACTGCAGACGGATCCAAACGATCCAAATCGACGGTGTCGATGGGATGAGGGCTCAAAGGCGACATGTTTAACGCCATGTGAATGAGGTCTCCCATCGACGGTACGTCGGGAGATCTGCCCACGCCCACCGAAGGTAACACTTCCTCAGCCATCGCGTAACGAGTGAATCAATTCTCTGAAGTGAGTCTCGTTATATGCTCGTACCAGATCGTCCACGTCCTCCCACGTCTTACACGTCGTCACCAATCGCGTCATGGCGTCGCGATCCATGTCGTCGGGCCTCATCTGGCTCAAGTGTCGCCTGCATCGGTGCAGGAACCTGCACCACGACACGTCGCGTAGCTGCATCACAGATAGTTATGGGTCCTCGTCTTCTTCGAACTGATAACATCGCACGTATCCCTCGTCTTTTAACAAGTGGCTGAGGAGTCGTCGATCGTCGCTGCTGGCAGGATGCAAGTCCAAGACCATGTAACCGAAAGGCTTGTCCGTCACTCGTCTGTACCTGTCGTGCACGTCTTTCCACTTATTCGGAAACGCTTGAAGCACCAAGTTTCGAAATCCCAATTGGTCGCGAGGGTTCTTGAACGCTACCACGTAATGCGCGTTTCTGGAAATGCTCTTGGCGTACTTGCCGGGCGGGAACATGTCTTGACACAAGTACAACACCGTGATGTTTTGATGATGAGAGTGTTTGGTGAATAGATCGAGCACGCGTTTGTCGCTGCCTCCTTCGTCCATCAAATCGTCCATCACCAGTACACCTCCTTTGGGAAACCACTTTTTCAAATCGTTCGTGTCTGGAATGCCTTCGTGGAATTTGATGCCTCTTCGCTGCATGTCCTCGAATTTGTCCTGCCACGCGCCGTAACAGTATCGTACGACCTGGGGAGACGACCCGAACAAGTCGGTGTTTTCCGTCAAGAGTTTGGAAGTGAAGACCGTCTTACCGCAGCCCGACGGTCCCACGATCAAGATGCTGCACGGACAATTGAAGGTGAACGCTTCACCTCGATCCATGGATACAGAGTGACTACAGGGTTCGTTTTCACACCTCTTTATTCGAAAAACAAATGATTTACACCACCGTGCGATCGCACGGTGTTGTGAACGTGAGGTCGTTTACAAACATCTTGCCATCCTAAGGCTCTTACTATTTTTTCTCGTAACATCTGGCCTACTTGGTGGTCGTTGGCCGCGTAATCGTGTTTGGAGAAACGATTTACAAAGTATTGCATGCTTTCGTTTCTGGCTTTCGAACTCAAATACAACAGGGCGTAATCGCCGCAACTCTTGCTGAACAACGACTGTAAACTCTGTCCGTTTCGGATCACGTACTTCCAATGTGTCTTTAACCACGCTTGCAACGGTCCCGCGGTCTGGTACGCCTCCAGAGGTAACGCGTAACTGTCCATCACCTCGCACACGTTGCCTTCGGTCCACAGGGAGATCCAATGGCGACCCGGTAAGTCGGACGGATCCGTGTTGACGATGTAACCCCGAGGCACGTCTTTGCGAGGGGTCGACGGTAATTCGTCGCAGGCCACGGTCCCGTGAAAATGCGGTTTCAACACGGGGTCTGCTTCTGCCAAATGGTCCAACTGCACGTTGTTCAGGGCCACGCGTTCCATCAGCGTTCGTACACGTTGTACAGGACGGCTTTGTTGGCGTCGACTTCTAACAAGTTTTCGAATTCGCCGTACACCACGACGGTGATGTTGACTCCTGGATTGGCACCGAAATTCAGGACCAGCTGCACCTCTCCGCTCTGTTTGGGATTCAAAACGGGACTGTCCAAACATCCGTTGGCCGCGTTGTCAAATACGAACAGCGTGCTGTTCCTGCCTTGTCCCCATTCCTCGCTCCTCACCATGTTTCCTTTCTTTCGGCACAGACACCCCGTGGCTTGCAGGAACCTGAAGTATCCTCTCAGATCCTTGCTGTCGTCGTCGTGCACCAGTTCCAACGTCTCGTACGGGTACTCTTCTCCTCTCACCAATTGACGAATGCTGCTCAAACCGAATTTCTGGAAATTGAAGGGGTTGGTGACCAACGTGCCGGTGAAAGCCGCCGTCGACACCATACCCACCACCAAACGATTGGGGATGCGTCCTTGAAACAGGTTGTTGATCTCGAAGCGTTGTTGGTTGCCTTGCATGTTGTAGGTCCTGATTTCACCTCTCACGGTGGTGTAGCTGACGGGTTTCCGGGTCGTTCTCTGTTTGTTTTCCAATTCCAAGTACACGGAGGGATTGAGTCTCAGTTGACAGAGGTACAGTCTGACTTTGACGTCTTGGCTCGTGAGTCGAGCCGCAGGTTGCCCTGCGACACCCACGGTGAACAGATCTGGGTTGTTGAAGTACATCTGGATCTGGAGTTGCACGCCTGGCACCAAGACCTTGTCCATGTGAAACACTTCGATGTGGGGCGTGAAGCGCAACACGTGCACGGTACCTCCTAGGTACTTGGCTCTTTCTGCTTTCAGGGCTTTCACGGTTTCTTGTTGAGTGGTAGTCAGAGCTTCGAAGTCGGCGTGAGGCGCGGCATCGTCCAGGTTGTTGGCCGTCAACGTGTCGGGACAGTCGATGCCGTTGTACCAGCCTTGAGGTTTCAAGATGGTGTCGCCGTCGTCTCTGTCGTGGTTCAGCAACGTTTCGAAGTAGGCCTTGTAATGGTACGTGTCGGTCTGAGGACTGATCAAGGTTCCGTTGAGTTTGACGTTGATCTGTTTGAACAAGGTGTGCGCCAAGTTGTTGACGGGAAACACGTTGTTTGCCGCTGCGTAATTGGTACCGTCCGCCGCTTTCTTCAACCTCAATTCCACTTCGAAGTAACTACGACTCAAATCGATGTAATCTTCTTGCGGATCGACCTGAAAGTCCACGGGGTTGATCCCTGTGGTAAAGGTCTGGATGGGCACCATGCGAAAACTGGAGATGCTGACATCAGTGGGTGGGACGCGGAACAGATCCAATTTGGGATTGGACACGCCCGTCGATCCGGTCAGAGGCACGAGATCTGTCATCGTTTTCGTTTGCGTTGACGTCTAGGAATGAACGTACCTCCGCGTTGACCTCGCTTTTTTATAGGATACTGTCGCTGCAGTTGTTTCACCAAGTCAGTCCAAGGAAATCGAGCGGTGCCGGCGGTGGCGCCGCCGGACCAAAGCGTCCCACCTCGTTGACTTATTTTCCTTATCCGTTTCACGCGTCTGGAATAGATGGGATTCATCACGAACCAAACAGATCGTTGAGGCCTCTCTTGAGTCTCTTGCTGGTTTCTCTTTCTATCTTAGACCCCACCACGTACAGGACGAACGGGATTTGGAATTCAGAAAATCGAAATTCAAGACGAGGCGGGACCGTCTAAAATTGTACATGCATCTGAGACATCTCTCTAGACCCTACACGTCAAAACGCCGTCACATAAAGACTCACGTCCTTTCTCGCATTGCTTCGCAGAATTCGACCCAGACGCCTTCCTAGCCTCGATTCCTTTGACGTGCCCCATACACGACCGAACCCCGTTGCTGCGTAAGCAAGCCAAGAACGGATGGGAGTACTACATGTGCGGCGTGGGTAAAGACGACGACGACGGAGATTTGTGTTACGTGTGTATGGGTGTGGAAGAGGCCCCCCAGTATTTTAGAAAGTTCCGCGACACCCTGAACGAGTACTACTCCAGAAACCAGAAAGATCTAAATTGTCATTGTGGCTGTTCCATCTTGTTGTGCATGTCCAAGTCGGAAAAGAACCCGGGGAGACTCTACTTCAAGTGTCGTCAATCGCCGCTCAAGTGCGATTTCTTCCAGTGGGCGGACGAGTTACCCAAGGGGTTTAGAAAAGCGACTCACGAGCGTCTTCATCCTTACAGACGCTGAGGTGTGCATGGTTTTGGACTTGGAAGGCTTTCGCGTAGAAGACAACTTTGCCGTGAGGGAACTGGGTTATCACGCGTGGAATGGGGAATACGGACGAGTGGCCTTTTACCCTCCCGTCCCTTGGGACGCGTTATCCCCCAAAGACAAGAGGACGGCCTGGTACGTGAAATACAACGTGCACGGATTGACGTTTTCTCCCACGAAAGACGAAAAGGCCCTCCCTCAATTCAAAGTAAAAGACGAACTGTTGGAACTTTACTCGCGTCACAGGTTTCGCGGGTGTGACGTGGTGGCTTACAAGGGTGGTCACGTGGAAAGAGACTTGTTAAACGAACTGAACATTCCCAGTTTAAATTTAGAAGACTACGGTTGTCCGAAATTCGAACGAGTGTTAGAAACGATCGTAGAACCCTTACCCGATTGCGGTTTTCATTTTAATTGTACTAGGGCCCATTGTTTGCATGGTAGAATGTCACGCGTTTTGGTTATGGATGAAGACACACACTTGTAAATAACCTTTGTTATTTTATTGCATTAAAAGCATTTCAAAACAATTTACAGGGTTTCACAACAGTGCAAGATTTTCCACGCGTACCACGCGCACCACAAGTCGATTCTAAAAGTCATCTCAAACAGTTGGCAACGGCAAGGGGGTATTACGGCGCGAAGTCTGTTTTTCCAGTTCCCTTGGGCACCAAAGGGTAGGAGCACATCCCAATCGAGTCTGCAATACCTGGGTAAATTTTTTACAAAAAAGCTTTAATGTCTTTTTCTCTTTCACAGTTCAATCAATATGGGATACAAAATAAACAATCGACTAAAGTAATCTTAGACATAAATCAAAGGGTACGAGCACATTTTACAAAAAAGCTTTAATGTCGATTTCTCTTTCGCAGTTCAAACAATACATCCAAGTAGGAAACATACAAATCTTGTAACGAGAACAATCTTTACAAAATAACCGAAATCGAAATCGCAATGGGTAATGTGTAGTGACGTAAAACCTAGGAAAAATAAAAAACACTTTATTTACATCTCAAATGACGTTCGTGTTACAATCACCACAATAAAAACTCTCGCCAAGAAAGTTCATGAAAACAGTATCATATTCACAGTTTGGACACCAGAACATCAACCCATACATGAAAACATTAGATCGACGCATTCTGAAAAAAAGTACAATAACACTTTTTATTTATTTTTTGAAGATAGTATAAAAAGTGGGTCGAGCAACAGCAAGACAACACTTTATTTACATCTCAATCTATGTATACAGCAAAAAAAAAGATGGTCTAAATTCAAAACGGGATTCGATCGAACAAGTACAGTAAATGTCGTACAGGTATCGAGCAACCGCAAGACAACCTAGGAAAAAAGAAACACACTCTATTTACATCTCAAATGACGTTCGCGTTACAACCACAACAATAAAAAATCTCGCCAAGAAAGTTCATGAAAACACTATAATATTCGCAGTTTGGACACCAGAACATCAAGCCGTAAGCGAAAACATTAGATCGACACATTCTGAAAAAATCAAGGTAAAAAAAGTTTAAGACATCCAGGGCAGTAATAACAACAACGCACACTTTCATCGCAACGGCGATAATCGTACTCGCGGTCACACTCTTGACAAAGCAACATGTCCCACGAACACGAACCATTCGTCACCAGATCGCCTCGGACTCCACCTTGCAGCCCCATTCGACCCTGCACTTCACACTGCAGTCAAACGCTTTCACCCACGCGTTCCAGTCCACATCTTTCACCGTGGAGGAGTTCGAGGATGGTAGTGATCGATTGGACATGTATCTCCATTCCCTCTCGGCCAAACTCAACTCCAACCAACAGTTTGAAGCGGATGACTCTTTCACCGTGGAGACCACCTTCATCCATACCCCTGGTAGAGGCAGTGGTCATGGTAAAAAGTACCGTCCCGGGCGCGAGGCGGTGGAAAAATTGTTGGCGCGAAAAGAGTCATTCGTCGTGGTCAAAAACGAAGACGAGTTGTGTTGTGCCAGACCCATCGTCACCATGCGTGCCCGCGCAGACGAGGGGCCTCGTAGTTCAAACTACGAGAACTTGAGAAGAGGCCGTCCCATCCAGACCCGTCTGGCTAAAGACTTACACCGACTGGCCGGTGTACCCGAAGGCCCTTGCGGTATTGCCGAACTCCAAAAGTTTCAAGCGGTTCTTCCTGGATACCAGATCAAGGTCATGTCCGTGGACAAACCCCACTGCATCGTCTACGCGGGACCACCTGCCCCCAAACAGATCCTCCTCCTCAAGGTCGACCACCACTACCACGGGTGCAACTCGTACGGTGGGTTCCTGTCGCGTTCGTATTACTGCCACGACTGCGATCGAGGCTACAACGTGGACGACATCGACCATCATCCCTGCAAAGGCAAGTGGTGCCGTTCGTGCGAGAAGACCAAGTGCCCGGACTTTACCTCGGCCAAAGCTGATTTTCCACCCGGTGCGTTCCCACAACCCTCTCTTGCCTGCGACCTATGCCATCGTCTTTTCTTCGGCGACTCTTGCTACAATTCTCATTTACAAGGGACCAAGACACTCCGTTCCTTGTGCGATGTACAGAAAAAGTGTCTTTCCTGTTGCAAGACCTACGACGCTGCCTCCAAAGAAAAGAAAAGCAGAAAGCGATACAAACACAAGTGCGGGTGGGACAAGTGCCGTTTCTGCGAAAAAAAGGTGGAGCTGGCCTCCCACAAATGCTACATCCAACCCTTGGACCCTGAGGAGGACGAGCCCAAATTGATGAAGGTACCTCTGGTTGAAGTGGGTACGCGCGCCATCGTGGAGATGGACGAGGACGGTCAAGCGTGGGTCGAAAAACCGCAACCCCTCTTCGTGTACGCGGACTACGAAGCCGTCACCGACGGGGACACACGCAAAGTCATCTGCGTCTTCCATAATTTCAAGGGGTACGATGGCATGTTCGTGTTGAAGTACTTGTACGACACTCATCGCACCGTGGAAAACCAGATCAACATCGGGACCAAAGTGCTCTCCCTCTCCACGGGTGACATCAAGTTCGTGGACTCCCTCTGCTTTCTGCCGTTCCCGCTGTCAGCCTTTCCAGACACCTTCGGCATCACCGAACAGTGTAAGGGTTTCTTCCCGCATCTCTTCAACACCGCCGACCATCAAGATTACGAAGGACCGATGCCACCCGCAGACACCTACGACCCAGAAGGTATGTCTGCCAAAGTCAAAGCTGCCTTCGAGACGTGGTACGCCGACAAGGTCGCCAACGACTACCACTTCGTCCTAAAAACGGAGATGGAAGCGTACTGCGTCTCGGACGTAAAACTACTCAAGGCAGGCTGCCAAAAGTTTCAGGGAGAGTTCGAAGAGAAGGCCGAGTTCAATCCGATGGAAAAATGTATCACCATCGCCTCCGCCTGCAATCGTTACTGGAGAAAGAAACAGCTTCCCAACAACACCGTCGCGGTAGAACCTCCCAACGGTTGGCACGGTGCGACCTCCAACCAATCCATCAAGGCTCTCGAATGGTTGGCGTGGCAAGAGCACAGATTGAGAACGAATGCTTCTCCGTCCTGCCAACACCAAGGGGACCGCATACGACACGCCCACAACGGTGGTGAAAAACGGTTGTTCACTCAGGCCCGTTCATACTTGGTCGATGGCTTTGACGCTCTCACCAACACGGTGTACGAATTTCACGGGTGTTTGTGGCACGGGTGTCTCACTTGTTTTCCGAGTCGTCATCAACAAAGCAACGTGAGCGATCGCACCTTTGACGAACTGCGCGAGGCCACCAAGGTTAAAGAGAACAATCTGTCAAACGAAGGGTACAACCTGGTCATCGTATGGGAATGCGAGTGGGATAAGATGGTGAAGACGGAGGCGGTCCTACAAACCTTCCTATCCACCATCCAAGTAGAAGAACCCCTCCAACCACGGGACGCGTTCTTCGGTGGACGCACCAATGCCGTCAGCCTTTACTCGTGTGTGGACAAGACCCAAGGGGAACGCATCAAGTACGTGGATGTGACGTCGCTCTACCCTTGGGTCAACAAGTACGCCGAGTATCCTGTGGGTCATCCTACCATCACCACTCACCCGGAAAACCAGAACATAGCGAGCTACTTCGGCATGGCCAAAGTCACCGTGCTCCCGCCGTACGAGCTCTTCCATCCCGTGTTGCCGTACCGTTGCGGTGGAAAGCTGGTCTTTCCTCTATGCCGTTCCTGCGTAGAGACGGAAATGTCCAAACCGTCCGCGGACCGTTCTTGCGTTTGCTCTCACACGGACGAAGAACGCATGCTCACCGGTACGTGGTGCACACCCGAGCTGATCAAGGCTGTAGAGATGGGGTACACCATCGTCACCATCCACGAGGTGTGGCATTTTCCCGCGGAACAGCGCAAGACGGGGCTCTTCGCCAATTATGTGAACACGTGGTTAAAAGCCAAACAAGCATCGGCAGGATATCCTCGTGGTGTCACCACCCCTCAACAACAGCAAGAGTACGTCGCCGACTACCAGGAGCACGAGGGTATCTCGTTGGACCCACCCCTCATCACCAAGAACCCAGGCCGAAAAGCCACCGCCAAACTCATGCTGAACTCGTTCTGGGGCAAATTCGGAGAAAACCTAGACAAACCCACCACCGTTGCCATCTCCACACCTGCCGCACTCTTCGAAGCCGTCTCCAACCCGTTGTGGAACATCCGCCAGATCCGCATCTGCAACGACGAAGTGTTGGAAGTACTGTACACCAACATGGCTTCCAACCAGGTCGACAACGGGAAGACAAACGTCTTCGTAGCCGCCTTCACCACCTGCTGGGCGCGTTTAAAACTCTATTCCTACCTAGAGAAACTCACCACCCAAGTCATCTACTTCGACACGGACTCTGTGGTGTACAAATGGAAACCTGGTCTTGTTGACATCCCCTTGGGCGACTACCTGGGAGACATGACCGACGAACTCGAAGATCACAGACGACCCGACGACTACATCACAGAGTTCGTGTCGGGTGGTCCCAAAAACTACGGCTTCGTGTCCGACCAGGGTCAAGTCTGTTGCAAGGTGCGAGGGTTCTCTCTGAAATCAGTACGTGGTTCCGCGCAACTCAACTACGAGATACTCAAGAGGAACCTGCTGGAGGAACTCACGGATCCCCAAGGAGTTCGCAGAGACGTGGAGGTGACCAACCCCCACTTCGTCACACGGGATCCTGCCACGAAACGCCTCAAGGTATCACCACGAACCAAACAGTACGGTCTAGTCTTCGACAAGAGGGTGGTCGACTTCGAAACCTTCACGTCCTACCCGTACGGTTACAAGCACGACTTGGACGAGCACGACGTGGAGATGGCCGAGCTCATCTGCAATTTGTAAATATTGTAAATAGTTCCGTGCGTTTCATTTGTAAATAGTTCCGGCGACAATGAGTCGGGGTGGCACCCCGATGATACCCTTTTCCGCTCTTTTCGCTAGGTCAGGGATCCCAACACGAGTCGCGGGTAACCAATCCCCGAGGAGTGCCCCATCTAGCGAAAGAACTGGAAAATAATACGCTCCCTTCAGGAGCGGGGGACCGGAAAGCCATGACGTCATCCCATTATCGATTTTTATCGATTAGCCCTGGAAATCCGTGAGACGGGTTTGGGGCGCAGTTTTCCTCAGGGATGACGTCAGACTGAATAAGTTTTGCTCATTAAAAAGTCCGGAGGCCATCTTGGATGAAATCCGGCAATCTGATTGGTCGAGACGCGTCACGTGTGCTGTCTCGACCAATCAGATGGCTAGGGCTGCCATTGAGCCACTTATACTACTGCCCTGCATTGTGGGAGTGCTAGGGGCACCATGGACTTGTGATATGGAATTTGACTTACAGAATTCCCGCATTCTTTTCCCTGTAAATTCCTTTCCATTATCGCTATGCAAGGTCTTTGGAAATTCAAACATGTAAAATACATTTTGCAGCACTTGTACAACCTGCTCGCATGTTTTGGACATCAGTGGGATGAGCCAAGAATATTTGCTGTAATGGTCGTTGATGTGAAGTACCCAATTATGACTTGGTGAACATGAACAAGGCAGATTTCTAAAGTTGGTTTAGTCAATTTCCACATGCATAAGGAAACCATCGGCTGCAATTGGTTTAACAATAGGTTTCTTCATATAGCTTGTGATGCTGCGTTGAGACTGGTGTAAAATGCAAAGAGACACAAATGATTCAGTCACCTCTTGGTTAATTCCTGAGTAACGTTCACGTACGTAATGTTCAGTCTTATCTCTGCCACGGTGAGCAATGGCTGAATGTGAATCAGTCAATGTTTTGAAGAGGTCTCGTTTTGGAATAACAAGTCTTCCATTTTTGTCTTGAATTTTTCCCTGCTGCAGAGTCTACTGTTTTCGCTTGATAGTTGCAATATCTCTCTTAGAGATTGACTCAAACGAACCTTCTTCTTGGGCTAGCCAGAGTTTGGCTTGATGGTAGAAGTCATCAGAAATAAACAATGTTGTTTTACTATCTTTTCCCTTGCTTGATGTTTTTAAGGCTTCTAGTTTTTCATAAAATATTGTTTCATCTGCACATGTGGCCATTTTGAAATCAATGTTTCAGAACTTAATTATGCGGTGCACAAGTATTCATAAATTTAAATTTTGACCGTGAGGAGTCTGGGACCAATGAGTAATAATAATGAGAAATACTCTCTCCACTGCAACGATTGCTTGCGTGGTCAAGTGGATAAGGAAGAGGACTACAGATTCAGAGGTTGGGAGTTCAAATCTTGATGAGTATGAACAACAAAAAAAAGGGTAAAGGTAAGAGTGAGATTATAGGGGGGAGGTTAGTGAAGAGGGAAGTTAGGGGGTAGGAATAACTAAAGATAGGGGGGGGAAGGTTAGAACAAGAAGGGAGGGGTGGGTGGTGAAATGTATATGGACTGATAAAATGAAATTTGCTGATAAGTGCTAATTCTTTTTAAGAACCCCCCCCCCAAAAAAACCATGCCCCTACTTTTCATCCACACCCCAAAAATGGAAGGCCCTTTTTCAGACAGTTCAACTTGATAGAAAAATAACCTAGGTTGATAAAAGTTGACCTAGGTTAAAAAAAAAATAACCTGAATAAAAATTTGACCTGTAACATATACAAAAGTGCTGTTGTTCCCCTTGTTACAATCTGGTATTTTCCATTGTTTGATACTCATTATCATAATTATTCACTAGAAGAAAGAAAAATACCTGAAAACAAAAAAATACGAAATTGTACCAACGATAAATGTGTGGTTCAAGAAAATAATTAGCCATCTCCCCACCATGGAGGAATTTCCCAGGAAGGAAATTACTGAGTAGAGAGGTTTGAGATGGTCAAGTTCAGATGGTCAAGATTGATACAGTGCAACCTCATTTCAAAATAGCTTTTTACCTACTCTGTAGAAACCAAGGTATTTGACACACAATTGTAATACATTTAAAACAGGTTTTCTATCCCCTGAAAGTGAATTAGAAGCAAAACAGTTCACCCAAATCCTCCGGCTCCCATAACACTAACCTTGTTACCAGTCTATGGAATTACACATGTTTTGACCACAATGCACTGGTGACTAGCCTTGTTTGTTTCTAGCATTCGATCAAGGTGGGAGTGGGGGGTGGGGGGAGGTGGTCTTACCTGAAATTCTCTCTGTGGTGGGGCTTATGGATATTTTCTAGAACCACACAATAATTATACATAATTATTTCCCAACATTTATGATATCACACAGCATCTGCTATCTTGAATTAAATGACGGGTTAAAATGATTACAGTGGCACCCTCTTAATAACTACATTCTAAAATCAAATCAAGAACAGACATGCCTATGTAGATATTTTTCTGACCTCTCTGACTTACCTGTAAGGTTACTGATAACCTTTCCGGCTGCATTTCGGAAAGTGTTTCGTGTGCCTGTCATTTTCAGTGAAACATTGGCTTAGAACAATATATCTATGGAAAGGTTATGAAATGAAGAATCCAAATATATGAACATCTTGGAAACATCGACGGTTTCACGTTTGAAGACTGGATTGTTCATGTCAAAGCCTCTCCATAGATACTGTATATGGTTAGCAATGGTTTCACTGAAAGTGATGTGCTTACGAAACATTTTTCGAAGGCACCGGATAGGTTATCAGTAACCTTAAGGTGGTTGGAATGGATATAATATGTTTATTTCAGAAATTAATCTCTTGGAGGTATGTAGCACGAAATAAGACGGAAAGCTACGAATTTTCTACTTCATTGTTGGAAAAAAACATGGCGCATAAACAACTTGTGTAATGCATAACAATGCGAGGATTTGACTATTGTGTTATGGATTTAATGCTGAGTTTTGTTGGCTATCCAGATTTGGTCAAATATCATTTGAAATGGATTTTTGAAGGTTATAAAAGCCTAAAAAGAAGACTGCAAATCACTTTTTAAGATCTTACATCAACAAATTGCACTGTTTTGCAATTTCACTTAGTGCATTGAATTTCACTTAGTAACATCGCATGATGGTATGTAAATTGACCTGATATATCATTCTTGGACAGCGTACATGTAGCTCTAATTTTTCGTAAAATACCACTCGTACAAACCAACTTCAACCATTATTTTCTCGGCTCCTAGCTTGAAAGCAGCCCTCATCTCTTGTGTTTGTGTTTAACCTTTGAATTATCGTTCAAAATATCAAACTTCATATTTGACTATATTAAAGAGGTGTCCATATAGTGGGGTTCCACTGTATTATTAATCAAATGTTAAAAATGGAAAAATTACACTGCTGGGTGAAATGACAATGCAGCAACTGATGTTAAAATGCCTTGCCATGGAAAATGATGATGAGTGAATGAAGACAAGTAATTAGGATGTCCTACATGGTATTTTGTACTTGTAACTAGAATGCTGTTCTCCAACAAGATTTATGCCCATGAATGGCCATGTATTGACTCCAGTAAGGAGGTATTTGTATGTTGATAAAGTTGATGACAGTCCTGAGTACACTGTGTACAAAGCAATGATAAATGAAGTGCAGCAACACATACAGTAACTCACTTTATCCAAAGCTGCCTGTACAATTGATTCACTTTCACTGTCAAGTGCTGAGGTTGCTTCATCTAACAACAATATTCTGGGATCTTTTACAAGGGCTCGTGCGATGGCAATTCGCTGCTTCTGTCCTCCACTAAGCTGAGTTCCACGTTCACCAACAAGGGTTTCATAGCCCTAAGAATAATAATCTTTAATTAGGAAGCTTTCAATCACAATTATGTGGTTTTCAGAAAGGTCCTATCTAAGAAAGAAAATAGGTAAGAACATTTTAATGTCTATATAAGAAAGACAAAAGATGTGTCTGCATACCAGCGAGTCCATCAGGGGAGCTTATCCTCATTTCTATAGAATGAAGTGAGGAGGAGAATTTCTACTCCCCTGAATGGACCATTGGTCTATTCTACTCCCCCCCCCCTTCCCCCACCCAGCATTAAATTTGTGAGTACCCATTTATACACCTGGGTGGAGACGCACTACGAGAGTATAGTGCATTGCCCAAGAACACAGTGTCCCAGCCAGGGCTCAAACTCGGGTCACTAATCCAGAGTCCAGCACACTTAAAATCCAACATGCCACCATGTCTTCTACAGTATCCTTGCATCATGTCAATATTACAGATTTGCTTTTAACCCACTGACTCCTGGAGATTTTTGAAAAAACGTGTTCTTTAGACATTTTGAACATTTTCTAGTCAGTTATAGTCTAAATATGCTTCAAATTTCTCCAAAATGCATTTGCAGAATGAAGGCATGCCAGGTTTTTCACTAGTATCGCATTTAACGATATTTAATAATAATAATAGTTAATCTTTATTGAGGATGCCAACATCACAAAAAGAGTGGTATATTTTCAGCTCGGGTATGCGCACAAATAAAAATTTCGAGTTTTTGGACAAGAAAGTGACCCATGTCTTCAAGCTTTTCGATTTCTTTATTTTTATTTTTCACTTTTCCTTTCTCCTTTCCTCGTATCTTTTATATGCTTTTGTTGGCCTTTTACTGGGCTTGCTTTCGGTTCAAGAATTGCCACGAAAGCATCATTGAGTTTGGGAAATACTCAACATGGAGTAGCCAAGGGTTAAAACTTGAAGCCAATTGAAGTATTGGAGGGTAGGTGCCGTAAAGGTAGCGACAGAGGAGAGCAGCAATCTCCTCAGCAGCAAGGAGGTCACCATGGCAACCGAGCCACAGCCCACCTCCAAGGCACCTGTCAACACAACACTGAAGAACCAGTGTGTGGAATGAATACTTACCAAAGACTGTGGGAGGGAGGGAGGGAAACAAAGCGAGCAAGCTAGCAGACAATGAAGCAAAGCACATGGCAGTGCCCCTGCAAACCTCCCTGGAACCCCCCACATAATATTAATGCAGCCGCTGCATTGGCTTAGTTTTAACCTTGCCTAAATTCCATTTAGCCTCATTAAGTGAGGGAAATTGTCCTCCTAGTTTTAGGTGGAAAATTCTAAGCGTTTTCCTGCATATTTCAAGCTCCATTGGCCCAATAATATCACCTGGGTATCATTGGAAAGCTCTTTTCCTTCTGTAGAACTGGGATAAATGGGATTCCTATTTTGGTCAAAGCTGATGACGTCAGAAGCGGAACAAAGGTCAAGGTCCGTCACGGCCGGTTACGGCTGGTTTAGGAGTCAATGGGTTAAGTGCCTACATGTATGAAGTAAAAATAATTGCTGCTTATTTGAAAGGCTTTTCAAAATAAAGAAGAATGGCATTTTCCTTTTTGAAATATCTTCTCTCATTTTATAGATATTTGCATTTTTGTATTATGCAAATGAGGGAAGTGATGACATCATAAATCGTTCTACTAAAAGATAAAGCAACAATTATTTTTTATTTCATAGGAAATTGTAAAAATAATGATAATCATAGGTCAGGATGCAATTTTTTTGGAATATGCAGTGTTAACATCTAGTTTCTGATTTTCACGATGCACTTGAACATAAATGAATTCCACTTACTTGGGGAAGCCTCGAGATAAAATCATGAGCATTAGCCTCTTTTGTTGCCCTCTCAATGTCTTCCTGCGTCACACCACTTTTACCATAACGGATATTCTCTGCTATAGTAGTGGCAAAAAGAACGGGCTCTTGACTCACAACACCAATGTGCTGACGCAGCCACTTCAAGTTTAGATTACGGATATCATGCCCATCAACAGTTACCTTCACACAAAAAAGAGGAAAGATACTTTCATGAAATTGAACATCAGGGCTACAAATAACAGTCAGATATCAGACCAATGCAAACACCATGTTGCCGAGTTAACCCGCTGCCTCGCTTAAGTGGAAGGTGGGTGCCTGGGATATCCAGGGGCTTCCACTGTGGCCAGCCAGCCCCTAGATAGAATACCGCTCCCATGGCTGGCAAATCCCCGCAACCCAGCCATGAGCCCCCATTCCCGGCACCCGTCAACACTGATCTAATCAGTGGAAGGAAAGGAAAAAAGAGGGAGGGGGGGTGGGGGAAAAAACGCGGACAAACTGTTGCTGCCCCAAATCGACTGCTAGACGAGAACCAAGTGATGAAAAAACAGAGAAAAACCCAGCAGCGCGAGCTGCTGAAAAACACAAACCGCAATGGAACACACCAGATGCAAACACACCGAAAACGAAGCGAAAACAAACCATGTGAGCCTGCACTTGAGCATGTGACCGCTGACCAAGAAAACCGCACGCTAAGCTCGTAGCAGTTAACTTTGTTAAATGTCATTTAACTAAATCATACAGCCCAACCTCACCAAAGTTTTGTCTGATCGAAATACAGTGACTAAGTCAGAAACATCTCCTTTCACAAGAAAAAAATATTTTCAGCACTAGAAAATCATGTTAGGTACCGAGAAGACAAGAGCAGACTAATAACACTTCATAAAATAGCTTTTGCCTGGCATCAGAAGTGACACCATGTCAAAGGAGCAGTGTCATGGCATTTGAAGCAAATTTTCCCATTTACTTTCAAATTGAAAGAAATCTAAAAGTAAGAGTTTTCTAATGCCGAAAAACACCAACGGGATAATAAAATGCTGAAATTATACAAGGATTGTTTCGAATGACAACGATATAGACCGACTATGAACGACAAACTTGAAATAACTTGCCAGTTTTTTCAAGATGCATTTCCATGACGTAGCTCCTTTAAGAAATAATAATTACTATTTTTTTTTCATTAGTTAAATATGTAATTTAAATTTTTATACTTGGATATTATGTTGTATTTAAAAGTTTTAATAATAGTACGAACAGTCACTACAGAGCATCTTACCTGGCCACTACTGGCATCATAAAATCTCTGTAGAAGTTTGACAACTGTACTTTTTCCACAGCCACTCTCACCAACTAATGCAACAGTCTGTCCACTATCAACAGCCAGGTTTAAACTGTTCAAAATCTAATCAAACAAGTAAACAGCATTCTTATCAAAAGGATTTTCAACCTTTTTATTTCCAACAATATCAAAATTATGGTTAAAACTGTGTAGTACCTACAGTATATAAAGATTCCGTTGAAAAATGATTTTCTGTCCTTTAGTGCTTGATGTTTCACTGTTTCCAGACAGTTACGGACTGTCCATTCACCAGCGGAAATAGCCATCCATAGCTGGCTATATATTTCCACGGATGAAGGGACAGCAGTCCCGAAATGCCAGGAAACAGCGAAACATTTTTTGCACATTTTCGTAGCATATTGTACCCTTATTCCAAAATGACAAAAGAAATTCGGTGGAAAGGAAAGAAAATCCATTTTTCATGGGCTAAATTTCAACTATGTCTTACAGTAGCGATGAAATGCCTTCCTCGACATCCATTTCGAGGGATGAACAATCCTCAAGAAGCGATTCTTCGCTGGTAATTTAGATAGCTGGACATATCCAACGGCCTTATGCGATCGCTCGTGACATTTGTTCATTTGCCGTCGATCTGTTTATTAATCTTCCAACCTATTTTGCTTCACATTAGTTTCTAAAGGGCACTATATACTGTATTATTTGGAGGCTTCTTAACCATAACATCGTAGCTGCCATGCAGATGTATAGAGGTCAGACGTCTGAACGATTTTCCATTAGTAGTTTGACACCTCTGTAATGTTCAATGTTTAGTACGCTCGGTTTGTTTTGGCTCATAACTTCGCTATCGAACTGGGACTTTCCGTGAAGATGTTGATAGCTTGCATTTGCTATTTGTGACGCCGGGCCCGGCTATTAATAAATTGATACTGTTGCAAGATGTGGTTTATTATCACGGATAGTTGTCTTAGTCCGGCTTCTCTGAAAACTGCTGTAGCTCTACTTCGAGAAAGCCATTCTTTGTCGTAGAGGGTGTGTTTCTTGCATTAATTTTATCAAGCGTTAAGTCTTCTGAGCTCGGTGTTTAGGTTTTAACCTCATACTGTATTTACCCGTGTATTAGTCGACCTCGTGTATAAGTCGACCCCCTAACTTTGGGGCCAAAAAGTAAGTTTTCTTCATTTTATTGGAAAACTTAAATATATTGTAATTCTTAGAATTATTGTTCAGGTAAGTACTATGGATAAATGAAACAATCACTGCACATTTCAATGTGAAGTTTTAATATTCTCACATGTCCGCAATCGTTTTAACAACACATGTACATGTGGGCATTTTGTCCATAACATTTGAAACAGGCTTACAAAATCAAACATACATGTACTAATTGCAGACAAACCTTTCTAACTGTGGAAGTTGAAAAAGCAGCTTTAGCAGGCAGGCAAAACACCAAAGAAGGTCTTCAATCTTTGAGAACGCTTGATAAACAGTGTGTTTATAAAACTTGGTAACAAAGCTACAAAATCGGTCGAGTATTGGTAACTGATGACTGCACGTGCTTACATCATGCCAGGTTACCAAGCAGGGAGTTCGAAGCGAGAAAGAGTTTTTGCTCAAGCAGATTTACGGCTTTATTTTGCAGGAAATGTCAGTTCTTTATTCTGAAATTGTGCCAGGGAGTATCTTCAACCCTCAGGTCTACATAAAGCAGATGAATTTTAAAGCATTTCAACTTGAACTGCCAATTTAGACGCAGACCGCTAAGCGAAGGACTTCGCGTTTTGTATCATTGTTTGTAAAATGTTTTACATAAGATTATAGACACAATTGTTATGCTAATTGTGCCGAATTTATTTTACTGGCACTTGGGTTTTAGTTTTTGACCCATGTATAAGTCGAGGGCGATTTTTTGGACTGATTTTTAGATCGTGAAAGGTCAACTTATACACGGGTAAATACGGTAATTTGTTCATTGTATTTTCTTGTTGGCACCACATGATTCAATTGTAGATTAATTTTGTATTTACCACGCGCAAATCTGTTGACTGTGTTGCGTGTTGTGCATGCCACTATTTCCTAATATGTTTCCATTTGAAACAAACATGGGCCATATCTTTTTCGATGACAAAATTAATCTCAATTGTTTTCTGAAAAGAAATCAACTTTTGTGACTAAACAATTAGATGTGTGCGTGTTTCACACCGGCACGTATAATTCACATAGCACAGGATGTTAATTAATAAACTTCACTTACTCTTTGCCGCTTTCGTTCAGACTGTTCAGTTATAGGCGATGCCTTTGGTACATCCAAATTTTTTGGATGGTACGTCTGAACCCTTAATAAGACGTTTTTCAATTCCACGGCTTCTTCAGACCCATCACAGCAGAAACCTGGCTTGTGCTATTGCCGAAATGTGCCGAAGACAAACATGATTTGTTTGGCACGAAATCTTGTCGGTGAATGCGTGCAAATCAAGTCCAGTTTAGCCCCACACTTTTCACCTTTGGGGAGTAATACATCAAAATCTCTGGTGTACCAGTTCTGTTGGCACAGTTGACTGTATTGGGGCCACCAGCGGCACAATAATTCATCCCTCCCTTCTTCACTCTCTTAACCGCCATGGCGCTATCATATTCAGAACCACCAACTGCGTCACTTCCAGTGTAATCTGAGCGTTTGGCCGAGCGAAACTGACCCATTTCAGCTTGCGAAATCCAAACTTTGAGGTTCCAAAAAACATCAAATAATGCGCTTCTGATGGCTTAAACCCGCAAATTTGAGTTAATTAAGACATAAACAAGCGAATTGGTCAAAAAATTATTTTACTTCATAGGCACTTTAAGCACCAATTGCAAAGAACGGAAATCATTTTACAACAGAATCTAACAACATCAACTCACTGTATCCAGGCAGACACTCACAGATGGCAATTTACACGAGTCTATTGTCCTGTACCTTTACATCTGGTCTTGAAGGATAGAGGAATTCAATGTTGTTGAAGTTGACATTTCCTTGGAATGAGCTGTCATCCAGTACTTCGCCTTCAGTAGAGCTTGAGTCAATTGGAGGGACCTTGTGGATTTTACAGAAACAAAATTATCAGCGAGGATATGCTCTGCAGGGGAGTAATGATGCATGGAGAGGCTGGAGTTCAATTGAGAGTGTGTTCAGGCAAGCTGTTTCAGAACTCACAGAGCGACAACTTGGACTGCTACGAAATTACAAGTACATCTATGCTACAGGTCGTAACTGTCTACAGGGAATTTTTTTCAAACTAGATATTAATTTTTTTAACCTAGGCCGGTTATATTTTATTTTTATTTATAAGAAAGTCATTCATCCCTCCCATACTAACTCCCATTCCTATACACAACCTTCCCCCCCCCCAAACCTACGTGATCTCTTTAACGCCCCAGTATTTCTATTTAAGGGCACAAAATTGTACCTAATACAGTCCCCAATGTGACTAAGATTAGCATGCTGGTGACCAAGATTCAAAAATTAGACGCCAAGTTGGCAACCAGAACTCTTTGGGTTTTGTATATCTTATCTTGATGTACTTTGCAACTAAATAATTAAAAGCTTCATGAGGTCTGTTAAGGTGGCTTACTACAGTTTTGAGGGGTTAAAAGAGCTCAACTTTAAAGTCTAGTTTATAAAATGTTCAAAAATATTTTACCTTTCTCATTCTAGGGTTTTTTACATCCTTCAACCATCAAATGCAACATTTCGAGAATAAAAATGCCAATAAACAGCCAAAATGAACGACCAAGAACTTAAGAGTGCACTAGCAGTTTCAATGGCATTCTTCTCAAATCTACCTGTACAACTCTACCTTAACATTTCACAAATTAAACAATAGCATTAAATAAACATTCGAACAATATAAAATAAGATTTTTCACAAAAATAGGAAAACCGTGATATTTTGCCCT
The DNA here is from genome assembly GCA_947652115.1 of Blastomussa wellsi. Classification (NCBI taxonomy): domain Eukaryota; kingdom Metazoa; phylum Cnidaria; class Anthozoa; order Scleractinia; family Plerogyridae; genus Blastomussa; species Blastomussa wellsi. The sequence goes on along the minus strand of OX393568.1, from coordinate 13,905,821 downwards.
TTTAGAAAATAGCTCAAGATCTTTCTCGCATATTTTTTTTTAAAATGTTGGCCGAGGACATGATTCATCCACATAAAAAAATTGTGAAAATTTCATTGTCGGTTCTACGGTGGGTTTTCGAGAAATTTTTATTTAAAAAATTCTTTTCAACCATGGACGGCAATTGAATTGCACAGTCCCTTTTATTTAAGCAAACGCTCATGTGACGCCATGCATCGCGTGCATTCAAGAAAGACAAAATTAGAACTTCTCAGCCGGTTGTTTATCTAACTTAGTTATCATATTTTACCTGTCAGAGGTTTAAGCAAATGTTTGAAAGTTGGTTTAAAGCGATAAAATAGTTGAAATTTGTTTTGTTTCTTTTCAGAGTTGCTAACGCAATTTTCATCTGCACAAGCTATATCAAAATCAGATAGAAAATTGCAGCACACGCTCTTGAGTCTTAAAATAACCGTAGTAAGCCACCATAAGCAAAATCATCATGAGTGCTACAAAGTGAACATGTCAACATCCACCATCTTAGTGTAAATCCAAACACTACGTTGTATATTGTGAAATGAAATGTCCCTTTTGCTAACAACGCATATTGCGGGCTCACAACAATTCATACTTTTCCAAACATGGCAATGCCTTCCACATGAAAAAAAAATGGCTCATAACTTGTTAGGCTTCAGGGTGACCTACTTTAAAACAATTTTCACGTTAATTACTTAATTATTTACCCTGTCAATCACAAGGAACACTTTATAAGCTGCGCCTTGGGCCGTTGCTATGTCTGTGAAGTTTGGGCCAGCTTGACCCAGCTGCATGGCACCAAACATGACAGAAAAAAATACCTGAAAGAAAACAATCACCAGGTGATTAGTGGCAGACATTACATCATCATACAGGCTTGGTACACTTCTTGGTTGATACATGCAATTGAGGCCAGCATTACGTCTGTCAAGTGTGCCAATGAGTCATGTTTGATAATTTCAAAGACAAGATGCAAGGGTCATATTATAATTAGCCAGTTGGAATAAGACGACAATAATGCAAAACTGGACTCAATGTTTTGCATTAATCAACATGTCAGGAATTCCCTGCCATTAATAAACAAAAGAGGGAAAACTTTGACTTACAATTAACAAGTCTCCACCAGTCATTTCACCATCAATGATCAACGTTGCTCCATACCTGAAGATTTCATGCAATATAACAAAAAGCAGTCTCAGAACTTTAAGCAAGAATTGTAATGATCAATAAGCAGCACACATACACACAACATGGTAAATAAAAAAAGCATGCCGTTTAAACTAATGTGAATGCTTGTTCGATTGGCACTTTATTACAAGAGTAAAATAATCATAATTACAGGACACTGTCATGGACATTTTTCAACTATTTTTATTATTATTTAGTAAAATGGGCACAGCATTATGACGAAAAGTCAGCCTGACTTTTTCAAGTTCAAATCTAAAGCTCCTGATTGCATCATAATGATATCACTTCATCTTTAAGGTGGATTTCCACTGTCGTGTAATTTTTTACGTGCGTAAATAAAATTAGAGACGATGTATGGAAAACTTGTGTACACGTTTACGCAAGTCGTTCATACTTTGTCTCTAAATTTTTTTACGCACGTAAACGCACGTAAAAAAATACGCGACAGTGGAAATCCACCTTTAGTCTCAGTACACTGGCATAGTAATTTTAAAAAATTAAAACTCAACCACTGTTCGTAGGTTTTCATTGGTGTAAACACGTTTTTGGACTGTTGAATTTTTGTAGTGACAGTGTTCCTTTAAAAACAGTCATATATATATACAGATTGTGTAAAAAGGGGGACCAGAAACAAGTGATTTTTTTCTGACCATCTACATGACAGTGTGTTCAAAGAACGATTTAACTAGATAAGGAGCCCTAGGCCTATATCCCCCAATGGTACTACTAAGTAAACTGAAAGTCAGTGTCCGCAGTATAATTATGGTATTAAGCATGCAACAATTTTTTGCCAAATCCAAGTCCAGAATGTCTTGTAGTTTAAACATTTGTGACCTTTCATGCAAAAACGTACACTAATGGCTTTCCGTTAAACGGGTGAAACGAAGGACTTTCGAACGGGTTACAAACAAGTTGTAAAGCCGTGTCAAACAGGTGCATCAAACGTTCAAACAAGTTGATTAGTATTCTGAACGAGCTGGCTACTCGTTCGAACGTCTCATGAATTATTCCAAATGCCAAGGCCGCTAAACGTTCGAACGACTCCAACAGAGCAAACGAGTTAGTGAACAACTATAAATGAAAAGGGCCTTTGCTTGAATGGGACACGAACGAATGACTCAAAGACGAACTAACAAAAACAATTTGGAAGTGTTCATGTAAATTGCATAAGTTGTTCTGTGAGAGCATAAATAGAATGTATATTTGGCTAGAAGTCGAGCGATTGTCAACAAACACAAATTCCTAGTTGTACGCAAAATCATTATTGGTCATTTAATTTCATTTAAGTGATGGCTCCCAAAGGGGCCGTTTGGTTACTTGTAACTTCAAGAATGAAGAGTAGGTCATTTTCAGTCTCAAACTCGTCGTCCAAGGCCATCTCATCATCGGATAGTTCTGGCATTTCATCGGCATAGGTTTCATCATCACACTGGCATCATCATCTGTGCCAACAAGAGCATTTCAAATCCCGAATGTTTTGAATTATTCCCTCATCATCTCTCGTAGAATTTCTTCCCAAGCCTGCTTTGCCCAACGGAGGACCAGATTTCTATCGCACAACTTAATTCTAAAATCAGCTAACGTTGTTGACCGTAATTCCTGAATTCCTGTGAACTTTTGATCGATTGTTTTGACAACATCCGAAAGTGGCCAATCAGGAGTGGCTGTTCCCACAGTCAAGTAAACATTGCAACACGATCTGACAGAAATCAGCTGGAGGTAGTGTTGTAAATGTGGTTCAAACCAGAAAACTTTCCGCAACTTCTCTGCTCCAAAAATCACTTTAAAATAGAAGAGTTTCATAAAATTCAGAATACTTTTGCGAATAACAGCCCATATCCTTTCGTTTTGCTGACATTTTTAGTTCACCACTGAAGAGGTCCGCTTGATTGTTTTGCCAGCGACAAACCGTGGATTCACCGATCGATTTCTTGCTGTTCTTGATGATCTCTGCTTCAGCCGTAACTTTTAACTTGAAGGCTAAGTTGTACGAGAGAACGACAACCTTTTATTGCAATGATAGATTATGGATAGAAGATTTTTTGTTGGCACGTGTCCGAAAGTCAATCGAAGACCATCAAATGTTTGTCATCACAGTTGCTGGCGAGGTAAGCAAAAAAATCTCTGGTTCTACTTGGCACAATTCGATGATTCAAACGGTGGAATAGTCTCCATTTAGAAAAACAACATTTTATCAAAGCTGGTAACCGAGCTTTGTGTTCGTGCGAGCCATACGTTTATCAATCCTGATGTATGATAAACACACATGGGCAATAAATATCCATGTGAAGACTGGATTCAGGTAAACAATCCTAAAATTCAAATATAATTTCAATGTTTACCGTATTTACCCGTGTATTAGTCGACCTCGTGTATAAGTCGACCCCCTAACTTTGGGGCCAAAAACTAAGTTTTCTTCATTTTATTGGAAAACTTAAATATATTGTATTTCTTAGAATTATTGTTCAGGTAAGTACTATGGATAATATGAAACCATCACAGCAAGTTTCAATGTGAAGTTTTAATATTCTCGCATGTCCGCAATCGTTTTAACAACACATGTACATGTGGGCATTTTGTCCATATTGTTTGAAACAGACTTACAAAATCAAACATACTAATTGCAGGCAAACCTTTCTAACTGTGGAAGTTGAAGCAGCTTTAGCAGGCAAGCAAAACACCAAAGAAGGTCTTAAATCTTTGAGAACGATCGATAAACAGCGTGTTTAGAAAGCTTGGTAACCAAGCTACAAAATCGGTTGAGTATTGGTAACTGATGACTGCACGTGCTTACATCATGCCAGGTTACCAAGCAAGGAGTTCGAAGCGAGAAAGATGTTTTTCCTCAGCAGATTTACGGCTTTATTTTGCAGGAAATGTCAGTTCTTTATTCTGAAATTGTGCCAGGGAGTATCTTCAACCCTCAGGTCTACATAAAGCAGATAAATTTTAAAGCATTTCAACTTGAACTGCTAATTTAGATGCAGACCGCCAAGCGAAGAACTTTGTGTTTTGTATCATTGTTTGTAAGATGGTCTACGTAAGATTATAGACACAATTGTTAGCTAATTGTGCCGAATTTATTTTACTGGTGCTTGGGTTTTAGTTTTTGACCCATGTATAAGTCGAGGGCGATTTTTTGGACTGATTTTTAGGTCGTGCAAGGTCGACTTATACACGGGTAAATACGGTATGTTTTTCTTTGAAAACGTCAGCGACGTAACTTCGATGTCGAGGCGACACAATTACGGATGATTGAAAAGGGCCGTTCAGTTCTAGAGTGCGGATAATTTTTTTTGTGCAGTAGTGTACTGCGAAGAATTCTGATGCTAGATTACGATCAATCACTTATTCAGATGGATTACTGACAGAAGCAGCTGAATTCCTTGGAATGAAATGACAAACCAGTGAGCAAGCTGTTTTTGCAGAGTTGATGACCAAACCATTCGAACGAGTGAGCAAGTCATTTGGTGACCAAGCTGTTCAAACGGTTGAGTAAGCCGTTTTTCCGTGTTGGTAAACAAGTTGTTCGAACGAGTGAGCAAAAACGTTCGAGCTCATTACTGTTTTACCAAAATGGGTAAGAAAGTCGTTCGAACGAATGCAAATATTTTTAAACGATTGACCAACTCGTTCGCACGGAGGCACAACTCGTTTGAACGGCTCACAAACGGCTTGCAAACGGAATTCCGTTCGAAAACGGAAAGTCGTTAGTGTACGTATTCTCATGAAAGGTCACATTTGCTACACACATACCAAAAGGCCAAACCATAGCTGCCAAACATGATCGCTTGGAAGAAACCCATACCCAGTCCAGACATTAGACCTTTTTTGATGCCAAAGTCTCGAGCAACTCCAAGGTGAGATGAATACCTGTTGGGAAGAAAGATTAATTTTAATTGTCAAGTACAAACATACAGGATGTGAAGAAGAGAAACAACCTACTAGGACACTATACTGTAACTCTATCACGACTATACATGTAATTATGTTGCACTAAATAATGTTGAAAAATATAATAAAAAAGTCAACAAATTATAACTAAGATGATTTGTGATAGACTTTAAATTCAGTTTTGAATGTACTTTAAATTTGATTATGTCAGGAAAAAAGAGATTAAGAGTGATGAAGTATATAAATTTTTAGTATATTCTCAGCTCCGACTATTGCATTTCTAGCTTTTTGATTGGCTAAAAAACTCCGACTATGAGCCAATAGTCGGAGTCTAACGTCATATGGAAAATAGTGCGCCAAGTTTTTAACTTCAGCCCTCTATAATGGCCGACACTGGCTGGTTTCAGGAGCTGTCTCCCACAAAAATTCAAGAGATATGGTTTGAGAATTTACTAAAACAATTATTCCATTCGCCCTTGTTGGATATGAAGTGATTATAACCAACTTGCGCTACGCGCTCGTTGGTTATTTTATCACTTCATATCCAACGCGGGCTCATGGAACAATTGTTATATAGCCCATGTTATTCATGAGCACATCCCTTACTATCAAATAAAACACTGAAAATTAACACAACAATTCCACAAGGAATAAATCAATCGATGTCAATAAGGTCCGAAGTACTACTAATTAAGAAAACAACAATAAAGGACAAGAACTGAAGTCAAAGGTTGTCTTGAAGAAAATGTCACCTGGAACAGACAAACTAGCTGTAGCTATTCCTGACAGAAAATAAGTACCGTAAACACCCGCAGATAAGTCACACCTTTTTTCCAAAAATCATTGTCCATAATCGGGGGTGCGGCTTATCTGCGGGAACATTTGAAAAAGGTGCCGTGAATTTCAATGAATTGACACTTTTATGGAAAATTATGTAAATAAAGATTACACAAAACTGCATGAGAGTGCTGCCGCTAAAAGCATTAAGCCATCGTCGTTAACAAATCCTCCAAGCGGTTTATAATCACTTTTCTCGAACAGGAAAACGTTACACAGCACAGAATTTCCATTCCCTGCAGAGCTGTTTGCAGCGTCAATGACGATCCTCTACGAGCATGAAAATACCACGCTTTTCTCGAGTGTTCGCAGTAGATGGCCCACTGTTTCTTCATTGTTGAGCACTTTGATAGCACATTTGTCGAACTGATTACAAAACTCTCTTTGTGCTACAAGTTTATCTCCGACAAATGGCTTCCAAATCTCTTTGTACGTAAGTATGAACACCTCCATCTTGTTTCACTTGTAAGCAATAAACAAACACGTCCGAACTAATGCCTGGTTACTAAGCTACGAACGTTTCACAACGTTCCACTTTGTTGTCACGCAAAAATCTACGGAAAACAGTGTTGAAAGAAGAAATTCCTGTCGACAAATGCCAGAAAAAGATCAATCATATTTCAAAGTTCCATTATATTAAAGCACTAAAATTGTGGGTAAGACTTTGAAGTATTTTCCGTTTCAATGTTATGATGCATTTACGTTCGATGAAGATGTCTCAAGACTCGACCTTGGATTTCGTTTGATTTCTTTCAAAAAACTTGTTTTTCCAAAATTTTAGTTGCTCAATTCAGGGTGCGGCTTATCTGCAGGTGTTTACGGTAAGTATATATGAACATACTCCAATTAGTTTATTGTTTATAAACCATGTTTCACAAAATGAAAATCAGCAACAGAAAAATTCATTCTCAATAATTCATTCTCAATTATTGAGAATGAATTTTACATATGTAAGGTTCAAGCGGGCTCTAGCTTGTGCTTTCAGTGTGCTAATTTATTAGTTTTAAGTCAACAAACATCAGTTAGAAACTTTAAATGCATGTACATGTAGTGTTCATTAATGAGTGTGTGTACCTCTCAATTTCTTTCTTCTCTCCTCCAAATACAGCCACAGTTCTTATTGATGACAGAACTTCTTCTGCAATGCTCCCAGCCTTGGCATAAGCATCAAGCTCTTTAGTTGTCATTGAAGACAACAGCTGCAGCAACAATTCAAGTAACACAGTGTGACTACGAATCAGGTACATGTATGTGTGGGCTGAATAAACTGCTACTAAACATCAACAAGCCAAAATATACTTATAAAGTATTTATTATTAAATTTGACATAAAATACAGGGCATCTGATAGGATGCAGTGGTGCTGATGAGCCTGGGTACTAGTCTACTTGTTTGCTTGCTCCCGATCTTGTGCATTCTCATCCCCATAGCCCTTTTTCATTTCTCTTAGCCGGTGGGGCTTTGGCACAAGAAACTAGGGGCTCTGGAGATATAGGATTTCCAGTCCTAGATTCTAGGATTTCCAGACTTCATGTATGTAGTATTGATGTTTCTGCATGTTGTCTGCTGCAATATGGTGACCAGCAAACATTCTCACTTCCGTTTAAGATTTCTTTTTTCTCAAACAGCCAATAAAAAAATTTCAAATTTTTTTGAAAATCCTATGTCCCCAGAGCCTTTTTTTGTGCCAAGGCCCAGCCGGCTAAGAGAAACAAAAAGGGCTAGGCAATGCATATGGGAACGAGAATGGATCTCGCGCCCTTGTACATCATTCACTGCCCAAAGGATCACCTACGATTTATCACATAATAATCATGTCATCAAAGAGACAAGGAAAAGAAGGATTGATTGCCATTTAGTTTTCCACACTAACAACGGCCTGACTTGCACAATGGATTGTCAGGACATCTGTCATATCAAAACAATACAGCATCTTGAAATTTCAACATACGATGTAGTAGAAAATATTCAAGAAGGTAACGAGCTATGGTAAGCAGCAAACAATAAATTTATAAAAAACAAAAACTGCTTACAGTTTATGTTACCTATAGTATTTCTTGACTACAATTTAAATAAATCCAACTACAATGATGTGGCAATCATTGATTTGGGGATCACTGTTTACAAAACAAAACAGTCGTACTATTCTATTGCACATCACATAAGGACATAAAACATGAAATATACAGGCAATATAATTATTGCAAAGGCCCAATTTTGTTTGTTTTTTTTTTCAATTCCGCATAGTGAAGCATTTTTCCACAAAATCAACACATTTTTCCACACAATATCTCTGAAAATTTCCGCATAATTTGCTATTCTTTTCCACTCCCTATCAGATGGCCTGTAAATAAAAAGTTGGTACAAAAAACATTTTCATTAAAAATATTCACCTGTGCTTAAATCCAGACTACTACAATGTTAAGTAGTTTTGAACAGCAATACAAATCAAATAACTATAGTTACCTTTCCCATTATTCCACCTGCAATGGCTATCAATGGGCTTATAGCAATGATGACGAGTGTAAGCTTCCATCCATACACAAATCCCAAGATAAAACCTGCCAAAACTAATGCGATTGACATGACGACCATGCCAATTTTTTGACCAATGCCATTACTCACTTTGTTGAGGTCTCTGTGGAAGAAATAGAACTTTGTTTAGATTTGACATGAAGAAAACAAACCCTTTTTAAATGTAATTAAATGCAATTTAATGGAGTTAACAACAAAGAGCGCTTGCGTTCCCTTGGAGTCAGCGGTGTTGGCACGTATGCGCATGCGTCAAACGCCATGTGCTTGCAGCTTGTAGCGTAGCATTCCAGGAAGCGTTCCGTTTAGCGTTCCATCTTGGCTGAGCGTGGCAGCTCTCTGCCCTGGCAGTGCTTCTCCCACCCCTTCCCTCCCTCTTTCCACTGTTCATCAGTGTGACGGGTGCCTGTTCCCCTTACTGCGTGGGGGCTCATGGCTGGGTTGCCAGGATTTGCCAGCCATGGGAGCAGTCTTCATCTAGGAGCTGGCTGCCAATAGTGGAAGTTCCTGGATGTCTCAGGCACCCAACCTCCATTTTAGCGATGCAGTTGTTAACCTGGGCAGGAGGGAGGCAGGCAAGGTTAAACGTTTCCTAAACAACTTCTTTCAGTCAGCCAGTCAATGTCACTTGGTGTTTCTGTTGAAACCTTGTTTTCAATCTTTACTACAGGTGATATTATATTTACCTTAATACATGTACAAAGTAATAATGTATAAAAGCCATGAGTTACAAGTTAGTGTTTAAAAAATATTTGTAACAAACTCAGGGCTCCAACTAAACTTTTAAGTCCACTAACACAGTCTTGCTAGCGACCCCAGCGATCACAGCGTGATAACGGATCACACCCGTGATCATGGCTATGATCACACCTTTTACCTTGATCACACCTTTATCAAATTTGCGAGCCAACTAGCATGTTTTTTTACACGAAAATTAAAATTCTTATTGATACTTTTGAAGCAATGAGCTGAAAAGGTACACAAAAAAGTTTGTTCGTACTTTCTTTCGAATTTCTTGACATGAAGCTCAATTGCAACAGCTTTCTTGATTATTTTGGAGACTGAGATGATTCTTACTTGCAAATGTTCGTTAGTAGATATTTTTTCACTCACAAATCCCCCAAAACACTAGCATTTTGTGAGTTTGGCAGCATTAATTTCGAGACCTGAAACTTAAACTTTAACATACACTGTAATACTTACTCTGTGAGTCGACTGTTGAGTTCTCCTGGATCAGTTGTATCAAACCAGCCAATGTCCTGTTTCAAAACAGCTCTAAAGAATTCCAAACGCATTTTCTTCACTTGCCGTGTGGCAGTAAGTGACCAAAGTGCCATTTGGCCATACGCAACCACCAAGTTTCCAATAGCTAAGTAAACATAGAACAGTGCAAACCTTGTCATTTCTTCTTCAAGATCAGTGACTGCATTATTGGCTTTTGCTATTTCATAATTAATGAAGCTATCAATAAGATCGCCAAAGATAATAAACTGAAGAGGAACAGCAGCACCATGGCCAATGGCTGATATAGTACCAAGAACCATCAGCATAACATCCCACTTGTCACTGAAACGAAACTGAAACATAAAAATGATCAGTGTTAATATAATATATGTGTAAAACCTGACTATCAATGAGGTCATCACAAGAATTCATGGCTGGATTTGCATGTTTTTATTATTATTTTTACACCCCACTTACAAATGTTCATGTAGCTCACTCAATACCATCTTGGACTGGATGACAAAAGATATTCATTGCACTGGGACCATTTCCAGTTGACCAGAAGTTTATTTCATTGTTAACATGATACTGTGAGTTTTTGCATTACTGGGATGAGCTTAAACCAGTGTGTCAACAGAGTACATGTAGTGCTAAATAACATTTTGTGTTTGTATCATCATGTGTAATTATTATATTATGTTGTGGTTCAATTTTATCCTTACCTGTAGTTCAAATTTAATTCAAGTTTTTCTGTTTTTCTAATTTAAGCTAAGAAAGAAAAGCCTCTTTTCACAACAACACTAAGAGATGATTATTGACGTTTTCTAGCTATGATGCTACTGGTGTTGATTACTCTTGAAAATTAAAGGACTCTCTTACCAGTTTGAACAATGGTACAGTTGGAGGTTTCTCTTCTTTCTCTTTCTTTTTCTTTCCATTCTTATCTTTCTCAGTTCTGTTCAAAACAAAAACTTATTCTTAACTCTTTACACTAATTAATATAAACAAAAATTACCGTAATATATAATGTTGAATGAGTGTGCAGAGATATGAAATTTCTCTTCGTGTTAAACTTGATATCTCATTGATTTGTCTCTCATTGAACACAAGAAGAGAAATAATTTCCAAGCAACTATGTACATGTATTATCTTGTTTATGTTTTAAAATTACAAATAACAAGGTTTTGACGATTTTCTGAAGATTTCCAATCATTTTCAAAAGATTTCCGATGATTATTTGAGTGTTGTCCGAATGTCCAATCATGAATGTTTCTGAAAAGTTCCCAAAGTTCCTAAAGTTTTCCAAAGACTTCCAAGGAAGATCCGAGGGTGTTTTGAACATACAGCAACAAAGCTTTGCACAGTAAAAGAGTCAAGCATGGTATCAAATATGAAGTCATCGATATCATCACCAACAATAAAATTATAATTGAAATTCTTGTAAAACACAGCAGTTTACAGAATTGTGACATCCAGAATAACTAACGTCTTGCCAAGTATTATTGGCCACAGCCTCTGGCAAATAGCACTTGCCTCAACTTTGATTGCTATTGGGTGACATGTCCTGTAAAGGACAAAATGCTCTCATGTGTACACCTGCCATTGGCAACCAAAAAAAAACAAAATTGCCATATTCTGGATTTCAGTCACATCAGAGATATATTAGTGCTTTGTATTCATTAAGTAAGTAAATTTCACATATCCAGCTTTGATTTAATATATGTTCTTGTTCTGATAAACTACATTACTGCATGGTTCTTGTGTTTGTATTACACACACTAGCAGGCTAGATAATTTTCTGTTACTTGTACTGAAAATCAACAGAGTTTCATTAAAAATCTCATGATTATCTCATACACTTACAGTGATGCCAACCTAAAAAAAATTAAAATCTGGGAGACCACCAATTTCTGTCATTTGCACCAAGATACGTCCCTTGAGACATCCAAACAGAGTTAAAACTAGAGCACTGCCAATTTATCCACAAAAATGTGCCAAATATTTGAAAATTTCTTCACCAAAGTAAGGGTAAAAACTCACATTTTAAGCCTTTTTCCTTCGTATGCGGGAGATTTGGTGACCCGTACGAGAGACAGGGAGATTCATTCCATATCCAGGGACTCCCGGATAATCCGCAAGAGTTGGCATGAATGCAGTTATCAATGTTAACCCCCTGCCCCCCCACGGGGCATAGGCGAGGCATAGGTGGGGGATTTGACACTAATCGGCCCATATATAGTGAGGACTTTGGACTATATATTCTGGTGCACTTTCTAAAAAGCCCAAAAAAATGTCTGCCTTTACAAACTGAACCGGGGAAATAAATTCAGCCAAAAAAAAAAATGAAACGTGAAGTTAGTTAGTTAAATGTACAGGCTTTCACTTATCAACGAACTGAAATATTAATTCTTACGTAATATTACTAGGAGCAACTGCACAATGCAGGCCCACTAGCTTTTCCCGGTTATAAATGCACCTAGTAAGTCATTTGGTGGTTCGTTTAACTCGGCAGTGGATATAAAGTAGGAAAAATAAATGTGGGTTCATTTGCTCACTGCCGAGCGTAAGCCAGGCCGTTTCGTGGTGGCCCTGCATTCTGTACGAGATGTTAACCCAATCTTGACCAGCGTTGCTAAAACGCGGGTCGCGGGTCAAGGGTAAGGGTCGAGGGTAAGGGTCAAGGGTAAGGGTAAGGGTCGAGGGTGTGGGTCAAGGGTAAGGGTCAAGGGTAAGGGTCAAGGGTCGAGGGTAAGGGTCAAGGGTAAGGGTCAAGGGTCAAGGGTAAGGGTCAAGGGTAAGGGTCAAGGGTAAGGGTCAAGGGTCAAGGGTAAGGGTCAAGGGTCAAGGGTAAGGGTCAAGGGTAAGGGTAAGGGTCGAGGGTAAGGGTCAAGGGTAAGGGTAAGGGTCGAGGGTAAGGGTCAAGGGTAAGGGTCAAGGGTAAGGGTCAAGGGTAAGGGTCGAGGGTCAAGGGTCAAGGGTCAAGGGTATAACGATGTTATCAGTACACAGTCACAATTTAAACAAAACACTGAATTTAATACAATAACATTACAGTAATTGAGTAACCTTTAACGTTTCTGTCGATAGCTTTTCACGATTACTAAGAAAGTTATATTGTGTTTTATGCCTCTTTATCCTATTTATCCCGGCTATTTTATTTCAATATTTCTCACAGTTTCATTATATTTGACTCCTTTTACAACGATATTTTCGCTTATTTTACGGCCATTTCGGGGGTTTCGATACAGCCATTTCTCGATATAACAATATAATTTTGCTGCTTACTTGGCATATCGTCGTATTGGGGCTCCACTCTGATTAAGGACCATGCCGGGAGCACGCGGCAAATACGTAAAAAGCCCATATTTGGCAGCATTCTCCTCATGACGAAATCAGTAAGACCACGTTTTTTCTTTTGATATGTGGTAAGCGTCGCTGCAGTGTTAACAACAATATCTTCATCCTTTGCTGAATAAAACGAGAAACATCTATGGCATGATCGCGAGGTAAAACATTTGTTTCCTCCATGGATTCTCGTGCATACGAGGTAGGTCAATCCGAAATCTAACAAACACTTAAATGTGATCAGTTGCGGAATATTTTTGACCTGGGTGTAAAAAAATAGTAGAATCTACAAGAATCCAGGAAAACAATATCTTGCCCATCTTTCAAAATGATGACCCTTACCCTTACCCTCGACCCTTACCCTTGACCCTTACCCTTGACCATTACCCTTGACCCTTACCCTCGACCCTTACCCTTGACCCTTACCCTTGACCCTTACCCTCGACCCTTACCCTTGACCCTTATCCTCGACCCTTACCCTTGACCCGCGACCCGCGTTTTAGCAACGCCGCAATCCGGCAATCTCGACCTCAGATATTGTTCATGATGAAATTCGAGTCATACAGTACATCATAATGCGTCTGTTGACACATTAAAGATAATGGCTTACTTTTCATCGTCGTTTTCAGCTGAGTCGCCTTCAGCGCCCACGTGTTGTTTACCGTTTGTGGAGGCTACACCGTTCATTTCATCGGGGGCAATCTTCACCTCAAAATCGTTTAGATTTTGTCCATCCACAGGGTTCACTGGAGATTCGCTCCTTGGACGATAAATTCCTGTCGTACCATCCATGACAAATCTTATACCGGTAAATCAAATTGAACTAGTTGTCGCTTTGTAAAACGAAGCAAGTGCGTATCGCATGTAGTCGTTCCGCCGTTTATTGATGTCAAAACAAGCAACTGCTTTCGATTCTTCGTGCAGACACCCTCTCCTAATTCTGTACACGCTGTTGATTGCAACTCCTTTTTCCAATGATTGACAGACCGTTTTCAGTTGAGGTCAGCAATATCTTATAACGTGGAATATAAATTCACCAGGCTCGCAAATTTTTACGTCTTCTCCTAAATTTAGTGCGCTTCGTCACGACTGCATTGCGCATGAACGTACAAGCAAGGATATCACGAAAATCACGAATCACGAAAGTGTCATCCAATCATAACACAGAACCAAGCACGCGAGAAAAATTTAAAAAAATGATTTGCCTGTTTAGGAATAATAATTCAATTTTACGTGCATGGTATAAATATGTCTCGTTGTTTTAAAAATATAAAACTTGAAGTACCTAGCTACGTCTTTTCGTCTTTTCCTGCAGCACCGGAAGGAGCAAACAATGCAATGAACACAAATAAATCAAATATTCAAAAGGTGTGATCAGGAGGCTTATACGTAGCCTGTGATAGTGTGATAGTGAAGGAAATGAACAAATATACATCTTTTTAAAAGCACGTGTCGGCTGCATCGACACTGCTCTTCATTCATATATCTCCTGATACATGTGCTGATATATTACGGTGATGTTGATAGAAGTCAACTGGACCAAGAAATTTGATGACATCGCAATTTAAGTAGCCAGGAGCCACGAAGAGCAGTAATCAGGAAATTATGGCTCTGCTGGTCATTATTTACAGCGCAACAAACGGCATCTGGCCACTCAACATTTCTTTGTACAATGATACTGCGGAGTGACGAGTTCAAAGCAAAGTAAATTGGAGTTCGTTCATCAGGGGATTCACGTATTACTCCGTAAAATCTAAAATCTTAATTTAAGACGTTTAGTGAGTCTTTTGTCTTAACTCAACACCACAATAATAGCTGAGGTAGTTTTTAGCTATATTGTTGCGAGGACCTGTTCCGTTGTTCACTGTTTGATTTTTGATCAACGTAAAGGCGAATGAAAATTTTCCGAATGGCAACCAGGAATATTGAAGAATAAACCTGCAGGCTTAACACAAATACATTTACCAAAGAACGACCTGGAATGTTAAAGATGAAACGGAATAGTATAACAAATCCATCATCCCCAGAGCCCCCCATTCCTTCAACCCCACGTGTATCATTAACTGAGTCGTTAGTTGGTAAAACGTATTTTCCCTTGATTTGTAATCTTATGTTTTAAAAAAATTCAAAATCAGAATCAAGGGTTGTTGCTGAAAATTTTTAATATATACAACGAAATGCGGTGTGCACTGTAAAGTTGAAATTAAAAAAAATCGATGACATCGCAATATAATTAGGTTAAATATTGCATCATCAGTGGTTTCGGTCATCATCAGTTAATATGTTTAACAAATCCTTCATAAACTCTTTCCCCTTCGTGATTATTTGTCAACCCTAAATTTCCTTTTACGGGAAGAGTTGTTTCCCCCCTCATGATTAACTTCCTTTCGGGCAAGAGAATTCGTATTCTCTTGTTTCCTTTTTAATATGGAAAAAACTGTTTCCTTTATCGACGTCATCATTAAACTAAGCTAAGATGGTGCAGGTACGTGCGCAGCCTTGGTTTGAACTTTGACTAGCGTGTAATGTCTGTGATGTTTCAATAAAAGCTAAAAAAATTGCAATCAAGGCGAAATAAAAATACGTACTCGTTTGTGAAATTTGTGGCTGCAATTTATATCCCGCGTTTGACGTTATATTGATTAGTATGCACAAAAGCAAAAAACAACATTGTTCTGTTGTTCTAATTTTCGGCGTATCCTTTTCCATGCGGTACCAAAACAAAGAGTTTTGAAGGAGCCAATCAGCATTCCTTTCAAAGACCGTCTCTTTCTAGAAAATTGGCGGCCAATTTCTTTGTTAAATGTAGACGTTAAAATAATGTCCAAGGTTACTGCCACTAAAATAAAAAATGTTTTACCGGCTATTGTTCATCACAATCAAACTGGATTCATTAATGCTCGTTACATTGGCGAGACTGTACGATCTATTTTTGATTTAATGGATTTTACATTGTCAAAAAACATTCCCGGGTTACTGATTTTTATTGACTTTCATAAGGCCTTTGATAGTCTTGAATGGAATTTTCTCTTCTACGGCCTAAGAGCTTTCAATTTTGGCCCAGATTTTATACGTTGGGTAGAAATTTTCTATAAGAATATTCAAAGTTGTGTTATCAATAACGGTTGGGCGTCGGATTTTTTTAATTTAGAGCGCGGGGTGAGACAAGGGGATCCACTATCCCCCTACCTTTTTGTACTAGCAGTAGAAATTATGGCAATTGCTGTAAGGCAGAATACATCTATAAGAGGTATCTCAATTGATGGACAAGAAACCAAACTGCTTCAGTATGCAGACGACACAACAGCAACCCTCGCTGACAATACTTCAGCCCAAGCATTTTTCAGCTTGTTAAATAATTATAAACTGCTCTCGGGCTTAGAAATTAACTACAGTAAAACAGAAGGTATGTGGATTGGATCTTCTAGAAATAGCAATTCCAAACCCTTTGGCATCAAATGGTCTCAAGAGCCTATCAAAGCTTTAGGTGTATATTATTCGTACGATCCAATCCTTCTTCGGGAGAAAAACTTCATTGAAAATTTGGACAAGATTAAAAAACTGCTGAATCTGTGGTCAAGCAGAGGCTTATCACTTTACGGCAAGGTGACTGTCATTAAATCCCTAGTTATACCAAAATTTGTTTACGTATGCTCTCTCATGCCTGTTCCTGACGAAATTGTGAAAGAGTTAAATCGACTAGTTTACAAATTTCTGTGGAATGGAACTGATAAGGTAACTCGTCTTTCTACAATCAACGATTATGCTAAAGGTGGTTTAAAAATGATTGACATAGATTCTATGGTTAAATCTTTACGTTTGGCATGGCTACAAAGAGTATATAATGCTACAGAAGGTCCTTGGAAATGGTATCTTTCTCACCTTTTAACAAGGTTCGGTGGTCTGTTTTTGTTTAACTGTAATTACGATGTTAATGACCTCTCGGTGCCTTCACTATTTTATTTTCAACTTTTGAAATGGTGGTCAGAGTTTCGTGATGACTTTGCTTCTTCAAAAGACTGGGACAATATTATTTGGAATAATCGTGATATTCGTATTGATGACAAGCCAGTTTTTTATAAAAATTTCTTCCTTTCAGGAGTAGTGTATTTGAGGGATCTTCTTTTAAGTAGCAACAACATCGAGTCTTTTGAGATTGTTTCAAGGAACATAGAAAAGTCTAATTTTCTAATCTGGACGGGCCTTCGGGACTCCATTCCATCTCATTTGAAGAACAATATCACAAGTAAACCCCCATCTTCTACTATACCATCATTCTCAACTGGCAACGGCGATGAGGTATTTTGTGTGAATTCTAAGAAGTCAAGGGATTACTATTTACTGCTCATCAGTAAAAAAGCTAAACCACCAAATGCAATCAACCTTCTCCATAGGGATTTCAATCTGTCAGAAAAACAACTGCAACAAGTCTTTTTGCTCCCTCACAAAGTAGCTCTTGAACCTTACGTGAGAGCCTTTCAGTTTAAAGTACTGAATAGAATCCTTTATACAAATGTGAAGCTTTGCAAAATCGGTTTTATTTCAAACAAAGAATGTACCTTTGTAGAAATGAATCAGAAACATTAACTCATTTGCTCTACCACTGCCCCTTCTCTATAGCATTCTGGAAAGATTTTGAAGTGTATTGGTCTGTGGCAAAAAGTGAACAAATCCATGTAACATTAGAAGACGTCGTAGTGGGAATTATAACAAGAACTTGCCCCTTACTTAACTACTTTTTACTAATTGCAAAACTCTACTTGTGGGATTGTAGAAGAAACCAAACTTGTCCAAGTATCGTTGGATTTAAGGCTAAAATTCAACTTAAGTATGAAACAGAAACATATATTGCACGAACGAGCAATAAAATGGAATTCTTACAATCGAAATGGGCGAACTGTTTTCTGTTAGGTTAATAGTTATTTATTTATTTTATTTATATCATTTTATTTTTATTTATTTATTTATGTATATACATATATATGCAGGCATAGTATTACACTTATATTTCCCTAAATTGATTGTACTGTAATGTAAGCCCATGTTAAAACCTGTATATATCGTAAGTAATGTAACTAAGTAATTGTTTTGTAAGGAATAAATCGTCTATATCGTGTACTACCCCCTATATCGTGTACTACCTCCTTATTTCGTTTCGAAGCCTTTTATTTCACACTATATGTCACGATATGTCAATTGTTGAGGGTAGAAGCTTAGTAGACCCTTAGTAGAGAAACATGTTATGATGTTTCAGTCGGTTCAGTTTAGTAAAACCGTTTTGGTTGCTAAATAACTTTAAAAGTGTAATGTTTAATTTCCTCGTTTTCGCACGGGGGTTTGGGGCCTAATCTTAACGGAAAAATATAAAAATATCATGTTCTTGATATTTTAGCTCAGAAAAAAACGTGTTGCAGCACAATGGGGTTTCATTACGTTATTTTTCTTATAAAAGCAAGTAAGCAGAGGTGATCATGACGAAAACAGCCTAGCCACTACCTCTCTCTGGCCTCGCTGGTCCACTGTCAGCACTACTTGCATTGTTTTCTAGGGCTAGAATCATTGTTGTGACGTTTATCTATTGTTTTCAGAACCAATGACATGCCTCATACTGATAGTACTGTCAGTTTTGACCCGGACCCCCTCCCCTCGCCGAATTTTTTGTTTCTTACTACTCTTTTGACGACGAAATTCTCGCATCTACAGTATCGCTTATTATCACGCAACCGAGTCAAAATTTGGACCCCCCTATCAAAACGTCCTGGATCCTCCCCTGTGGTTTATCGTCCTTAACCGAGAAGACCAGAACGTCTAACCATTTGCATGCTTCATTGGCAGAGGAAGCACATCATGTGTAAAAAGAATCACACTTGGGACTATCCGGGTAAGGTAAGGTAACTTTATTTATGGTCGTGAAACGTAGTCCCAAGCCGGAGGATCATCTTTAAAACGCACGACTATTTACAATAACAAAATTACTTACAATAAAAACAATAATATAATATAAAATGAATTTTACGTTCTGTTGTTGAATAACTGTTCCAAGGAATTGGATTGCAAGTTAGAGCTAGCCCGCGCATCTTTAAATCTGCCCCTTTACTATAAATTAATGGAGGGGTCCTTGAATATTACCACGACACAACAGTTGGTTTTGTATTAAATGCCAGTATCGCATTTGTATTTGTTTAAAGGGCCATTGACAAAATCAGGATCAGAACGGATCGGACCGGACCGGATCAGATCGGACCGTACGGAATCCGACAAAACCTGGATCGGATCCCAAAAATACGGATCGCCAAGGATTCCCGCCAAAATAGTCACGTGACACCTATCGTTCTTCGAAGGTGGCGCAGAGAGAAGAAAGTGAAATTGAAGTGTGATTTGACAGTGACATTTTGTTTTGACTAAAGTCAATATGGCCGGAGATTAAAAGAGTTCCTGGTAACAGTATTTTGTTAATAATTTCTGTTTCTAATGGGAGAGATCACGCAAGCACAAATCAGAACAAGACATGCATCGGATTAAGGCGGGGTTTTACCTGAATTTGAATGAAATTTGGAGAGGTTTAGAGTGGGTATAAAAGGAAGAAAATTAGTTTTGAAACACCCACAGACAGTTGACCCCTACCCAAGAGCAACCAGCTTGGTAGGGCGGCTGTTTGGGTGCGCATATTATAATTTTAATCTTCAAATTCTAATTTTCAAACCGCATTAAATCTTCACTATTTCATATTCCTCCCAACTTTCCTCCCCCTTTAAGAAATACTCCCTCCTCCCAAATACACCCACAAATCATCCAAAAATTAACAACACATCACAAAACATTCACTAGTGAGATGAATGAAGGGTTTTGGCATTCCTTGAAACGCAAACGAGATATGTGCTTAAAACCCACTTTAAGTGGAAAAACGGCTTTCAGGTAGAGCCCCGCCTTAAAGCGAACTTTTTCAAGAAATCCAAAATGAGATCGACATCAAGCTAATAGACATCAAGAAATCCACGCGTTTAACACGTCAGCCAGAATTCGAACCGAAAATAGGAGTTTTAAGACAAGTCGGATTCCATCCAGTCCGATCCGATCCGGTCCGGTCCCGCCCTATCCAGTCCGGTCCGATCCGACCCTGGTTTTGTTAACGGCCTGTTTAGTAAGGGGAGTCGGTTTAGGCAGTAGGCAAAATCAGAAGCCAGGGTTTGGGTCACATGACCATTTTTGCACGAGAGTCCGCAATTCATATATAATGCAAGTATAATTTCTTCAATAAATTACAAGCAAGTCGAGTGTGGGTTGGGTGTGTGTATGTGTGTGAGGGTGAATACAAGGGAGAGAGTGTCTTGTTCGATGAATGTTAGTTTCTCAGTTTAAAATAATGCTACCATTGATCATTGCTTTTATGACGTGGTGGCTGCTAAAGGAGCCGTTTTTGTTTCGTTATTGTTGTTCAATAACTGATGCTAAAACACGTATGACGCAGAAATGACCTCTTCCTGTTCCGCAACTCTCTTCCGAAGAACCAGCTCCTTATAGTGTATGACAACTTAAACCGTATACCGTATACCGTACATCAAACATCCATTCAACGCAACGAAAGCTATACCGACTTGTACGCGTTTCTTATCTGTGTATTAAAGATATCGCAAATTTCATCTGTGCACCTACAATCGTTTCAAAAATTCTACGTTTCATCATCGTACTATGGATTTATCTGGCTGATATCGGAGGGAACAGACTGTGAATGTACGCGAATTTGTGGCTTTACATCTTGCTTTGTGGATTCGTAAAGAAATCGAAAATGGCCGACGAGTTGAGTCGGGCCCAGTCCACCGCGAACGTAGGCTCTGCGGGAAATATGGATGAACTTCCGGACAAGGGAGAACGAAAGCGAACCGAAAAGGAACAGGAAGAGTACCTCAGGCTTCTCAACAAGAATCAAACATCTGATCGTCTTTACTGGAATGATGTTTGGTTACTAAACAAAAGATCATTGTCACTCCTGGCTTGTTCTTTTGTGAAAAATACTTTCTGGAGGAATGTACTTGAATCATGGGCAGAGTATGTTCAGGAAACTGTAGATATTTTGTCTCAGCCACTATGGAATAATGCTTTTATTAAGATAGAAAATAAATCTGTGTTTTATAAGTCGTGGTACATAAAAAATTTACGCTACGTCAATGATCTTGTAGACGAATCTGGCGTTTTTATGTCACCAACCGAATTGATTAACAAGTTTAACCTAAAGTGTACCTTCTTACAAACTTATGGCATTATCTGCGCAATTCCAAGCTCATGGAAGTCAAAGATTATAGAGTTTGGTAAACAGTTACTTGTGGTAAAATCTGAAAATATAGAGAGATTATTTAAGACAAAAAAGGTGACCAGTTTTGCTTATGATACTTTGCGAAAATCGGTTGCCACACAGCCAACTAGAGTGCAGCGTAAATGGAATAAACTTTTACCATCTCCGGTCGAAGATTGGTCTACCTATTACAGTATCCCTTTCTTATGCACGAGTGCTAGCAAGCTAAGTAGCTTTCAATATAGGATATTCCATAGAACTATTGGAACAAACGTATTGTTAATGAAAATGGGAATCAAGGATCACGATGATTGCTTTTTTTGTGACAGTAAACCCGAAACCATAGAGCAGCTCTTTTGGTACTGTGACCGGATATCCCCCCTCTGGAACGCCCTCGCGCACTGGATTCGGTCAGTAACAGAAATTGAAATTGAATTTTCCCTTGAATCTGTTCTCTTGGGCTATACAAACTGTATGCCTTGTAAGAATGCGATTAATTGTATTATTTTAGTAGTCAAGTTTTTCATATATAAATGTAAAATGGAGGGACGTAAACCCGATTTTGCTGGCATGCAGAGCTACCTTAAGTTTAATTATAATATTGAAAAATTTGCATGTGACTTTGCTCTGCAAGATAAAATTTTAAGTAAGTGGAAACTGATGAAAAAATTATTCTATCAATAAATGATGTAATGTCTTGTATCGTAAGTAGCCTAAGTATTGTACCGTATTCTATGTAAGTACAGTAATGTAAGTAATGTAAGTATTACCCTGAGAGTAGAGTTATGGTAATGTTAGTAGCTGTATTGTAAGTAATGTAAGTAGTTATTTGTTTTGCAAATAAAAAATTTCTTAAAAAAAAAGAAGAATCAAACATCTGCAATTTCAGCTGTTTCCAAGAAAAGGAGCACATTAACAGATCTAATGGCAGATGAGAATAATTTGCATATTGTGAAATCGGAACTCATCCTACTTAACACGTTGTTTAGTCAATACCAAGAGGCATACGAGCGCCACTATCAAGAGTTAAGTCCAGAAGATGAACAGTTTACTGAAAGCTCTCGGCATGAAGCTAAGGAGAATTCTGTCTTGGATTTCAGGAGACAAGTCATTGATTGGATTAGCCTTGTCGAACAACGCTTGACAGATCAGCTTGACCATCTTTCAAACAAGTAATCTGTATCATCCAAATCATCAAAGAGCACTAGTCGATCAAAGTCATCGAGAACATCTGCACGAGAAAAAGAGAAAGTAAAAATAGCTGAATTGCTGGCTGAGAAAACAATGCTAGAAAGGAAACAAGCACTTCGTGCCTCGGATGAAGCACTAAGGCTCGAAACTAAAATAGTTAAGGCAAAAGCAAGAGAAAGGGTGTATGCTGATTTAGAACTAGAAGAGAACCCAGACAATGTAGAAAGTAAAGAAGCAATGAACACTATTTGAACGAATTCAGCCAAAAACTAGCACACCGAAAGCAGTTGTACCCAAACAGGATCCAATCACACCGAAAGCAGTTGTACCCAAACCGGATCCGATCACACCGAATTAAGCAGTTATACCTAAACTGGATACGCTCACTCCTGGGTTTCACCCAAGTGGCTCAATTGCGAAGTACCGGCCTCCAGATAACAGTACCAGAGTATGGTGATCCATTTAAGGTATCAATGGCTTATGTGAGCAAAGCCCTCCGCTGGTCACCGATTCAAAGGGATGATGCTCTAACTTTAAAACGGTTCTCATTCTTTCTGACAAAATGCAAGAACGCCATGATGAATGTGTCTCATATGACGGAGCTGAATCACCCCACGAACATTCAGATAATTGCCCGAAAGCTTCCGCCTCACCTACAGTCAAGGTGGCGCGACCGAGTTGTCAAGTTAAAAGAGAAAGGAAGGATAGCTGTTTTCAAGGACATCACAGAATCTGTTGAATCAGCCGCTGAATCAGCTAACGATCCTATTTATGGCAGCGAAGCCCTGAACAAGAGTGAACGGAAGCACAAAGCTGGTGGTATCAGAGATAGAGAACACAACCACCAGATCAGAGGAGCAGCAGTTTCGCAACAAATGTTAACACACCTCCTGCATCAGTATCCTTGAGGAACACTAAATGTTGTGACTCTGACACAGGAAGCTGTCTGTTATGCAACAAGTCTCATTACTTGGACGACTGTGATGACGTCCGAAAGCTGACAATAGAAGAGAAAAGGTCATTCCTCGAAGACAGGAAGCTCTGTTATGCTTGTTATGGTACGAATCACGTGTCAAGGAACTGTTTGAAAAAACAAACCTGTCAGAAATGTGGAAAACGACACCACACGGCACTCCACATGGATGATTTCAAGCCAACTAAGAAAGATGGAAACAGTGAGACCGACAATTCCAACGTCAAGCCCACCACTGTGGTAGAGAACGGATGTGTTGATATATCTGAGACTGCATGCAATGCGACTATCAACAAGGAGACTGTTGTCTTATATGCTATTCTCCACATCAAAATAAGGAAGAAAGGCAACGCTGAATCAGTCACCACGTACGCATTCTATGACGGTGGTAGCAGTGGCTGTTTTGTAACCGAAAACATTAAGAGACTGATGGGCGAAGAAGGTGTTGAGATAGTTCTTCAACTTGGAACAATGCACGGCCACAGCCGAGTTGAAACCACCGTCCTAGCTGACCTTGTCGTCACAGACTTAGATGACAACAATCCCATTGAGTTGCCCCGTACCTTCACGAGTGATGAGATTCCAGCAGGCCACCATCAAATTCCAACACCTGAACTCCTAAGTCGCTGGGAACATCTTTCAGAGGTCGCTCAGAAAATCCCCGCACACCGGCCCGACCTTGAAATAGGTTTATTAATCGGCAGCAATTGTCCAGTTGCCCTGGAACCATTAGAAGTGGTACCCAGTCATGGTGAAGGCCCTTTCGTCCTCCGCCTCCATCACGGCTGGACCGTCAGTGACCCTTTGCAAGTCGAAACTGATCAAAGTTGTAGTACGATAACTTTGAATGGCATCACCGTGTGGGAAGTCGAATTTAACAAGGAGATCATCGCGCCCAAGTCATTGCTAAGAATGTTTGAAATGGACTTTAACGATCATGCTGTGAGCACAGTCCCAGACCAGCGCAGATACTCACAAGAAGACAGGAAGTTTTTGGACATGGCAGAGAAAGGCGTACGCAACGTTAACGGACATTATGAGATCCCCCTCCCCTTCCGAGCACAGGACGTCACCATGCCCAACAACAAAGAACAAGCAATCAAAAGAACTAACTGGCAGAAGAAGAAGATGCTTCGAGATGCAAAGTACCATACTGACTACACCACGTTTGTCAACGATGTTATCGCTAAAGGCTACACCCAAAGGGTTCCAAACAAGTCAGGCGCAGCAAGGCCCGGCAAAGCATGGTATCTTCCCCACCATGGGATTTATCATCCCAAAAAACCGGACAAAATACGTGTAGTATTCTATTGCAGCGCGAGTTTCAATGACCAGTTCCTCCAAGGTCCCGACCTCACGAATTCCCTGGTAGGAGTATTAATCAGGTTTCGTGAAGACCCCGTCGCCTTCTTAGGAGGCTATGTTCGATCAGGTTAGAGTACCGCCTGAACAGTGCGATTTCCTCCGTTTCTTATGGTTGCCGAATGGTGACCTAGACGCTCCATTTGAGGAATACAGGATGGTGGTGCACCTCTTCGGTGCGATATCCTCACCGAGCATTGCCAATTTTGCATTGAAGAAGACTGCGAGTGATAATGAGGAAGAATATGGCACCATTGTTGCTAACACTTTGAGAAAGAATTTTTATGTCGATGACTGTTTACGGTCCGTGGTCACCGAGAACACTGCTGGAAAGTTAATCAAGGATCTCAGCAGAGTGTGTCAGAAGGGTGGATTCCACCTTACGAAGTTTACGTGCAATCACCGTGGTGTTTTGGAGCAGATTCCACAAGAAGAGAGGTCAAAGGAAACTAAGGCTCTGCACCTCGATCATGACAATCTCCCTACTGAACGTGCCCTCGGAGTGCAATGGTGTGTACAGTCGGACAGTTTTGCATTTCGAATAATCCTTAACAACAAACCGGTAACAAGACGAGGAATTTTGTCAACCGTGTCATCGATCTATGATCCTCTAGGCTTTATCGCCCCATTGACACTGGTAGCTAAACAGATCTTACAAGAGTTATGTCGCATCAAGAGTCTTGGCTGGGAAGATGATATCCCAGAAGAATATCGGAACCAATGGCGGAACGAACTCCCAACGCTTGAATTGTTTCATGTTGACCGTTGTCAGAAACCACAGGACCTTGGACCGATTGTTTCAAGGCAGCTTCACCTGTTCTCCGATGCTAGTACCGTAGGCTATGGATGCTCCGGCTACCTTCGCCTTCAAGATGATGCAAACCGTATCCATTGTTCCTTCCTGATGAGCAAGGCCCGTCTCGCACCAATCAAGACAGTAACAGTTCCCCGATTAGAGCTCACCGCAGCTACCGTCTCTGTCCGCGTAGGGCAAATGTTGATAAAAGAATTGGAGATCAAGCCTGTTGTCACCTTCTATCATACGGATTCAACTACAGTGCTCCGATACATTGGAAACGAACAGAGGAGATTTCAAGTCTTTGTCTCCAACCGTGTCCGGTTGATCAGAGACTTTACCAGTCCTCACCAGTGGAGATATGTGGACACTCTTAACAATCCTGCTGATGATGCCTCCAGAGGAATGAAAGAAACATCACCCCTACAGCATTCGCGCTGGATAAAGGGACCAGAGTTCCTATGGAAACCAATATGGGAATGGCCGCAACAGCCTTTCCTCATCGGCGAGATCCCTGAGGATGATCCAGAGATTAATAAGGTGGTCTTTGCCGGAACAGTGGTAACCAAAGACTCGACCACCGGCGTAAACCAGCTAATCGAATACCATTCAGACTGGTATCGCCTGAAACTGTCAGTGGCTGTATTTCTACGCATTAAAGCAACCTTACTGAGAAGAAGGCAAGATCGGAAGAAGACAGAAGTTGGCCAGACTGAGCTAGTTCCACTGCAACGTCCAGAGAGTGTAAAGCAATAGAAAGCCGACACGAAACACGTGGATCATTGCAACGCACCGCTCTCAGTGCAAGAGTTAAACGAAGCCGAGATTGCCATCATCCAGTTTATACAGTCTCGAGTATTCAGCAAAGAGCTAGACATCCTTCACCGGGCCAATAGTAGTAGTATAGTAGTTGGGGGTACGAGCGCAAAAATTTTCAGCAGAATTTTTCAATAATTTTCAGCAGAATTTTTCAATAATTTTTTTACTGAATTTTTAGCTGAATTTTTTTGCTGAATTTTTCAGTTTTAGTTTTTAGCGCATTTTTTAAAACCTTAAAAACACAGCTGAAATAGCTGTTGAAGTCAGTATTCTTTTACTTAAAGCTGTTACCTGGTTTTTACTCTTGTTCTGAACTCTTTTCTGATCTTTTTTACTGATAAATAATTCATTTTTGGATATCAGATAGCTAATTCAGTATTGGATTTCAGTGTTGGATATCAGTGTTGGATTTCAGTGTTGGATTTCAGTATTGGATTTCAGCTAGATAATTCAGAACTAAATTATCTTTAATACTAAAGATAATTTAGCACTAAATTATCTTTAGTATTAAAGATAATTCAGTATTGGATATTATCTAGCTAATTTAGTTTTGGATATTAGCTAGATAATTCAGTATTGGATATTATCTAGCTAATTTAGTTTTGGATATTAGCTAGATAATTCAGTGTTGGAATTTATGTAATTATGAAAATTATTAGAATCAGTGGAATTATTGGAATTAAGTAAATTAAAATTGGAATTATTGTTTTATATTATAATGTCCATAAGCATAACTTGTAACACCATCTTCTAGTATGTATCTTTTATCATCAAAACAGCTGAGCGATACTTTATTGATTTCACAACTGCTGAGTTCATGGTTTTGGCTTCTGATTGTTTCATCTTATGATACATCTGTTTATTATTGAATAGTGTTTCTTTATAGTGTTCATGTTGAATGTCTTTTTTAATTACATTCTTTTTTATTCCTTTAGCAGTCTTTCCACCTTTTTGGTCGTCTTTCATATAGCTGTACATTTTTGATCGTAGACCAACAAATTCACAAATAGGGACTCCAGCTGCTTCATCTTTAAACTTTCCAATTACTTTTTTATTTGACTTATCAAAGTAAGGTGAATTTTCTGCGTAGTCGCTATTATCGAATTTATCTTTATCAGCCCAAAAGTCTTTATAGGCATCTTCAGTTTCAATTTCATACATTAGGCTGTCAGTATCTGTAAATAGTAATTTTGTTTTATTATTATATTTTTTCTGTATATAATTATAATGGAAATCATACATTAATGTTTTACTAAGTTCTAAAATGCACATACCAACATAAGCAGGTCTATTTAAAACCAGCTTTTCTTTAATTTTATGAACAGCAACTAAATTTTCATTAAATATCTTACAGCTGACATAAGTTGGTTTGCTTGTGTATTTTAAAAGTTTCTTTTCATCTGTAATAAGTTTGACATCAACTCTCTTTCTTAGATTTTCCATTGTTTTTCCATAAACGCTGTTATTCATTAGTTTGAAAAAGTTTTTCTCAAAAATATTTTTAGCATTTGTTCTTTTCTGTGTATTGTAATCAATATATTTTTTCAACCATGGAGATTGATTGAATTCAAGAACTCTATAAACTTTTTTCACTTTCAATCCAAGATCCATATATAGTTGAAGATTTCTATAAAGAACAACATACTTTTCTTTGTTATTAAGAGTTGTAACTAATTTATGAACAAGACCAGTTGATATGTTGTATTTCTCAGATATATTTTTACAATATTTAGATAACATTTCTTTATTGATTTTGATTTTTTCTGGTGCAACTGGATAATCATTATGTTGATTGTGTAATTTTTTAGGATATTCTAAGTCAACTTCCAATATTAATCCTTTTTTACTATCTTCAGTGTATTTATCTAAATTTAAATTATCTATCTTCTCCCTTTTCATCCATTTAAATCCGCCAGTTGGAAGAGATTGACTCATAGCCCAACCGTATAGATTATTGGCGTCAAGATACATAATATATTTAGATGGTTCATTTTTATTATAATTTTTCATATATTTATTATTAGCTTTTCCATAACGATTAGCAATATAACTGATTCCACCTCTCATTCCCTTTTCAATGAATAAAAACATATCAATATCAGTCATTAATTCTAATTTAATATCAGTAATTTTTAACATAGCATCCCATGCTAACCCTGGAGATGAGAAATAATAACATGGATCAAGTCTATAATATTCAAGACATGTTTTTCTGAAATTTTCAAATACATCAGCTAGTAGAAGTACATCTGCTTTTAAATATAAATCATGATAATCACCCATATTTTCCAAAGAAAATGTTTTCCACACATTTTTAGCATGTTGATAATCTTCATCTGAAATATCTTCATTGTTTAAAATACTGTGGAACTGTTCTTTTGATGGAAGTGGAGAATCAAACTTATCAAAGCTGTCCATATAATCATATGGATAAACTCCTTTTCTCAACATACGATTAAATTGATTTTCATCTTTGAAAGCTTTTGATATATATTTGAATGAATTTTTTGGTGTATTGTTAACAAGTTCTTGTAAGCTTGAACTCATAAATTGGAAACTGTCAATAAAAGTTAGATGATAACCATATTATTTGGAATTGCATTTATATTCATCTGGCATTTCTCTCCATTCTTATTTGTATATTCATGATTTTTAACGACATTGCCAATTTCTTGCATAATAAAATGGCTATCATAACCTCTGAGATTATGAAATATTACAGGAATTTTAATTTGTTCTGGAATTATTTTAAGTTTAAGATTACATTCCTGATGAGCAGAGCCTCTATATTTACCAGTGATATGACAATAATCTCTGACTTTGATATCTTCATTAGTGTATTCTTTATTACAGATATAGCATTTATCAGCTTTTTTGAAATCAACTTCATCTTCTTTTGTCATTCTCAATGGTTTGTTAAAATGCTTCTTGATAATGCTTTTACAATATTTGACTTCATAAAGCATCTTCTCCATGAATTTATACACAGCCTTTTCACCTCTATATATTGTTACAGGTTTGCTATATTTGTCGTCATAGCAACAAACTATCTTATAGCCATATCCACAGTCTGTATGCTTCTGGAAGGCTTCAGTATATGATTTATCATTATTTTGTTTACAACCTAATATCTTTTCTGTTATAGCCTCAAAATCAGCATAAATCACAAATGGCACTGTCGATGGAAGTTGTTGAATTTCAGTATATTATTATCTATATCAGGCAATTTTACTGCTTGTATTCCATTAATTTCTATACATATCTTTTTATGATCAGTCAATACTATTTCAGAGCTGAAACTTTGTAGACAATGCATACAAAAGTGTTTTCTTTCTTTGTGTTTTGTTTGATTGTACATGAACTTGTTGAAATCTTTAATAAGCACATTATGTGTACTTTTCTCTTCTTTTATCAACTCAGTTATCAATAATAAATTCATATTATCTTCAAACTTTTCTTTTGACACATATATGGGATATGGTTGTTTGTTTTCATAACCGAAAACATTTATGTTAATCTCATTTTGCTTCTCAATTTTATTATACTGCTTAGTAGTTACTGGGAATTCAATCCCAGTATAATTTAGCTTTTGTATATATTGTTTATCAGATTTTTTAATCCTCTGCGGATCTTTATCTTGTGGGTTTAAGCGTCTAATATGACACCATCTGAAGCATTCATTATCCTCATTTTTAATATTAATCAATCCCTTGGCACTGTTTATGAGTTCTTGTGGTAGTTTAATATATGATGTGCCTTTCATTGGTTCATATTTCACAACATTAAGATAATGATTGTCAACAGATTGAATAGTCCAACCAGAATCTTCAGATATCCAAACAGCTAATATGTTTAATATTTCTTGTTGTGATAATTCTAGTGAGTTATCTATTTGTTCATTGTTGATTATAGTTTTAGGTTTGCTGTTAAAGAATGCGGTTTTAAACTTAAATGGATTTCCAAAGGTTTTAAACTTAAATGGATTATCTTTTTTCTCTTCAATCCTTTTTTTGAATGTTACCTTGAGAGTTTCAACGAATTTCAGACCTTTTAATTGTTTGAGAATATTATTTATATGAAATCCAATACCAATACTCGTCTTTTTTTAACTGTAATAATGGGTCTATATCATTTATAATGCTTATTGTAAAAGACTTAGTATAACCCTTCAATGCTTGATTCAATTGCTCTATCTCAGTTTTTTGTTTATATTGTTTCATTATTCTCTTGTGCTCTCTTTTGAGTTTTTTTTAACTGTTCCAAGTGTTGTTTATTTTTGATTTTATTTATGATTGTAAAAGACTTAGTATAACCCTTCAATGCTTGATTCAATTGCTCTATCTCAGTTTTTTGTTTATGTTGTTTCATTATTCTCTTGTGCTCTCTTTTGAGTTTTTTTTTAACTGTTCCAAGTGTTGTTTATTTTTGATTTTATTTATGATTGTATCTTGCTTATGTTTATTAATAATTTCTATTCTTTGATATAATTTAACATTATCAATTACTTTTTGTCTGGTTGTTTTTTTTAACTAGATCTAACCATTTATAACCTAATTTTTTAGCGGTTTTGTAGTATCGAGTTGAGAGTAGCTTGAAAAAATACATTCTATATATTTAGATTAGATAATTTTTTTTAAGTAGTTATATCTGAAAATTTTTTGATAAGGCATATAAATAAATATTATCTAATATAAATATATAGAATGACAACAATTACAATCAACGAGTGCGTTTATCATGTCCACCCAATATATGACTTATATGCAGCCAATAAAGATGGAGAGTTGATCCACATAATAAAGAAAACACCAAGAAAAGGTAACAAGAATCATAGTGGTTACTTGATTTGTAATGTAAGGAAGCACGCTCAGAACGGACAAAAAGCATACCAGGTTCATCGATTTGTTTGGGAATGTTTTAATGGTATTATACCAGAAAATAAAGTTATTGATCATATAAATAATAATAAGGAAGATAATCAGTTAATTAATTTACAACCTATAACACAAAAACAGAATTGTAAGAAGTCAGCAAAAGAAAGAGATTATAAATTCGTTGCTAATAATCATAAAAATAAGAAATGTGTTAAAACCACTAATTGTAACACAAAGGAAGTTTCGTATTATAACAGTATGTATGCAATTCGACAACATCTCGGTATTAATGCAGGTATTGTTAAGATGGTATGTGAGGGTATCAATAATTGTAAATCTGGTATATCAAAGAAAGACGGACATTATTACATATTTGAATATGTTAAACCAGATGAATTACCTGCTGACTATAAAAAATCAGCTAATAAAAGACCACGAAGAGTCTCAGATGAAGACAAAAAGAAACACAAAATGGAATCCATTAAAAAATGGCAAAAGAAAGAATTCAAATGCCCTAACTGCAACAAAACTTATAAAAACAACTACAAATCTCTTCATAAGAAACATTGCAAGATCTGATTAGTATATCAAAAACAATAATATTTTTGGCTACCAATATATAGCGATGACAACATTTTCCATGTGTATGCAATACAAAGTGATATTCACTCTGTATTTCCCTACAAAATATGTTTATATATTAATTATTTTATTAAATCCCTCATTGGAATCCAACTATTGAAATCATCACTATATCCCTTCCACTTCACTAAAGCTTGTTTCTTTTTATAATCTCTACGAATGACTTTATCAATACGAAAAACATCCTGCTTAGCTTTTAACAACTCAGACTCATAAAAAACTTCCCTGAATATCTTCACCTCTGAGATCTTTTACCTTATAAGTTATTGGATTAGTGTATTGGATCTTATCAACTGTAAAAACTTCTTCTGTCCAATTTGGTGTGTAACCCTTATCAAACACCTTTCTTTTATACTTAGATATTCTAACCTTATCACCTATTTCAAATTTTGGTTTCTGTTTCAATGTTTCTATATTACCATACAAATGGAAATAAACAGTTCCTTCATTCTTCTTATCAGAAGCTTCAACAGGTGTCATCTTTATACTTGAATGTTTTGTGTTGTTGTACTGATTTACTAATTTTGGTAACATATCTAGATATTGTGTATTACCTTGAACAGTGAACTGTTTCCACATTTTGGATTTAATTGTTCTATTCCATCTTTCAACCACTGAGGACTTCTCTTCGTTCTCAGTTGAGTACATATGTATCCCATTTTCTCTAATAAATCTTTCACATGTTTGTTATAGAATTCTTTTCCCTTATCAACCCAAAGATATTGTGGTTTTCTACCTCCTTTGAATATTGATTTAAATGCTTCAGTGACAGATTCACCTTTCTTATCCTTCAATGGAATAATCCAACCATATTTACTGAATACATCAATAACCATTAGAAGATATCGATAGCCTTTATTCCATTTACTAAACTGCTGCATTTCAACCAAATCACTTGCCCATATTTCATCGATATGATTTGTAATCACACGCCGCCAAGTAAATTTACGATGTATTGGTGTATGTAATTCATCTGCTAATTTTACTTGCCAGTTTTCTTCACTCGACGGCTGTTGACGTTTTTTTTAACCCCCATACCTAGATGTTTCCCATGTTGTACATCCCACATGAATCTATTAAATTTCCAATGATTCTCATATGGCCCACCAATATACCAATCTGGTTCATAATCACGCGCCATAGTATTAAATACCTCTTGCTGACTCTTTCTCAACTGGTGCATATCCTTGCTTCCTCATCTTTTCTTTTTGTATTTTTCCCTGTTGTCCAGTAATTCCAGCCCAAGCACGTTTGATAGTGTCTCCACTTGCAAAATCATCAAATGATTCTTTTGCCCCTTCTTCTTTTATCAATTTTGGTATGACTGAAGAAAGAGTTTTATTTGCTGCAGAATAACCAGGAATCGCATTTAATGAATTCATTACCCCCATACCTAATTTTGATTTGGCTGCTATAGTATTTCTAGCAATTGCATGTCCCCATTGTCTGTCTTTCCATGGAATAGCATCCAAAGCTTTTAGCATCTTTCTATCCGCCTCATTCTTACATTTAACTTGATCACTTTTTTTCTTATTTCCACATACAGAATAATCAACATCATGTTGCATACTTACAGCGTCTGTTTTACCAGTTGGTTGTTGATATATCTCAAGTATTTGACCAGTTTTTGGATCATATCTCAGCTGCTGCTCTAAAGGATTACCAGGACCTGTATATCTATGTCCAGGGATAACAAAACCTTTCTTTGGCGCTACTTTTAATATAGCCTTGTGTATATCTATTGGACTACCTTTTATTTTTTTTACTCAAGTCATTTGTAAAGCTGTCAAGGACTTGATCCAAATCTTTATTTGTAACATTTTTTATTTTCTTCTTTGCATAATCTGATTTGATAGCCTTTGCAGCACCCCGTCGAGCAAGCAAAGCCCCAGAATTAGCCAAACCTTTTAAAGCAATCTCACCAATAGAATGACTATCATAAATATCAAACAAACTGCCCCCAGCTTGTGGGGGCACAATTAGTTTTTTGTCTTTGATTTCTTGTTTTGTCTTTTTTGTCTTTTAAATTTTTGAGTTGATTTTCTTTTTGTTTCAATTGCAGATTTTGGTATGGGCTCTAATCCATAATATCTTATTTGACCCTGATCAATGCATTGTGTCATATTTCCACGTATTTTGTCTTTTGGAACCTTTCCAATTCCACAATACGGTTTGGTTTTGGTTAATGCTTTTGCAATTAATTCATTTGCAATTCTTAAATTTTTTGTTAAAGATCCTCCAGTATTGCTGCTTTTTATGAATTTTGTTTTTGTTATCCCACATTCAGCACAAGTGCATTTCATCATGGTTCGGCCATTTTTGGTTTTAACATATCGTTCACTACCTGGAACACATTCAGTTTGTGTTTTTTCTTTTACGCAATATGATTTTACCATGTATACATATATGTTAGATATTTTTGAAATAATGTTTGATAAATTTCTCATTTTTCATTGTATTATGAATGTCAAACACTTTTAATAAATCATGATATGAATTACCCTTATTCATTTCATTTAAAAAGTATAAACAGAAGTAGCCGCATGTGGTTGTTTTTATGTTCTGAATATGATTATTTTGGTGAAGCAAAGTCAAATTCTTTCTTTTCGCATGATTTACAAGCTCTTGAAAAGGAGGCATACCAAAACTGTCGAAATAATTGATAATGTTGTCTTTTACAAAAGTTGCTACCCAATGGCTTCCACTCATATATGATGGTTCAAGATTGTAAATGAATAATGCTTGGCTATGATTATGTGGAACTCTTTCATCCCTTGATAGAACATTATTGATTGGGATGTTCAGATATTTGCACCATCTTATTAGATCATTATTACTCATCGGAATGTCTTTTTCAAATTTAGGTTTTACAATATTGCCCCTACGAGTGGGATTGAATTGAACGGGCTGTTTGGTCCTAATAGTAGATCTTTCCCCTTTCTCTTTTTTTTGGTTGGCTTTTTTTTTTTCCCATACCAGCTTGTGTCTTAGGCCATGATCCAATGAATGGTGGTGGTTGCCATACACCCATTCTTGGAGCTCCTTTACCTCCTTGTTGGGGGTCAGGTGGAGCTCCAATCTTAGGAGCACCACTTCCAGTCAAAGCTTTCAATACCAGGGGAATTCCAATACTGGCGAGTAAAGTACCAAGGAAACCACCATATTGTTTTTTAGTTGGCTTCACAACAACACCTGAACCTGATTGAAGAGCATCTAATATGTCTTTCTTTTGTTTTGAAGACAATAGGTGTTTGTTTGCAATTAGTGTGTCAATTTTGTTTTGTGGAATTAAGAAACCTCCTGTTTGTCCTTTGCCAGATATTTTTTTACAATTTGGCTTGCGCCTTCTGAAGCCAATCCAGCAAGAGCTGATAGACCAAGGGTTTTACCAATAGTAGGTAAAGCTGCACGACCAAGGGTTAGAATGGTAGTTAACAAACTTCCACCAACTTGTTTTCTAATATTGGTCTTAGCCAGCTTAATATCCATCCCCTTCTTCAATCCCCGATTTTTCTCCAATCTATTCTTTACCATCGCTGGGACATATAGAGTATCATTCCCACGAAGAGAGTTCTTCGTAAGCCTTATAACAATTGTTTCCCTTTTATGGTAAGCGGCACTCAGATTCTTCTTCTGATTTTCAGATAGTTTTACATTTATTTCAAAAAGTTGAGTCATTTCTTGTATATAATATATGTTATATAATTTTTGATTATATAACATATACCAAATAAGGAATATCTGATTACTGTCAATACTTTTTACACTATGACTAATTCATTTCCAATCTTGTCGATGACAACTTCTTCCTCATATAGGACAATAGCATGCACGTTGAAAAGGAGTTGCACTATTTCTGTTAAGTTTATACCTAAAGATCAACTGTTTTGGATCTCTTGTTACTTTCTCTGTTTGATATGACAGATCAAAATATATGATGGAATAAAGAGAGTTGTAATTAGCCAGGTTGAGTTGTGTGCCGGTGTTGTAATCATTCTTTCTCATGGCATAGGACATCAAATCATTGAAGATTCTTACTTTTGACTCTGAGTCGTATTGAGTTTCTGGATAAAATACTCCATTCCCATATTCCAATCTGCAATTTGTAAGACTAGAATTATAATTAGCTGCATTTAGTTTAAAAGTGTCAAATATGTATGGATTCGCATTTGTATTGTTTGTTTTATCTCTTTGTAGATACACTAAGATAGTCTTAACATTGTCAATACTGGAGGAGATCTGGAAAAATCCACTAGTTTGTGCTGGTGCGGAAACATGATACATTTCTCTGTTATACTTCCAAGTATTTTTTGTTAAAAATGAGTTGACGAACTTATCATATAAGCTGTCCTTCGGTATCATTTTTGGGATCCATAGTAAAAATCTATTGATGACCACTCGACTTGCAGCTGCAGCAGCTGGTTTAAAAATTAATTCATCATCATTCTGCAACTCTATATCAAACTGAAGTTGCATTGGAACAAACATTCGACCTTCTAACTCTTCGAAGAAACTGTAACGATTGAGTGGTCAAAAAAAAAAAAATGTCAAATGAATGATTATAGTGGTCATGCACTTAGCTACATCAAGCTAATTCTCAGACATGCCACTCAAACTGAGGGAAACAAATATTTCAAATAAACATAACAAGCTTGAAAATCCCAACTGGCGGGAGGCGGACCAGTTGGCTATATACAAGCATGACCGAGGAGTTGAACTAGGGTCCACCAAGAAACAACTCCAGCTAAGTGGTACATTAACATCTTTGGCTGCATTTTCAGCTCCGCCACCTTCACCAATTCTTTTTGTCAAACTGTGTCTAGCATCAAACCCTTTATTAGTGTCTTCTGTAGTTCCATCAGTATCCAAATACCATAGACTATTTTTACCAACACTACGACTGAAATCATCACTATATTCAAGGAGGTTCTTGACAAAAGTACCTTTATGGAGATTATTAGTATCATACACAATCTTACCAGCACTCTTTATCATAATCTGATTAATCAATGAATGGGATCCGTTGATAATTGTTGTACGTATTGCATCTGGAATTCCAGCTCCATCAGCTAAGTTTTGCAACTGAAATTGCACCTCGAAATAAGCATTATACCAATCATAGAATGCAGATCTGTCATTAATTGTAAACTTATATCCACTTTTTTGTTGGTGCTGACCATTATCTGGAGCCCGAATGACATTATCTAGTTGAAATCGAACTAACTCATATCTTTGTAAATATTCACTTGTTCTGAAAGACATTATACTATTATATTAGATAATTTTGCAATTATTTCCACCTTCTTTTTACACCATCACCTGATATCAATCTATTGATGAACATATCAGTACTTTCATTTTGCTGTTTCTGTTTAATGGGTGGGGTAATTGCATACATATTTCTAAGCTTATTCATTATCAGGTCTCCTGACTTCTCGGGTGTCTTTTTACCAACATTACTCAAATGTGAAATACCTGATTTCTTAGCAAACTTTTTTGTAGCAGACGACATAATACTCTTTATCGGTTTGAAAATATTATCAATGATAATCCCAGACCCTTTATGTGCATATACAAATTTACCAAGCTTTGGATGATAAAACCTCTTAAATTCATATGGTTTCATTTTACACTATTATGTCACATTATTCTACCCTTTTCAGAATCAGTGAAAAAGCTGTATCTGCTCCATTTAGGTTGATTAATCTCCTTTTTCCATCTGTGATATGTATCCTGATACTAGTTATACTAATTTTATTGACGGGATTGAATGTGACTCTTCGCGGTTCGATGGTAAAGGAGTAACTTGGTCGAAGCACGCTGGTTGAGAAGGAATAAATGATGTCTGTATCTTGACCGTCTACAAGTGAATCATTGATGAGGTCACAATGAATATTGAGTACGTCAGTATCTTGACTGAGATTAGGCACTATTGGTCCTACATTCAATTCATCTTTCAGCAATACCTTTTCAAACCCAATCAGTTCATTGAAATTGCTTGCTGTTAAATCAAGTTGGTAATTTTTAGCTAATGTGACTGTGACTCTGAATTTCAAGAGTGATGGGATAATCAACAGTATTTGGACCATTTGGTACAACTTTTTCAATCTTAGTTATGTCCTTGAGGTGCGTATCGAAATCTGTATAATTCCAAACTCCTGCTGGGAAAGTAATTTCGTGAAATGTTGAGCCGTTATCAGAGCTATACTTTATTAATTGATTATTATATGAGGAATTTACATTGAACCATGTGAACGACATGTTAACGATTCGGTTAAGGCCTACCACATATTCAGAATTTTTACTCAATATTATGGGATGTGTGAATTTAGTTGTAAAATTCTGAGGTATGTTGTTTCCTTGATTTTTGACACTATATGATGACAATGCAATCTCTCGATCCATGTGTATATAATACATTTACATAAATTATACTTTGAAATACTTATTATACAATTTATTATACTGCGATCTATTAATTGTTGTCATTTTCAATAATGTGTCCAATATATTGACTCCTGTATTTCTCATCTGAATTGATGTGTTACCTGCAATAACTTCACCAATGATTAATTCTAATTTCTTGAGAAGCTGCTTTACATCGTTGAAAAACATAATATTACCACCTCTCTGTCTTCTTCGGCCTTTGATGCCTGAACCTTTCATTGTTTTCAGTTTATTATTATAATGTTTTATGTATTCATTTAAAGTAATTCTTGCATCGTCTATTCTTTTATTTTTCTCCTGCCTATAAGCTTGTGTTATAACCCCTTTGTTGTATTGTTTTGTAACATTTGCTTTATAACCCTTCAATTGATGCATTTTATAGATTGCATCCTTTATTATTTTTTGGAGATAATTGTTGGCTTTTTTAGCAGTAATTTCTTGCTGATTAAGAACCTTTTCAACATTTTCATAATCTGGAATACTAATTTCATTTAAAATATATTTGATTTTATCCTCATCATCTATTTCATAATCAACTCCTTCATCATCATCATATTCAGGTGGCAGCTCCTGATGATCTTGGGGATCGACATAAATCTCCTTATTTCCTTCCATAATATCTTGTAAAGATTCTTCATATTTTGGTGGTTTTGGTACTATTTGTTTTTCTTGCTGTGGTGGCACATAATCACCAAAATCAATCAAACCTTCTACATCCATGTCTTCATATGGATCAACTTCATCCTCAGTATCGATATCATAATCCGGAACTTCCACTTTCTTCGGTGGTTGTTTTCTCTTTCGAAGCATATTTGTCACCAAATTAGTTGTAATTACATCATCTAATTTACGGTTACGGTTAGGGTTACGGTTACGGTTAAGTGGAGGCAGCGTGGCCAAGTGGTTAGGGCGCCGGACTTGAAATCCGGAGGCCACGGGTTCAAGTCCCGCTCTGACCACTTGGCTGGAGTTGTTTCTTGGTGGACCCTAGTTCAACTCCTCGGTCATGCTTGTATATAGCCAACTGGTCCGCCTCCCGCCAGTTGGGATTTTCAAGCTTGTTATGTTTATTTGAAATATTTGTTTCCCTCAGTTTGAGTGGCATGTCTGAGAATTAGCTTGATGTAGCTAAGTGCATGACCACTATAATCATTCATTTGACATTTGACTTTTTTTTTTTTTTGAATACCTTCTGTAATGACTCTTGGCTTGTCTGCTGACCGATA
The DNA here is from genome assembly GCA_947652115.1 of Blastomussa wellsi. Classification (NCBI taxonomy): domain Eukaryota; kingdom Metazoa; phylum Cnidaria; class Anthozoa; order Scleractinia; family Plerogyridae; genus Blastomussa; species Blastomussa wellsi. Next base: position 13,866,167 of record OX393568.1, on the reverse strand, counting down.
TTATGTTCTTTGATTACATTATGGGCATAATTGATTTTATTCCCTAATTTAGATTTACTTTTTGCGAGTTCTTTCCATCTAAGTAAACTCATTTGTTGTTATATTACTACGTTACATAAAAAATGAAAATCGTATATAAAAAATAACGTTAAACATTATGTTGAACATGATGTTGAACACTGTGTTGAACACCACGTTATATTGAATTAATATACCAATATAGTATAATGAAAATACCAAATTTTGATGTTGAAGATGATGTAGTCTCAAACTTCAGACAACTATACAATTTCATGCCTCATCAATGTTTCCGGATGCTGATTTGTGGTCCAAGTGGTTCAGGAAAAACAAACACACTGATACATATGATCTACAATCTACTATATTTTGATAAAATTTATCTCTACGCGAAAAACTTAGAACAGTCCAAGTACCAGAATCTTATAAACGTCTTCCAACCTATCAGTAATGAAGTTGGTTATGATGTTATTGAAGCAAGTAATGATGATATTATTCCAGTTCAAGAGCTTGATAGTGACTCACACAAAATTGTTATCTTCGATGATTTTGTATGTGATAAGAACCAAAAACCACTGGTTGACTATTTTATACGAGGACGACATAAAAATTGTAGTGTGATTTATCTGAGTCAAAGTTATTATAAGACGCCAAAAGACATAAGATTGAACTGTTCACACTTCTCCATTTATGCATTCCCAAGTGCTAATGAGAAGAGTTCAATTTGCCACGAAAACAGTATTCTAAAAGAATCATATGAGAAAGCAACGGAAGAACCATACAGCTTCATATACGTTGACAAACCAAGAAAATTCACAGCTAAAAATTTCAATGAAAAAATATAATCTAATTATATAATGAGTTATTCAAATGAACTTTTACCGACATCAACAACAACAACAATGATGAGTTCACAGCGGTGATTGCCTGGTATTGGTTTTAAATTGACAGATGATGGAAATTATAATCTCGATTATAAACTACTAAGGTATCTTGAATGCCCTCCAGATGTCGCTGAGGATGATAGTTACGATCACTACGTAACAGATCTGAAGTCGGGTGTTAATAAAGAATACCTCAATAGTAAATTCCTCAAAAAAGGCAAAGATGGTAATTATTTTGATTTAAATCAATATGTTATTAGAAACACAGAACCATATCATGATGGGCTTTTTGGAGATAATGATTTGGTGAGCAAAAAATATGTCGACCTGACCAGTAGTAGTTTATTACCTCTTGATGGATTAAAACAAATGACTGGTGATCTTGACATGAACAACAAACACACAAACAACGTTAGTAGTCCTTCCTCAAATTTACAAGTAGCAAATAAAGCGTATGTTGATTTGATCTCATTGTCAGTTCTCGGTGAGAATAAGATGCTTGCAGGTCTTGACATGAACCAAAAAAAAAGATAATAAACCTAAAAGATCCCATTGATGATCAAGACGCTGCTACTAAACAATGGATAAACACTCAACTAAATACAAAGGTAAGCAAATCAGGTGATTCCATCAATGGCACTCTTGATATTTTTGGGGTATTAGACATGAACAATAATAAAGTTGTCGGAATGGCTAATCCTTCTGCTGCACGTCATGGTGCTAATAAATCATATGTTGATAATCAAGTTGCAGTAAAACTCAACATATCAGGCGGAAATATGAATGGTAATATAAACTTTAATAATACTCACAAAATAATCAATTCAGCAAATCCAACAAATGATAATGATTTAACCACTAAAAAGTATATGGAAGATCATGTGATGTCAATCACATGTAACCGCTTCCGACAGATTAAATGTTTTCAAATATATTATGGATAATCCTGGTGGACAATTAACTGAAGAAGATGATGTAGAATTTGGAGATATGGTGACTGTGCAATCAAGTCCTCATTCAATAAATAAAAATGCTGTTGACACAAAACTACTTTTGGACTCGAATAAAGGATATTATAGTTCGAGAATAGCGGTTAATCTATATGTTTTACCTAATAGTGATTACACAATGGCTTTTGAACTTATTTGGACTGATAACAATATCAATCGCGATACTATATCTATCAGCAGTGTTAGTACCATTGAAACGATTCATAATGTTTTGAAAAAGGTTTTTGATGATTATGCTAGATTGATTGTTCAGTTCACTAAAACACAAAATATTGGAAACAACTATTTATATATTGATGTTATTATGAAAATGAAAACTGGGGTGTCATATCCTGCAAAACTTCAGACATACATACTATTTTATGGTGTTGAAGGTATTCAATCAAATGTAGCACCAAGTATTTATGATGCTTTATGGACTGTTGGTGATGGTAAAATTGTAATGAATGAAGTCATTGATATTGTCGAGTCAATAAACCAGCCAATGTTTGTGTTAAACATCGTATAATATCAACTCGAAGAAGCGAATTTCTACATAACACATGCACGAGGCAAACACTACGATCAGAGTAAAATTACACCACATGTCATGTGACCGGAAGTGGTCATAGACCGGAAGCGATCATTACATCCCCCTTATTGAGAAAAAAAAACTTGATAAGGTGCTAAGTTAACATTGACAACTGCTACTGACGAATGTTAGAAACCTAATGCAACAACTGAACTAACCTAACAAAAGAAAAAAAAAACAGTTTTACACAGTTCTCAGTGTTCATCTTAACTCGAGTATATGAAACTAATGATCAACAGTGTTCGTCTGATCAAGACTTGTTTAGTTTATCTTAAGCGTCCATCCTGGAGGGTGCCCTAACTACCCTTCCACTGCGAGTCACATAATGGCTTCCAGCAGCTTGAGTTGAGTTCACCGGTTGATCTGCTCCTGGGGTAGCACTGACTGCTCGGGAAGCTCCTACTGGGGGTGAGCAGGCTGTTTGGACTGCTTGGGGTTGGGCAGCTCCTGAGGATATGTTGACTGGTTGGTCTGTTCCTGGGTTAAATCGATGAACTTGATTTCTCCCTAGGTCAAACTTGACGTGTTTGGGGGGAACTTGAGGGAATTGCCGTATTTGAGATCGGTTTCGGCGTAGTTCCTTACCACTTGGTGTAGCTACCATGTAAGACCGAGGGGCACCGTCAACCTCATTCTGTACCACTGAATGAGGTTCCATTCCAGTGTCTTGGGGTTCTGAATGGTCACATGTTCACCAGGGAGCAGACTAGATAGAGGAGTGGTATGCTGATCATAGTAGTATTTCTGTTGGGCCTGTCTTTCTTGCAGTCTACTGACGACATCTTCATTGGTTTGGTCACTTCGGATCTTCCTAGGCAGGTTGTCTTGTACTTGTCTTCCGAACAGCAGTTCTGCTGGAGATGGTAGCTTGTTGTCGATTGGGGTTGCGCGAAGGCATAGAAGAGCTTTGTTCGGGTCTGAGTTGGATCTCTTGGCTTTCTTCAAAACTCGTTTAACAGTTTTCACTTGACTCTCGATGAATCCATTACTGCGTGGATAGTTGGGTGAACTTGTCACGTGACTGAAACCATACTCGTTTGCGAACTGTCGGTAGTGGCCTTGATAGTGGGGCCCGTTGTCGGATCTCACAATCCTAGGAATTCCGTGTTCACTGAAGATTTGTTTAGTCAGATCTGCAACACACTTGCTAGTGCTTTGGCCCTTTGGGATTTTTCTGACAAACAGGTACTTGGTGTAGTAATCTGCAACCAAGAGATATTCATCACCATCGAGGTAGAATATGTCAGTTCCTATAGTGTGCCAAGGTCGTGGTGGCACTTCAGATGGAATTAGAGGTTCTTTTGCTTGCTTGGGTTGCAGTTCTTGGCATATCAAGCACGACTTTGTCAATTCTTCAATGTCAATTGTTCAAGTTCCTCCAGAATACTGATGTGCGTGCCCTGAGTTTCGTCTTTTCTGTGCCTTGGTGGCCAGCATGTAGTTTCGAGAGGATATCCCCTTCGGTGGCTTTTGAAGAGCAAACTGTCCTCGATGGCTAGTTCTTCTCGATAATTCCAGTATGGATGAAGGATTGAAGGTAGTTCTTTCACTGTCTTGGGCCAGCCATTGAAGACAACTTCCTTGAGGGCAGCAAGTTCAGGGTCTCTTGCTGTTTCTGCTCGGATGTTCTGCAAATATTCATCTGCGAACTGTGGACAGATGTCGTGAATCTGCACATTGAGATCTGGTATTGGTGCGTCTTCTTCAGGAGATAGTCTTGAAAGGGCGTCAGCTATCTGCATTTGCTTCCCTGGCCGGTACTTGATTCGGAGGTCATATGGCTGTAGACGCAGGAGCATTCTTTGCAGCCTTGGGGGTGCTGAGATGAGATTCTTCAGCTGGATTGCCTCCAATGGTTTGTGGTCTGATTCTGCAACAAAGGTTCGGCCATAAAGGTATGTATGGAAATGCTCGCATCCATACACTACAGCTAGAAGCTCTCGCTCAATGTTAGCGTAACGCGACTCTGTTTCTGTTAGGGCCTTACTGGCAAAGGCGATTGGTTTCTCGTCTTGCAGTAAGGTTGCTCCAAGACCTTTTGTCGAGGCGTCAACTTGAAGAGTGACTTCCTTAGTTGCATCATAGTATGCCAGGGTAGTTTCAGCACTAATGGTATTCTTGATTACATCAAAAGCCTGTTGATGTGTTGGAGTCCAGTCAAAGGCATTGCTTTCCTTGACTAGTTCTTGCAGGGGCGCTGTCAGGGTGCTGAGATTTAAGATGAATGGCCCCATGTACGTTGCTAATCCGAGGAATGACTGCAGCTCTTGTTTACTAGTGGGGGGTGCCATCTGCTTCAGGGCTGACACTTTGGCAGGGTCTGGCTGTACTCCATCTTCACCACATACGACTCCATAAAACTTGATCTTTCTCTGTTTGATCTTACACTTGTCGGGGTTAAGCTTCAGCCCAGTATCTCTGCACCTGGTAAGCATCTCGTTGAAGTGTCTGTCGTGTTCCTCTTCGGACTTTCCAAAAACCACAATGTCGTCAGCGATTCCTATTGTTCCTTTGCAACCTTCAAGGTCTGGTCTATCTTTGCTTGGAACACATCCTGGGACATCTTGAGTCCGAATGGCATGCAAAGAAACCTGTAGCGGCCAAATGGTGAATTAAAGGTGGTTAAGTAGCTGGATTCATGGTCAAGTTCAACGTTCCAATAACCACATTTGGCGTCGACAATGCTGAAGTACTTCGCACCACTCAACTTCGGGAGGATTTCTTCTAATGTGGGAATCACATGATGTTCTCTGGATATCGCTTTGTTGAGGTCCTTGGGATCTAGGCAAATCCTTAAGCTGCCGTTCGGCTTCCTTCGGTAGACCAAACTATTCACCCAGGCAGTTGGCTCGCCTTCTTTGACCTTGGTGATAATTCCTCGGGCAACCATGTCTTCAGTTTTTAAATTTTCCTCACGCTTACGCTTTATTCTTTGTTACATAAAAATGCAAATTTGAATTGAAAATAGCTTCATTCAATTTCATTTGGTAATTGTAATATATATTTTTTATTTTACTTATTTTAATTCACTGCAACCTTTTTTGATAGTTTTTAGAATTTTTATTGTTTAGGTACACATATATGCAGGACTTCACTGAAGAGCACCTTTGGTGAAGTGGGCTCCCTATACTAAAATATTTTAATTAATTTATTTAATGTGCCAATCAGTGGGGGGGGGGACAGGGGGGTCAAAATCTCCCGCCTCCCGTACCCTGCTCTCCCGGTTCCCGTACCTTTATTTCCCACCTCCCGCCCTTTCGTGTGATACAGTACTACAGTGTTAGCGAATGCAAGGAAACAAGGAAAAACTCAAAATACAAGTTAAGCTTAACAGTGATTGTTGTGGTAAGTTATTAAAAAATGGTTAACAAAACAGGAAAGCACACCTACCGTGCAATTCGTAATCTTTTGAAAAAATCTTCTCTTTGTTTTCGATGAAGTCGTTCCTGACTGCTTCCCAAGCTGTTTGTCCGCCTATTCTAATTGGAATCGATTTCGACTTGTCTAAAACAAAAAACTGGGACGTAAAACGAACCACTCCACACTCTCCAGCGCGCGCATTAAAGCAGCATTCAGTTGAGGCATCTCTACACCACGCGGTGAAATCTTTCGTCCGTTCTGATTCACGGTCGTAAGGAGCAAACTCCCAAGAAGGTCTTCCATGCACGGACCTTTCACTGCCGCACCGAAAAATACTGAGACCTAACAAAATTGTCTTGGACGACATTGAATTAAGATCGCCTGCTCGTCTTACTTCTTTTGCACTTTGATAGCTTACGCGACACATGCCGCTTGACATTTCATGACCTATGACGTAACCACTTTAAACGGGTTTACTATTTCACCGGAAGTAAGCCTGTTATTCAGCCCAGGCGCAAATTTCGTTTGCTCAGAAGTCTCAGAAGTGATTGAGAAGAAGTTAAATGCAAGTCAAATATATTTTGGGTTCTTGTTTTTGGAAGTATTCTAACGCACTGTTGAACAAAAAAAATTAGCGTCTCGCGTTTCTCTCCCGCTTCCCGCCCACTTAGAACTCCCGCTTCCCGCCCTTTCCTCTCCCGCCTCCCGTACCCCTCCCGCCCCCTATTCTCCCGGGCTCCCGCCCCCCTGTCCCCCCCCCACCAATCAGTTTGAGAACTTTCCCTGATTCAAATATCTATCCTCTATATACGCACAACGTACGGATTTTTATTCATGAGTTGCAAAACTTTGCAAAACTCACTCGTGCGCTGCGCTCACTCGTTCCTTTTCCAACGTTTTGTGACAAGTGAATAATAATCTGTACAAAGCACTTTCTATGCTGTAATTTGTTTATTATATATGATAAGTACTCAACCATTGTAAACTTAAAACGATTTTTCTAGTCTATAATTAAAGAGTTAAATGCAGCATGAGGAAAACAAAGATGCAAATGCATTCTGATGGCTTTCCAAGTAAGATCTCAGCAAAATTACAGCGGCAACAAGTTATCGTAAATAAGAACTTTATTTAAATAGCTAGCGGTATAGGTGAGGCAAGATATTCCCGACTATCTGTCAAATAGAATAGAGACCATGCAAAAAAGAGCACTGTCGCTTGTCAATGAAAATACACTTCCCAATAGCGGTAGCCTCGCAGCTCCTATGACATCTACAAATTTCAGTGGCAGGGATAGTGTTGCAGCCTTATTGTTTGGGCTAGGGTCCACTGTTTGTGTTGTTTGTTTGTGTTGATTGAATGACGGTTGCTAAGTTCAATTTCCTGTTTTATTTGGCATTTGGTCTGGTGCATGTTTATAGTGGGGTTGTTTACGCTGTCTTCTGGTGAATAGTATTGCTCTGAAAACTGCTCAATTTGCACAGGTTTAGAAAAGAAAAGTCCTCTGATTGATGCCTTCTTTCGTCATAAATTTGAGCTATCCGTCCACATGAAACTCGAAAATGCAACGATTGTTTCAAAAGAGGGATTTTTGACTTTTATATTTACCCATTGACTCCGGCCATAACCGGCCGTGACAGACCATGACCTTTGTTCTGCTTCAATAACAATAGTTTGAATTTTTTAAAGGCCAGACGCACTTTGGTAGCCTATGAAGTGCTGATTGATATGGTCCAGTTTGTTTGATTGTGTGTGATAATGCGAAGGCAGGAAATTCAGCGAAGTGAACATCTATGGTTTTGAGTTTAAGGTCGCATTCGTTTGGGATATTCCGGAATAAGAATATATTCCGGAATATATTTCGGCTATGGAAATCCAGGTATTCCGGAATTGCTCCCAAACGAACGCTTACTCGCATTATTCCAATTATTCTTAATTATTCTTATTCCGAGTTGATCCCAAACGAACGCGCCCTAAATGTTAATATATTCGAATTCTTCATTTTATTACCTTTTCGGTGATATATAGTTTGCTGGAGTTTTACCGAAAATACCGTGCTTACGAAAGATTTCCAGGAAGGCACCCCAAAAGGTTAGCAGTAAACTTATTAAATAAACACAAATAGGTCACCTCTTCAATGGGCTATTGCATTAATTTTTTGAACTCTACCCGTTGAGGAACAGTGGAATTCTTTTGGGGAAGAGGGGAAAAATTGTGGATTTCTCAAGGTGGGATCGGTAAAAAGTTATGGAATTCGTTAGGGGTAAAAACCCATAAATCCTTTGGAATTTGTCAGGCGAAACACATTTCTAATGGAATTCCTTAGGGGTCAGCACATTTTTAACAGATTTCTTCATGGGTTAAGGCAATTTTAGATGGATTTATTTAGGGGCGAGGACGTTTCCAAGGGATTTCTTTAGGGGTTAGACTGAAAGACCTATCCTCAACAGGAGGGGGGGGGGGGGGGGGGTGTGGGTGCGGACTTTTAATGGCATACCCCAATGCTCTTTAAATGTTCAGTTCTCAACACGTTTATAGCAAAATTTTCTAGAAACTAATATCATTTCGAAAAATAAACACAACCAACTGTGATTTGATCAGCAGATGACAAAAGCAGCTCAAGCAGCATGACTAATGTATTATTCACATAACCTGCGTTCACAATTTTTTGACATTCCATTTAGTTAAGTTACTTTCCAAAACAAATCGGTCGTTCTGCTCGCGTGAAATAATACAAAAAGAAATATTACTTACTATTTTCTGCCTGTGACTTCTAGCTGGTGGTATGGGCTGCTTCTGCATACTGGCGCTATAACTAAAAACTAAAACTCCCACTACAAACTACATTCCTTGTGCGGATATAAACAGCAAAACTGAGCAGCCATGTTGAAAAACGCCTCTCACATCCTGAGCCCTGGGATCTAATTTACCAACGAACGAATCACAAATCAGTTTGGAAATAACGCGCGAAAACTGCGCGTTTGTCCCGTGTTTTCTGACCACCGGAAGTTGGAGTTGCATATAATGATCGTTGAGGGTCGTAAAGGGGGGTCGATTAGCCCCCAACGAAAGTCGATTTAGCCCCCAACAGAATCAAACAAAGTTTACCATTTAACTCGACAAACTGTTTAATTTTGACATAATACCCGCTAAGCAACATTGAACATTGTCCAACAGTGCCAACTGAATAAAAACATTGCAAATCTCCGATTGATTTCTACTGCAAATATCGTCCCACATCGATGGCTTTGACACAGTTAAATTAGCTGCCTTCAAAACTTTAATTTCCCAGGGGCCATTTTTGTTTCTCTTATTCATGTGTGCGATTAGTTATTCATGGTCAATTATTGAACGCCCATAGTAACAAAGCTTGAATTTGAACGATCGATCACGCGGTTGACCTTTCACAGACACAAACGGCGTTTGCAATGTTAAATGAACTGCCTTTAATTTTTGATACTATTTAGTAAACATTCCCAGATATCTAGAGCCTTTTGGTTTATTTAGATGTGTTCGATTAGTTTTTCACCCAGTTTTCACATGTTGCAGGCGTATAGGATGTCCGGAAAACTAAGACCTAAGACCTAAGACCTAAGCCCCGGAAAACTAAGCCCCGGAAAACTAAGACCCGGAAAACTAAGACCCGGAAAACTAACGCGTATGGCTTTTAAAATGTTAAATAAATTGCCTTTGATGATATTCAGTAAACATTCCCAGGGATCAAGAGCCATTTTTGGTTTATCTAAATGTGTTCGATTAGTTTCTTCATCCATTCTTCACGTGTTGCAAGCGTATAGCAACAAAGCCTGTATTCGAACGATCGATCACGTGTTTGACTTAAACACCATGGAACTGTCTTTGATACTATTTAGTAAACATTTCCAGAGATGAGCCAAATCCGTCAATCCGCCACTATGTTCGTTCAAATCCGCATTCGCATTCCTTGAAAACTTTCTTTGTAATAGAGGGCGTAAGTTTCTAAAGAAACTGTGGTGCTGCGTCGGTGGGAAGTATAACAATATAATTTGGTTTTATCAACTGGGTTGATAATGTGAATTGGCCCCCGTAAAGAGTTTCAAGAGCTGACGTTTCAAGCGTTAGCCCTTCGTCGGAGCGAATCCAATTCGATTCGCTCCGACGAAGGGCTAACGCTCGAAACGTCAGCTCTTGAAACTCTTTACAGTGGCCAATTCTCATTATCAACCCAGTTGATAAAATTAAATTATATTTCTTTGTAATAGTTTCACTAAAAGGGCAGTAGATGTTCGGTGAAAATTGCCTTTTTTGGGGGCAATTCTAATGTAAAGCGGTGATTTGGCTCTCGTGCAAACAGAAAATGGACAAAACGAGAACATTGAGACCAGGACTGAAGACACGCCAAGGCCACGATACGAACTTCAAGGCATGCAGAGTCCGGAATCCGAGCTAAAATTATCAGCTAATCCGTGATCCACTGCATTATCCGAATCCGCGAATCCGCTTAATTTTTCGCTGAAATCCGCAATCCGTGTACTTTTTAAGGCTAAATCCGTTGATCCGCGAACCTATTCACCCCCCTACATTTTGGTTTATCTAAATGTGTTCGATTCGCTATTCATGGTCATTTATTGCACGCGGATAGTAACAAAGCCTGACGTTTGACATAAGGCCTAGCACAATAACATTGGGATGGCGTGTTGGACGGCGGGAAACTTTAAAAAGTTTTTGCTTATTTTTGTAAATAAGTTTTTCATGAATAAATGCTTGGTACTATTGTTTATTGTCTCACGTCACTTTACATGTAATTAGAGTATGGATAACATAAAACTCCACCCCCTTTAGCATTTCTGGACATCAAAGTTTCTATCGAAGGCAACGGTTTATGCACCAGTGTGCACTGCAAACCCACAGATTCTCATAGTTATTTGTTGAAAATGTTGTGGTTTAATTTTATCTTTGGTTTAAATTTTTTTAGCCCAGTTTGGTTTTCATTTCTCATTGTCTTATGTTGATTAGCATAATCTGAAACAAAGGGAAATCAAACTCAAACTGGTTTAAAAACTTTTAAACCAAGGATAAATTTAAACCACAACGTATACATCTTCACATCCATCACATGTCAAGAATTCCATTCCTTATTCTCAGTTTCTCAAACTTCGCCGTCTTTGTAGTGACGACTCTGAGTTTTCCTTAAAATCAGAGGAAATGTGCAATTTCTTCGACAAACGCGGCTATCCTGCTTCTGTTGTTCAAGCAGGCCATCACCACGCCCAACAAATTGATCGACAGTTAGCGCTACAAACGTCACAGAGAGAAAACAACGATAGAATGCCATCCACCCTCACATTTCACCCTCACAACCACGCATTTAAATCCATCATTCTCAAAAACTTTAAATTAATTCAAAATGATCCCGATACTGGTAGAATCTTTTCGCAACCTCCATTAATTTCATTCAAACGCGCCAAAAACATGGTAACTTTTTAGTCAGAAGTGCATTCCAATTGCAAACAAGTGATCAACCCGGAACTTTTAAATGCGCTCGCAAACGATGCAAAACATGCCCTTTAATTCAAGCGATCTATCAAGATCACTGATCATTTCACCTGTACCTCAGCCAATGTCATCTACTGCATAACTTGCACTTTTTGCAAAAAGTTATACATCGGCGAAAAAGGGAGACGATTAGGCGACCGATTCCGAGACGTAGAGAAAGACGACAAAAATGCATCTAAACCGGTCGCGAGACACTTCAATCTCCCAAATCATTCTAAGCAACATATGGCAGTCTGCGGCCTTTCCCTTCACCAAGGAAGCACGGAAAGTCGCAAAACTCTAGAACAAAAATTTATTTTTCAAATCGGCACTCTTAATCCTCACGGTATCAACGAACGCTTTTCATTCAACTAATTTATTCCGTTGTTTTCACGTTACCAGGCACCAGCCAATAGCGAAGCTCCATCTTTCTGTATATATCAACCACACACGACCCACACTTCCTTGATTCGCTCCGACGTCAGCTCTCGAATCTCTTTACGTTGTATTCGCTCCGACGAAGGGCTAACGCTCGAAACGTCAGCTCTTGAATCTCTTTACGGTGGCCAATTCACATTATCAACCCAGTTGATAAAATTATATTGTTATACTTCCCACCGACGCAGCACAACAGTTTCTTTAGAAACTTACCCCCTCTTTACGGTGGCCAATTTACATTATCAACCCAGTTGATAAAACCAAATTATATTGTTAAACCTGAAGAAGGCTGGTCTGGCTGCCGAAATATTTTTTTTAAAATATACTTCATTGTGTCAGCCTTCAGAGCCTTGCAGAAGTCTTTGACTTATCCTTGGCCATTTGCTTTTCAAGTTTGGCTGATTAAATCTCCTGTGAGATCCAACGCAGATCTTCGTCCACGGCTTTTACAGTTTAGTTAGTTTGTTTCAAAGACACAAGCTTTGTTGTACGAAGCGTGGGCATCTGTGCGTGAGTAAGCGCGTCAAATTGAGACCAATAATAAAAGCGAGGCAAATGTCCATAACCTGTAAATGGATAGCATGGGATATTAGGCTTACGTTCTCCTAACGTCGTACGCAAACATATTGAAATAATATGTAACAAGTTACTAGTAACGTAACTTGTTATTATTAAATTTATTGATGTTCAGGCTTGACTCCTGATGTGTCCACTGAAATCATGACAAAAAATTATCGTTTTATCAGACAGTATGTGCTTATAATCTCCTCTATAAATGTGTTCCACACTATACATCGGACTATTGATTCGATTTGGACCTGCCATCCAAGCGCTTCATTTTGATTGCCCACTGCCGGTCTTACGACAAGAAACCATGAATTTCAGATCTTTCCTGTTTTCAAGACGATTATTGCAAAGTGCAACGCTGCAATACCAACGTCCGCCATATTTTTATTGGGCCCCTTTAGCCTCGCTTTCATGTGACTAATGAGCTTTTCATGTGGAATATTGACGTTATTTTTTGTCCAATAACAAAGTTTCAGTGGCACTGATTCTTTCCATCTTGCCTTTTTCGTCTTTTTAACTGTTGTTTCTTCTATTGATCCTTTTGGCCGGCGAGTGCCATCGACAAGAGCATCAAACGTTCTTGGGTAACGTGGCTGTCAACACTTAAAATTCAAGGTGATTTCAAAATAAGTGGTTATATATAGTTTTACAGTGTAACATACCCTGATACAGGAAACTCTACCCTGGAAATAACTAATATCTTGCTGCCAAAAATCATCCAAATAAAATATAAAATCATTTTGAGCTGGTGTTAAACGGGTGGCGAAACTGAAAGAAATATTTCTTGGCTTGAAGCACGAGCCAGAAGAAAATTCAAATGACTCAAAATGGCCGGTATGACCTGGTTGGTATGATGTAAGACAGAATACCCGTATTACCTACCGACACTTGGATGACATTAAACCAACCGACATACATCTGTCCGTGGTTTGTAGACACGTTTTAGAACTGAAGCTAATTTGAAAGCAAAAATCTCGGCCTGACCTAACAACGTTGCCGCAATATAGTATTTATAGAATCGAAACAAAAAAATATCACTGCAGACAAATGCTGTGAATTTACTTGCTCGCTTTTCGACTTTGTTTGTGCAAATAAAAATTTTTGCATGTTCTATTCTTTGTCATATGAATAGCCTGTGGGCGGTGGGGTCATGTAAAGGGGCTTCGCGCCGGAAAATAGCCCCTCGAGACATGAGCCTGTTCGCAGCCTATCACCAGGGCTCACTTTCAAAATGAGGGGCTGGGGACGTGGGAAGGGAAGCAGGGAATCGGCGTGCTGAACCAATAATTATAAACGCGCATTTTGTGTTTGATAGGATTACTGACCGTCTAATTTACATAATTCAAAATCACAATATTGCTTCAAATGTCTATGAAGTAAAAAAAACTTAGGCATATTTGAAAGCCCTTTCAAAATGAGGAAGAATAGCGGTTACCTTTTTGTGACATCTTCTTTCGTTCCAGAGATATTCACGATTGTGTATTATTCAAATTAGATAACTGATGACGTCATTAGTGGTTTCAGTATGGGGTAAAATCATAAAATGAAGAATATCTTTGCCTATAATACGGCAATGCAGTTGATACTTGCACCCTACAAAATACACCACATGGTGCCTATTTCGATGTTGCTATGGCAACACTCTTGGTTCCACTCTTTCTTCTTTGATCGCATTATTGCAATTTGTAGCTCTGAAAGAAGACGTGCACGTTCCTGTTTGAAACAAACATTATTTCCACACTTTACTTGGTCTCCTTATCGCCATTTAGGGAGTGGATGATGTTTGGTAAAGATCAAAAACAATAATTGTCACTTCATATCAAAGAGATCTGGAACCAATGCCATAGCAACATCAAAATAACCACCATGAGGTGTATTTATTTTTATATTTCATCTGCAATGCTTTATTATTTGACGTAATCAGTTATCTAATTTGCATAATACAAAATCGTGAATATCTCTGGAACAAAAGAAAATATTACAAAAAGGTAAACACCATTCTTCATCATTTTGAAAGGGCTTATGTTTACTTCATAGGCACCTTAAAGTGCACATCTCTTGAACGAAAGAAGATATCACACAATAAAACGCACAATAAGCAATATTGTGATATTAAGAATGTTACTGGTTGGGCTTCCTTTAAAATCGATTCAACAGCAAACAAATTCAAACGTTTATTTTTCCATTATACATCGGAATTGTTTTGTATTCATGATTAAACTCGTACAACAAGATAGAAATGATTAAAGTACAATCACTAAAGAACGTTTACTATCTAACCCTCAAGAGAAAAGAAAGATACCTTGTTGGTAGCCTATTCTCAGCTCACAGTAGTTGGGGGTAAGCGAGGGAAAAACCTCGCTCGCCCCCAACTACCGGGAGCCTGGAACAGGCTACTTGTTGCTTGGCAACAAGTAAGACCTCCGGAAAGGGATATGGAAACGCAATCTTGACGGAACCTCACATTATTTCTCCTGACCTGATCAAGAGCTTCGAGAGGATGATCTTAAAGACGGATTCACACTTAATAGTTTCGTGCCATGCTTTGACATGATTAGCTACTTATGATCGAGGCTCTGACCTCGCTTCCTCGACCGAGCAAAAAAAGAGCCAGGACGAAAGTCAAACAGTAGACCACGTCAGTCAAAGGGACCAATCATAAAGCCTTCATAAAGCCTAACTCTGAACTAGCCATTTTCTATGTGGAATCTTTCTCCTTGGTCATCCCCTCTTGCCAGTTTGAACAAGTTAATAATTATCGGTCAATACAGTTGGGTAGCTGGTTATACTAACACACACCAGCTGTCAATTGGTTAATACATTTTACCGTGCTTATGAAATGAAATAATTTTCCCCTTGAGCGAACGTTTCTCACTCTTGAATTGTGACAACGAAAAAATAAAATGTTAAAAAACTCAAAGGGTGCTCATTCAACACTTCACAAATGCTGTGTTCAGGTATGTTTTGGTTCCAAAGTTGTCACAATTCCCAGGGAATGACGCCATGCCACGTGCTCTTAAGACACAATAACGGGGTCGTATTTTAGCCGACTCTCTGAGACTGTCTTCATCTCACGTCGCGGCCCGGCAAATAAGTAAATGACGTTGAACAAAATATTGGTAAAACGGAGAATACATGATTTAATTCAACAACCCAACAAATAGATATACAGGTTTAAAAACATTCTGTTTGGAGTATACTAACCGACATAAATGCCATTTTGAATTTGCTAGGTGCAAATGTATAATATATATGGAATAAAACATGGATGCGCGGAGATATGAAATTCCTCTTCTTCGTGTGTTCAACTCGCTATCTTAATGTAAATAGCAATATTAATGGTAAATTACATAAAAGAATATTCACGACATTATAAAACATAACAGGCTGTTTGGTAAATATTTTAGGGGTACAAATACATTAAACTTAACATGGTGGCTAGAAATATAATTCAACTGAAATATAGCATTTCGGCTATTTCCAAAAATTCTTCTGACAAGTCCAGATACTAATACAGCGAGGACACTCGACCCGTGAACACCATTTTTGTACATTTCTTATCGTTATGCAATCATAGCGCTTCACCTAAACAGAATAATTAGCATTTGTAAGTGCTGAAAAATGTAATTTCTTACGGTTGAGCGTGCGAATTTGACACAAATGGATATTTCTACGGCACGAGAACAGAAGGGTCTGGATACGATTGGTGCAAGGCATGATGGGTATTAGGTTGTCTATATAACAATTATTCCATGAGCCCGCGTTGGATATGAAGTGATAAAATAACCAACGAGCGCGTAGCGCGAGTTGGTTATAATCACTTCATATCCAACAAGGGCGAATGGAATAATTGTTTTAGTAAATTCTCAAACCGGGTTTTGCCGCCGATTTTTATTTCCACAATTTTACAAAGCGTCCGGAAAGAGCATACAACTTTAAATTTGGCGCACTATTTTCCATATGACATAAAACTCCGACTATTGGCTCATAGTCGGAGTTTTTTAGCCAATCAAAAAGCTAGAAATGCAATAGTCGGAGCTGAGAATATACTAAAAAGTGTTAGTTCGTCACGTGGTGAGCCATTCTAGGCCTGCACCAGTCCGTGTAACTTTTGTGTCCTTTAATATATCATTATTGTTTTGTAACTAGAGACCCTTTAGGCCCCGGAGAGATCGCGGCACTGCATTGGTTCAGGGAATACGTTTCCAGTTTTTGTCCCTCACGGGGGTTTTTTGGTTTTCGTATCCGGCGGTGTCAAAGGGAATCGCTTTTCTGTAGGTAACTAGTTAATGTTACTTTTTCGCGTGCATGTGGTTCATGCCTGCTGCTGGTTCGATGCCAAAAGAAACCAAAATAAACCTAATGGATTGCATTTGTATGTGTAGTGAAGTTGAAATAACTGATCCTTTGGTCTATATCGAGAGCTCTCATTGAGTTATCAGAAAAAGGTGTTCATAATTCGAGTATCCGCACTGTAATGGTCCATTTAATAAAAGGATATGAAGTATACTGGTAAAACATCACGGGGTGTCTAATATTTGTTTTTCAATATTAAAAAGCTTCACAACTGAAGTGACTACTCAGGCTACATATGACTTACCGACGTAAAGCAACCTGAAACGAGCCAAACTTGGCGTGATAAACGGCATTAGGTATGTTTGGCCAACGGGTCGCTTATCCGTTGGGGGGAGGGGCTAATCGCAGTATACAAGACGGGGGGACATATAGGATAGGATAACTTTATTTAAACACGGTAAACTCATCAGTCGCAACTATGAAAACCTAATTATATACAGAATGTTTGTTTGGATTGAAAATTTACATGCGGACACCCCGTCATGTATAATTCGAATACCCCCCCCCCCCCCCCAGCTGAGGTCGCTTGAGATGTTTCTTGCACTCGTAAAATGGTAATAACAATTGTGTTGCTTTCTTGGGAGCGCGCTACCAGAGGAGGACGTCTGAAATTCAGGCGCCGATAGTGAGATGTCATTTAATCATTTCACAGTTATTTCAGTAAAAGATGATGAGGAAATTTGATTAAAACTTTCCATACGAAAAACATTGAAAAAAAGGTAACTCAAACTCAACTCAACTTCTAACTCGGTAAATAGCCGATCCCTCTAGCAATAGCTCGCTCACAATAGCTTGGCTATCTGCGAGCATGATGCGAGCTACTGGGGTCTGAATACAATCACATTACTGTACGTCACTCTACCAACAAAGTAGCGTACTAAAACTAATACAATATTCCTCGCGTGCACGTTTCATGTCCACTGTCTCACAGTTTTTAATGGCGTGGCTTACCTAAGCCCAAAACGTCTGTGGTCACCAAATCAAACAACTAATTTGCGGATATATATCATAGTGCAATTGAAAAATCAACAATTACGTCTGAAGAAAACCATTTATCCGAAGCTTTTCTCTTCAGATTTGTCTTGATTATTCTTTTAACAGTTATCCGAAGTTTTTCTCTTCAAATTTGTCTTGACTATTAGTGAAAAATAAAATAAATATTGATGCATTTCTTATATAAACATTAATAGTTGCTTAAAAAAGAGTAGGGGGTAGCCAGGGAGACGTGGATACCATTGGTCGGGCGGGAGATGAGGGAGGGGAGAATGGAGTTGGAGCCAAGAGTTGAGGATAGCAAAGGACAACAACACTCGCGTTCAGTGATCACTGGTGCGGACACGCACCGACAGGAAACCAGATTTCATTATGAAAATTGCATATTTGGTTAACACCCCAAAACAAATGCTATGGCAGATGAGATATCCGAGGTGCTTCGCTATAAAAATTACTTTTTAGACAGAAGAATCGTATTGCCAGTATGCTGGCAATACTCATACCAAAGTGGCCTAATAAAAATAGTGTTCTGTAAAACAAATAAAAATCACACAAATACAAACTATCTGAACGAAGTTTGTGTTATACTGCGTCGGTACATAACAAAGCACATACCCAAACCACGGCTCCATATACCAAGTCAATATATGCACTATTGTGTCGTGAAGTCTGTTGTGCTAATTTTTACGGGCTAGGCCCCATTGTTGTGTTCTTTGTGAACGAACTTCGGGACTTCCTGTTGACTTGGTATATGGCGCTCGGCCCAATCCACGGACTAGATGTGTTTTACTAAGGATATAACTGAACTTGGCCTCACCAATCATACCTGACTTGATATCTTGGTTGAAATGTTCAACGTTTTTTTTAAGTAAGAATTAATTATTTGGCGTTTGCATTTGCGCGGTAACAAGAGCGTAGTAGAATCCTTTGAGAGCCAACAGGTCTTGGTGTGTGCCCTGCTCTACCACGCGCCCGTGATGAATGACAGCTATGATGTCAGCGTTCTGCACCGTGGACAATCGATGTGCAATGATGATGGCCGTGCGTCCCTCACTGGCGGCATCCAACGCTTGCTGGACAACCTGTTTGACAAGAAAGAAACCTGTTATTAGTCGCACTTCCAGTTGTACAGTAGAACCCAAAACCAGCATATAAAAACGTAGTGATTTAGAACCTGTTAGCCTCAAATTTTACACTTTACTTTTCACCGATTTTTTTCTTAGTTTAAGCGGGCACACATTTGTGTGCATTCGAAACGCCGCGCCACACGTTTTGTCTTCAATGCTCGAGAAACTGAACTGGCCATTGTTGAGGGATAGCAAATGATCGGCATATTTGCCGCATAGCAATGATCTGACAATGTTCTTTTTACCATAACTACAGAAATTCTCGCGCGCCCATTGGCTAACATTTACGATCGAAAAATACATCGAAAGATAAAAACATTATGACGTAGTATGACGCGATCAAGCGAGCCTTACTTAATCTGCGAAGGGAAAACACCAAAGTTTGACGTGAAACTCGTTGAAAGGGATCGTTTATTTTTGCCGGGTTCTACCGAGACCCCGCGAGTGGACTGAACTTTGTATTAATTCATCTGGTTTTCGAGAATTTCCGAAGGAGTAAAGGCCTAGGTTAGTTGTTACAATTCTGTTTCTACATTTCGGTTTTGAGGTACTTTACGTTCTTTGAAGTTTGTGATTCTCTAGGTTACGAATCGTTTTTAGAATTTCAGGTTCGCTCACACTTGTACTTCGTGGAAGCGAGTCTTCGCTTAATCATTTCGGCTTTGTTTTGTTACGGTAAAAACAAATGGACATGAGCTTGTTGTGGTATGATCCTGTAAACGACTACGAAGTTCTTCATCACATTGCCAAATTTGGAGCAGGCTCACGAGGCCATCGATTACAGCATGTACCACAACAAGCTAACGTCCATTTGTTAAATAAAACCAACAATGCTCTCGTAATTAATGTATCCTCAGTCCCTTCCCCCCCCCACCCCCCGAAATAACACCAAGATTCTCTAACATCAGGCAGTCAAATGATTTAACTTTGTTCAGTTATCCCAGACAGTTAACGCTTTAAACACTATTTTTTTTCCCCGAACAATTCCAGAATGGAATCGCCTTCTACCGGTCGTCGACCACTCTGGCTCCATGTTTCACTTCAAGGCCTTTTTGAGTCAAAGTGATTTTGTGTCATATTATTTGTATCGTATTATGTATGTATACGTATGTTGACTGTAGCAAACTGCCGCTGCAAATTGCCGGATTAGTCCTCGCAGTATAGGCAATTATATTTTATGCCAATTGAAGATAAAGATTATAAGTTAGCTGAGTTTAGGAGGTAAAGCGTTTCACCTTTTCGCTCTCTGTATCTAAAGCAGAAGTAGCCTCATCAAGAAGCAGGATTCGTGGATTACGAACCAACGCTCTAGCAATGGCTATTCTTTGCTTCTGTCCTCCGGAGATCAGAGTTCCTTTGTCTCCTACCAGAGTATCATAACCCTAAAAACAACCAGATGAATGTGAGATACAGAGCTCTTCGCACCACTTTGAAATACACTCTATTTTATAAGAATATTGTTTCACCGGCCCAGGCTGAATATTCTTTTTTTCTGCCGATTTTAAGCTGAAAATATTCTTATGAATATTCTTAGATTAAGAATTTATCATGATACTTTTTACAGTTTAGTTTATGTTTTTTGTGCTGCATACCTTACATATGTATTTATCGAGCAATGGCTATAGTGTAGATTTTTATCGTTTAATTGGTTAGTTTTGTCGTTCAGAGAAGAA
Source organism: Blastomussa wellsi (assembly GCA_947652115.1). NCBI lineage: Eukaryota > Metazoa > Cnidaria > Anthozoa > Scleractinia > Plerogyridae > Blastomussa > Blastomussa wellsi. The sequence goes on along the minus strand of OX393568.1, from coordinate 13,845,659 downwards.
AAGAAAATTGTATTGTATTTGCACATTTTCAACATAAAATAACATTATTTTCAAAATCTCAGCCTTGGGTTTATTCTTAAAATATTCTTGAAATTGCGCAAATTTCAGCCTCAGTATTCTTATAAAATATAAAACAAACAGTAAAACAAACAGAATAATGTGTGGGCTTGATTTAAATCTTCCGCTCTCTCAAGTCCGGTGTTTGTTGCCGAACATCGGCTGGTGATCAAGCCTAAATAGTGTTCCAAGGTAGTATTAATTTTGTACTCTCCTTCAAAAAACTCGTAAACAACGTGCCGTTTCAAGAAGCTCCCAACTGATTTGGGACTGATTTGGGAGATTGTGGTGTCTCGCGACCGGTTTAAACCGGTCGCGAGACACTTCAATCTCCCAAATCCTTCTAAGCAGCATATGGCAGTCTGCGGCCTTTCCCTTCACCAAGGAAACACGGAAAGCCGCAAAACTCTGGAACAAAAATTTATTTTTCAAATCGGCACTCTTAATCCTCACGGTATCAACGAACGCTTTTCATTCAACTAATTTAATCCGTTGTTTTCACGTTACCAGGTAACAGCCAATAGCGAAGCTCCATCTTTCTGCATATAAAAAACACACGACCCACAATTCCTTGATTCGCTCCGACGAAGGGCTAACGCTCTTGAATCTCTTTACGGTGGCCAATTCACATTATCAACCCAGTTGATAAAACCAAATTATACAAATTTATTTGAGTTCGGCACGGCAGTAGCACGACGTTTGGAACAGGCCTTACAATCTTAAGTCGTAAATGAACTGTCAACAAATCTTACCATGGGAAGAGTATTAATGAAGCTGTGTATATTAGCCGCTTTTGCTGCTGCTTCTATTTCATCCTTGCTTACTTCTCGAGAGTTGTCGCCGTACGCGATGTTGTCAGAAATGCTACAGCCAAACAATATAGGCTCCTGTGACACGATACCAATATGGGAACGCAGCCACTGTATGTTCAGGGTTCGAACATTGTTGCTATCGATGGCCTGGCAACAGAAACACGACAGCCATGAGAATGAGAAATATTTAGTGTACAGAATGGCAGTTATAGCATTAAAGCCACTACTATCTTGCGTCCTCTTAGAAAGCAAACTGATTCACACATTTTCTCAAATCTATGCTAACATACTTTCTAAGAAGGGACCCTTCCATGAGATACCCGATTTTTTAAGAAGGGGCTCTTTCTTGCACCCTAACCTCAAAATCTTAATTCTTCTAAATCCTTAATATTCTCCAAGTTTACGTGGGTAGTAGAATATGTTTGTCAACAGCAAATTTGTGTGATAAAATCAATTTTCCTAGTTCAGTTTCAGTTCAGTTCTTTATTTTTCTAATAGGTAATGTTTACAAATTGGACATGCCCACAGGTAGCAGATGCCGTAACTAAAGAGAGTAGGTAGACAAGTTTACAGGAAATCAAGAAGATAAATGTACGAGTGTAAGGTAAGTATACCTAGATTTCAACTCGGCGATCTGATTGAGAGGTGACATCGCATTCTTGTGACATTATTGGCGGAGCCGAAGGGTTTAACGGAAATTTATTTGCTGGGCGAGTTCAGTGTAAAATGACGTCACTTCACAGTATTACCGGCTTTATATAGCATTGAGTCAGCAGGCCACACGACGGAATTATAACATACACAATATCGGGTAACAATAACTCACCACTTCTCCATCCTCGGCATCATAAAACCTCTCCAGAAGAGAAACAACTGTACTTTTACCACAGCCGCTCGAGCCAACAAGAGCAAGTTTCTGTCCTTTCTGTACAGACAGAGTTAACCCTCGCAGCACTTTCACGTCTGGTCGGGTTGGATAGCGGAAACGAACGCTTCGTAACTGGATTGTTCCTGTCACAGAGCCCTGTACAAAGGTAACGAGAAATTCAGTGATGCTTCAAGTCGACCACAGCTGTGTGTGGTTTCAGGAATAATGGTTTCCATGCCAATAAGTTGCTTGGACATTTTTTTGGAATTCTGGCCGGGTAATTACTGGTACATGGTCAAAGAGAATGAACCTGGTGAACTCTTTCAGGAATAAATTTATAAATCAACTTGTTTTAGCGATTAAATTGAATCATCTGATCAGTTCATCAGATTAGCTATTATTACTGTATCAGACTAACAAAATTAGTATTACATTTTATATTATTATTAGGCATTTTACATTGTCTTAAAGATTTTCTTATTTTTTTCCTTTTACTTCTATTTATCTTTTGTCCCCGAATTAATACTAATAAATACACCAATAAACACTAATAAAGTTTTATCACATCATCCTTAATCCTAAATGGGTACACACAAAAGGGATTCACTTTTAGATTTCAATTTTGTGACAAGCATACTTACGTGGAGATGTTGAACAACTCATTTCAAAGCTATGGCTGCTTGCATGTAGTGAAACCCGATTGTAACGACGTCGTCGTCTTGTCAATGGAGTGGTTGTATAATCAGGCGTACATACCAATTATGACACTTGTCCTATTATTCCATGGACTTCAATTTAACCTTGTTTGTTTTTGCCAGGTATATGGAGTCTGATGTATTTATAAACTCCCATTATTTAAAACACAATACTTGTAACAAAACGCAAGGGGTTCAAGAAGTGGTCTTTTGACGCATTAACAAAGGCGATGAATTAAAGTCGTATCAAATATGGAATTGCTTGCTCTTTCGTGGGGAGGGGCCAAGGAGGTGGAAACAATGGGGTTCCATCCCGCCGCAGGGAACTATAACACAGATAGAGAATATACTCACCGGTGTCAAACCATCTTCAGAGGAACTGTCGATTGCAGATTTACGATCAAAGATTTTAAAGAGACGAGCAGCAGCGATTTTGGCCTTCTCGTAGTCTGGTGAGAGAGCGCTGACCTGTCCCAGTACAAAGCCACCCATCATAATGGACAGCACCACCCTAACACACAAATCCAGTTGCTGTTAATATTCGCTTATACAATGACTGACTTAGGCATCAATACTTCACTGAAATGCTTTCCACTGCAAAGCAAACTGAAATGCCACCATTTTCTACAGGGGATGAATTTGTTGTTTACGTTTCCTTAATATTAGCTTCCAAGATCAAGTATACCACAAACATTGCACTTCATAATAAATGCACTGGGCAGTCGAGGTAACTTTGAAGATGACACAGTTCATGCCCGGCTGTAAACTGGTATCAACATTTTGTCACAAGGAGCACAGCCATTTGCTGAGTGATGTTTATCAATTCAGCTCTTTGCACGCCACAGCGAACACAATGATGTGGTGGACCAAAGTGCTGCTAGTCTCGTGGAGGTTTGTGTTGTGCTGGTTTCATGAATACATAAGAGTTGCCCTACACAGTGCAAGTGACAGCGAGTATACATTATGCCTCTCTGCATACACTGAGACGCGTTAGAAACACTATCTCGTATGCTAGTTAACTGTAGTCGATCGTGTCGTTTGATCGTCCGGGTGAGGGTATTCCTGAGAAGGACTGTTGTAGATGACAGTGACTGACGTTTCGACAACCTGAGCGGAAGTCATCATCAGAGTCATGTGAAATGGTGTTTGTCAGTCGAGTGTAATTCAAGAATTTTGGTTTAAAGTAATTAGCTGGTGGAATAGCCAGAGCGACGACTGTTTGTCAGTAGATGTCTTTAGTACACTGTATGGCTATAACGCTGTAGATCCTAAAATGCATATCTTTAACTATTACAATCTTCTTGGCGAGAGGCACATTTTCCTGCAAAGGATCGAGCTCAACCCCCAAGCCTATCTAAAGGCAAAAAGGCAAAATTTATTTCGCTATGGAAGCCTCTCCTCACCTTACTGTAAACAGTTATGATTCAGTGTACCTCAGGTTTCAATCCAAGCCTGGATCGTGTGTTTGTAAATCTACTTTAAATTTGTAACGTATTTTTCTTTTCTTCTTCTTAACGTTGACATTAAAAATCTATTAAAAAATATATATTGAAAAACAAAATGCGACAGCGAGTGGATGACTGTTGAAGCTGAAAAGTACTTACTTCATAACTTGTTCCATGTCCATTTCTCCTTTCACCACAAGATGTCCTCCATATCTAAATGCTGCGGCATTTGCGAAGAACATAAAGGCTTCTGACAAGCCAAATGAAAGTCCCTGCACGTGAGACCGTCTCATGGCTTGTCTGCAAATCACAATCATGAATGAAAGTTGAAATAAGAACACAAACCAACAAGTTGGATATCAATCACAGCAGAACAGAAGGTTTGTATAACTGGAGAATTTCAAGCGGTGTCTATAAATGGCAATGGAAAAATTGTTGTTTCTATCAGAGTGGAGGGGGAAGGGAGACAGGGGCGGGGAACCCGGGGTAACAGGGGACAGGAGAGGGCGGGACAGAGATGAAGGAAGCGAGATTCCTAGCAAAACAAAGAGGCGGGAGCCACTAAAGAAGGGGTGGGAGCAGGGAGTAAAACGAACCTGAACAGGGACGTTTGCAATCACCTTGTTTGCCCCCCCCCCCAAAAAAAAAATTTTGAGGGGGAAATAAGGTGAATTATGGGAGATGCGGAAATGGCAAATTGATTACTAGTACAAAACGTGATCTAAGATTACTACACGTTCCTTCTGTTGATCTAAAAGTTACTTCAGTGCATGGAGTAGCTGTTGAAATACTTCATAATAGTTTGCCACTGACAGTACCAATGAAATAACAGAGGACTGATTTAGTATTAGCCGAAACGATTTTTCATCCCCTGAAACCGAGTCACTGGCAAACAATGATACACATTTCAACATTATTTTGTTACTTACTTGTGTGGATTCTTTATAGCCCTAACGTAGTCATTATAAAAAGTGTTTTCTAAGCCCAATGACGCCACTGTTCGGATATTTTCAATTGTTTCAACTGCAATCTATTAGAAAAAAATAAATGTAATAACATCATTCACTATTAAAGATTTACTTTTAGTCAAACGGTCAGCCTTTCATCGTAATAATGCCTTACTGTAAATCCTTAGCTTCAAACAAACACGCAATGCATGTATTCCAACTATACGTTTCGACTAAGACGAAAAGATGCCATGTCCTCCCCATCATTAACCTTCAATAATTATCCTTACAATGCAAATGAGCAACTGACCTTGCCCGATTGAACAAGTTCATCTTCACCATCCTCAGACACCTTGCCTCCCGCGAACACTTTCATCTGAATTGTACTGGCAACAACCAGTAATGGAATACAAGCCAGGACAACTAGTGCCAGCTTCCAGCCATTAATGAAGGCGTACACCGTGCAGGCGATCACTGTGCTCAGAGCCATTGCAACCGTACCAAGGCGAGTACCTGCAGCCTGAGAAGAAAATGGATTGAATTTAAGGGAGCTCTGCATGAGCTCTACAGCAGTTGTAATCATGCAGAAATAAGAGTCAATATCATGCACCTTTAAATATATTGTTTGTTATATAGCAGAAATTTAGTGCATGCTATGTGCCAATGCAAATGCTATACAGCAGTCATAAATAGTTACCCCTTGAACAGCTGAAGCGTGTGTCCCCAGTGCTGTTGTCAATGCTCCAGTGCTGTGAAGTGGATCATCAAAGTACGCTATTTCCTATCGTGCAATCACATGGCTGATCAGCTTCTTACGCTAAAATCATTACCTAAATAATCATTCACTGTAGCTTTGTATTTTCAATCTGTCGCTCTAAATGGGATATATATAATCAAAACAGGAGAGAACGACAAACACACAGTTTACTGCATATCATTGTTATAGCTGGTACAATTATAAATTTTTAAAAAGAACACTTTGCGAGGCCTGCTGTGTCACACAAAATCCCTACATGCCTGAATACTGACCTGTCTTAAGATAGATTGAAATGCCATTTTCCTCAGCCGCAAGGTCAAAACTTCACCAGACTTTGCAAACATTGAACCCTTAAAAAGAAG
>OX393568.1:13824716-13834716 GCA_947652115.1 Blastomussa wellsi | reverse complement strand
CACTGATTCCATACAATTACTCTTCCAACTGACAATAACTGACCAAAGCTAAAGATTTGTATAAAGTAGTTGATGATGAAAATTAATTACAGAACTGTAATATACTGATAATGTAACTCTAATATATAGATTTAGCCAAGCCTAAAAGTGGAGCTCCATAGTTTTTGCTGATTCTTAACAAATTGAGAAAATGACCCAAATCAGTGAAAATTCTAGCATACACAACTCCTTAAGAAAGATTTTGTACCAAAAAAAATCAGAATTGTCAGCTCCAATCACATAAATTCTGTCGAGGATGGCCATGAAAAACTACAAAATCAACCAAAAATCGGGCCTGAGCCCGCGATACAATTACCTGGTTAGCGGTCAACTTAAAAAATTATGGGATCTTGATGAGTCCTAACCCGAGCCCGCGATATGGTCATGTGATACTGGTAAGCGGATAGCTTGTTTTGACAGCTGTCAATCTATAATAAAACTTCGGACTATCTGAAAAGACATTGACTATACAGTTGTTTTGAAACTATATCTGCTACAACCTCGTCCCAGTCCTCTTCAGTCCTTTTGAGTCGGGGAGTGTCAGACATTTATGTGCTGCAAAGGAATCAGGCACTGGATGTATATTTCTGCTACCTTGCTATAGCAACAGGTGACAGCTCTGGACCTTAATGGTTTATCATTGGTGAATGTATACCTCCAGTGCCCAATTTCCACGTGGCATGTAAAAGGTCTATTGGACATGTACCTGTAATGTGACCAGCTGGTGATAGACGCCGTCAGTCTGCATGAGTTCATCATGGCTTCCCTTCTCCACCACCACACCATCCTGAATGGCAGCAATAACATCAGCATTCTGGACTGTGGACAAACGATGAGCAATCACAATGGTTGTGCGACCCTGACGAGCCTAGAACATAAGGAAGAAAACAACATTTCAAACAAGCCTCTTTTTTTTTGATATGATGTATACAAAAGTGCTGTTGTTCCCCTTGTTACAATCTGGTATTTTCCATTGTTTGATACTCATTATCATGATTATTCACTAGAGGAAAGAAAAATACCTGAAAACAAAAAAATACCAAATTGTACCAACGATAAATGTGTGGTTCAAGAAAATAATTAGCCATCTCCCCACCATGGAGGAATTTCCCAGGAAGAAATTACTGAGTAGAGAGGTTTGAGATGGTCAAGTTCAGATGGTCAAGATTGATACAGTGCAACCTCATTTCAAAATAGCTTTTTACCTACTCTACTTCTGTAATACATTTAAAACAGGTTTTCTATCCCCTGAAAGTGAATTAGAAGCAAAACAGTTCACCCAAATCCTCCATTTTGCTTCATAGATGCGGCTCCCATAACACTAACCTTGTTACCAGTCTATGGAATTACACATGTTTTGACCACAATGCACTGGTGACTAGCCTTGTTTGTTTCTAGCATTCGATCAAGGTGGGAGTGGGGGGGTGGGGGGTGGGGGGTGGGGGGAGGTGGTCTTACCTGAAATTCTCTCTGTGGTGGGGCTTATGGATATTTTCTAGAACCACACAATAATTATACATAATTATTTCCCAACATTTATGATATCACACAGCATCTGCTATCTTGAATTAAATGACGGGTTAAAATGATTACAGTGGAACCCTGTTAATAACTACATTCTAAAATCAAATCAAGAACAGACATGCCTGTGTAAATATTTTTCTGACCTCTCTGACTTGCCTGTAAGGTTACTGATAACCTTTCCGGCTGCATTTCGGAAAATGTTTCGTATGCCTGTCACTTTCAGTGAAACATTGGCTTAGAACAATATATCTATGGAAAGGTTATGAAATGAAGAATCCAAATATATAAACATCTTGGAAACATCGACGGTTTCAAGTTTGAAGGCTTGTGTGCACTATCCGTAGCTATAAATTTTCAAGAGTTCTATTCTGGATTCTTCATGTCAAAGCCTCTCCATAGATACTATATATGTTTAGCCATGGTTTCACTGAAAGTGATGTGCTTACGAAACATTTTTCAAAGGCACCCGATAGGTTATCAGTAACCTTAAGGTGGTTGGAATGGATATAATATGTTTATTTCAGAAATTAATCTCGTATGTAGGTATGTAGCACGAAATAAGACGGAAATCTACGAATTTTCTACTTCACTGTCGGAAAAAAACATGGCACATAAACAACTTGTGTAATGCATAGCAATGCGAGGATTTGACTATTGTGTTATGGATTTAATGCTGAGTTTTGTTGGCTATCCAGATTTGGTGAAATATCATTTGAAATGGATTTTTGAAGGTTATAAAAGCCTAAAAAGAAGACTGCAAATCACTTTTTAAGATCTTACATCAACAAATTGCACTGTTTTGCAATTTCACTTAGTGCACTGAATTTCACTTAGTAACATCGCATGATGGTATGTAAATTGATGTGATATATCATTCTTGGACTGCGTACATGTAGCTCTAATTTTTCGTAAAATACCACTCGTACAAACCAACTTCAACCGTTATTTTCTTGGCTCCTAGCTTGAAAGGAGCCCTCATCTCTTGTGTTTGTGTTTAACCTTTGAATTATCGTTCAAAATATCAAACTTCATATTTGACTATATTAAAGAGGTGGCCATATAGTGGGGTTCCACTGTATTATTAATCAAATGTTAAAAATGGAAAAATTACACTGCTAGGTGAAATGACAATGCAACAACTGATGTTAAAATGCCTTGCCATGGAAGATGATGATGAGTGAATGAAGACAAGTAATTAGGATGTCCTACATGGTATTTTGTACTTGTAACTAGAATGCTCTTCTCCAACAAGATTTATGCCCATGAATGGCCATGTATTGACTCCAGTAAGGAGGTATTTGTATGTTGATAAAGTTGACGACAGTCCTGAGTACACTGTGTACAAAGCAATGATAAATGAAGTGCAGCAACACATACAGTAACTCACTTTATCCAAAGCTGCCTGTACAATTGATTCACTTTCACTGTCAAGTGCCGAGGTTGCTTCATCTAACAACAATATTCTGGGATCTTTTACAAGAGCTCGTGCGATGGCAATTCGCTGCTTCTGTCCTCCACTAAGTTGAGTTCCACGTTCACCAACAAGGGTTTCATAGCCCTAAGAATAATAATCTTTAATTACAAAGCTTTAAATCACAATTATGTGGTTTTCAGAAAGGTCCTATCTAAGGAAGAAAATAGGTAAGAACATTTTAATGTCTATATAAGAAAGACAAAAGATGTGTCTGCATACCAGCGAGTTCATCAGGGGAGCTTATCCTCGTTTCTATAGAATGAAGTGAGGAGGAGAATTTCTACTCCCCTGAATGGAATACTGGTCTATTCTACCCCCCCCCCCCCCCCCTTCCCCCACCCAGCATTTAATTTGTGAGTACCCATTTATACACCTGGGTGGAGACGCACTACGAGAGTATAGTGCATTGCCCAAGAATACAGTGTCCCAGCCAGGGCTCAAACTCGGGTCACTAATCCAGAGTTCAGCACACTTAAAATCCAACATGCCACCATGTCTTCTACAGTATCCTTGCATCATGTCAATATTCCAGATTTGCTTTTAACCCATTGACTCCTGGAGATTTTTGAAAAAACTTGTTTTTTAGACATTTTGAACATTTTCTAGTCAGTTATAGTCTAAATATGCTTCAAATTTCTCCAAAATGCATTTGCAGAATGAAGGCATGCCAGGTTTTTCACTAGTATCGCATTCAACGCTATTTTAGCTCGGGCATGCGCACAAATCACAATTTTGAGATAGTTTTTGGACGAGAAAGTGACCCACGTCTTTAGGCTTTTCAATTTATTTATTTTTATTTTTCACTTTTCCTTTCTCCTTTCCTTGTATCTCTTATGTGCTTTTGTTGGCCTTTTACTGGGCTTGCTTTCGGTTCAAGAATTGCCACGAAAGCATCATTGAGACGGGAAATACTCAACATGGAGTAGCCAAGGGTAAGTGAGGGAAATTTTCCTCCTAGTTTTCCTGCATATTTCAAGCTCCATTGGTCCAATCAATATCATCTGGGTATCATTGGAAAGCTCTTTTCCTTCTGTAGAACTTGGATAAATGGGATTCCTATTTTGGTCAAAGCTGATGACGTCAGAAGCAGGACAAAGGTCAAGGAAATTGTAAAAATAATGATAATCATAGGTCAGGATGCATTTTTTAGAATATACAGTGTTAACATCCAGTTTCTGATTTTCACGATGCACTTGAACATAAATGAATTCCACTTACTTGGGGAAGCCTCGAGATAAAATCATGAGCATTAGCCTCTTTTGTTGCCCTCTCAATGTCTTCCTGCGTCACACCACTTTTACCATAACGGATATTCTCTGCTATAGTAGTGGCAAAAAGAACGGGCTCTTGACTCACAACACCAATGTGCTGACGCAGCCACTTCAAGTTTAGATTACGGATATCATGCCCATCAACAGTTACCTTCACACAAAAAAGAGGAAAGATACTTTCATGAAATTGAACATCAGGGCTACAAATAACAGTCAGATATCAGACCAATGCAAACACCATGTTGCCGAGCATACAGCCCAACCTCACCAAAGTTTTGTCTGATCGAAATACAGTGACTAAGTCAGACACATGTCCTTTCACAAGAAAAAATATTTTCAGCACTAGAAAATCATGTTAGGTACTGAGAAGACAAGAGCAGACTAATAACACTTCATAAAATAGCTTTTGCCTGGCATCAGAAGTGACACCATGTTAAAGGAGCAGTGTCACGGCATTTGAAGCAATTTTCCCATTTACTTTCAAATTGAAAGAAATCTAAAAGAGTTTTCTAATGCCGAAAAACACCAACGGGATAATAAAATGCTGAAATTATACAAGGATTGTTTTGAATGACAACGATATAGACCAACTATGAACAACAAACTTGAAATAACTTGCCAGTTTTTTCAAGATGCATTTCCATGACGTAGCTCCTTTAAGAAATAATAATTACTTTTTTTTTCATTAGTTAAATATGTAATTTAAATTTTTATACTTGGATATTATGTTGTATTTAAAAGTTTTAATAATAGTACGAACAGTCACTACAGAGCATCTTACCTGGCCACTACTGGCATCATAAAATCTCTGTAGAAGTTTGACAACTGTACTTTTTCCACAGCCACTCTCACCAACTAATGCAACAGTCTGTCCACTGTCAACAGCGAGGTTTAAACTGTTCAAAATCTAATCAAACAAGTAAACAGCATTCTTATCAAAAGGATTTTCAACCTTTTTATTTCCAGCAACATCAAAATTATGGTTAAAACTGTGTAGCACCTACAGTATATAAAGATTCCGTTGAAAAATGATTTTCTGTTCTTTAGTGCTTGATGTTTCACTGTTTCCAGACAGTTAAGGACTGTCCCTTCACCAGCGGAAATAGCCATCCATAGCTGGCTATATATTTCCACGGATGAAGGGACAGCAGTCCCGAAATGCCAGGAAACAGCGAAACATTAAAGTGCCTAAAATTTTTTTGCACATTTTTGTAGCATATTCTACCCTTATTCCAAAATGAAAAAAGAAATTCGGAGGAAAGGAAAGAAAATCCATTTTTTGCTGCTTGAAGTATGTAAATAGGGGGTTCCGGAGACTGGGAACGAATTAAGCGGTGATGACATAGTTAGTCGTTGCAGCGTGTTGTTAACACTTAGTTTCCTGTTGCTTTTGAGTGAACTTCTCCTAGTCAGAGGACTATACTGTAGCTTGTATTTTCATGGGCTAAATTTCAACTATGTCTGACAGTAGCGATGAAATGCCTTCCTCGACATCCATTTCGAGGGATGAACAATCCTCAAGAAGCGATTCTTCGCTGGAAATTTAGATAGCTGGACACATCCAACGGCCTTATACTATCGCTCGTGACATTTGTTCATTTGCCGTCGATCTGTTTATTAAGTCGGTCTTCCGACCTATTTTGCTTCACATTAGTTTCTAAAGGGCACTATATACTGTATTATTTGGAGGCTTCTTTTCTTCAAACTGAAGCCATAACATCGTAGCCGCCATGCAGATGTATAGAGGTCAGACGTCTGAACTTTTGTAATGTTCAATGTTTAGTACGCTCGGTTTGTTTTGGCTCATAACTTCGCTATCGAAGGGCAGGGTAACTGGGACTTTCTGTGAAGATGTTGATAGCTTGCATTTGCTGTTTGTGATGCCGGGCCCGGCTATTAATAAATTGATACTGTTGCAAGATGTGGTTTATTATCACGGATAGTTGTCTTAGTCCGGCTTCTCTGAAAACTGCTGAAGCTCTACTTCTAGAAAGCCATTCTTTGTCGTAGAGGGTGTGTTTCTTGCATTAATTTTATTGAGCGTTAGGTCTTCTGAGCTCGGTGTTTAGGTTTTAACTTCCTAATTTGTTAATTGTATTTTCTTGTTGGCACCACATGATTCAATTGTAGATTAATTTTGTATTTACCACGCGCAAATCTGTTGACTGTGTTGCGTGCTGTGCATGCCACAGTATTTCATAATATGTTTCCATTTGAAACAAACATGTGCCATATCTTTTTTGATGACAAAATTAATCTCAATTGTTTTCTGAAAAGAAATCAACTTTTGTGAAACCGGCACGTATAATTAACATAGCACAGGATGTTAATTAATAAACTTCACTTACTCTTTGCCGCTTTCGTTCAGACTGTTCAGTTATAGCCGATGTCTTCAGTACATCCAAATTTTTTGGATGGAACGTCTGAACCCTTAATAAGACGTTTTTCAATTCCACGGCTTCTTCAGACCCATCACAGCGGAAACCTGGCTTGTGCTAGAAGCAGCTATTGTCGAAATGTGCCCAAGACAAACATGATTTGTTTGGCACGAAATCTTGTCGGTGAATGCGTGCAAATCGAGTCCAGTTTAGCCCCACACTTTTCACCTCTGGGGAGTAATACATCAAAATCTCTGGTGTACCAGTTCTGTTGGCGCAGTTGACTGTATTGGGGCCACCAGCAGCACAATAATTCATCCCTCCCTTCTTCGCTCTCTTATCCGCCATGGCGCTATCATATTCAGAACCACCAACTGCGTCACTTCCTGTGTAATCTGAGCGTTTGGCCGAGCGCGAAACTGACCCATTTCAGCTTGCGAAATCCAAACTTTGAGGTTCCAAAAAACATCAAATAATGCGCTTCTGATGGCTTAAACCCGCAAATTTGAGTTAATTAAGACATAAACAAGCGAATTGGTCAAAAAATTTTTTTTCTTCATAGGCACTTTAAGCACCAATTGCAAAGAACGGAAAATCATTTTACAACAGAATCTAACAACATGAACTCAATGTATCCAGGCAGACACTCACAGATGGCAATTTACACGAGTCTATTGTCCTGTACCTTTACATCTGGTCTTGAAGGATAGAAGAATTCAATGTTGTTGAAGTTGACATTTCCTTGGAATGAGCTGTCATCCAGTACTTCGCCTTCAGTAGAGCTTGAGTCAATTGGAGGGACCTTGTGGATTTTACAGAAACAAAATTATCAGCGAGGATATGCTCTGCAGGGGAGTAATGATGCATGGAGAGGCTGGAGTTCAATTGAGAGTGTGTTCAGGCAAGCTGTTTCAGAACTCACAGAGCGACAACTTGGACTGCTACGAAATTACAAGTACATCTATGCTACAGGTCGTAACTGTCTATAGGGAATTTTTTCAAACTAGATATTAATTTTTTTAACCTAGGCCGGTTATATTTTATTTTTATTTATAAGAAAGTCATTCATCCCCCCCATACTAACTCCCATTCCTCTACACAACCTTTCCCCCCAAACCTACGTGATCTCTTTAACCCCCCAGTATTTCCATTTAAGGACACGAAATTGTACCTAATACAGTCCCCAATGTGACTAAGATTAGCATGCTGGTGACCAAGATTCAAAAATTAGACGCCAAGTTGGCAACCAGAACTCTTTGGGTTTTGTATATCTTATCTTGATGTACTTTGCAACTAAATAATTAAAAGCTTCATGAGGTCTGTTAAGGTGGCTTACTACAGTTTTGAGGGGTTAAAAGAGCTCAACTTTAAAGTCTAGTTTATAAAATGTTCAAAAATATTTTACCTTTCTGTTTCTAGGGTTTTTTACATCCTTCAACCATCAAATGCAACATTTCGAGAATAAAAATGCCAATAAACAGCCAAAATGAACGACCAAGAACTTAAGAGTGCACTAGCAGTTTCAATGGCATTCTTCTCAAATCTACCTGTACGACTCTACCTCAACATTTCACAAATTAAACAATAGCATTAAATAAACATTCGAACAAAATAAAATAATATTTTTCACAAAAATAGGAAAACTGTGATATTTTGCCCTTTTAGAAAATAGCTCAAGATCTTTCTCGCATATTTTTTTTTTAAATGTTGGCCGAGGACATGATTCATCCACATAAAAAAAATTGTGAAAATTTCATTGTCGGTTCTACGGTGGGTTTTCGAGAAATTTTGATTTAAAAAATTCTTTTCAACCATGGACGGCAATTGAATTGCACAGTCCCTTTTATTTAAGCAAACGCTCATGTGACGCCATGCATCGCATGCATTCAAGAAAGACAAAATTAGAACTTCTCAGCCGGTTGTTTATCTAACTTAGTTATCATATTTTACCTGTCAGAGGTTTAAGCAAATGTTTGAAAGTTGGTTTAAAGCGATAAAATAGTTGAAATTTGTTTTGTTTCTTTTCAGAGTTGCTAACGCAATTTTCATCTGCACAACCTATATCAACATCAGATAGAAAATCGCAGCACACGCTCTTGAGTCTTAAAATAACCGTAGTAAGCCACCATAAGCAAAATCATCATGAGTGCTACAAAGTGAACATGTCAACATCCACCATCTTAGTTTAAATCCAAACACTACGTTGTATATTGTGAAATGAAATGTCCCTTTTGCTAACAACGCATATTGCGTGCTCACAACAATTCATACTTTTCCAAACATGGCAATGCCTTCCATATGAAAAAAAAATGGCTCCTAACTTTTTAGGCTTCAGGGTGACCTACTTTAAAACAATTTTCATGTTAATTACTTAATTATTTACCCTGTCAATCACAAGGAACACTTTATAAGCTGCGCCTTGGGCCGTTGCTATGTCTGTGAAGTTTGGGCCAGCTTGACCCAGTTGCATGGCACCAAACATGACAGAAAAAAATACCTGAAAGAAAACAATCACCAGGTGATTAGTGGCAGACATTACGTCATCATACAGGCTTGGTACACTTCTTGGTTGATACATGATATTGAGGCCAGCATTGCATCTGTCAAGTGTGCCACGCACTGAGTCATGTTTGATAATTTCAAAGACAAGATGCAAGGGTCATATTATAATTAGCCAGTTGGAATAAGACGACAATAATGCACAACTGGACTCAATGTTTTGCACTAATCAACATGTCAGGAATTCCCTGCCATTAATAAACAAAAGAGGGAAAACTTGACTTACAATTAGCAAGTCTCCACCAGTCATTTCACCATCAATGATCAACGTTGCTCCATACCTAAAGATTTCATGCAATATTACAAAAAACAGTCTCAGAACTTTAAGCAAGAATTGTCATGATCAACAAGCAACACACATACACACAACATGGTAAATAAAAATAACATGCCGTTTAAACTAATGTGAATGCTTGTTCGATTGGCACTTTATTACAAGAGTAAAATAATCATAATTAAAGGACACTGTCACAGACATTTTTCAACTATTTTTATTATTATTTAGTAAAATGGGCACAGCATTATGACGAAAAGTCAGCCTGACTTTTTCAAGTTCAAATCTAAAGCTCCTGATTGCATCATAATGATATCACTTCATCTTTAGGTGGATTTCCACTGTCGTGTAATTTTTTTTACGTGCGTAAATAAAATTAGAGACAATGTATGGAAAACTTGCGTACACGTTTACGCAAGTCGTTCAAACTTTGTCTCTAAATTTTTTTACGCACATAAACGCACGTAAAAAATATGCGACA
>OX393568.1:13759716-13819716 GCA_947652115.1 Blastomussa wellsi | reverse complement strand
CCCAGAGTCATGAAGCGCTGTTTGGGAATTTGTTTTCTTGAAGCCTTCCACCCCAATAACCTCATCTGAATCCCAGTACATTGCCAGCTGAGGGAGTTCGTGTATCCCCATAAGAATGTTGAGGCCGATATACGCTGAAATTTCTGCTCAAGTTGTTGTGAAGTTTTGATCTCCCTTCGAGCGAGCGTACGCAATGGTGCATCGAACGATTTCATCGATGTAATTATCATCGATGAAAACATTGAAATAATCTTTGGCCATTGCGTTGTCTCCAAGATCTGAATTTGGGCCATGACGAATGGAAAACGGTTCAACATTTATTCCACTTAAGTTATTGGACCACTGAATTGCATTTGGAGGCGCTCTTCCTGTATTATCGGGCGTCGCTTCTTCATCGCTGCTTTCGTCGCTCTCTTCTTCTTCTTCCTCGCTAGCGTACAGTTCGACATCAGAATTACTATCTCGTTCAGTCGGCCGTAAATCCAAAAATTCTTCAATCTGATCGTCCAAATCGTGGGGCTGTTGTTGTGCTAGTCGTGCTTGACGATCGCGCCTGATTTGGCCGATTTCTTCAATAGTAAAACCGGCAAATAATTCTTGCTCTTCGTCAGATGAAGCAGGATTTTCATCAAAACTTCGAGAAGCCATTTCTTGAACTAGGATGTATATTGAAAAATTCGTGAAAAATCAAAAAGAACACTTAGAAAAGCGAGTTTGGTCTCAAATGAAAGCTAATTTTATGCATGTCACGTTTCACTGCTTTTCAATGCCCAGGGGAGTTTTGTTTCTAAGTTACAGCCAATTGAAATGAGCCATTTCTGACAGGGCGCATGTGGGTGCATTGGAATTTCAGAGGGGTTTTGTTTCCGGGCGCATGAGGGCGCATTGGATGTCAATGGGTTAAATGATCGACCACCTTGTTCGCACAGAGGCACAACTCGTTCGAACGGCTCACAAACGGCTTGCAAACGGAATTCCGTTCGAAAACGGAAAGTGGTTAGTGTACATATTCGCATGAAAGGTCACATTTGCTACACACATACCAAAAGGCCAAACCATAGCTGCCAAACATGATCGCTTGGAAGAAACCCATACCCAGTCCAGACATTAGACCTTTTTTGATGCCAAAGTCTCGAGCAACTCCAAGGTGAGATGAATATCTGTTGGGAAGAAAGATTAATTTTAATTGTCAAGTACAAACATACAGGATGTGAAGAAGAGAAACAACCTACTGGGACCTGCCCAATATCAGAGTAAGCAATCAAACACTATACTGTAACTCTATCATGACTATACATGTAATTATGTTGCACTAAATAATGTTGAAAATATAATAAAAAAGTCAATAAATTATAACTAAGATGATTTGTGATAGACTTTAAACTCAGTTTTGAATGTACTTTAATTTGATTATGTCAGTTTTGAATGTACTTCAAATTTGATTATGTCAGGAAAAAAGAGTGATGAAGTATGTAAATTTTTAGTATATTCTCAGCTCCGACTATTGCATTTCTAGCTTTTTGATTGGCTAAAAAACTCCAACTATGAGCCAATAGTCGGAGTTTTACGTCATATGGAAAATAGTGCGCCAAGTTGTTAACTTCAGCCCTCTATAATGGCCGACACTGGCAGGTTTCAGGAGCTGTCTCCCACAAAAATTCAAGAGATATGGTTTGAGAATTTACTAAAGCAATTATTCCATTCGCCCTTGTTGGATATGAAGTGATTATAACCACTATTTTATCACTTCATATCCAACGCGGGCTCATGGAATAATTGTTATATAGCCCATGTTATTCATGAGCACATCCCTTACTATCAAATAAAACACTGAAAATTAACACAACAATTCCACAAGGAATAAATCAATTGATGTCAATAAGGTCCGAAGTACTCCTAATTAAGAAAACAGCAATAAAGGAAAAGAACTGAAGTCAAAGGTTGTCTTGAAGAAAATGTCACCTGGAACAGACAAACTAGCTGTAGCTATTCCTGACAGGAAAATAAGTACCGTAAACACCCGCAGATAAGCCGCACCTTTTTTCCAAAAATCGTTGCCCAAAATCGGGGGTGCGGCTTATCTGCGGGAAAATTTGAAAAAGGTGCCGTGAATTTCAATGAATTGACACTTTCATGAAAAAGTATGTAAATAAAGATTACACAAAACTGCATGAGAGTGCTGGTCATTGCTTGACTCCTAAAAGAGCCGTGTTTGACGTAAGCGTACTGCTTTTAATTACAGCGCTTACATTTGTTGCTGCCGCTAAAAGCATTAAGCCATCTTCGTAAACAAATCCTCCAAGTGGTTTATAATCACTTTTCTCGAACAGGAAAACATTACACAGCACAGAATTTCCATTCCCTGCAAAGCTGTTTGCAGCGTCAACGACGATCCTCTATGAGCATGAAAATAACACTCTTTTCTCGAGTGTTCGCAGTAGATGGCCCACTGTTTCTTCATTGTTGAGCACTTTGATAGCACATTTGCCGAACTGATTACAAAACTCTCTTTGTGCTACAAATTTATCTCCGACAAATGGCTTCCAAATCTCTTTGTACGTAAGTATGAACACCTCCATCTTGTTTCACTTGTAAGCAATAAACAAACACGTCCGAGATGAAGATGTCTCAAGACTCGACCTTGGATTTCGTTTGATTTCTTTCAAAAAACTTGTTTTTCCAAAATTTTAGTTGCTCAATTCAGGGTGCGGCTTATCTGCGAGTGTTCACGGTAAGTATATGAACATACTCCAATCAGTTTATTGTTTATAAACCATGTTTCACAAAATGAAAATCAGCAACAGAAAAATTAATTCTCATTAATTCATTCTCAATTATTGAGAATGAATTTTGCATACCGTATGTAAGGTTCAAGCGGGCTCTAGCTTGTGCTTTCAGTATGCTAATTTATTAGTTTTAAGTCAACAAACATCAGTTAGAAACTTTAAATGCATGTACAGGTAGTGTTCATTAATGAGTGTGTGTACCTCTCAATTTCTTTCTTCTCTCCTCCAAATGCAGCCACCGTTCTTATTGATGACAGAACTTCTTCTGCAATGCTCCCAGCCTTGGCATAAGCATCAAGCTCTTTAGTTGTCATTGAAGACAACAGCTGCAGCAACAATTCAAGCAACACAGTGTGACTACGAATCAGGTACATGTGTGCGGGCTGAATAAACTGCTACTAAACATCAACAAGCAAAAATATACTTATAAAGTATTTATTATTAAATTTGACATTAAATACAGGACATCTGATAGGATGCAGTGGTGCCAATGAGCCTAGGTACTAGTCTACTTGTTTGCTTGCTCCCGATCTTGTGCATTCTCATCCCCATAGCCCTTTTTCATTTCTCTTAGCCGGTGGGGCTTTGGCACAAGAAACTAGGGGCTCTGGAGATATAGGATTTCCAGTCCTAGATTCTAGGATTTCCAGACTTCATGTATGTAGTATTGATGTTTCTGCATGTTGTCTGCTGCAATATGGTGACCAGCAAACATTCTCACTTCCGTTTAAGATTTCTTTTTTCTCAAACAGCCAATAAAAAAATTTCAAATTTTTTTGAAAATCCTATGTCCCCAGAGCCTTTTTTTGTGCCAAGGCCCAGCCGGCTAAGAGAAACAAAAAGGGCTAGGCAATGCATATGGGAACGAGAATGGATCTCGCGCCCTTGTACATCATTCACTGCCCAAAGGATCACCTACGATTTATCACATAATAATCATGTCATCAAAGAGACAAGGAAAAGAAGGATTGATTGCCATTTAGTTTTCCACACTAACAACGGCCTCTTGCACAATGGATTGTCAGGACATCTGTCATATCAAAACAATACAGCATCTTGAAATTTCAACATATGATGTAGTAGAAAATATTCAAGAAGGTAACGAGCTATGGTAAGCAGCAAACAATAAATTTATAAAAAACAAAAACTGCTTACAGTTTATGTTACCTATAGTATTTCTTGACTACAATTTAAATAAATCCAACTACAACGATGTGGCAATCATTGATTTGGGGATCACTGTTTACAAAACAAAACAGTTCTACTATTCTATTGCACATCACATAAGGACATAAAACATGAAATATACATGCAATACAGTACCGCTCAAATGTAAGTTACCACCTCTCGTCTCGTTTCTCGCGATACGAGTCTCGTTTCCTGCGATACGAGTCTCGTTTCTCGCGAGAAGGTTCTCGTTTCTCTCGAGAATCACTGAAGTGTTTAGTATGGAATATATTACTCGCAAGAAGCCAGTTCCCATGGGTATGGCGACCGACGAGACGACGACACTTCACGGCAATCGCTGGCGGCCTTGAAAACTATTTCGATATGTCCGGTTTTATTTGGCACAATTGGATGATTCAAATGCTGAAATAGTCCAAATTTACAGAAAGAGTGTATTATCGAAGTTCTTAAGATGCGCTGTTAACATTCATTCAATTTTTGACAGGGAAAAGTTTGCTCTCGGCACGCGCTGGTGAGACAATTGAAAAAGCTCTTTGAAATTTTACGGCATGCCGGCGAGCTTTGAAAAGTATTCGATATCTCTCGTTCTATTTGGCACAATTGGATGATTCAAACGCTGAAACAGTCCAAATTTACAGAAAGAGTGTATTATCGAAGTTCTTTAGATGCGTTGTTAACATTCATTCAATTTTTGACAGGGAAAAGTTTGCTCTCGGCACGCGCTGGTGAGACAATTGAAAAAGCTCTTTGAAATTTTACGGCATGCCGGCGAGCTTTGTAAAGTATTCGATATCTCTCGTTTGGAGCCACCACTTCTGTAAAAGTCATGACCAACATTGTGTTTCTTATCATAAACTTTACGATAGCCATTTCCCTCCCAGCTCCCTTTTGCGAATGTTCGGTTGATTTGTAAAATACATGTAGAATACAGCCGTCGTCTTCGCTCATCTTTCTTCAGAGTATGAATTATATAGTTTACAAATCAGTAAAATGCGAATAACTTTTTCGTCTTCTAATGCTTAGAAACATTATAAGTTTTTGCATTTGTGTGTTTTGTTTTTAAGAGTTCGATTGGCCACGCTGTCGATCGGAGAAGTGCAGGGCTCGAAAAAACCCCCGTCCGGTTGTCCGGGACAAGTAGATTTTCCCTTCGGGCAAGTAACTTTCTCTCCTTCCTTGCCCGACAGGCAAGGACCCAGGCAAGCCGTTCGCCGACTAAATTTTTGATAACGATTTTGCAAAGAAAAGGTAAGCTTTAGGCTCAAGGGTATAAATCAAGTGTTTAGATGAAGCTTGACGAAAATTACAATTTATAGCGTTGTTTTGTTGATTGCGTGGCGTACGCTCACGGCTCAGAAGTGGTTGCCTAGCACGTGATCAAAATCTGCCCTGATCAAATTTCTTTCCAAGATAAAAATAGCCGCATTGGGAACGAAAACGCTGTGTTTATTTCTTAATTTTAGCAATTTTCTACGAGCATTTTTCAGTTTCTCTGTAAAACAATTAACTCAACAACGATATATTAATTAAAACAGAAGAAACTGTATGTGAAAACTAAGAAGTGGCATATTTCTACCGCGAAAACGAAGGCAGCATTTTTGATGCTGAAATCCAGGTAAATTTCTGTTTTCGGCGAAACATGCAAGTTGGGCGCCGCCACGCGAAATGAAAAGTGTTATATTATTAAAAAGAAATGTATAAGTAAGTCATCAAAATACTTTCAGAGTTCCTGAAGATGACTTAGAATAGTGTTTCTTTCAAACGAAGACGTTTTCCTTCGACTGAAACTATTTTTCATTCACCCAAATGAAAATACATGCTCTCACCGGCGTAAACATGAAAGTGATCAGCACTAAGAGGACTACATTCAAGATGGGTTTATTACATTAAAACACGCCTGTAGTTTGACTTCCATTCTTGGATTCATGAATTATTAATGAGTTTGAAAACGTGGGAGAGCAGGGAAGTGCTCCGGGCAAGCAAAATTTGAGGGTTACTTGCCCAATGGGCAAGGTGGAATTAAAATATTTTTCGAGCCCTGAAGTGGCGTCATTATTATATTACCAATGTATGTCTAAGATCATCCAGAAATTATCCTTTGAATAAAAAGTTAATTTTAGTTAGATTCCGTGTTCGATGCGTGGCTTCGCGTGTCAACACGAAAACCAAATAGAAAGTCAATCGAGGCTCCATGTTCAAAAGCGTTGCGGCTTCACTTTGCGAGTAAAAAGTTAACTTTGATTACGCGTTCGAAGCGTGGCTTCGCATGTGAATTCAAAATCAGTGGAGGCTTCCTGCTCAAAAGCGTTGCGGCTTTACTTTGTGAATGAAGAGTTAACTTGGACTGAATGTTCGAAGCGTGACCTCACATTTGAAAACGAGAACAAAAATAAAAAGTCGATCGAGGACCGACGCTTCATGTTCAAAAGCGTTGCGGCTTCACATTGTGAATAAATAGTTTACTTAGATTACATGTTCGAAGCCTTGCTTCGTATGTGAATGCTATGAACCAAGTAATTATAAAGTCAATCGAGGTTTCAAACTATACAAGCTAGAGCGTGGCGCTACCGATGATGGATGTAGATATCCAGCACGAACAGACAACAAAACAAATTCCGATCAAGTCGATCACCGAAAAAATCAACGATACGACACGTGTCCGCTCGATGATATTCTCGGCCCAACAACGTAAAGTTGGTACTTGCAGTGCACTCGCGAGAAACGAGAAATGTCTCGCGAGACAGTTCTCGTTTCTCGCGATACGAGTCTCGTTTCTCGCGATACAAGTCTCGTTTCTCGCGAGACGGTGGTAACTTACATTTGAGCGGTACTGTATATTGCAAAGGCCCAATTTTGTTTTTTTTTTTTCAATTCCGCATAGTGAAGCATTTTTCCACAAAATCAACACATTTTTCCACACAATATCTCTGAAAATTTCCGCATAATTTGCTATTCTTTTCCACTTCCTATCAGATGGCCTGTAAATAAAAAGTTGGTGCAAAAAACATTTTCATTAAAAATATTCACCTGTGCTTAAATCCAGACTACTACAACGTTAAGTAGTTTTGAACAGCAATACAAATCAAATAACTATAGTTACCTTTCCCATTATTCCACCTGCAATGGCTATCAATGGGCTTATAGCAATGATGACGAGTGTAAGCTTCCATCCATACACAAATCCCAAGATAAAACCTGCCAAAACTAATGTGATTGACATGACGAACATGCCAATTTTTTGACCAATGCCATTACTCACTTTGTTGAGGTCTCTGTGGAAGAAATAGAACTTTGTTTAGATTTGACATGAAGAAAACAAACCCTTTTTAACCTGGGCAGGAGGGAGGCAGGCAAGGTTAAACGTTTCCTAAACAACTTCTTTCAGTCAGTCAGTCAATGTCACTTGGTGTTTCTGTTGAAACCTTGTTTTCAACCTTTACTGCAGGTGATATTATATTTACCTTAATACATGTACAAAGTAATAATGCATAAAAAGCATGAGTTACAAGTTAGTGTTTAAAAAAATATTTGTAACAAACTCAGGGCTCCAACTAAACTTTTAAGTCCACTAACAAAGTCTTGCTAGCGACCCCAGCGTGATAACGGATCACGCCCGTGATCATGGCTATGATCAAACCTTTTACCTTGATCACACCTTTATCAAATTTGTGAGCGAACTAGCATGTTTTTTACACAAAAATTAAAATTCTTATTGATACTTTTTAAGCAATGAGCTGAAAAGTTACACAAAAAAGTTTGTTTGTACTTTCTTTCGAATTTCTTGACATGAAGCTCAATTGCAACAGCTTTCTTGATTATTTTGGAGACTGAGATGATTCTTACTTGCAAATGTTCGTTAGTAGATATTTTTTCACTCACAAATTCCCCAAAACACTAGCATTTTGTGAGTTTGTGAGCGTTGAGCGTAACCTGAAACTTAAACTTTAACATACACTGTAATACTTACTCTGTGAGTCGACTGTTGAGTTCTCCTGGATCAGTTGTATCAAACCAGCCAATGTCCTGTTTCAAAACAGCTCTAAAGAATTCCAAACGCATTTTCTTCACTTGCCGTGTGGCAGTAAGTGACCAAAGTGCCATTTGGCCATACGCAACCACCAAGTTTCCAATAGCTAAGTAAACATAGAACAGTGCAAACCTTGTCATTTCTCCTTCAAGATCAGTGACTGCATTATTGGCTTTTGCTATTTCATAATTAATGAAGCTATCAATAAGATCGCCAAAGATAATAAACTGAAGAGGAACAGCAGCACCATGGCCAATGGCTGATATAGTACCAAGAACCATCAGCATAACATCCCACTTGTCACTGAAACGAAACTGAAACACAAAAATGATCAGTGTTAATATAATATATGTGTAAAACCTGACTATCAATGAGGCCATCACAAGAATTCATAGCTGGATTTGCATGTTTTTATTATTATTTTTACATCCCACTTACAAATGTTCATGTAGCTCACTCAATGCCATCTTGGACAGGATGACAAAAGATATTCATTGCACTGGGACCATTTCCAGTGGACCAGAAGTTTATTTCATTGTTAACATGATACTGTGAGTTTTTGCATTACTGGGATGAGCTTAAACCAGTGTGTCAACAGAGTACATGTAGTGCTAAATAACATTTTGTGTTTGCATCATCATGTGTAAAAATTTTATTATATTATGTTGTGGTTCAATTTTATCCTTACCTGTAGTTCAAATTTAATTCAAGTTTTTCTATTTTTCTAATTTAAGCTACGATAGAAAAGCCTGAAAACATTTTTCAGGCTTTCTTTTCACAACAACACTGAGAGATGATTATTGACGTTTTCTAGCTATGATGCTACTGGTGTTGATTACTCTTGAAAATTAAAGGACTCTCTTACCAGTTTGAACAATGGTACAGCTGGAGGTTTCTCTTCTTTCTCTTTCTTTTTCTTTCCATTTTTATCTTTCTCACTTCTGTTCAAAACAAAAACTTATTCTTAACTCTTTACATTAATTAATATAAACAAAAATTAATATATAATGTTGAATGAGTGTGCAGAGATATGAAATTTCTCTTCTCGTGTTAAACTTGATATCTCATTGATTTGTCTCTCATTGAACACAAGAAGAGAAATAATTTTCAAGCATTTATGTACATGTATTATCTTGTTTATGTTTTAAAAATAAAAATAACAAGGTTTTGACGATTTTCTGAAGATTTCCAATCATTTTCAAAAGATTTCCGATGATTATTTGAGTGTTGTCCGAATGTCCAATCATGAATGTTTCCGACAAGTTCCCAAAGTTCCTAAAGTTTTCCAAAGACTTCCAAGGAAGATCCGAGGGTGTTTTGAACATACACCAAAAAAGCTTTGCACAGTAAAAGAGTAAAGAATGGTATCAAATATGAAGTCATCGATATTATCACCAACAGTAAAATTATAATTGAAATTCTTGTAAAACACTGCAGTTTACAGAATTGTGACATCCAGAATAACTGAATAACGTCAAAATCAACAGTTTCATTAAAAATCTCATGATTATCTCATGCACTTGCAGAGATGCCAACCTAAAAAAAATTAAATCTGGGAGACCACCAATTTTTGTCATTTCATCAAGATACGTCCCTTGAGACATCCAAACAGAGTTAAAACTAGAGCACTGCCAATTTATCCACAAAAATGTGCCAAATATTTGAAAATTTCTTCACCAAAGTATGCGGGAGATTTGGTGACCTGTACGGGTGACCAGGATATTTATTCCTTATCCAGGAGACTCCCGGATAATCCGCGAGAGTTGGCATGAATGCAGTTATCAATGTTAACCCCCTGCCCCCCCCCCCCCCCCAACGGGGCATAGGCCAGGCATAGGTTAGGGATTTGACACTAATCGGCCCATAGTAAGGACTTTGGACTAAATATTCTGGTGCACTTTCTAAAAAGCCAAAACAAATGTCTGCCTTTACAAACTGAACCGGGGAAATAAATTCAGCCAAAAAAAAAAAATGAAACGTGAAGTTAGGCATGTGCACAGACAGTATGCAAATGTACAGGCTTTCACTTATCAACGATCTGAAATATTAATTCTTACGTAATATTACTAGGAGCAACTGCACAATGCAGGCCCACTAGCTTTTCCCGGTTATAAATGTACCTGGTAAGTCATTTGGTAGTTCGTTTAACTCGACAGTGGATGTAAAGTAGGAAAAATAAATGCGGGTTCATTTGCTCACTGCCGAGCGAAACAAGCCAGGCCGTTTCGTGGTGGCCCTGCATTCTGTACGAGATGTTAACGCAATCTTGACCTCTTCATGATGAAATTCGGGTCATATAGTACATCATAATGCGTCTGTTGACACATTCAAGATAATGGCTTACTTTTCATCGTCGTTTTGAGCTGTATCGCCTTCAGCGCCCACGTGTTGTTTACCGTTTGTGGAGGCTACACCGTTCATTTCATCGGGGGCAATCTTCACCTCAAAATCGTTTAGATTTTGTCCATCCACAGGGTTAACTGGAGATTCGCTCCTTGGACGATAAATTCCTGTCGTACCATCCATGACAAATCTTATACCGGTAAATCAAATTGAACTAGTTGTCGCTTTGTAAAACGAAGCAAGTGCGTATTGCATGTAGTCGTTCCGCCGTTTATTGATGTCAAAACAAGCAACTGCTTTCAGACGTGCAGACACCCTCTCCTAATTCTGTACACGCTGTTGATTGCAGCTCCTTTTACTCTACTTTTCCGATGATTGACAGACCGTTTTCAGTTGAGGTCAGCAATATCTTATAACGTGGAATACAAATTCACCAGGCTCGCAAATTTTTACGTCTTCTCCTAAATTTAGTGCGCTTCGTCACGACTGCATTGCGCATGAACGTACAAGCAAGGATATCACGAAAATCACGAATCACGAAAGTGTCATCCAATCATAACACAGAACCAAGCACGCGAGAAAAATAGAAAGATATAAATTTAAAAAAATGATTTGCCTGTTTAGGAATAATAATTCAATTTTACGTGCATGGCATAAATATGTCTCGTTGTTTTAAACATATAAAACTTGAAGTACCTAGCTACGTCTTTTCGTCTTTTCCTGCAGCACCGGAAGGAGCAAACAATGCAATGAACACAAACAAATCAAATATTCAAAAGGTGTGACCAGGAGGCTTATACGTAGCCTTATATGGACTAACTGAACTGCACAGGTGCTCAGTTAGGTTTCGTTCCACGCTAATGGGCTTTTGTGATAGTGAAGGAAATGAACAAATATACATCTTTTGAAAAGCACGTGTCGGCTGCATCGACACTGCTCTTCATTCATATATCTGCTGATACATGTGCTGATATGTTACGGTGATATTGATAGAAGTCAACTGGACCAAGACCGCCGACCGGTTAGCTCAGTTGGTAGAGCGCCGGACTACCGTGCGGGAGGTCTTGGGTTCAAGTCCCAGACCGGACCAACACTCAGGGTCTTAAAATAATTGAGGAGAACGTGCTGCCTTTGTAACTAAAATCTGCAAATGGTTAGATGTTCTAGTCTTCTCGGGACGATAAACCGTAGGTCCCGTCTCCTGCATCTTCAGTGTTACAGGTCAGCAGGGGACGTTAAAGAACCCACACACTTATTGCAAAGAGTAGGGCATGGAGTTCCCGGTGTTGTGGTCTGCTCTGCTGGTTGGGTTCGGGTGAGATCATGAATGGACTGATAGCGGCTGCTATAGGCGCCTTTACATGCTGACGTCCGATCTCACCCTGATTAGATATGTAAATTGGCCCTGAAAAACCCCATTTGGGAGCGGTCAATCAAGTACAAATTACAAATTACAAAATTTGATGACATCGCAGTTTAAGTAGCCAGGGGCCACGAAGAGCAGTAATTAGGAAATTATGGCTCTGCTGGTCATTATTTACAGCGCAACAAACGGCACCTGGCCTCTCAACATTTCTTTGTACAATGATACTGCGGAGTGACGAGTTCAAGGCAAAGTAAATTGGAATTTGTTCATCAGGGGATTCACGTATTACTCCGTAAAATCTAAAATCTTAATTTAAGACGTTTAGTGAGTCTTTTGTCTTAACTCAACACCACAATAATAGCTGAGGTAGTTTTTAGCTATATTGTTGCGAGGACCTGTTCCGTTGTTCACTGTTTGATTTTTGATCAACGTAAAAGCGAATGAAAATTTTCCGAATGGGAACCAGGAATATTGAAGAATAAACCTGCAGGCTTAACACAAATACATTTACCAAAGAACGACCTGGAATGTTAAAGATGAAACGGAATAGTATAGCAAATCCATCATCCCCAGAGCCCCCCATTCCTTCAACCACGATAACTTTGCAAAAGACGTGTATCATTAACTGAGTCGTTAGTTGGTAAAACGTATGTTCCCTTGATTTGTAATCTTATGTTTTAAAAAAATTCAAAATCAGAATCAAGGGTTGTTGCTGAAAATTTTTAATATATACAACGAAATGCGGTGTGCACTGTAAAGTTGAAATTAAAAAAAATCGATGACGTCGCAATATAATTAGGTTAAATATTGCATCATCAGTGGTTTCGGTCATCATCAGTTAATATGTTTAACAAATCCTTCATAAACTCTTTCCCCTTCGTGATTATTTGTCAACCCTAAATTTCCTTTTACGGGAAGAGTTGTTTCCCCCCTCATGATTAACTTCCTTTCCGGCAAGAGAATTCGTATTCTCTTGTTTCCTTTTTAATATGGAAACAACTGTTGCCTTTATCGACGTCATGATTAAACTAAGCTAAGATGGTAGAAGTACGTGCGTAGCCTTGGTTTGAACTTTGACTAGCGTGTAATGTCTGTGATGTTTCAATAAAAGTTAAAAAAAATTTCAATCAAGGCGAAATAAAAATACGTACTCGTTTGTGAAATTTGTGGCTGCAATTTATATCCCGCGTTTGACGTTATATTGATCAGTATGCACAAAAGCAAAAAACAACATTGTTCTGTTGTTCTAATTTTCGGCGTATCCTTTTCCATGCGGTACCAAAACGAAGAGTTTTGAAGGAGCCAATCAGCATTCCTTTGAATTGAACCTACGTTGGTCTACACACTTTCAGGCTTCCACCCGCCCACGTTTTCAGGGTTCATCGTCTATATCGTGTGCTACCCCCTATATCGTGTACTACCCCCTTATTTCGTTTCGAAGCCTTTTATTTCACACCACATGTCACGATGTGTCAATTGTTGAGGGTAGAAGCTTAGTAGACCCTTAGTAGAGAAACACGTTATGATGTTTCAGTCGGTTCAGTTTAGTAAAACTGTTTTGGTTGCTAAATAACTTTAAAGTGTAATGTTTAATTTCCTCGTTTTCGCACGGGGGTTTGGGGCCTAATCTTAACGGAAAAATATAAAAATATCATGTTCTTGATATTTTAGCTCAGAAAAAAACGTGTTGCAGCACAATGGGGTTTCATTACGTTATTGTTCTTATAAAAGCAAGTAAGCAGAGATGACGAAAACAGCCTAGCCACTACCTCTCTGGCTAGAACCTCTATTTTTATTGGTCCACTGTCAGCACTACTTTCATTGTTTTCTAGGGCTAGAATCATTGTTGTGACGTTTATCTATTGCTTTCAGAACGAATGACATGCCTCATACTGAGAGTACTGTCAGTTTTGACCCGGACCCCCTCCCCTAACCGAATTTTTTGTTTCTTACTACTCTTTTGACGATGAAATTCTCGCATTTACAGTATCGCTTATTATCACGCAACCGAGTCAAAATTTGGATCCCCCTATCAAAACTTCCTGGATCCTTCCCTGTGGTTTATCGTCCTTAACCGAGAAGACCAGAACGTCTAACCATTTGCATGCGTCATTGGCAGAGGCAGCACATCATGTGTAAAAAGAATCACACTTGGGACTATCCGGGTAAGGTAAGGTAACTTTAATGGTCGTGAAACGTAGGGAGTGGTTTCCCAATCTCCCAAGCCGGAGGCTCATCTTTAAAACGCACGACTATTTACAATAACAAAATTACTTACAATAAAAACAATAATATAATATAAAATGAATTTTACGTTCTGTTGTTGAATAACTGTTCCAAGAAATTGGATTGCAGGTTAGAGCTTCGCCCGCGCATCTTTAAATCTGCCCCTTTACTGTAAATTAATGGAGGGGTCATTGAATATTACCACGACACAACAGTTGGTTTTGGATTAAATGCCAGTATCGCATTAGTATTTGTTTAAAGGGCCATTGACAAAACCCGGATCAGAACGGATCGGACCGGACCGGATCAGATCGGACCGGACGGAATCCGACAAACCCTGGATCGGATCCCAAAAATACGGATCGCCAAGGATGCCCGCCAAAATAGTCACGTGACACCTATCGTTCTTCGAAGATGGCGCAGAGAGAAGGAAGTGAAATTTAAGTGTGATTTGATAGTGACATTTTGTTTTGGCTAAAGTCAATATGGCCGAAGATTAAAAGAGTTTCTGGTAACAGTATTTTGTTAATAATTTCTGTTTCTAGTGGGAGAGATCACGCAAGCACAAATCAGAATAAGACATCGGATAAGGCGGGGTTTTACCTGAATTTGAATGAAATTTGGAGAGGTTTAGAGTGGGCATAAAAGGAAGAAAATTAGTTTTGAAACACCCACAGACAGTTGACCCCCACCCAAGAGCAACCAGCTTGGTACTAGGGGGACTGTTTAGGTGTGCATATTCTAATTTTAATCTTCAAATTCTAATTTTCAAACCCCATTAAATCTTCATTATTTCATATTCCTCCCAACTTTCCTCCCCCTTTAAGAAATACTCCCTCGTCCCAAATATACCCAAAAATCATCCAAAAATTAACAAAACATCACAAAACATTCACTAGTGAGATGAATGAAGGGTTTTGGCATTCTTTGAAACGCAAACGAGAATCAGATATGTGCTTAAAACCCACTTTAAATGGCGGAAAAACGGCTTTCAGGTAGAGCCCCGCCTTAAAACGAACTTTTTCAAGAAATCCAAAATGAGATCGACATCAAGCTAATAGACATCAAGAAATCCACGCGTTTAACACGTCAGCCAGAATTCGAACCGAAAATAGGAGTTTTAAGACAAGTCGGATTCCATCCAGTCCGATCCGATCCGGTCCGGTCCCGCCCTATCCAGTCCGGTCCGAGCCGACCCTGGTTTTGTTAACGGCCTGTTTAAAGTTTGGCAATGATAGTAGTAAGGGGGGTCGGTTTAGGCCATAGCCAAAATCAGAAGCCAGGGTTTGGGTCACATGACCATTTTTTCACGAGAGTCCGCAATTCATATATAATGCAAGTATAATTTCTTCAATAAATTACAAGTTACAAGCACGTCGAGTGTGGGTTGGGTGTGTGTGTGTATGTGTGTGAGGGTGAATACAAGGGAGAGAGTGTCTTGTTCGATGAATGTTATTTTCTCAGTTTAAAATAATGCTACCATTGATCATTGCTTTTATTACATGTGGTGGCTGCTAAAGGAGGGGTGTCTCGAAAACACAGACCTCGAAAACGCAGACCTCAGACCGCAGACCTCGAAAACGCAGACCTCGAAAACACAGACCTCGAAAACACAGACCTTACAAACAAAGACCTAGAAAACACAGACGTGTCACAAACTTCAAATCGCTAAGTTCGTCTTTTTTTTCCTGTGATTATTTGCTGTTAAGGAGCTGTTTTGTTTCCAATTACCGCTTTACCGCGATATCGAAAAGTCGACAATGGAAGGTGTTTTCGGTTATGCAAGCAAAACGGTCTTTATCTTGGTGAAAATGCTCTATAAAACTGATAAAAGAGTGAACATATTGTGCAACATGGATATGTCTCATCATCGATAAGTGGTCTGTATATCAAGAACTTTGTGACATTCTGACTTACAATCTCTCAAGGCGTCTTGAATTATATTTTCGTCTTTCGCTGGCCACTTTTAAGCAGTATTCCCAAGTCTCCTATAGCAATTTTCGGTTTGTAAATAGAGACCCGACAGCAGTTTGTCGTAATTGCATGTCTGTTCCAGTTTCATTTTGTGCTCATACAGCATTGAGCAAAAGTCGACTTTGATTAAGATAAAAAAGCTTTGGTCCATTATCATATCGTTTCCATTAAAAGGAACGATAATACCTCAAACTAATCGAGGTAGGCTGGTACAAAACGTGCTCATTTGTTTAAGAGGCCTGGAAATCATGGCCAAATACAGTTGTTGTCATTGCGGGATTTGTATGTTTAAACTATCATAAGACAAAATATTCTTGCTAAGATTGTTGGGAAGTTTTACCCATTTAATATTGTTTCATGTTGTTTTGCGTTCTGTTATTTTAGGGCATTCAAAATAAAGAAATCTTTCCCTTTGTAAAGCCAATCTTATTTTGTTTTTGTTTCATTATTTCTTCAATATGCTTCTTATTTCCATAACCTGGTTACCGTTGCGTGACATCCGGTCATCGATTCTATAATTATCTGTACTGTAATCACATTACAATTTGCGCCTTTGTATGTTGACGATCAACTGCTATTTAGGCCCGAAAACACCTTCCATTGTCGACTTTTCGATATCGCGGTAAAGCGGTAATTGGAAACAAAACAGCTCCTTAACAGCAAATAATCACAGGAAAAAAAAAGACGAACTTAGCGATTTGAAGTTTGTGACACGTCTGTGTTTTCTAGGTCTTTGTTTGTAAGGTCTGTGTTTTCGAGGTCTGTGTTTTCGAGGTCTGCGTTTTCGAGGTCTGCGTTTTCGAGGTCTGTGTTTTCAAGGTCTGTGTTTACGAGGTCTGCGTTTTCGAGGTCTGCGGTCTGAGGTCTGCGTTTTCGAGGTCTGTGTTTTCGAGACACCCGCTAAAGGAGCCGTTTTTGTTTCGTTATTGTTGTTCAATAACTGATGCTAAAACACGTATGACGCAGAAATGACCTCTTCCTGTTCCGCAACTCTCTTCCGAAGAACCAGCTCCTTATAGTGTATGATAACTTAAACCGTATACCGTACATCGAACATCCATTCAACGAACGAAAGCTATACCGACTCAGTTGTTCGCGTTTCTTATCTGTGTATTAAAGATATCGTAAATTTCATCTGTGCACCTACAATCGTTTCAAAAATTCTACGTTTCATCATCGTACTATGGATTTATCTGGCTGATATCGGAGGGAACAGACTGTGAATGTACACGAATTTGTGGCTTTACATCTTGCTTTGTGGGTTCGTAAAGAAATCGAAAATGGCCGACGAGTTGAGTCGGGCCCAGTCCACCGCGAACGTAGGCTCTGCGGGAAATATGGATGAACTTCCGGACAAGCGAGAACGAAAGCGAACCGAAAAGGGGCAGGAAGAGTACCTCAGGCTTCTCAAGAAGAATCAAACATCTGCAATTTCAGCTGTTTCCAAGAAAAGGAGCACATTAACAGATCTAATGGGAAATGAGAAAAAATCGAAATCGGAATTCATCCTACTTAACACGTTGTTTAGTCAATACCAAGAGGCATACGAGCGCCACTATCAAGAGTTAAGTTCAGAAGATGAACAGTTTACTGAAAGCTCTCGGCATGAAGCTAAGGAGAATTCTGTCTTGGATTTTAGGAGACAAGTCATTGATTGGATTAGCCTTGTCGAACAACGCTTGACAGATCAGCTTGACCATCTTTCAAACAAGTAATCTGTATCATCCAAATCATCAAAGAGCACTAGTCGATCAAAGTCATCGAGAACATCTGCACGAGGAAAAGAGAAAGTAAGAGTAGCTGAATTGCTGGCTGAGAAAGCAATGCTGGAAAGGAAACAAGCCCTTCGTGCCGCGGATGAAGCACTAAGGATCGAAACTGAAATAGTTAAGGCAAAAGCAAGAGAAAGGGTGTATGCTGATTTAGAACTAGAAGAGAACCCAGACAATGTAGAAAGTAAAGAAGCAATGAACACACTGTCTGAACGAATTCAGCCAAAATCTAGCACACCGAAAGCAGTTGTACCCAAACCGGATCCAATCACACCGAAAGCAGTTATACTCAAACCGGATCCGATCACACCGAAAGCAGTTTTTCCTAAACTGGATACGCTCACTCCTGAGTTTCACCCAAGTGGCTCAATTGCGAAGTACCGGCCTCCAGATAACAGTACCACCCCAGATCCCAATGCACCTTCTACATCGGAGATTCAAGACCGTTCTTTCCAGGAAGTCTTGATAGCTACACATCAACAATTAGCCGCAGCAATGACATTGCCACAGCCTGAAGTGTCAAAGTTCAAGGGAGACCCGATCGAATATCAAACGTTCATCATGGCATTCACTACAAGAATTGAGTCAAAAACAGTAAGCGCAACGGATAGACTGTATTACCTAATACGGCATTTGGACGGTGAACCAAGGGAACTTATTAGCGGAACGTTGCACATGAACCCTAGTGAAGGATACAAGGAGGCAAAAAGATTGCTTGCGAAAGAGTATGGTGATCCATTTAAGGTATCAATGGCTTATGTGAGCAAAGCCCTCCGCTGGTCACCGATTCAAAGGGATGATGCTCTAACTTTAAAACGGTTCTCATTCTTTCTGACAAAATGCAAGAACGCCATGATGAATGTGTCTCATATGACGGAGCTGAATCACCCCACGAACATGCAGATAATTGCCCGAAAGCTTCCGCCTCACCTACAGTCAAGGTGGCGCGACCGAGTTGTCAAGTTAAAAGAGAAAGGAAGGATAGCTGATTTCTGATTTGAATCAGCCGCTGAATCAGCTAACGATCTTATTTATGGCAGCCAAGCCCTGAACAAGAGTGAACGGAAGCACAAAGCTAGTGGTATCAGAGATAGAGAACACAACTACCAGATCAGAGGAGCAGCAGTTTCGCAACAAATGTTAACACACCTCCTGCATCAGTATCCTTGAGGAACACTAAATGTTGTGACTCTGACACAGGAAGCTGTCTGTTATGCAACAAGCCTCATGACTTGGATGACTGTGATGACTTCCGAAAGCTGACAATAGAAGAGAAAAGGTCATTCTTCGGACACAGGAAGCTCTGTTATGCTTGTTATGGTACCAATCACGTGTCAAGGAACTGTTTGAAAAAACGAACCTGTCAGAAATGTGGAAAACGACACCCCACGGCACTCCACATGGATGATTTCAAGCCAACTAAGAAAGATGGAAACAGTGAGACCGACAATTCCAACGTCAAGCCCACCACTGTGGTGGAGAACGGATGTGTTGATATATCTGAGACTGCATGCAATGCGACTATCAACAAGGAGACTGTTGTCTTACATGCTATTCTCCCCATCAAAATAACGAAGAAAGGCAACGCTGAATCAGTCACCACGTACGCATTCTAAGGCGGTGGTTGCAGTGGCTGTTTTGTAACCGAAAACATTAAGAGACTGATGGGCGAAGAAGGTGTTGAGACAGTTCTTCAACTTGGAACAATGCACGGTCACAGCCGAGTTGAAACCACCGTTCTAGCTGACCTTGTCGTCACAGACTTAGATGACAACAATCCCATTGAGTTGCCCCCGTACCTTCACGAGTGATGAGATTCCAGCAGGCCACCATCAAATTCCAACACCTGAACTCCTAAGTCGCTGGGAACATCTTTCAGAGGTCGCTCAGAAAATCCCCGCACACCGGCCCGACCTTGAAATAGGTTTATTAATCGGCAGCAATTGTCCAGTTGCCCTGGAACCATTAGAAGTGGTACCCAGTCATGGTGAAGGCCCTTTCGTCCTCCGCCGCCATCACGGCTGGAATGTCAGTGGCCCTTTGCAAGTCGAAACTGAACAAAGTTGTAGTACGATAACTGTGAATCGCATCACTGTGTGGGAAGTCGAATTTAACAAGGAGATCATCGCGCCCAAGTCATTGCTAAGTATGTTTGAAATGGACTTTAACGATCATGCTGTGAGCGCAGTCCCAGACCAGCGCAGATACTCACAAGAAGACAGGAAGCTTTTGGACATGGCAGAGAAAGGCGTCCGCAACGTTAACGGACATTATGAGATCCCGCTCCCCTTCCGAGCACAGGACGTCACCATGCCCTACAACAAAGAACAAGCAATCAAAAGAGCTAACTGGCAGAAGAAGAAGATGCTTCGAGATGCAAAGTACCATACTGTCTACACCACGTTTGTCAACGATGTTATCGCCAAAGGCTACGCCCAAAGGGTTCCAAACAAGTCAGGCGCAGCAAGGCCCGGCAAAGCATGGTATCTTCCCCACCATGGGATTTATCATCCCAAAAAACCGGACAAAATCCGTGTAGTATTCGATTGCAGCGCGAGTTTCATTGGAGTGTCCCTCAATGACCAGTTGCTCCAAGGTCCCAACCTCAAGAATTCCCTGGTAGGAGTATTAATCAGGTTTCTTGAAGACCCCGTCGCCTTCTTAGGAGGCTATGTTCGATCAGGTTAGAGTACCGCCTGAACAGTGCGATGTTCTCCGTTTCTTATGGTGGCCGAATGGTGACCTAGACGCTGCATTGGAGGAATACAGGATGGTGGTGCACCTCTTCGGCGCGATATCCTCACCGAGCATTGCCAATTTTGCATTGAAGAAGACTGCGAGTGATAATGAGGAAGAATATGGTACCACTGTTGCTAACACTTTGAGAAAGAATTTTTATGTCGATGACTGTTTACGGTCCATGGACACCGAGAACACTGCTGGAAAGCTAATCAAGGATCTCAGCAGAGTGTGTCAGAAGGGTGGATTCCACCTTACGAAGTTTACGTGCAATCGCCGTGGTGTTTTGGAGCAGATTCCACAAGAAGAGAGGTCAAAGGAAACTAAGGCTCTGCACCTCGATCATGACAATCTCCCTATTGAACGTGCCCTCGGAGTGCAATGGTGTGTACAGTCGGACAGTTTTGGATTTCGAATAATCCTTAACAACAAACCGGTAACAAGACGAGGAATTTTGTCAACCGTGTCATCGATCTATGATCCTCTAGGCTTTATCGCCCCATTGACACTGGTAGCTAAACAGATCTTATAAGAGTTATGTCGCAGCAAGAGTCTTGGCTGGGAAGATGATATCCCAGAAGAATATCGGAACCAATGGATCAAGTGGCGGAACGAACACCCAACGCTTGCATTGTTTCATGTTGACCGTTGTCAGAAACCACAGGACCTTGGACCGATTGTTTCAAGGCAGCTTCACCTGTTCTCCAATGCTAGTACCGTAGGCTATGGATGCTCCGGCTACCTTCGCCTTCAAGATGATGCAAACCGTATCCATTGTTCCTTCTTGATGAGCAAGGCCCGTCTCGCACCAATCAAGACAGTAACAGTTCCCCGATTAGAGCTCACCGCAGCTACAGTCTCTGTCCGCTTAGGACAAATGTTGATAAAATAATTGGAGATCAAGCCTGTTGTCACCTACTATCATACGGATTCAACTACAGTGCTCCGACACATCGGAAACGAACAGAGAAGATTTCACGTCTTTGTCTCCAACCGTGTCCAATTGATCAGAGACTTTACCAGTCCTCACCAGTGGAGATATGTGGACACTCTTAACAATCCTGCTGATGATGCCTCCAGAGGAATGAAAGAAACATCGCCCCTGCAGCATTCGCGCTGGATAAAGGGACCAGAGTTCCTATGGAAACCAGTATCGGAATGGCCGCAACAGCCTTTCCTCATCGGCGAGATCCCTGAGGATGATCCAGAGATTAATAAGGTGGTCTTTGCCGGAACAGTGCATGGTAACCAAAGACTCTACCACCAGCGTAAACCAGCTAATCGAATACCATTCAGACTGGTATCGCCTGAAACTGTCAGTGGCTGTATTTCTACGCATTAACGCAACGTTAATGAGAAGAAGGAAAGATCGGAAGAAGACAGAAGTTGGCCAGACTGAGCTAGTTCCACTGCAACGTCCAGAGAGTGTAAAGCAATAGAAAGCCGACACGAAACACGTGGATCATTGCCACGCACCGCTCTCAGTGCAAGAGTTAAACGAAGCCGAGATTGCCATCATCCAGTTTATACAGTCTCGAATATTCAGCAAAGAGCTAGACATCCTTCACCGGGCCAATAGTGACGGCGAGCCAGATTCACGGGGCCGGGAAAAACAGAAGAAAGTGAAGTTTAAGAAGATTGGTTCCCTGTACCGTTTAGATCCGTTCGTCAGGGAAGGCGTTCTTTGTGTCGGCGGTCGCCTTAGCCAAGCAGACCTCTCAGAGGAAGCGAAACACCCTGCCATATTACACGTTGGCTAAATTGAGAGAAAAGTACTGGGTACTTGGCGCCAATGCTGCTGTCCGCCATCAAATTACGAAATGTGTTACCTGTCGTCGGAACCGTGCTCCTGTAACCGAGCAAAAGATGGCCAAGTTGCCAAAGGATCACCTAACACCAGCCCCACCGTTCACGTTCACGGGCGTCGACTTCTTCGGCCCATATCTGATCAAAGAAGGACGAAAGGAACTGAAACGCTATGGTTGTCTGTTTACCTGTTTAGTAAGTAGAACGATACACATCGAGACAGCAAATTCACTCGAAATGGACTCTTTCATTCAAGCCCTAAGGCGTTTCATTGCCCGCCGTGGACCAGTTCAGGTGATCCGAAGTGACAATGGAACGAATTTCGCCGGCGCCAACACGGAATTACGAGACGCGATCGAGGAAATAGACAACGATCAAGTCAGGAATAAGTTACGCCAAGAAGGCACCGATTGGATCTTCAATCCCCCATCTGCAAGCCACATGGGTGGCGTCTGGGGACGTCAGATCCGGACCACCAAGAAAGTACTCACCGTCCTACTACATGAGCATGGCGCCTGTTTAGATGATGAATCGTTTAGAACATTGCTCTACGAGGTCGAAGCCATTGTAAATTCCAGACCTTTAACACTTGCCTCCAGCGACCCAGATGATCTCAACCCTTTATCACCAAGTCAACTTCTGACGATGAAGACGAGCGTCATACTCCCACCACCTGGAAAGTTCCAGCGAAACGATGTTTATATGAGAAGACGCTGGCACAGAGTCCAATATCTCGCTAACCTATTTTGGTCACGCTGGAAACGTGAATACCTTGTGACCCTGCAAGAACGGCAGAAATGGAACCGACCAATTAAAAATCTGACCGTTGGCGATGTTGTTCTCATGAAAGACGAACATTCACCAAGAAACGCGTGGTCCATGGGCCGTGTTATCAAGACGGAACCAAACAAGGAGGGACTGGTGCGAAGTGTCCTGTTGAAGACCCAAACTTCAGAACTACGCCGTCCCGTTAACAAGCTTGTCCTCCTGCTGTCAAACGAAGATCAAACGAGTGCCGAGAACGAATGCTGAGAAGGAGCGCTGAGTTGAGTGCTGAACCAAAGAGAGAATATTGTTATAACGAACTGTTACAATTTCAAGTTAATTGGACATTTAAAGGGCCATAATCTTTATTATGTTGTGTTAAGCAACGTCGGTATCGTTCCTTAAAGGGCCGGGGATGTTAGCGCAGTTCAGTCGCGAGAGTAGCGCGCGCGTTCCTTTTTTCCCATAAGGTTTGAGGGCCAGTGATAATGAGCATGTGCTCAAATGAAACCGTGTGTTCAGAAGCAAGGATTTGTTTTTAAAGCGTATCTACCGTTTTGACGTCTTTATTACCGGACAAACACAGAAGTAAGTCGTCTTAGTCGTCAGTTATTGTCGTTCTGTAGTTACACCTTGTTTATAGGTTTATTTTCCTTTGTTTTGTAGTTTTTGAAACCGTATACCGTATACCGTACTTCGAACGTCCATTCAACGCAACGAAAGCTATACCGACTTGTACACGTTTCTTATATGCGTATTAAAGATATCGTAAATTTCATCTGTGCACCTACAAGGTTAAAGAACAGGGGAAGCGATACCGAACAAAACATGCAAAGGCCAGATACGTAAAACTCAAGACGTGGCGAAAAGAACATCCTGACCTTCGCAAGGTCCAGAAGGAACGCGAGAACAGTACGAGAAGGAAGGCATCGAAACAAGAGTTAGAATCTCCACTTCAAACAGAGGAATTACCAGTTATCAACTTTGACTGCGATGAGACATTAGCGTCTTCCGAAACAAATTCTGGACGAATTTCTTTATAATGTTCCAACTGATTTGTTATATATTACTTGATTTTTGTTTTGATTTGTCTTTACTTGATGTGTAAAGACACAAAAAATGGCTCCTTTAGGAGCCACCACATGTCATAAAAGCATTGATCAATGGTAACCATGTTTCATTCTAAGACCGTAACAAAACTGGTATGTGGTTTCTTTTCCGACTCCTTAAATTCCCTAACTGTTAGCAGTCACCTTCATGTCAGTAAAGAAAATGTGAATGAATTAAAATACTTTCAGTAAAGCACGCTCTAATTAATAACAGGCCATAGAATACAAGAGCCAAACGCAACGTTTTTCAAGTGGAAGTAGAGGAAATTAATATATACACAAAGCGAAATAAAGAAGTGAAAAGTCAACCCTAAAGAAAGAACATGAAATAAAAAAAGGTCGCAAGGGGACTCGATTCGCTTTGCATCATATACAAAGTGTTAACCGCTGAACACAGTGGGCTCAAGTCAATTGTGGTAGCAATTACAAAATTCAAGTTCAATGGCTCCTACCCAATGTGTGTACATTTCCTGCATTTCTTTTCACGTTTTTCCCAGCTTTCCCGATTGGTTACCGCACAGTACACAAACCTCTTTTGTCTGAATGTTACGAAGGATACACCCAACATTTTTTTGTTTGCTTATAAAAGATTAAACACATCCAACCCACACCCACCCGCTCGTGTTCGTTGGCCCAACCATCACACATCCAACGCACGCACGCAAGTTTGTAAAGACATTACTGTACATTAGAAAACCAATAGAAGCATTAGCGAATGATTTGCTGAGCACTTGAAAAGAGTTCGAAAAAAACAAAAACAATCAACCGAAGTAGCTGCAAATGAAACTGGGCGTCGGCTAATAGCCGGACTCGATGCCTCCCATGACAATGTACTTTATTTTTCTTTTAGTAACATAATAAAGTTTTACAATTTGAGTTTTTTCTTTGTTTGCATGATTTTCTTTACAATCTTTCCTGTCTTAGTTTTACCTGCAGGTAACTTGTTGATAGGCTTGATCATCTTCTCGTCTGCTTTCCACTTGTCCCTCAAATTCTTATCGTGGCTGTAATCGATATCGTGCTGTTTAGCAATCTTGTCCAGTTGATTGATGCCCGGGTCGCCTCAAGTTCAAATGGGAAGGCGATAAAATGGAGACGGACAATGGAGAAACGACCAAAAAAGGATATTTCTTTCGCCTAAAATCGCCTTAAATTGCAGTTACGCCTTCTTTTAAGATCCCAGAGTAGGCCTTCATATAAACAGTTTGTCTCGCCTTGCCTACCGTTACATAATGGCCCGATTTTAGTTCACACGAAGAAATATATGTAAAGACAAAATTTAACTTATAAAAAATGGCAGTAACGGAATAAATGAAAGAAACCCGAAGCAAGAAGGAGAAATTAAAATTTTGAATATTTAAAAAGAGTTATAAATAGGATCAACTTTGACTCGATCAGCAAGGACAACTTTTTTTCACATAAACCCTCGCTAAAAGACCTTCCTACCGGGACAACTCTCCTCCATATAAACAGGCTGTTTGTGCACATGGAAAATACAGCTTACAGGTAATGAACACATCGCTGTCCAAGCGACTGTCATGGGAGGCATAGAGTCCGGCTATTAGCCGACGCCCAGTTTCATTTGCAGCTACTTCGGTTGATTGTTTTTGTTTTTTTCGAACTCTTTTCAAGTGCTCAGCAAATCATTCGCTAATGCTTCTACTGGTTTTCCTAATGTACAGTAATGTCTTTACAAACTTGCGTGCGTGCGTTGGATGTGTGATGGTTGGGCCAACGAACACGAGCGGGTGGAATAATTTAAAAAAACATCCACAGAATTGCCGCAACGTTAGAGCTCCACGGCTGTTTTCGATGACGTGTACAATTATCATATTATATTTGTGTTTCATGGTATATGAGGTCAGATAAAATGGCCGGTAAGCCAGTCAAAGCTCAGGAATTGCTGTATTCGACCGGCTAATACAGCCGCCGGCCCCTCTATAGTCGTTCACCTTATGCGTAGGATAGTTATGTAGATTCTTAATTTGAAAGGGAGCGATTGGTCTAATTGATTCAGTGTCAACATGTCATGAATAATTTCTTTCAACATAAATGAAGAAAGGATTTAGTCTCTAG
The DNA here is from genome assembly GCA_947652115.1 of Blastomussa wellsi. NCBI lineage: Eukaryota > Metazoa > Cnidaria > Anthozoa > Scleractinia > Plerogyridae > Blastomussa > Blastomussa wellsi. The sequence continues at coordinate 13,793,539 of OX393568.1, read as the reverse complement.
CTCAAATGTGATCTCATTTAAATTTTATTTTTAACTTTTCTTTGTGTTGACGCACCTACATACCTTTTTTTCTAATTTTCGAAATTGGAAGCTATCTTTTGCAAGTATTATTGTTTGCGATTCCAAAACAAAGTGAACAAATGTGTTTTTAATTTCGTGATATTGGCATCGCTTTGACCAGCCTTATTGTTGAAATAGAGTAGGGATTAAAGAAATGGTAAATACTGAAAACATACAAAGGCCTTGTTAAATAATTCAACTACAAGAAGCCTACAAATGGAATAAACAGTTTTGGCTAATTACAATCTGAAGATTACTTACAGTGAATCAGAAGAAGGGCAAAACTAAGCAAGACCCGATCGAGAGGTATGCTTACTCCCATTTTCAAATTCAAATTCATGTTCAAATACGGTATTAAATGTGGCGTGTTTAATTTTCGTGCACTCTCTTTTTCGCGATTTTTTTTTTCCACGAAAGTCACGAACTTTAATACGCCCGAAAATAAGTAGGAATTAGATATGCCACAATTAATATGCAGACATGTGCCAACGCTCTACCAGCCAAGGTGCTGGAGAGCCCGCAAAGTTTGTAATTCATAGTTGTTTTTCTCTTTTCGTATTCTTTATGCATGGCATATATAATTATGATCAACTTCTTTGCTCTATCGCACGAAAAACATGTCACGTAGAGCGGAAAGAAGCCTTCAGGGTTCAAAGTTCGTCGCCTGACATTCAAGTCTATTTCTTGACTGACTAAAGTCACACGAATTTTGGAACAATTAAAACGAGTTTGGGGCTTCCTTCCGCCTGGCTGACACGGTTCATCGAGTGAAGCTTCTGTTTACCACTGCTTTTTAAATGAACGCTTTAGACAACCAATATATGATGTTAATTTTTCTTCAACGGCATTTTTTAATCATTTCGTCCGATTGCAATATAAACTGTAAAGTTCTATTTAAATTCTTAGAACTATTTTTTACCGTCGGCCTTACTGCAGTCATATCGTCAACCTGGGTTTGTGTGGTCTGATTGTCCTTAAATTTTTTCTTGCTCGTTGACATTAAATATCACCGGAGGTTTATATCACATTGTAAAAAAGTTCTCTTTTATCTTTCTCTGGGAACAATTCTTATTTCCCCTATCGCCTGTCTGTTTAGAAAATACGTGTTATCGTATGTTACATTTTCAAAAGTCACCATGATGTGACGATGTATGTTGCTTAGCGCTAGCGTACGAAACTTCAAACGCGTTGGTTTACCATGTTATCACCGATATTTTTGTCATATTTTTAATCAAGCTTCGATGGCCAAAAAACAGGAGTTTGAAGTTGAAGTTCGAGAACAGTCCTCAACTGAACTTATAGCCTGCGGCCTCAGTGTTGGTCGCCAATATCATCATTATTTCTCTAGTGACACAGCCAGCTGCGGGCACAAACTCAATGACTTCTACACGCCTGTTGAATTAAAAAATATATATTTTTATCAAATACAACATTTACAACACTTTTTTTTATACTTGTGATCAAGGCACAAAACAGGCCCTAAAATCGACACAGCGAACCAGGTTCATCTTATAGCGGTTCTTAGAGCACGCTGAATGCGCTGTACTGTCCCTCATACGAAATTGTTTGTCGCATAATTTATTTGTAGTCTTCCAGCTTAGTCTTCGATAAATGCAGATAGCCATAGGCAGTTTGGAAGCTCTTCTGATACAGGAAGTTTTAACAGTTCTGACATCCCTCCCTTATCCGTGTTAACGCCATTGATCCGATTTTTGATGTATCTTGTATTTTCTTGTATTTTCATATTTCATCGATTCGTAATTGCGACTCCTTAAAGTAAAAAACAAGCACAGATCGCATCCAGTTATCGACAGGGACCTGACAGGGAACGGTGACCTTATCGCGGAAGATTGGCTTCAAAGAACAAAATTTAAGTCTCCATATCAGCAAGTTTGAATATACTACTAACTGGAGTTTACAACACAAACAACAAGGTAAAATACGTGTTTTCAATGCGTAGCAAGATACAACGATCAATAACGTCTCTTCCCATCACGCAAAATACCACAAGGCTGCGTAACAGAAAGCCGTATGTCCAAATACCCATACTAGGAGTCCGTGTTTAGATTTTCTACTAACACTATAATGAAGCGTATCGAGTGAATTTCCGTTCAGCGGAATGAATGGATTATTACAAAATTTCCACTTATTTTTTCCGATACAAATGAAAACGGTTTGTTTTTAAACTAAACTTTATTTTGATTTAAATTTGAATCTTCAGATTGTGTTGAGGCACAATCTTGTATTATGAAGCACAGGCATATGTAGAAATTCACTTTTATACGATGTCATCTTCTGATTCAACACATTACCACTGTCAAGGATGGGCCATTTAATGCACCGTTCTTTATGTCCGGTGCTTTCTTTCTCGTACTCTTCTCAATTTGTTGGTTTTTAAGCCGCGAAAACGGTTATTCAGTCTGCGCACCTGCAGTTAAGTTTTAGCCATAACCAGGGATTGAAATTCGGTAAAGTTAATTAAAACTAATTGAAGGAGTCGGACACACTGGTAATCTCTTATTACTCCAAGTAAATAATTAATTATGGAATGTCACGACGACTCCGAAATGTCGTTCATTTTTATCGTTTAATAATTCTTTTTCTTGCTTGTACGTTACACAACCTTGCTTATAAGGATTTGCACAGTTGTTTTAAAATTATGTCTAGTAAAAATAAATAACAATGAAAAGGGGCCACTATGCCTGTTTTTCCGCTAAAATTACATCTCCTCCCTGCTGTAGCGAGCTGAAACTCGAAGGAGTATTCCAGGAAAGCTAATAGCTGCAGGGGTGGAGGGTGGGGAGCTTGGACGTTTCTGGTCAACGCTCGCAATGACAGACAAATCAAATTACTTCTGTGCTTGAGATAGTGCTACGTGACTTCACCAGGGATACTATCGAACGATGCACTATGAATATGCCTTAATTTATGGAACATTTGACGCTTGCGCGTGTACAATTCGATATTAAATTTCTGAAGCTTTGCTTACCAATCAGAAGAACGCTCGTGTCTGCAATGTCAAAATAAAATATTCTCGCTTTAATCACAACTATATACGAAGGAAGACACTGGAGCACTAATTTCAAATTTGACATTAGTAACTGGAATTCTTGCGGTTATTGTGTTCATTAACTATAGCCCTACAGCTTTTCGTGCGCTACGCCGGCTTCTTTTATTATTCTGACTGACCTAAAAGAAAATAATACTGATTTGGTTCCAATACTATTGGCTTTGAATAAGAAGGAAGTGAGCTTATTGCCAGGGCTTGCTATTTGTCTTATAGGAGTTGCTTTTTAATACAATAAGGGGGAATTTCATCAAAAAATTGTTTTCCTGCTCAAGAGGTAATCATTCTGTCAGATAAGTTATTTTCCTTATTCAGAAAAAATCCATTGCTTCATGCCGGGGTTTGCTTTTCTAAGTGACATATGGTGTGGCTTGATGGTACCGCGTTAATCTCGCGGTTTACGATATTTCATAGTTTGCAATTTTAAGAAATACACATGTTGGCAAATAATTAAAAGCGTTTTGGCAATAACAGTCGATGTAACAAAGTTGACTTTGGAGAAACCGTTGTATTAAGGCAAACAGAATTAATATGTTAGTTTATAAACTAAACTAAAAGATTGCAGCCAATAGCCCGGTGCAAAAGAAGGGCCACTTTAAACCGAAAGGGCACGTATAAATTAAGAATGTAGATATTTTCTTTCAATTAATAAAACTAATATTACCGACATTTGTGAAAATATGTAGGCATTACCCTGGCAGAATAAAAAATACAGGTTTTTAGAATACTTTGCATAAAAACGTCCCGGATCGCCGATTCTCTGTTTAGCCTTATTTGGGTGATCTTTTTCTAGTTATAAGTTTTGGGAAACAAGTGAAGACATTCCTCTGTTTGGCAATATTGCTTTTCCTGTTTCGGTACTTGTTCTAAATTGAGCAATATTAGTTCCACTGATGTTTGTTCGGATATTTTGACACATCTCCATTTTATGCCAGCACTACTCTATATATGTTTAATTTAGTAGAAACTCAGCTGCTTTCTATTGGAAATCCTTGAATCTGATTGGTTCTCCGACTGTTTTCTATTCGCCCATAGAAAACGACGGGGGCGCGCGTTGCTCTTTGAAAGAAAGATTTTTCGTTATTTGTGGTTTAAAAATACAAAAAGTGGTAGCAATGAAATGCATCCTTTAGAGTTTCTACTAAAACAGTTAGACAACTTGCCCTCGTTTCCTATGAGCGATAGTCAAATCGGCTGCGCCTCGTTGACTATTCGCTCATAGAAAACTTGGGCTCGTAGTCTAATTGTTAAAGAGAAAAAGGTGTTATATATAAAACATTTTTAAACGCATAATTTAAATTTACATGCCATGTGAGGTCTTCAGGGAGATCATTGCAACCAGTCAAGCGCTCGGTATGGTTGTATAACGATATCGATGTCCTTGCAGTTGAAAGCTCGAGTATTAACTCCGTGCTATTCAATGTATAGTAGGTAATATTTGTTCCAGTTGTAGCTCCGTCGTTAGCTAGAAAAGAGAAAAAGGGACAACTTAAATTTCCAAAACCATCTTACTCAGAAACTAAACCAATATCTTTTTAAAGAATCTGGAATTGTTTTCTTCCCCGGGAAACGAGACAAAAAACGAACAGAAAAGATCAATTTGTCGATTGCATGTTGTCCTTGCACAGTAATAACTTATTGTTTCGTGCTGTGTTTTGCCCAGTGAATGATGACAGGGCCTATATCCTGGATGACGAATTGATAATGCCAATCAATTCCTTTCCCCGGCTTTGCAGCCTGTTTCTCGCAGCTTCTGTTGTTTTCAGAATGTTTCATGCTGCTGTAGAGTCACGTTGCCCTTGAACGTCTCGTGATTCCTGAATCATTTAAACATTTCGATACTAGCATAATGAAAATCACTACTGATTAAATTTTGAAGTATTTATTTGAAACCACAACTTCTTGAATTAGTAACAGGCGTGTGTGTGTGTTGAATTTTTTTCTTATTTCTTTATTTTTGCAAGTTGGCCTTGGACGCACAGCCAGGGTACGAGCACAGTAGATTCGTGGGCAAGACACTTGATCTCACAGTTATCAAATAAATATTAAAAAACATCCAGCTTCTCGTGAGCTCTTTGCTTATTGCGTGGAAAGCCAGAGATTATTGAACTTTACTCAGCAGGAATCTCTCCAATAAATTGTAAAATTCACGGGACACGAGGTAAAGAAACCTGAAAACCCACGAAATGATTGAATGGATTGTGCGCGCCTTAAGGGAGCAATTAGCTGAAATTTAATTGCAGCAGATGTTGAATGTAAAGGCTTTCCCTAATAATGCCAACTAGATGAAAGGTCCATGAATTTTGACATCTTTGCCTTTTTCTATGAGCTTTTCATATTTTAATTTTGATAATTAGAAAAAGGAATAACTCAGAAAATTTGCATTATTTACTGAAAGGCTTAAGATGGTAAATTATATATGTACGATAATAAGTTGTCTATGGTATCTAGATGAACAAACAGACTAAGAACAAGATAAATTCAGCACAATTAGTTCATATATTTTATCCATCATTTTTATCAAAAATTTGATGAAGCCACCTCCTTCGAGATTAAACTTGTGATAAAAAGTGGAAATTTCCGTTTCTGTGGTGTGATTGCTTTTTCTTATTTATGCAGTGAATGTTAACAATACTAATTTATAAACATCTTTGAGAGGACTGAATCAACACGGCTATGACTGATCAATCTAGAGCTGGCGACACTGAATGAAGATGTGAAGAATAAGTCTTTCGATAATCACAAGATTATCGCAAGATCTCCGAGTTATTTACTATACCAACTAAAGTTTCTCAGTTTGGCAAACAAATATTATAACCTCCGTAACTATTATCTACTTATTAGAATCGACCTGCTGAGTACTAAAATCGTTTGACAAAGATGCAAATTTATCAGTGGTGGATAATTGTTTTGCTATTCAAGTTTACAATGCCACGAGCTGGTTGGCAACTTCAATTATGCATGTAGCTAAGAGGAGTTGAGCAAATCTCACAACCGAGGCTGTAAGTTCGTGGCTAGCTAATTCGTCCATCGCAGAGACTTATTCGAACTCTAATGGTCTTCAGGTGACAAATCTATCACATACTTTAAACGACAGGTAAACATCTTAGTTTTATGTTACAAACAACTATTGTGTAACGCATATGATCGCTGAAATGCTCAGTATCCTCAAACATCCTCACTTCACTTGACATCTGATGTTGAGGAGTGTCTTACTCCTGTTTTCCGTAGTTAAACACACAATACAAATACTTGGCCTATTTGAACTCGTCTGACCGTGGGCTCATCCCCAAAAAGTAAGAAAAAGAGCACGTATTTTGAGCAGGTATTTTAACGTTTCATTTTATTAAAATAGTAGAGTAAAAACAATAAAGAGATCGGACGATTGGTTAGCACGACCAAACGAGATCAAACGTTAAGCCGCAAGAAGGTTTAATAATTGATTTCCGCTTTTTCTGTAATTAAAGCTCTTTTTGTTTTGAGACGCTTTCGGTTAAACGCCTGCTAAAGAGAACCGTTTAATCTAGTCAATCATTTAATCTGATTCTGGAAACCTCAAACGTTAAGAGCCATTCGTGGTATTGCAAACGTAGTATAAAATGCCTTATTTCTAGGGACGTTCACGCCCAGTTTCGAACACTTAGGGAACTTGGACTGCACATTTATAAATCGACGTCCATGGAAAAGTCCTTGACATCGAAAAGTAACTCCTGACAAATGATTTTCTGAGACAAATTATATAGATCGAGTTAAATTTCGGGAAGTAGGTTGAATTAAACATCAGACGATCCAAAGAAAGTTAATAAACCATAAATGTATTGGCCATGGTCACGGAATTTTGGTTTTTAGTTAAGGCTGAAGAAAGTAAAGATTGACGATGCTCCATTTGACAAATAATTGAACAGAAAGGCGAAACAAGTTAGGTGGCTCATCTCAGTTTTTCAGAACCACACCAACCCAGATTTAAAAGGCTACTGTTTCGCTGTCTTGCGTCGGTCGAGCAAGAGTATTCGCACATTTACTAGAGAACGAATAAGGTTTCCAAAGATATGAATTTCATTAGCATCGGTGTTACCATAGCAACGAAACGATGACGTCATGGTTTCTGAAAATCAACATTTTTCTCGATGTCGAGGCCTAAACGTTTATAAAAAAAATCAACGTTCCTTGTAGTGTACATGTAGATCTTCAACACTGCAAAGTTTGAAAAAATTCTGAGAGCGTTTTTGAAGAAAAGGGAGTTGAATATTTTGAAGTCAAAATTTAAAAGTTCCTCTTAGTGTCTGTTAGTTCGTTGATTCCAGCGAATTCCTGCATATTGAAACAATGTCCTTTCCATGTTTTATACCTTTGGCATAAAACAACTTTCCTGAAAGGTTTCGTCCAGTTTGCTTCCCTAGATTTCTCTCTATGAACTCAAAAGTAATGTCTTTAATATTCGCATTTTTCTCATAGAAGGAACATCTTTGATATGGGAGCATCTATGTAAAAACTAGTCGATAGAATTTTTTAAAATCTCCAGATCGAAAGTATAACAATTGTTATGTGCTTTCCCTGAAAATTTCCAAAGCATTGAACTATTGAAAGAGCGCGAAATAATTATAAAAATATAGGGTACCTTTGTATTCGTTACGGAAAGTTTCGTTATCAGATTTTTTGTTGACAGCTGTTTTATTTCAGAAGTTTCCCTTTTGTCTATATTCTACTTAGTAGAAACTCAGTTATGTTCTATTGGAAATCCGCGAATCTGATGGTTCTCCCACTGTTTTCTATTCGCCCATAGAAAACAACCGCGCGCGCGTAGCTCTTTTAGCGGTAGTTTTTCTTCAATTTTGGCTCTAAAGTACACAATATTGTAGGTTTTGGACTGCAATCCTTTAGAGTTTCTACTAAAACAATTAGACTACTCGCCCTCGTTTTCTATGAGCGATAGTCAACTCGGCTGCGCCTCGTTGACTGTTCGCTCATAGAAAACTCGGGCTCGTAGTCTAATTGTTAGAATATAGAATAGAATTTTTCAAACTTTGCAGTGCTGAAGACCTACATGTATACTGCAAGGTACGTTGATTCGTTTTAAAAGTTTAGGTCTCGATATCGAGAAAAATGTCGATTTTCAGAAATCATAACGTCATCGTTTCGTTCCTATGGTAACACCGATGCCAATGAAATCTACTAGTTTGGAAACATTATTCAATCTCTAGTAAATGTGCCAAAAATCATGCTCGACCGACCCAAGACAGTGAAGTATTAGCGTTTTAAAGCTGGGTTGTTGTGGTTCTGACGAACTGAGATGAGCCACCTCAAACGAATGGAATCTTTTTTATCTTTTAAATAGTGTGAAGGAAGTCTTTTGTGTTCGGAATACTCAAGGATATTATGGAAAGCTTGTAAAATTATAACCTCTGGCGTTAAATTCTTAATGAGCGATGGCGGAAGAGGCGACCAGCCTTCTTTGTGTAGAACGTCACCCCGAACAAATTACACAGCGTTCAAAGGAATCTCCGCATATAATGAGCCAAGAATCGGTGTGAAGCTGGACGATTTTTTTCTTGTGCCCACGCAGGGTGTTCGTACCCGAACCCAGCCGACGAAAACGCTACTTCTTCTTCCGAAACTCTTTTCAAATTTCTATTACAAGAACACAAGGAAATTTGAAAATAGCCATACATCAGACTGCAAGTAAAAAGCTATATTCTTTTTGAAGTTGTGATTTGATAATAAATAGCTCAAAATTTTATCAATAGTCATTTTCATTACATTATTTTCGACATGTTTATTAAAGACTTTAAATGATTTAAGCTAAGCTTAGTACTTAAGTTAAACAACATTTACATTTTTGCATTTAAATCATAAAAATTATTGAAGAATCACGGCATGATCAAGCTGGAACTCATTCTGTACTAGCAAGTAACATTCTGAAATGACTGTGAGGAACTGTAGGGCAGTACTGAAGGAGGACGAGACTCTTGCTGCCTTCACTCACCTGCAAAGGCAAAAGACAGTACGAAACACTATACACACAGAATCTGTAAAGCAGTTAACATAAGAAAGTATAAACCCACCATCCACTGCCGACAAGAATGCGACGAGTTCGCAGACCTCTTGCTCTAATACCCATTTAACAAAACTGGAAAGTTCCTTTGAGCTATGACAATATTAATCGCTCATTAGACTATTTCACTTTTTTATTTGTTGGTTTAGTTTTCGTCCGCTTTTTATTTGAATTGTATTTTATTATTGATATACATTTTACATCCCTTCCGCATTCTTACGCTTTTCACACATTTTAACTTTTAATTTGTATATAACCGGCCTTGCGCGGGATATTTTTTCATCCCTGATGATGCCGTAGATCAGCGAAAGCTCGGATTCTGACCGTTATTTAAGCAATAGACCACAAGTTTCTATGGTTTATAAGCTGATAAACCACGCGGGATGTTGGCAGAACACGAGAAGAATTTGTAAATCACGAGCCGCAGGCGAGTGATTTACGAATTCTTCGAGTGTTCTTCCAACATCCCAAGTGGTTTATCAGCCTACAACCATAGAAACTTGTGGTCTATTGCTTTTATATAATAATTCAGAAGACGCGCGATTTTTCCATGAGTTTACTGGCATAATAAACCATAGCTGATTGACCAATCAGAGCGCGCGCATTGATTTGGTTATTATATAATATTTTTTACAGTAGTGTAAGGCCTCATTCGACTTCCTATATTCTTGCTTAATATGCTACTGAAGGACAATTATCAAAGAGTATCAACACTTAACATTCAAATTGGAGATAAGACTTTACAAGTGTTGAGCTAAGTAGATAACGGAACATCTACAAACGCCTGACTGTTTTAAAAACTGTATTTTAATTATTTTAAGTTGTACATGGATTTTCTTTTATATCTAATTTTATACTTTTACTCCTCTTTTTATATTTGTATGTTTTTAAATAATGTTATCCTCATAACTATCATCATTTTATTATAACTATCATTATTATTGTATTTAAAAGGCATTTACAATGTTTATTATCTAATTTGCGCTACCCATCAAAATCAAAGTGAATTTTCCCAGCACATCTGCAGTAGTGAATCTGACTGTATAGTGAACGTCTGTAGTGCTTATACTCCCGGGTGGAGAAACGCACTCATGAAGTCAAGCGTTTTGCCCAAAAAACATAACACAGTGGCGTTATACAGGTACAGGGCTGGAGCTTAACAACACGCCACTTCGTCTCACTACCTGTGAAGTCATAGCTTCGTTGTCAAAATCGATTCTAGAAACACTCAGATCTCTTTACCCTTGACACGTGAGGGAATTAAAGCGCGACGCGCCTTCGTGTGGCCACCCAACAAACTTTTTTGACAAGTTATAATTAGCGAAAACCTGTCGAATTGCAACTGTAAACAAGGCTGTATTTTTTAACAAGGAGGCGGGACAACTCAAACAAATTCGCGCTACCTGATTGGCTAACGTGTCAAAAAGGTTTGTTGGGTGTCCACACTAAGGCGCGTCGCGCTTTAAACTACCACAGAATTTCAGGTTTTTATCAGGCTCTTTTATTTTAGTGTGTAGTTTGACATGTGACATGTACATGGAGCTCAGTCCAGCGATAATTATTTGTCACCTTATATTGCGTATTCAAATTTGCCTCGATGTAGCGTGTTCCGCTAAATAGCTGACTGGTGAATGGAACAGCTGACCCAAAGGAAAATTTACAAAGGATCAACTCATGAAAACTGAACTTTGGCTGTTTTAGAAACACATAAGCAAGGTGAGTTGAAAGGCCGAGAGTGTGAAATGAAACTTTCAGAAATCCCTTAATTTATATAACTGAACTGAAGGAAACGGTACGGAGAATCAGAAAAGGCGCGCGCGCTTGTTTGTGCTCAACTGCATTAGTAGTTAGTTAGTTTTCATAAGCATTGGTAGATATAAAATATTCAATAAATAGAATGGAATTTCAACCTGTCATGACGAGCTTAGATTTTAACTGGAGTTATCATGCATTTAACCTCTTTTTTATTAGTTGATATAGCTAAAAACAGCACAATTTCCCGTTCTACGGATTATCTCGTTTCTGAGTTGAGGGACAAAGCTTACTATTGGGCCTTTACCTTTGCTTTTAACAGGATAAGGAAAAGCAACTATTAATTTTAAATGGCAAAAAAAATGCCCTGAGGTGATACAATCGGACAAAAAGCCTACAAAAATGCTTAAAAACCTGTAGAAGTTAAGTATTTTTTATCGGGAATCTGAATCTGCGAACAAAATTTAAAGATTACTCAAGGTTTTATTTTAAACACTTCAAGAACTCCGGTCTGAGTCATTCAAATTTTGCCGATATAATTGTCATTTTCTTTTCTCCGCCCCACGGTTAGCTTTTCCATACAATCAACCTCCTCTCGAGCTAATACCCTAACAATAGTAGAATCGCCTGCTTGGAGTCAACAGCTCATGTGGTAAAGACAAAAGTCATTCACTTTGTGAATATCAATTACACCATTAGAAAAGATCGAGGTGTTTTACTTTTTGTCTTGGGCTAGTAACACTTAAGTGAGACCTAAAAACAAGTATAACATTTGCTTACAACTTGTTCTTGTTCACCGATCAATTACACTGTTAGGCACTGCGTGTACCGAAACACATATGTCGACAGGTGGCTGCTTGAAGGGTTGTTTTCTGCCACCGCCAAACGTGCCTTAGTTTGCTCGAGGCAATGAAGAGTTGGAGACAGAATGGCGAATCATTTTCAATAAAGGCCACTATAACTACTAACTTTTAACAAACAAAGAAAAGCGTGCGATAATTTACATTTTGGTTATATACCTTGAAAACAATTGGCTTCCAAATCCTTTCTTTGTGTCTTTTGATTGCTATTCGGTTTTATCAAACTATCTTGGAGAGGTTAACGCGCCATTGTTTCTAATATAAACGACAAACCATTTACCATATGGTTAAAACTGTGTAGTGCTTATTCAATCATTTACGAGATGCTTTTAAATTCAGTTGTCCTCTCAAAGTTGTGTACGTTGGAAGTTCAAAATATTTAATATAATCCTAATAACTTTTTTTTAGAATATGCTTGATATGCTTGAATCTCGAATAATATGTTCTTGACATATGCAACCATTTGTCTTCCCACAGCGTGGTCTTGCTGAAATTAACATCAAAACAGTTGCTGAGAGTCCGGATAGTGCCAAACATTTGAAGTTCCGAGTACACAAAGTCTTCCACTGTAACCTGTTACCATGAACAACTCGAGTAACTTGAACAGATCACAGCATGTAGAGCACCAACAAGCAAGTCATGAGGATGTAATATCACAACTTGTTCCCATCGCAGTTTTGATCTTGCTTACGAATGGAGTTGTTTTCCTCCTCTTCGGCAAAATAAAGAGTTTGCGCACACCCGCAAACTATTTCTTGCTCAGCCTAGCAATAAGCGACGCAATGACAGGGTTGGTTAATATTCCGCTATTTCTTTATGTGCTTTCGACTTTCGATCAGATCCGTCCAGATGGCAAGGCTTATTGTACCTCGGAGGTCTTCCATAACGTGATATCGTGTTCAGTCGCTTATCACATAACTGCTCTTACTGTAGAGAAGTACATGGCAGTGGTAAACCCTTTGGGGCGTTTCTTGATGACTAAGAAAAGTGTACTCAAAATTTTGTCAGCCGTGTGGCTCTGGTCCGTTTTCTTGGGGACTATACCTGCCTCTTGGTGGTCTTCATGGTGGCATTCTGCTGATCCTCTCGCTCTTTATCTACAAGCTGGACACCAAATTTTTTGCCTTGTCGCTGTGTTTTTCATTCCATACATGTTTATCCTATATGCCTACAGCACTATGTTTAAAGCAGTGTCTTCCAAACGACGGTTAAAAAGATCGCTAAATAAAAAGGATCCCCGCGCATTTAAGAAGGCCAACAATGAAAAGAAATGCCTGATCATTCTATTCACCATGGCCATTGCTTTTGCTGTTTGCTGGATTCCTTGGTTTACTTTAAGGTTAATTTACTCCCTGTTTGGAATCGGATGGATAGATAACGAACATTTGGCTTTTATGGAACATGCATCGCACATATTTATCATCGTCCGATACCTTAGCTCTGCAATTAATCCCTTGTTGTATACATTCTTCAAACAAGACTTTTGGAGCGCTTTTAAAGTCGTAGTGCTGAAAAGACGCCCAAGAAGGCCTTCGACAACTCTGTCGATGAAACATACAATCAGACTTCGTAGTGGTAGTCCACAGGATGATCTTTTGGCACCGGAAAGCAATGACATGACTGAAGGAACAAGCATCCAAGCCATATAACAGATTAGAGGCTTTACTTCTTCAAAACTGCATGGGAAAACCATAAAAAGACATTTATAAGTAAGACTGAGTACCCATTAAGCAGACCTTGTCTTCCGGGAACATTGGTTACGCTTTAACTTAGCGTAACTATCAGTAACCTTAATATTCATAATCGAGAGCAGAGAGCAGGTATTTTGTACGTACTGTAGAATATCGGTCTGGGGTCCGTACGGAAAATACCGGGGACTGATATTCTCCACGTACGGCCCCACTTGATAAATAAGAAAGACGGTAAACTTTATTTGACTACTATAAAAGGTGTTATAGATACAAGCGGAAATGCTAACCATAACGGCATCCTGACCGAGGACCCACCGAGTGCTTCGGTCAGCAAATACTGAATTCTCTGTTTCCATAGTACAAGGGAGTATAGCAGAATTAATTAAGAATTTTCCTGAGGAAATTATAAACAATTATTGGATGAGGTTTTTGTGATATCCGAAATAATCAAGGTCGAGGTAATTTTTATCAGCCGAAGCCGAAGGCTGAGGCTGATAACACTAACCAAGTTCGATCGCGCTTACACAAAAAGATTTCAACACTTGCGTTCATTCTTTTTTGTCGTGTGGCTCATGAATGCTTTTTTCATTAAGGTATCCGTAGAACAGTTCCTTCGCCACCTTTGTCGATCTTTTAGTATTTTCCGAATCTTTATCTTCAAGCAATTTCTCAGTTTCTTGCTGGGTTGATGAAGCGAATAGACAATCCATGTTCTTACTTCGCTGTCTGTGAATATAAATATAAGACATCGCTGTTGGAAATCATGCTTTGCGCGCGTAATCTACAGATTATTCAATAATCTGTTAGCAGATAGGTAAATAATCTGTAGGTTGCACTGTTTCCCAGAATTAACTGTAGGCTCTTAGCCAATCAGAAGACAGATGGTGCCTACAATGTATAATAAAAGCCATTATCTGAAGTCGGGACGGTTATCTAAGGAAAACAGTTAACCTCGGCGGATAACTTCATGAAACGTTTTTTGAATGATAAACCGAATTTGTTTATCTATTTAACTTAGCAAGGAACATTAACTAAGCAGCCGATTAGCCCCATATTAAACGTGTGCGTAACAAATCAAAAAGGAGGCTGTGTGGCGTGTGATGTAGATAACGGCAATTAATTAGCTTAACCAGTGACTAACTGTTGCGGCTGCTGCTGTTTCCGTGACAACTACTTTTTACGGGATGAGGTTGTTTGCTGTAAGCCCAACTCCCACTCCTGAAGGGCTGTGGGACTGAGAGACCGACCAGGCATTGCTCTTGGAGTCATTGGGACGCATAAGCCAAAGGCAACAGCCCCAGTGAGTGGCAAGACCAGACTTCGCTGTGCATATCCTTCTCAAAACAATGGGCCCGACATCTCTGACTTAACATCATGTAACTTTACGTTAAATATTGTTTCTCAAGTACTGCCTTCGTTTTTTTTGGACAAAAGGCCTTTTGCAACAAACGGTCACATGGTACAATATCCGCCATGCTGGAGGGCAAGCAGGGGACGCCAAAACAAAGAAAAGTCATGCTTGACTGGCTTTATTTGGCTGTCCCAAGAAGCTTGCCCTCCAGCATGGCGTATTTTGTACCATGTGACCGTTTGTTGCAAAAAGGCCTATTACAAATACGTATTTGGCGGGGATGCTCGTCGGAAGTTTTTAAATTAAACCCCGAAAGGAGACCGATCTGGGCGTAGCCCAAGCTAAAACAGAATTTAAAATATACATATTAAATATGTATTTTAATACTTCTTCGCGTGCAACCCTAAAAGAGATCTTTATGGCTAAATATAATGGCGTTTTGCCCAGAACACCCTATGTGAGTTACTCGAGGATGCTAATTAAAGCCTTGGGGACAACCATTCTAGGGACATTTTGAGTCGGTATCATTTAAATTTGTCTCATTTTTCCATAAATTATATGTTGCATTGTTCCATATAATCAGTCTTTCTAGCCATTTAGTCTTTGGCCAAGTATTCAGTTACGTTTTTTGTTTCAGCTACCGCAAAATCTACTGTAAAACAATAAACGAGCGCGCGTGATTCGCATAAATGGGGTAAGATTGGCCCATCATATCTCTTTTGCGAGCATGGTGACCTACCTTTCTAATTACAATTTTCGAAACAGTGCTTGGAATGGAACATTCAGGGAAAGTTTCAAAAAATCGTTGGACAACTTTGGTAAAAGGACTAAGTGTCGTACAATTCAGGGGAAATCGTGCGATTGCAAACATGGAACTGCCATTTCGTCTATACCAGTTCTGAATGTTTTTTCTTAAAATGTCACTGCGTGTTATAGGTTTTAGCTTTTTCTTAGAATGGTATGTCAGAAAAGATGACGTCATTATTCTGGTTAATTCCATGTATTTTGCTACCAGTAGAGCAGAATACTTGGAATGAATTCTGTTTTCAGGAATAAGAAAATAGCGACTAAATCGACTCTTAGTTAGAATTCTATTAAATTAAATAGAGTTTTCGCTCTCGATTTCTTGCTGTGATACTAGCTAGATTCGGGCCTCGGCCTCATAAACTATCACCCCATAAAAATGTAAGCGATCAATCGCTCTTGTCTTATCCATTTTGCTTGCTTTTTCGTGAACAAAGCCTTAGCGAATAATCATGTCAGAAAATTGTTAGTAATAGATTGGCCCTTTTAGGGCCTGATTACATGAGCAGGGCTTACAGAGATCTGTACCATAGATACATTTACAGACATCATATGCCACACAGCCCGGTCTGGCTCATGTAACCAGGCCCTTTAGCCTCTCCTTATACAATTATTTGAGAGAAGGGGAACAGCGACATCAGAAATATAATAAATTTACCCGCAGGTTGAGTGACTGGTAATTACGCAATTTGATCATTGTTAGTCGTTGGCCCTGTTTGCGATATTTTATTCGCCGTGTAACAAAGTCTTCATTACATCATAGGGCAAAGTTTGATGGGAAAAACACTTCCGTGAAAGGTTGATGAGAGATAACGATTGGAAGATGCTGAGTTTTCGCGAATTAATGCATCTTTCATTCGTTCGTACATTACATGCTACTAGTGGCAAGTCGTGTATTTAATTGAAATTTTAGCATGATTCAACGTTGCGAAGTAATTTAAACACTAGAAATTAGTATACAGTGTTGTACAAGAGTCTTTCAAAAAAGAACCTTAATTGAATTTTTTAAGTGAGGGAATTGTTAGTACACGGTTGAGTACTGTTTGTAAGAATTTGATTATATTATGGTGAATTATTTATGATCATAGCCTATAGACATTACTTTCATATCCATCAGGAGAAAAGACCAAATATTAAAAATTCATGGGGAAATTCGCATATGTTTTGTGCAGCTTGTAAGTCTTTTAACACCAGTGTTCTTAGTTATTTAAATCGGGGTGGATTTAATTACTCCTGCATGGAAGTATAACTGTGCTCTACAATCATTTGCAGGATGGAAACATAACAATCATTCTATAATTAATGATGAAATACGGTATCGAAATCATTGTGAAGATACCCAGTGAGAATGGAGCTTCAGTTCAGCTGGCATCGAGAAAGCTGTTATTGGATAGCTAAGGCATAAAATATTCATCTGCAATGTAAACAGGATAAAACTTCTTCACTACTTCCTCACTAATTAGCTGGTATTAGTAATTGCTGGGCTTGGTCAATAAATAGTTCATCGTGGCAATAAATCGTTCTCTGCAGAAAACACTCGTAGTTGGTTTCCAAGTGTTAAGGCCAAGATGGTAAGGAAAGTTTGCCAGAAAGATACGATTTGAAGGTACATTGTACGTTATAACTTATTCTGAGCACAAGTAAACGTAAGAAAAGCATCCCAATCTTTGTTAATCAAGGAATTATAGGAATGCATCATTCGTGGAAACCAAATTTATCATCGCTTGCATCGCTTGCTTTAAGATGAAGATGAGGCTTTTATTAACATACACATTCGGAGATTACTCAGCATCTTTCTACTACTGAGATTTTCTAGATGTTAATTATTTCGGATGGACCAAAACCCGAAATGCATTTTATGTTAATAATGAAGCATTTACCTATAAATTGTTGTTGCGCAACTACTGAATCGCAATCACTACAGCTAAAGCTCTCTAATTTTATGCACATTCGGTAATTATCTTGTTGCTTCTGTGATTCAATTCTTTGCGACGCTTTAGCAAACAAATTTTAAATGATACTGAAAAAGTTCCTTCGTTTGGAAGTTTTAAATAGAAAAGAAAAAGAAAAATTAATAGGGAGGGTAGGCAGAGCTTTGTACAGCATCCCTTGTTTCACGCTATGTTGATTTTTAGCAACAATAATTAAGTTATGTTTCTAAATCTTGGACACTTTATATAGTTTTGTCGCAGAAGTTCCTCTTGTACAGCTCAAATGGCCGTGAAGTCTGTTACCCTGGCACTGTTGAGTTTACTGTCAGGTAACATCAGATGTTTATTAATTGCTAACTCAACATGAAACGGCTTGCCATAGCTTGTCGTTAAATTTAGTTCGCGGACAATTCAAACTTCAATAGAATTGCCAGCTAGGGGCTTTAAAATGATCGCGAACGCGATACGACAACTATATATTCAATCCAAGTGCAAAAACAAAGTGGTGAAACGAATCACCACGCAAATGTTTGAACCGTTCTAAAGCGACTCGCTTTAATTTGGGGCAATATAGCATTTGCGATATGCAGATAATCCAAAGATAACGCTAATATATAGATTTAGCCAAGCCTAAAAGCGGAGCTCCGTGTTTTTTCTGGTTCTTAGTGATTTCTGAAATTGCGTGCTGAAATTGCGTTCATTAAAAGTACTAGCGTGGGCAACTACTCAAGAAAAATTCCACAGCTGAAATAAATAAGATTAATTAAAAACGTCAACTCCAGTTGCAGAATTTGGTTTGAGATTGACTATAAAAATAAAAAATGCTGCAAGAAGCAAAAAAAATAGTACCTGAGCCCGCGGATACCTGGTCAGCGGATACCTTCTTTTGACAGCTGTCAATTGACCATAACATGGTAAATATGTAAGCTTATGGCAACCTTTAAAAATATTAACCAGGTCGCACTCTGAACTATAGCCGCCATATTGATATTTGGGGCGACGTCGCACGTACGGACGTACATACGTACGTATTTCGCACGTGTCCGTATTTGACCATGAGAAATGAAAGGCATGGTTCTCCTGTTTGTAGTTTGTATGCGTGCTTGGTTCTTCTATTTCTATAGGTATGGGGCTCCGCTCTGCGGCCCTTCGGGCTGCTCCGCTAAAATTGTTGAACATTGTTACTCTGCTTTTTTGTGGCTCAGTTGTCAATCAGGGGTTTTGCCTTATTATAATTATATTGAAATTGATCTTATAATTAGCAGTTTCACAAATTTAATCTTTTTTGTTTGTAGGCAGCTAGCAAGCTTCCTAGTTGGGGTATAAAAGCACTAATAACACTGGTCTCCATATTCTCAATTGTAGTTACAGTTTCGGTTGCAGAGAAGTGTATTAACCAAACTATAACAGATTGGAGCGGCACATTTCAGTCTTCAAGCTACCCATCAAACTATGCACCAAATTTGTCCTGCTATTGGTTGCTGCAAGTGCCAGAAGGAAATATTATTCAGCTCAACTTTCACGATTTTTCGGTAGGAACATTCAATGATGTTGACCAGTTATCGACTTATCGTTGCTAAACTTTAATTTGATTAATTATGATTAATTTCTTATTCTATTGCTCAAATTTCTAACAACATCAAATCTTTTTTTCTTATACTTCCAGATGGATGGAAAAACGGTATGTCCTTATTTATTTTATGTCTTTCATGTAACTAAATGTTTATTGATTTATTTGAGACAAAAGTTAAAGAACAATATAGTCGAGGGACTATACTAAGAACAGGTCCAGATGATATATTCCCCATGAGAGACTCTCATGGATATACAATGGTCGATGACAGCAGGGCTCAGAAACAAAACTTGGAAAAATAGGAACTTGCCGTATTAAATCTTATTCGCTTCATTTTCACATTCATACACCGGCTGTCTTCCGATCTTCATCTTTTTCCATTCGTAAAGTTTTACAAAGACAAGCTTGTCATGACGACATTTTAGTGCGGCAATATATGTCAAGTCGCGTCTTATTTTTTGCACATTTTTCTACCAGTTAGGAAATTATACTATCAAGAACAAACATTGAATCTGGTTTGCATACAGGTGGATAATTGCCCAAATGACTATGTTGCGTTGCTGGAGGGTGCCAATGGAAGCACCAATGTTAAGAAAATACTTTGTGGCATAAATCCGCCTTTTGATCAGCGCATTGTTCAATCCGAGGGTAACTCACTCATCGTGCATATGCACACAGATGGTGCAAACGAAGCCCGAGGATTTTCAGCAAACCATATAGGTAAAGTTCTAGCACTATATCAACATTCTACATTGTTATTTCCTTTTCCTGGGTACCCGGACTCACATAAATGATTTGAAGTGTATACATTGGCCGATTAAACCTGTGATAAGGCCGTTTTTGAAAGGCATGTAATAAAGCCAGGAACACCGGAACACCACAAAACACGGAACACCGGAACACCCCAGAACACCAGAAATAACATAAAATGCCGATAAATTTCTGGTGTTGTGGGGGTGTTCCGGGGTGCTCCAGTGATCCGGTGTTCCATATTTTGTGATGTTCCAGTGTTCCTGGTTTTAGTACATGCCTTTTTGAACTAGAGAAGGGAGTGATATTTTCTTTAGTAAAAAATTCCCTGTTTATTTTAATACAACTCAAATCATAACTGGTAATGCAGCATTAGTTAACCTTAGTAGACATTGATTTAGTCAATTTTTACGTTTGTATAGGGCCGGGGATACGTACACAGACAATTTATTTCTATCTTTCATGTATAATTACCAAAAGGTCATTACACGGCGGAGTGAAGATGATTTTTCGGACAAAATATATAGTGTATATTTAGACCTTTAGCTTGTTACCGCTGAATGAAGCTACTCGTACCATGTTTGCTGGATAATCCTTGACCAATCAAGGAAAGCTTGATTAAAGTACCTTTTCTGTAGCTAACTTTACGCATTTCCTGCGAAGGTGGGAGAATATTTAAAATTTTACAACCTTTAGGAACATGCCTAAGATGAAGCTAAAGATATGGATGTTACTGGTATACCGCTAAAAGAGAATGCCCAAAAGAGAATGGCTTTTTTGTAAAAAATAAAGTTCTAAGCAAACCGGAAACGACAAGCGAACGACTTTGAGAAATTCGAATCAACAAATTCTTGGAAACGGATTTCACTATAAAAATTAACGTTAAAAAGCGACGTTTCGACCGTTCGACGGTCATTTTCAAGATAAAAAGTAAAATTTAGCTAGCGCTTGAATATATACAATCGAGTATGAGAATACTATTGAGATACTGGCTAAAAACTAAAATATTTGCATAGAAACAGTACGTACAAGACAATTGCGGCATGAATGATAAAAGAAAACGCTAAGGCGATAAAAACGATATTAAAAGTGAAATAATTAAATAAATAACTTCGCGCGAATCAAGTCACTGTTTGTTCAGTTTTAGTTTAAGTTTACGAATAAAAAGCATTTCAAACTTCAAACATTCGAGATTACTCCTACACTCCGGATCCTTTCCATTCTCATCGTTTAAGTGGTTGCCGAAAGTCTATATATTGATATATATTTTTATCTAGGTATTTGCGAAGTGACATTTTCGACAGTGTCAGGAACTATTATGTCTCCTAATTATCCACAAAACTACCCAAACAGTGTGAAGTGTGAGTGGGTCATTGATCTTGGTCCTGGATATGACATAACTGTTACTTTCCATGAGTTTGAGTTGGAAACGAATGAACACTGCTCATACGACTGGCTGACAGTACAGGAAGGAAATACGCCAGAGGCACCGGAAGTAACTAGGGCTTGTGCTGATGTACTGCCTCCTGATATGACAACTAGCGGACCAATGAGGATCGTCTTTGAAACAGACAGTGACAACGAGTTCAAAGGTTTCCATTTGACCTGGTTGGCTGAGGGTAAGAGAAAGTCAACGCATCAAGGCTGACTGGATGAAATTTTCCAGTTATATATTTCTATATTTAGATTTAATTTGTTTCTTCATATTCTTAAATTTTAGCTGTATTCTATTTTGTAATTTTTTATTATCTCACAAGTGTAATTAGTATTAGGACAGAGGGCCACTGGTTTGTCAGTTTTTAACTGTTATGTGTTACCCTCTATAAATAAGTTTGTTACTTACTTACTTTGTGAGGAAATTCGTATCGAAGACCACATTCGTTTTAAAGAACGCAGTATCACAATGAATGCCGATATTTGGAAAGAAATTCTAATCAATTAGGGGCATAGATTTACAAAAATGTCTCTATAGCCGGCGTAGCCTAGCGGTTAGGGCTCCAGAGTTGCGAACCAAAGGTCTCGGTAAATAGCCAGCCACTCAGCCTCATGCTAATTAGAGACTAACAAGTTTCTGTCTATTTCAATATTTTTGTGTATTTACAGTCCTTAATTGACATAGCAATGCTGAATACGATTTTATTTATTATTTTGTCTTTTTAAAATACATTTAAAAATGATGTTGGATTCAACCCGTTGAGAATCCTTTATCTTTTATTGTACAACGTACTACGATTCTTATATAACTATCCTTATGAATGTTGTTTTTAGATGAGAACGAATGCCTTGTACCTGATATCTGCCACCCCAATGCCACGTGTGCTAACTCCCAAGGCTCATACCAGTGCACGTGCATGCTCAGTTACACTGGAGACGGTAAAACCTGTCAGTGGTATAAAGGTAAGACATGTATGTTGTGGTACTTTAAATAGCTAGGCTGAATACTACAGATTTTTTTTCGTAAATATCACGAACATTTGTAAACTTAATTAGGAAAAATGCACAAATCTTCTACAATGGAGTTAACCTTTGAACGGGCTTCATAACCCGTCACGGATCTCCAACTGTCTCAACCCGTCACACCAGAAGACAAAAACCATGTAAATGTACCTCGTTCTTTAACGTTCTTGAGTCCTGTTTGCAACAAACTGAATTGAAGTAACGATAAATAATAGTTTACTAAGGAAGAAAAACCCTTGGTGTTACCAAACCAAAATTGAATTGGGATGGTTAAGGATGGATAAGATTGAAACGGATTGCAAATGACGAATTTGAACAGGAGCAAGCGCTATTTTGATGAATATACCGAAAAGAATGGGCTATATATAGAGAGCGCGGTGGGGCCTGTTTTAACCCTAAAGTCCACTGCTAGAAACGGACAGAGAAGACACGGGGTCAAGGGGAGACGAGGGGCAAGCAGATTGAGCATTAACCTGCTAGAATAATTAGCATACCTTATGCTGATTTCCCAACAGCTAGCAATTTGTACTAGCTGCAAGCAACAGAGATTTTAATGGAGGAAAGTTCTGCTGCGTGGCTATTATATTTCAGCTTTTCGTTTCGTACGACGAGTTATAAATCTGGATGTGATTGATTTGATAGACGCATTTACTGATGCTTTACAGATTTCAACGAATGTGACTTGAACCTTGACAACTGCCACGAGGATGCTTTATGTATGAATACGCGTACCCACTTCGAGTGCCAATGCAAAAATGGCTTTCTAGGAGATGGCATCACCTGTACAGGTGAGGCCACTTTTTACACGTGAAACTTATTAACGGTGCTGTTTGGTCTCTCCTAGAATAGGGTGACATAGGGTGAGATCTTACAGCTACCCGTTGTTCAGTGCATCGGTTTTGTTCTGCCCAAACCATGATTGACATGATCAATGCACATCTTCAACTCTCCCTCCCCTTTTCTACTTACTTACATACTAGTTCTTCAGATTGTAGCTCATACCACGTGCTGAACATGCTGTAAAAACTTCTTACATTCCAGTGCCCATTTTTGAACAATTTCTTTTTACTGATCTTCCTAAATCCCCTTTCGGCTAAGTACGTGCCCATTCTATCTAAGTAGGAACAAAAGATTTTTGATCACTCTCGATATAGCTACCTTCTGTGTCGGTAATCAGCGTGATTTAATAAGGTAAAATGTAAAACCAACCCAAAAAGATCTTCATACAATGAAGTAATATTTCATATTTTTCAGATATCGATGAGTGTGAAACGAGTGAATTGGCCCACAAGCATAACTGTCATCTGAATGCTAGCTGCACAAATACACACGGATCATTTCTCTGCACTTGCGTATCCGTGTACACGGGAGATGGAGTCACGTGTATCGGTATTATACTGCATTTTGATCCCTGCTTTCCACCTGTAAAGTCGCAATTCTTGATTTTGGCCAGTAGAATAATAACTTATTTATTTTTGTTAAATTCAAGATATCGATGAATGTCAAGTTAACACGCATGACTGCCATGCAGATGGCGTTTGTATAAACACGGATGGCTCTTTTCGGTGCGAATGTAAAGTGGGCTTTTCGGGAAGTGGAGAGATCTGTTCAGGTGATGAAATATGTCTAGTTTAAGACACGCTGCTCCATATTACTTGTATATATAGCTGGTGTTATTTTATTTGAGAATTGCAGTGACTTGTTAGCTGTGGACGGTGGTGGTAGTTTTAGTAAAGCAAATACAGAGATTTTTCTATTAAAGTTAGCCAAAATAGGTTCTTAATATGTAAATTGTGCTTAACAGGAGATTATATAAGATAAACAAGTTCTTAAATAGGTTTTTATTTTCATAAGGCAAAAGCGACTCATTTTTGGTAAGTGTGGTATGTCATTTATATAAATAAAATATTATGCACAAATGATCTACAAATTGGCAGTTTATGCTCTTATACAAACACTGTATCTTAATAATTTATTAAGGTATTTTTCTCAATGACACTTCCAGGGTTCTGGGTGATATTTTATATTACTTTAATGTGAATAACGTATTTTCTTTGATCGAAAAACAGGCCGAGTAGCAGTAGTTTGTTTTATAATTGAATGTACATGTATCTCGCATGTAGTGGAGGCAGAGACAGCTTTCTTCTCATTAAGTTTTCCAAAATCCAGACGGCATATTTAACGAAGTTTTGAGCATATAGACATTCAGTCACACCATTGAAAATGTTGGGTTTTTGAAGCCAGAAGTAAATTGCGGCAAAGACGAAATGAGATCGCCGATTTTTCAATGGTACGTCATGTAAGCGACAGATAATATATCCCTTTCAACAACAGCCTTGGTTCATTATGATTCACCAGAATTTCTTCACCCGTTCCCGAAAAGTTCTTTTACCTGCTGTGCTGAAAACAAGGGAGAGCACCGGCACAGAAGTTGTTCTTCTAAACAACTTTTAAGTGCATGGAAATTTACGATTGCTCTATATAACTGGTTTCCATTCACTGCCTTGTTGGTCTTTACTGGTTGTTAAATAATCATGTTGATAAGCTAGCTCTAAGAATTTGAGGGTATTGTTTTCGCCGTTCTTCTAGGCATGTAACTTCACAAGTTAAATATATTGTTGATCTTGCCCTTGGGAATAATTACGGGATTTTTGTGCCACAGATGTATTTCTCCGTTGTACTTCAACTGAATCTCGGTTGATTTCTTGCACTTTCACTTTATTGCTTTGTAATCGTAAAACCTGCTTTGTAATTCTAGCATAAACAGGTTCTTCTGTAAAGAGGCCATAAATCTAAAACTTTTGGCTAATGGGTTCTTAAATTCTGGGTTCTTATTCAGGGGTTCAGTTACTGTAGTGGTAACCTGCATTTTATCAGGGATTCCCCATTTCACGACTACGTTGGTATTCAGAGTAATTTCAGAGCATTATTTTAAAGCATAATCCAATGCAAAATATAAAAGAAACAGTAAAATTCAATCGTAAGACGTATCTTCAAACTCCTTTCTAGACACGTCATCATCGTCAGACATTTTTCAATATCGTAAATTATACATCATTCAAACGTTGCCATGGTTCCTCCATTCTGTTTATTAAGCGTTCCCGTTAATGTTTTAGATGTCGACGAATGCACAAAAGAAACAGATAACTGTCATGATGATGCCACGTGTACAAATACAAAAGGATCTTTTGTCTGTACGTGTAATCAAGGGTATAGTGGAAATGGCGTCCATTGTACAGGTATGATTTAACTGCAAAACTGCAAAAAGTGAATAATAATTCAAATTATCTTTACTGTGATTTTTTCGCGAAGCAATCTCGGAGCTAAGAAGGCACTGTCACTGTCTCGCAAAATCTCAAATTTACTGTTCCCTAATCAGATCCTACTTTTTTCCATTTATTTTAGCGTATATATAAATGTGTGCATCGATATTTTAAATATTCTTTCCTAATTTTTGAAAGCCTTTTTGTAAGCGCATTAAACGATCATAAATTAAGTTGTGTTGATTTATATCCGTTTATTTCGTAACTGGATTTTCATAGCACTTTAGCTAATACATTAAACAATGTGCATATCTGTTTCCTTGGATTTCAGACGTGGACGAATGTTCTCTTAAGCTTCACGACTGCCATAACGACGGACACTGCACCAATACAAAGGGTTCTTATTACTGCACTTGTAATATTGGATACACAGGCAATGGAGTTTCATGTACTGGTAAGAGATATTAAATACCTTAAACTGCATGATTGTAGAAACTTAGTACGTTTGCTGTAATATGACATTGTTTAACACAAATCGAGCTTTATAAAGCAACAGCCGAGCTTTGCAAAGCAATGAATTTGATCCAACGAGTAAACAATGTCCTATTCAGCAAACGGAATATGGATCAGGAGTTACTCGCATACGTCATTCATCCACCCAGTCACTATTTCTGACACCACCTTTCAACAGGATTTAGCATCGAACTCCAATTAAAGGTAAGCGAATATCTTTCCTTGAATTCATGATATATTTACTTTGAATTCAGTATATTCCTAAGCTAACTGGTAAAACCTGATATTTTTTACAAGTGTTTCAGCGTACTTTTGCACATCTCCGAGTGGTTCCTGCTGTGTATCGTAATCAGGAAGATGCGGTGAATGAACTACAGGTTTCTCAGAGTACCTTAGGTTGTATGCAGTTCCTCGATTTTCGAATCTAGAATGTAAATATTGTGGCTGTGTGTAAAGACCTGCAAACTATCATAGCTCTTTGTTGCTGGCAAGCTACAATGGTGCATCAGCATATCATAATCACTGACTAATTTGTAAGCATCGTGCAGTTTTGTTTCTAGTAATGCTCATACCTGGATGGTAATCAGGGTAGACGCCGGTAAACAATCAGTAATGCATGAAATATAAATATAAAAAAAATGTTTCGTAGTTTCTTTATATTTCTTGATAAAAAAGAGATGAAGATTCGCATATTTTTTTCTTCTAGGCCCCAAATAAATAACTTTAAATCGGGTCTGAATTTTCTCATTGTAGCCATTGGTTTAAGGTAGTACATGAAAAGAAGGCAGAAACTACACTTGGAGGCCAGGAAACCATTACTTCATGTTTTTTACTTAACAAATTGACGGCATTGTTTAAGCGACTCTCCTGTTATTTAATCATCAATTTCGTCATCACATTGTTTAAAAAGTGTGGACCCCACAAGGCAGATAGCCGAGTGGCGTCCTCATTTTTTTGACAATGTTATGAAGAAATTCCTGATTAAATAACAGGACACTTGCTTGCAAAATGGTGACAATTTCTTTTACCATTCTTTCAGCGTTTTCAAGATGAATATGGATCCGGATTGAATTAATCTGTGAAGGGAAAGCACCAAAGTTTGACGTGAAACTCGTTGAATCGTTTATTTTTACCGTGTTCTACCAAGGCACCACGAGTGGACTGAACTTTGTAATAATTCAACTGGTTTTCGAGAATTTCCGAATGGAATAAAATTTAGTTGTTAAAATTCTGTTTCTACATTTTGGTTTTGAGTTACTTTACGTAGTCTGAAGTTGGTGATTCGCTATTAAAGTTTCGAATCGTTTGTAGAATTTTAGGTTCGCTCGCACTTTTTGCTTCATGAAATCAAGTCTTCGCCATTTGGCTTTGTTTTGTTATGGTAAAAAACAAATAGGCGTGCGCTTGTTATGGTACGTCCTGTAATCGATCATGAATTTCTTCATTACATTGTCAAATTGGCGTGTAGACTCACTCGGTCAAATCAACCAGGAATAATGTTCATTTTAACATGAAGTTGATGATGTTCTCTTTAAAGGAATCCCGTTTGGATCTAATTTATCGCTTATTTTCGAGAACTCAAAACTGTAAACAGCTTCAAGTTTTTGTAACCCCGCCATCCGACTATGTCAGTTAATGTGTATGTCCATTTTTATACATAAGCATTAACCAATGAATGCGCGGGGAATTTCTGCCGTTATGGAAAAAAGCTGTTGAATCACTGTTGATTCTTTTCTATTATATCGCTTTTACTCAGATATTCAAAGTTGCGGTACATTTTTTTGCCAACAAATGCCAGCTGATTCAGTCTGCACCAATTCCGTCATGAATACATGAGATGTGGAGTTGGTTGTGCAGGTATTTTACAATTTAGATTAATTTAATTTATTATAGATTTAGCAATGAGTTTGGGATAACCAGAGAAGATTTATAAATTTTCCAACTGCCGCGAACGTTGTAAGAAAACGCGATGATTAATGCAGAGAACATACAGTTCTTAAGGCCTCAATATTGTCATTGGTGGACTTCCTTTGTTCCAAATTATTTTGGAACGAAAATTATTAGCCAGAATAACCTTAGCAATCATGTTAATCGTTATTGCTTTAAAGTAGCGATAAATGCAACTCCAATATCGACTCTGTAGTTATTTTCTGTCTCTGCAGCTATCAGAAGTATGAGACTCTATTCAGTTGTTCCCGTACCCAGGTTCACACAACTGACTCTGGAAACTAAAGAAATGGATTATGGGTATGTGATCAATTAAACGCGTGTTTATAGCTATAGACTTAAAAGCATTTTGAATTTGTTCGCATTCTTGTAACTCCTGATTTGATTATCGCATTCATTCATTCGTTCATTAACTCGCTCGCTCGTTCGTTCGTTCGTTTATTTATTCTTGAATACAAGCTTGGCTTTGTCTATTGTAGTTGCGATATAAAGAAAACAACCATGATTCTGTAACGGAAACCCCCAATGGTGTTTTATGTATTTTTAGATATCGAGGAATGCTCAACAAATAAGGACAATTGCCATGCTGACGCCAACTGCACCAACACCAAAGGATCTTTTCTTTGTACTTGCCATACGGGATACTCTGGAGATGGAGTCACGTGTCCAGGTAAGCTTTGTTTTTCGATTAAGTTCGATTTACAGATTGTGAAGAAAATGCATTTTTGGTATTTGTTCCAAATTGGCAGATATTGAGGAATGTGCAACAGATACCCACAACTGTCATGCTGATGCCAATTGCACTAACACCAAAGGGTCATTCTACTGCACGTGTCATACGGGATACGCTGGAGATGGAGTCGCATGTCTTGGTAAAATAACTGCTACTAAAACATAATTACATGTAAATCAGGCATCCAAAAATTAGTTATTTCTGTAAATATATATTTAGATTTGAAAGAGCTTTTATTTTTTTCTGATTTATTTAAAGACGGGAATAATACAATGCATTAGATTTACTTTTTGTTGCATTTTTCCTTAGATGTGGACGAGTGTTTTCCCAATCTAATATCTGCTGAATACTTTCATCTTGCCCATGATTGCCATACTGATGCTAACTGCACGAACACCAAAGGATCATTCTACTGCATGTGTCATACGGGATTCTCAGGAGATGGAGTCACGTGTGTTGGTAAGTAGAGCACTGTAAAAACAATAAAAATAAAGTTCAAAGGACAGGGAGCTTCAATTGCTTTAGCCATTAAAGGTTTTGAAAAGCTGGACGTCGTTGAGAAAGAAAGTAAATTATCTTAATCTTCTCTTCGCCATTGGAATTTCATTCCTTGCAGCTTATGACGTAATTATGGGCATAAGTTAATCGCAGAGTAATTGGCCTGGTGCTTCCAGGAAAAAAGCCTTACTGTCAAACTGTTTGTGTTTTGAATTAAATTACGTCTTTTGTTTGTCTTCCATAAGATGTCAACGAGTGTAACCCATCTGGATTGTCATCTGAATATCAGCATTTGGCTCACATTTGCCACGATGACGCTAACTGTACAAACACAAAAGGATCTTACTACTGCGCATGTCTGGACGGATACTCTGGAAATGGATTAGATTGTCACGGTTAGATGCTAAGCTTGAACTCTTATTGTATATTTCGGACCAATTAGAAAAGCAAAGGTCTAAGGCAATGAAAAATGCTGTTTACAGTAAAACTGTAATGTTTTAAAGTCAATATTTACAGTTTTTTATCGCCTTTGGTCAATTCAAAGCAAGATACACTTTAAGAATGCCAGTTATTTTCTCTCTTTAGACGTTAATGAGTGCTCAGCTGGAATTCACAACTGCCACATGGATGCCAACTGCACCAACACCAAAGGTTCATTCTACTGCACTTGTCATACGGGATACTCTGGAGATGGCGTCGTGTGTACAGGTGATTATAAAAGGGTACATGTTATTTAGCAGATTAGCATTAAACTTTCCCGTTGACTGTTTGTTGTTTACCAACATTAACGTTTCTAATACATGCACCAGCTGGTATGGTATAAACTCCATTTTAAAGATGTTTGGTGAATGAGAGATGTAAGTTTGTGGAGGAGAAACTCCCTAATAGTGTATTTGTATTATCCACACTAAACTAGATATCAATGAATGTGGAGTGGAAAGTTTGGCCCTCCATCATGCTAATTATTCCCACAATTGCCATGATGACGCAAACTGCACCAACACAAAAGGATCGTTTTATTGTACGTGTCGTGATGGATATTTCGGTGATGGAGTCACGTGTACAGGTAAAGAATGTAACAAGTTGATGTAAATCATAGCAGATACCAATGGTGTTATGAACTGAAGTGTTTCCTGAGATATCTTAAGATACGACAAAAATATAATTGCTGGTTTTATTTTCCTTACAGATGTACAAGAATGCGGAACAGAGATAGACAACTGTCACATTGATGCAAACTGTACCAACACCAAAGGGTCATTTTTTTGCACGTGCATCAATGGTTATTCCGGGAATGGGGTCTCTTGCCATGGTACGTGTGCAAACCTTTTATCCAGTCATTCACTTGGTTCAAACAAATCAGTGATTAAAATAACTCCTGATCCATGCCATTTCTTCTACAATAAATAAATAATATATTTCTTGCCAGAGCAATTGCTATAGCTGTGATTTATTTTTTTCTTCCTTTCGTCTTCTTTTTTTATCGATTTGCTCAACTGAGCTTTACTGCCAACCTACCTCCTATGTTTAAACGGTATTTAGTTTTACTCAGCTAGATTAGATTTTTAGTTACTCTGAGTAAATGTTACCGTTTTATATTAATATATTATGCTGTAAATTGAGTTTAACTTTTTTAATTTGATAATGAAGCTTGTCTTGTTGTTGTACCGCAACTGTACCGCAGTGTTGTAACTATACCGCAGCTCAGCATTGAAAAACGTAACGTGCGCTGCATGTGAAGTAATTTTTTGTGTTTTGTTTTAAAATTTACTTTGCGAAATACGCGATTCCAGAGTTTGAAACCTCTGGGATTAAAAGTGACGATTTTACAAGCCCTCGAAGTTGGGCATTTTGCCCTCCAAAAATGGTCAGGGGAATTGGTCCGAAAATACCACGCCATGACGTCACTTTGGTGCCAAACTTTTGTTTGCACGATCAAAGTTTCTTGTCAGCGAGGAGTGATTACGTGAGAAACATGCCAAGTGATTCAGAAATGGGCGATTTGTCAAAAAGATCCAGCAACCCCGAGGAAATAGAAACTGATAACGACTGTGACAACTATTGTTTGCAGCTAAATGACGTCAGAGGTTGTTGCCACGCGGTATTTTGAACGCGCGATTCAAATACCATTTTTGAGGGCAAAATGGCTCAGCTTTGAAGGCTTGTAAAATCGTTACTTTTAACGCCAGACGTCTCAAACTTTGGAATTGCGTATTTCACAAGGTAAATGTTAAAACAAAATAAAAAAAGCCAATTCGCTTCATAGGCACTTTAAGAAATTGTTGCAACTTTTCCAAGAAACCAAATTTCTTAAAGCCCTGTGATGTCAATTGGAGCATTTAGGAACGGACCTTCGAACAAATTAGTTGGTTTCAAGCAGGGAATTTATGCGAGGGTGAGGTTTCGCGCTGATTTCCGAAGAACACAAAAACACAAATCGACCACATTTTCCAAGGTATACACTCTATTTTATCATAACTGTATAAATTCGTGCGCGCTCATTGGCTAATGTTCACGGTCGAAAGATTAATCGAAACACAAAAGAGTGAAAGCCTGGTTTCAAGGTTGCACGCGCATTGAAAACTTTCAAAAACAGCTTCAACCGCTCAAACTGTTTACAGTCTTTGGTGCTGATAGTTCTCATAAATAAGCAACGAATTGCATCCAAAGAGGCTCCTTTAAATAGGAAATCGTGAAATTCGTTTTCAAGATGAATATGGATCTGTGAAGGGAAAACTCCAAAGTTTGACGTGAAACTCCTTGAATGGGATCGTTTATTTTTGCCGTGGCACCGCGAGTGGACAGAACTTTGTATTAATTCATCTGGTTTTAGAGAATTTCCGAAAGGGAATAAAGGTTAGTTGTTATCTACATTTTGGTTTTGAGTTACTTTACGTAGCTTGAAGTTTTTGACTCTGTAAGGGTGCGTTCCTTTGGGGTGATCCGGATCATGGTACATCAAAGGCGCCGGCGAATCCACTCTGAGCAAGGATTCGGCGGCACCTTTGATGCACCATAATCTGGATCACTGACCCTGACCCTAAGTTTCGAGTCGCGTTTAGAAAATCATTTTAGGTTCGCTCGCACTTTTACTTTGTCAAAGCAAGTCTTCGCCACTTGGCTTGCCCGCGGCGGCCTGATGAGCCGCCCAAAATTTGACAATGTGATGAAGAAATTCGTGGTCGATTGGAGGAAGTACCACAACAAGCTCACGTCCATTTGTTAAATTGACTATGGAAATGACGGTACTAAATGCCTAAAACATTACAATGAAAGTGTACTTGACTTTTGGAAATTGTTGACGTCATTCCTGAGTGTAGATCATGTCAATATCTTAATGAAAGCCTGCACTATAGTGCAGGAGTTATGTCCGATCAAATCCGATAAACGTATAAGCATTGTAAAGACGAAGAAAAACTTACAATATATGAGGCTAGGCTTGCAAGAGACTCACGCTTTGTTACGTTATATTGAAACGTGACATCCCATATACGATATACGATACTCGGTGTGAATCATAAGGTCAAGCGTTCTGTTTTTTGAGCCTCTTTCAGGCATGTAAGGCATATCCGCTCTCTCGTTATTATTAGAAACTATAGTAATTAAGCATTTGATCCGTTGCTGAAATCTTTTTCAAATCATGAAATATAAATCTTTTCTTTCAGTTATAGTTTGTATTTGACCTGCCTAGTATATTTAAACTTTCTACTTTGCTACTTGCGCAGTATGCAGTTTGTCGTTTCTTCTGTTTAACAATCGACTTTTATTTACCAGCTGATACAGGATATCCTGGTCACCGACGAAACGAAAAACAAAATAAACCGACCCGGGAGAAAGAATCCCGGGAGCTATTATTTATGCAAAACTAACATGTCAATGTAACCTTCTTCAGGTAATTTAAATAGCACTTTAATTGCAGACATTGAAGAATGTGCCACAAATATAGATAACTGTCACGCTAATGCTAACTGCACGAACACCAAAGGATCATTTCACTGCACCTGTCATGCGGGGTACTCTGGAAACGGAGTCACTTGCGATGGTGAGTTTAGGAATAATTTTGTCGTTTCGGTTTAAGATCAGATTGAAGTATAGGTAGAAAGAGCATAGCTTGTTGTCACTGTTATACGTTTCATTATTGACTAATCGCCCTGTTCGTAACTTTTATTTGTTCGCAAACTGCGTCTACTTAATTTCGATTGTAAGATGTCATTGCTGCAAAATTTGGGTTGAAAAAGGGCAATGTTAGTTTCTTTGTACTGTGTCAAAACGAAAGATGGTAATTTGTAATGTTTTTGCCCAGGCATTCTAATGGCGTCATATGTCAAAGACACTTTCCACTTTTTTCACTTTTAATTTATTAATATATTTCAGACATCGAAGAATGCGCCATCGGTACGCACAATTGTCATGCTGATGCCAACTGCACTAACACCATAGGATCCATCTACTGCACGTGTCATACGGGGTACTCTGGAGATGGAGTCACGTGTGTTGGTACGTGTTATTGAGACAATTTAG
>OX393568.1:13679716-13752216 GCA_947652115.1 Blastomussa wellsi | reverse complement strand
TTTCACCCTCGCCCAATCAGGATCAAGTAATTTTGCCCCGGGCAATTATCAAAATTAATGAAAAATGCACTCTGTCTCAGCCAATCAGCATTCAGTAATTTTGCCCTATATGTCATAAACAAATTAATTAATTATTAAACATTCGGATTCTGTGCGCGCTTTGATTGGTCATGTTTTATCAGAGTATAAAATACAGAAAAGCGTGTTTTATTTTTTTTTCGTCAGCTTCACTCTAGTGAAAATTCCAAAGAGATGGCGGAGAACATTTTCTATTAATAAATTCCTGACAAAATTCTGAGTCAAGCTGCAGAAATTGTCGAAGAAGCTTCTAAGATTGAGAGAAAAGTAGAAGAAGCGAAATTAAATTGGTTCGGTTTATCCATCATGTGTGTTTTGTTGTTTTACGGAGTAATCGGGTAATGATGACGTTTCATCACTGAACGCCCGAACGAAGTAATCGGGTAATAATGACGTTTCATCACTGAACGTCTGAACAGAGTAATCGGGTAATGATGACGTTTCATCACTGAACGCCTAAACCTGTAAACGGAGTAATCGGGTAATGATGACGTTTCATCACTGAACGCCCGAATGGAGTAATCGGGTAATGATACGTTTCATCACTGAACGCCTGAACGGAGTAATCGGGTAATAATGACGTTTCATCACTGAACGCCCGAACGGAGTAATCGGGTAATGATGACGTTTCATCACTGAACGCTAGAGTGGATTTTTTTCAGTCATCGAGCCGCGGCGACTTCGAGCGGGTTCGTTTGCTCACATGACTGTGTTTAGAGAGCAGGTTCGCGAGGTTCTGTTTGCTGTACTTGTGTTCAGTGTACTGTCATTAGTCATACATTGATAAGGTCTTGAAGGTAAAAGATACAGAATTTATTGGTCCGACAACGAGTACAAACGTATCTACAACTTTGTCCCCGAAATACTCGACCGGAAATTGACTCTATCAAGCATTCTAGCAGCAGCCGATATTTGCCAGATTATTTGCCCGTGAAATGCAGACTTCCGGGATCGGTCCTGGCCAGAGGCCGTGTTCTTGGTGATGACCAAACGAAAGGCGGACGAGGACGAGATTGTAAAAACCGTGACTCTGTTTCTGACTCTCTCTCTCTCTCTCTCTCTCTACGATTCTGTATCTCACTGTTGTGTTTGTCTCTACAAGATTAACGCTTCCACAAGGCCGATCGTTCGTCTTTATTGCTGAGTGACCTTGCATGCGTGTTCTTTCCCTCTGGTATATGCACCCCACGGCGTCTCCCCCAGGTAGACGTTGTTACACTCAGCACAGGACATCTCAGTGCGTCATATATGAATGCAAAGAAAGCGTCGGTTACTTTAGTGGTTTAGAACTTTAGTGGCATGATCGCTTTAGCAGTTTTAACATGGCGGGCAACCTAAAGAGGCTCGTAGAGCGAAATAAATAGAGCTGCAGCTATTTAGTAACATTTTCAACGGATTTTACAATTTTTCTGTTGTTGTAGATTCGGTTTTTTAAGTGCAGCGAATGTGCGAATGAGACGTGATGTCTTGTGCCTGTTCATCTCGTTCTCCGAACCCAAAGTTCAGCCCAAAATTTATCCTCATCGAAATCACTTATTGCTGCAAAAAACGGCAAAATCAGTGATGAAGATGTTGTGGTCGCGTTTCTGTAATTAAATTAACGTGATCAATGGTATCTTTGCATAGTTTTGCTCTGGCTGTCACAGGTCATGCTGAATAGCGCGCCCAACTCCCATCTTGAAGATAAGATAAGATAAGAACTTTATTATCGTGTTGTGATCTCTAGCTTGTAAAGACTGTTTTTTATGTAACAACTAATGATTGTTCTTAATGCATGGTTCATCGAAGAAGCCAGAAATCATGCATGTACGAATGTTTTCACGTCTCTGATCATCAGGGCATATCGCAAAACGCCCAGAACGGAAAACTGATTTTAAATAAATTTAGAAAATGGAAAAGCAAAAACAGCAAGTGAACGCTTTAACTGTAGTTCCGAATTGAATACGCTGAAAATGAAAGGATTAACAGAGAGGGAAGCTGTAGTGTCAACCATTTCCAGTCGGTACCAAATTTTCTTCAGGAGAAAATAAATTATACAACATTGTATAGAACTGAATCCGAAAACAGATTTGTGACTTCCCTTTTAGATATCAGTGAATGTCAAACTGACGTCTTGGCACCATACACGCACAATTGTCACGCCGATGCTAACTGTACCAATACCAAGGGATCATTTTACTGCACGTGTCATCACGGCTACTCAGGAGACGGTGTTATTTGTGCAGGTAAAGACTGAAATATCTTTAATATAACATGACTTGATTTCCTCCCCAGCGTTCATTGTGGAGGAAAGATTGTGTAAGGGGACCTTTCCAGCTGACCGATTAGTTCAGGTTGTTCTGAACATGTCGGTCAGGACTTCCAGTGGGTCTATAAAACTACATTGTTTTCTTGTTTAGACGTGAACGAGTGTTTTCCTGATCAGATATCCGACCAATACCTCCATCTTGCTCATAACTGTCATGTGGATGCCAACTGCACCAACACCAAAGGATCATTCTACTGCACTTGTCTTGATGGGTATTCTGGTAATGGAGTGGCTTGTGTAGGTACGTAATTCTCGTAAAGGATGCTTTGTCGTAACCTTATGTCCAGGACCGCGGCTAATATAATTCAATAAATTTATAGCAGTTTTACTCTCTATAACTGAACAATTTGAATAATACATGCACAATGCATACTGCCTTCCTTGAACTACAATAACCAATTTTGGCAAATCTCAGTATCCTTAGAAATAAATAACTAAATAAATGAACAAAAATATGAAATACATAAATATAAGCACACACGTGCACTATATGACGGGATTGAGATCGAGGGTAACGCCTAACGGTGAGCATTGACAATAGAAAATTAACAATAAAACTTATCGTAAAAAATTGATTTTAAAATTGTCATCAAGTAATCATTTATAGTTAAAAGCGCATTTTAGGAACGGCTATTATGTTGGTGGAAGAAACAAAAATGTCTACAGGACATCAATTGCTAGCATTATGCTTGACCTGTTGCAGAATTTGGTACTCAAAGGAATATTAAATTTAATGTCCAATTGTCGACCAAAATACGAACAAATTGCTATTCATATAAAAGCGTTCGACACTCAAATCCATGAAAATACTCCAAGCACTTAATGTACACCAGTACATGTTGCAATAAATCGTCAACAATGGTATGTCTCCATTTAATTTTCTTGTTTTGCGTTGGCTTCTGTTTTTCGTGTATGCGCAAGAGGTAGGTACTTGGTTTATTTTTTAATCATTCTGCAGCCAGTAAAGTCGACGTGCTAATCAGTAAAGTGTTTGCTGGACAGCCACCTTCCTTAATAACGTCAAAGTTTAAACGGCTGGAGTAACTTTTTGAACAAATTCAGGCATATGTTCCTATAGATATCCCTATCAAACCACTATTTTTGTTTTATTTTTTATTTATTTTTTTTATTATGCTTTATTGGACAAGACCAAAACATAACACACACACAAAAAAAATCAAACAGAATTACAACACATTGAAATACACTAAAAATGTGAACATTGCAGACTCGGATAAAATAGGGAGCAGGAAATAAAAGAATCACTCACTCACTCACTCAGGTCGTCCTGAGACGGGACCTGACATGACTCCTCCACACCTCGCGGCTGCTCATCAACGTGGCCAGTTCGGTGACGCTCATCGCTCCCGTGTCCCTCTAGAATTACATAAAATCAATTAGCACATACAGAAAGGTGACTACAAATACCATATTTAACTACGTGGAGACAATGGCAGCCTGAGAAGTTGTTGGAATGATTTTTTTTCGCTATAAAGCAACTCCATTTATCATTAAAAGGCTCGATAGTTTTGTTTTTGATTGCGATGTATCTTTCCGTCATTATGTTTTCTCGAAATTGTAGTTAAATAGCACAAAATTCAAAGATTCCTCAACAAGGTTGCATTTATAGATGAAGTACTTTGCCACCAACAAAGCCAAGCTAAGTGCTTGATTGTGTTTTAGTAAGTTACAGTCTTTCCCGTAAAACCGTGAACACCAGAAAAAATTTATGGAATGTTTATTGTGTAGTGACCAATCGCAGCAAAGGTCAGGACACGCGAACAAACCTCAAAACCACAAACTAATGACCGTTGCTGTTTACGGTTTAGTTTTCTCACACCTGATTGGCTTTTTCTTCGTAACACAATAACATTCCATAAACATTTCTGGTGTTCACGGCTTTACGGGAAAGACTGTAACAGGTCCATATAAAAGAGTTGAGTCAGTTAAATGATTTTTTCGCCAAAAAATTCGTTCCAGAAGAAGCTTGCATAAGAACACTTTAAAAACATATGCTCGATTGTATGCCTCTCTTTTTTACAAATATGACATAAATCGACAGATACTAGGTATGCTTTGTAAGTTTGTCTTTCGTGAATAAAATGTCTTGAATTGAAACATTATTAACTTAGTGTTCTTAGTATTAGAAAATGGCCATTTATATACTGTTTTCATATCGGAGTCATCCAGTCCGTAGCTTAAGATTCGCTTTTCATTGGTTGGTGCTTGGAATTACTGTTTTTTTTTTGCGAGATTAAGTAGTTCTATTCCAAGCACAAACAGAAGGCCAGATAAAGGGCAGCCTTGCCCACTCCGCGATTTAGGTTGAAAAAGGGGGATGCAAATCCATTATTTGTAGCACAACTTGAAATATCCGTGTAAAAAACTTTCTTCCTTGAAGTTGAAAACGTCCAAAACTTTGATGTAATCCCATTCGATTGAATCAAAGGCTTTCTTAAAGTCTAGGAAGAGGACGATACCGTGCGTCTGTTTTAATTTAGTGTAATCGATAACATCATAAATTAATCTGACGTAACCAGTTTGATTTGGACGTATGATATCTGGAAGTATTTTTGCTAATCTACTCGCTATTACTTTAGTTGCGATTTTGTAGTCTACATTTAACAGAGTAACTGGCCGTACTAGTAAGTTGTTTAGTACATCAGTAGGTTTGTCTTTTTTGGTAAAAGTGTAATGATGCCCCTTTTCTGGCAGATTGATAGTTCTCCTTTATCGAAGGCACTATTAATGCTTTGCACGACATCATCTCCCATTTCATTCCAAAAGCGACGATGAAATTCTGACGTGAAACCATCTGATCCCGGAGATTTACCATTTTCCATTTCATTTAAAGGCTTTATGCACTCTTCATGAGTTATCTTACCTTCGCACTTTGTCGCGCTTTCATCACTTAAAGGGTTAATTAGATCGTTTTTAAAGAAAGTGCTGCCCTCCGGTGTTTCTGTATTAACAACACTTGACTCGTATAAAGATCTATAGAATTTCTCTTCTTCCTTTGGTATCGTTTCCTGATCTTCAGTTTCAGTTCCATCATTTAATTTCAACTTAATGATGTTTTTCTTCTCACCTTTTCTTATTTCTAAATGAACGAAATATCTGATGTTTTTTTTCTCCATACTCGACCCATCTTGCTTTGCTTCTTATGATTGCGCCTTTTACTTTATACTCTCTTATTCGTTTTAAGCGCGTCTGTATACTTTGGATATTGATTCGTAGTTGCGGGTTATTTTCGCAGTGTGCAGACTGAGGCAATAGGTCTCTTTTACTTCATTTCTCATGTTTTTTGCCTTTCTTTTGGTCTACGAGATTGTAAAACCTCGCATTTCCATTTTCATTAGACGCCACCTGAGGCCTTTGTCCTCTAAATACTGGTATTCATGTCTCTGAAGATTTTATGTTTTCTTTGAATTCGTTGATGTATACTTCATCTTCTAGTAGCGCTGAATTGAATTTCCAAAAACCCGGCCCAGCTTTTTTATTAAGGTAGTTTGATTGGATGAATAGCTTTACAGCACAGTGGTCGGAACCTAGTGCATGGATAATGTCACAGCCTTTGGCTAGGTTAGATTGGGATACTAGAAAATAATCAAATCTGCACTGAACTTTATTTGCTTTGTCTCTCCAAGTAAATTGTTTTTTGTCGGTATTTTTTCCCGCCACACGTCTTGCAACGAGTAGAGAGCACGCTGATTGGAAATTTTGTCGATGACACATTTTTTATTCTCTACAGGTTTCCCTCCCATCTTGTCTGCATCAGTTAGAGGACAATTGAAATCGCCACCTATTATAATGGTTTCGTCCAAATAATTTGAAAGCTTGTTCTTGATCTTTTAAAAAAACTGCGTCTGCTGTGTCATATCATTTGGAGCGTAGATGTTGATTAAAACCAAGTTTGTGCCGTACATTTTTATATCGAGAAGAATTAATCTTCCATGACTGTCTTTTTCAAATGTTGCCACATCGATATCGTATTTTGGATTCAATAAAATCATGACGCTTTTGCTATGTTTTGTTCCATGACTGCAAAAAATCTTTCCGCCCCACTCTGCTTCCCAGTGATTTTTCATCACTATACGTTTCTTGAAGAAAGTAGAAATGTGCTTTTTGGTTGTGTAGCCATCTGAAAATTGACCCTCTCTTAATGGACCTGTTCGAACTTCTCACATTTAGGGTGACAATTTTAGTATGGATTGGCATTGAATCATCCGTAGTAAGTGCTAATTTTCGTTTTCACACATATTTTACAATGTAATTAAGAGTATTTGTATACGGATGTGAGAATACTAGGTAACTGCATAAATTTGACTTTGCAAAAGTTAAATCTTTCACTGTTGTCTTCTGGTATATAAGATTCTTGTTGGAAGTGAAGCGATGTAGCATAAGGAAAATAAAATTAGTCGATAACATACACTGACAGAAAAAAATAAACCAATTAAGTATTAACAGAAATAGGATCCATTTTGACCCAACCATGCTAATGTGCCTGTTGATTGCTTCGAAGGTGGAGACTTAAGAGGTGTTGGGAATATTTTTGTCTGTATTGCGTGACAAGTTCAGGGCGAGTGTGACTTGGCGGCCTCGCCTTATTCAGATTACCATGTGCAAAAAACGTATCGGTGACGTTCTTCGTTGGTTGTAAAAAAGCGAGGGAAAGTGTCAACATTAAAT
Organism: Blastomussa wellsi; assembly: GCA_947652115.1. Classification (NCBI taxonomy): domain Eukaryota; kingdom Metazoa; phylum Cnidaria; class Anthozoa; order Scleractinia; family Plerogyridae; genus Blastomussa; species Blastomussa wellsi. The sequence continues at coordinate 13,745,141 of OX393568.1, read as the reverse complement.
GTGAGTTTTGGTGACCTTAGTGAGTAATTTGGTGTCACAGAAAACATTTTCCACAGAGGCGAGCAATGAACTCAAACAAACGGTTTAATAAGCAACGGCCGCCATGTTACACCAAGCACATGGTAGAACTAAGGCCACAAGGTGTCCTGGTTAAATTACATACACATAGGCACGCAATGCAGGCGTACTCGTAATCTTACAAACATATCAACAGTGCCCTCTCATCATTGAAAGAAAATTGAGGAGCAATTTCTTGAGACTAGAGCATTCGCTAACGGTTTTCGCTCAGTAAATCAGCTTAGGCAAAAAAACAGAATATTTCAGTGCCTGAATAGAAAAGAGCTGAAGACTCGATCATAAGCATTTTCATAGCTAGATTTCAAAGTACACTAAGTTAACTCCTAATTACTCTGTAGTATTGTCCTTGTCAGCGATTTTACCTTTCTGTCTCCATCGTAGAGGAATCTTATCTGGTGAATATCTTTTGCCGTTCACGATTAGTCTGTCTCCAATAAGAGTGGCTTTATTTCCCTCTTCCTGGGTTTACCTCGGTGTAAAAACCTGTGACTTTTTTCTTTTGTTTTTGATCCATTGTTTTCTGTCCTGTATTGTTTCTAGGTTCTTGTTGTCTTGCTCGTTCTTTGTTTTACGTCACTCGTGAGATTCACTTGTTTTTACACCGAGGATGAGCCCTCTTCCTCTAGCGCTTTCTTTAAAGCCGGACCAAGAACTTCCTTCCTAATATCCCGAACAGCTTTTGATAATTCTTCGGATATCCTGATGCTGGCATCGGTCCCCTTTAGGGCCATGTCTTAGCCGCCAGATAAAGTCTTTAGACTTCGCGGTCTGAGCGGCAGGTGAATCTCGCCATAATCGGTCCAGGTTTACTCGCACTACTGCGCTTCTTTCCCAATCGATGGACGCCACAGAACATCATCGACTGTGATCTTTCGGACCAGACTTCTAACTTGGAAGTCATCATTTGTCTAATTAATTCGGTACAGTTCTCTTCATTTCTTTCTTCAATCCCATGGCTGTAAATATTCTGGCGATTTAGCTCCTCCTCGTTTCGAATCTGGTCGTCTTCGCACTGTTCAACTGTCTCTTTTACTTCTTCGTGTTCCTTCTGAGTGAACTCTTTTGAAGTTTTTAGTTCCTCCACTATTTTACCTAGTGCCGAAACTTCGCTTCGTGTTTGATCGAGTTGGCTTTGAAGCTCAAAAACTTGCAAAGACTGTACTTTTTCTTTGTCTTCCAAGGCTCTAATTCTATCTAATAGTCCGAGGAATAGTTCATCATCGGCGCCATACTGGGTTTCATCGCTCCTAGAGCTTCCTGGACACGACCTCTTCTCTCTCTTCTGCCAGTTTTGTCTTTTGAGTTGCTTTTTCCCCCGGCCTTCGTTCCTAAATATCGCTGTTTGAAGTTATAGGACCTCAAGATTTTAGGAGGTTTTATACAGTTAAACTTTACAGTTTTTGATTGAACTTTGTCGGAACTTCAACTCTCACGTCTTCCTCCTATGCAGTCATACCCAGTCTTCCATCAAACCACTAAATGATAACTCCATGACGTCGACAAGCATAGCCGAAAGGATGTTCTCGCGTATGCAAATGCACAAATAAAGAAAACCGAGACAGCTGCGGTGTCTTTCCTTTATGCTTTTGCGCTACGCTAGGTTTAGGATCTTGTAGGGATTGAAGGAATTCATTGTCATTGGGGGCTTTTATCCTAAAATATTGAGATGTGGGGCGTGAATTCAAGCTGCTCTGTTTGTTGCTGGCTGGATTGGCACTGCCTCAAAAGAGTGCGGGTAAGACCAAGTACAAGCAAAGGCAATAAATCCCCTGTATTCGGGCCAAACGAGCCCATTCCGAGGAAGCAGAGTGTATTATCCTATCGCCACTGCCAGATTGGTCTTGTATATGTTTGCTCGATGTTGTCTTTGTTCCCTTACCAGGCCGAAGTGAATAGTATAGCGAACTACACAATCTCTCCATGGATGACCATTAAGTTTAAAAGGGAAAAGACACCAAAACTCCTGATCCATACTTGGTATTTACCATTTGGTGTTGAATTTGCTAATGTCTGGAATAAATTAGCTTGAGCAGATTTTCCAAAGGCTAAAATAGCTGCTTCATCGTAGCGAATACAAATTCCGTCCTTTGAAAAATGTACCTGTGCTAACTTATTCCACATTACATAAAAAAAAAAATTGCCATTTGTTTTTTAATAGTGCACGTAGAATAATTATTTAGCGACCCTACTGATATCCGGGACCTTTAGGAGTGGGAGAAGCAGACTACTGCTAACTTTCAATAATCTTCCTATAATTTTCGATAATTAAACCTTCCAATGATTTCGGTACAATTCCGATGCCTTCACTTCAGTTTTCTTCTAACTGGGCAATTCTCAAATGCGTTAAAAAATACTTTACCTCAGTTATATTGGTGTTAAGTTTACATTCCGACAGTATCAGTTAGTTTTTCTCCTCATGGATGTCATGAAAAGATAATAACCTTCAACAAATACAACAGAAAAAAATATTTATACCTTGCATTTTAGACGTCGAAGAATGCGCTACGCAAAGCGAGAACTGTCACGTGGATGCGAACTGCACCAACACCAAAGGATCTTTTTACTGCACGTGTCATACAGGATACTCTGGAGATGGAGTCACTTGCAATGGTAAATTAAAATGTTTTGATTAATAACTTTTTAGATTTCCAGCTATGAACCAGTACTTATGCTCAACTGTCCAGATGATGAAAATTGCCGTTTTATTCATTGCTGGCACGCAATTTATCGATATTCTTCTGGTTACGTTTCATTTTCAGACATTGATGAATGCTTTCCTGATCAGATATCTGCTGAATATCTTAATCTTGCTCACAACTGCCACGCTGACGCCAACTGCACCAACACCAAAGGATCATTCTACTGCACCTGTCATACGGGGTACTCTGGAGATGGAGTCACGTGTGTTGGTAAAATGTTTCGTCTTTAGACATGAAACAGGATAGGAACATGGCTCCTGGGCAGGGTCAAAATCCATGACTCAGCATTGTCCAGTTGATCATGACTGTGCCATAATAGAAAACGAAAAAAACGGTTCCTTTCGTAAGTTTCCTCAAAACGGATTTGAGCTTATAATTGACGAGCTGTTGGATGAAAACAATGAGACGATTCCTTTTGCGTGTCATTGGCTGATACATGCGACTTCACATTTTGTTTCTCACGTACTGCACTTCTTTTGTCTGGTTCGAATGGCCGTAATTAACATAGTAAATTATTATCGTTAAACAGGTTGCAATTTGTGAAATAGGCATGCCGTTACATTATTTACCGAATGAGTTTAAGAGTCATTTCAGTTTATGAAAAGGGAAAAAGAGCAAAAGTTTCGGTTGAAAGGTTCGCATTTTTTATTAGACACTTCGGATTTTCTAGACACGTCCCAGGAAATTAAGGAATTTCAGAATTTTTTGTTCCAATGGAAAGCGCCCTGCATAACAATGTATTTGGCGATTTCCGTACTAATACACATCACATTTTGTCCCAACCATCGGTAATGGCCGCATAAGCCAGAACAGATTAAGCTAAATACCTCTAAGGTAAATAGGACGGTACATAGACAATACATCCAGGGCCATTTTTATTCGACCCTCTCCAAACTTTTTCTTTTCCTTTCCTTTTTTCCATTTCATTTATGCCCTATCCGGTTGTTTCTTGTTCTTTTTACTCTGTTCCATTCTACTTCAGGGACTTTAAGTTGATACGTTTTTTTCCCTTTATTCCTAGATGTAAACGAATGTTTTCCTGATCAGATATCCGATGAGAATCTTTATCTCGCTCACAACTGCCACGTGGATGCGAATTGTTCCAACACCAATGGATCATTTTACTGCATGTGTCATACGGGATACTCTGGAGATGGAGTCTTGTGTTTAGGTATGCGTTGGTCCTGAAACAACTGTAACTATCAATGCCAAGCCACGCAAATTAAAAAAAAAATAATTAACAATTATTGGACGAGGTTGAGCAAAATATCGTGATTGTCAGTGGCGAGCAGATCAATTATTTACCGAAGCCGAAGGCTGAGGCAAATAATTGATATGTGAGACACGGACAAATCACGATATTTTGCGAAAACTCAGATCAATAATTTTTTTATCATTTGATAACTTAATTTGTTTTAGTTTTGCACAATTACCTTTGGGAACTTTAAACCACTTGCTTTCTTGATGAAGTAATACAGACAAAACCATAGCTTCACATTCCATCGTAATTCGCGTTAGTCTTTACCCAATTCTCCTTCTTTCAGGCAATGCCGACGGGGAATATTTTCGTTTCCTTCGTTGTATTCCTCCTGTTTTTTTCGAGTTTATATGGCTAGGCAACTTCTCTCACAACTATGGAAAACAAGCTGCCATTTTCCCGGAATTGGGCACAACTAAGCACGAGCAGGCTATTATTCCTAGCAAAATAAATGTCGGAAGCCATTGCGCATGCGCAGACCATTATTTGTAGGCAGTTATTTGTAGGTGACGTGGTAGGATCTGGGCCAATGAAAGGGAGGGAAAAAATGAATCGAAAGATAATATATGAAGAAACATAAACTCGGAAAAAAATCCGAGTCCCAGATGGGATTTGAACCCACGACCCTCTGGGATCTAGTCGGATACTCTAACCACTGAGCTACTGGTGTTTCTATTGTGAGCAAGGGTCAATTTGTGGGTCTTGACTGGAACCGCATCGTGCCAGTCATTACTTGGCTGTGTAGCCGCAGCAGCTGCATCATTATTATTAACACTCAATTCAGTTATATATATAAACACTCCTCTTTACTTTTTTCCAAAGATGTCAATGAGTGCAACCCGTCTGGATTGTCATCTGAATATCAGCACTTGGCTCACATTTGCCACGATGATGCTAACTGTACAAACACAAAAGGATCGTATTCCTGCACATGCCTGAACGGATACTCTGGTACAGGAGAACATTGCACAGGTACGGTACATAGGATGGCTTTTAACATGCAATAATGTTTCTTCTGAACCGAATGTAGACAGTATGATTCAATGATGAGTATACATGTAGGAAAGACTATGGAAAAGAATATTTAAAGTTTTTCATCATTTTGAGTTCTTTTCTCATATAGACATCGACGAGTGTGTATCTGGAATACACAACTGCCATGTTGACGCTAATTGTACCAACACCAAAGGATCATTTTACTGCACGTGTCATACGGGATACTCTGGAGATGGGGTCACGTGCGAAGGTGGGTTCAAGTACTTGTGGTCGAAGGGCATTCTATGGGCACTAACATCATATTATTAATAAGCTCTTTCAATAAACACAATGGAGTACTTACAATACGATACGATAGTTACCACACTTTACACGACACAAAATGAAATCTACTCACAAAACATGTAAAGTACTACTCCACTAAGTCAAGGGAAAATGCTTACTTTACAATACAGTACCTACTCAATTTAGAATTACAGTACCTAAATTAAATTTACATAACATTACAGTTACATTGCATAACATTACATTACAAAGCAACAGAGTACATTAAATTACAAGATGCAATACAGTACTTTCGTAATTAGAAATTTCTTGCAACAGAAAAGCCACACTGCTTTCCTAGCTAGCGTTTAACATTAGTATTTAATTTCACAGTTCGAGCTATAGGAGAGTTGAAATGTTACGAAATTTACAAAACTCCTCGAGAGTCTTCTCTTGAGTTTTGCAGATCCAAATATAATCTCGGGCAAGTAAGCAGTAGCGGCGATTTTTTGGCCAAAATGATATGGCGTTAATCCTAATACTATTGCTTTGCTGAAATCGCCAGTTTCATTTTCATGAATAGTTGTTATTTTAGCCATTCCTTAAATTCTTGCCAGAAAAAGGGATGTTATTCTACAGGACCAGAATAAATGGATGAGGCTTTCCGCCTCAGTTTTGCAGAAGGTGCACAAGTCGCTTTGCTTTGTTCCTACTATTGCAAATGTTGAGGATCAATCATATGCATTGAATAAATTGAGATCAGGAATCTATGAACACGGCCAGCGTTAATCCACATCTGTAACAGGAATTCTCCGTGTTCCCTTGCGTCTGTTTCTGATTCTAAAATGTTGGTCATTAGAAAATTATGGACTGGGACTCTTTTTAAAGCAAACTCGGAACGTTCTGTTTTACTTTCGCTTTAGTTAGTTTTATTGCTGAAATTTATTAAATATAACTACTTATGCCATACTCATCAATCCTCGTTCCATTTTATGGCGCAGTAGTTGATAGCATTATGAACAATTTTACAAGAGGAAAAACAATCCAAAGTCCATTCAAATTACTAGAAATTATATAATTTTACTTTGTAACTTACATCTTATTAGATATCAGTGAATGTCAAAGTGATGCCTTGGCGCCACATCACACCAATTACACGCACAACTGTCACGATGATGCTAACTGTACCAATACCAAGGGATCATTTTACTGCACGTGTCATCACGGCTACTCAGGAGATGGTGTTATTTGTGCAGGTAACGAAGTATCTTGAATGACTTGAATGACGCGCCGAAGCAACTGCATATTTGTAGTAACTACTTAAACACGCGGCGTGGTTTGGACATGCCTGAGTTTCGTGTTCAGTTGCATCGCGTACCAAAACAGTCTGCGAAAGTTGATTGATTTCCGATTTTACTTCAAGGAAAAAATGTACTACAAGTTTGTAGAGGTCTTATTACCAATAACAAAGGGAGGGTGATGTGACTTAAAAATTGGTTATCTTTGTTTTTGATATACTTTCCCCTAACTGACGATAGCAAGAGATGTTTTGTTACATGAGGCGATTTTTCCTGCAACTTGTAAACGTATGAACAACGTTACAAGTCACACGCTCGCAGTGCATCATTTTGCTGTATTACAGGTTGCAAAAAGAGGGCTTAAAACATGAAAATTTGGAAAAATTGCCTTGTGTATGGGGTGAGATACGGATTTATCGCCGTATTTTTCACGCTGCCGAGATATTTCAGCTTTTTCAGCTGGATTCTCACCTGATACATCACGTCGCTGATTTGGCGGCGGAGAGAAAGTAAGAAGCAATATATCCGTCGCAGTTCACATCCAGCAACTACAAAGTGGCAAATCATCAGGGAATCGTTGGGATTCTTTTAACTTGTATAATTGGCAAGACCAGGTTCATGTAAGTGAGTTAACAACCTTTTCTTCTTTATCAGACGTGGACGAGTGCTATCCTCACCAGATATCTGCTGAATATGTTCATCTTGCACATAACTGTCATGTGGATGCCAACTGCACCAACACCAAAGGATCATTCTACTGCACGTGCCGTAACGGTTATTCCGGTAATGGAGTGGCTTGTCTAGGTACGTAATCCTTGATAAGAATCTATTCACAGCGGTCAAACCAAAAGGAATATGAAAAGGTACTTCTGATTGAAATTACAACTTTTGGCATATATGGCGATGGTTTATTCAAAACCACTCTATTTTGCCATTGCTTCTATTGATGTCTTCGTGCGATAAACGAGCAACTCAGTGTACTTAAAACAGGAGACGTGACAATGGCCCCTGTCTGCACAGCAAAGTACAATCGTAATAAACAGGACAAAAGCAGAATTTCAAAAAGATATAATCAATATTCACAAACTGCACTTCGGTTGTGGGTCTGTATACAAATTTCATAACATTCCTGTGAACGTTTAGATTCAACTTGTTGTTGAAGAACTCTTTATTGCTTCAAATTGCACAGGTCCGTTTTTCTCCTCTCGAATGCTTGTGATTATATACAGGACTACATTTGTTTTAGTAGCTCCTCTCACTGAAATACCAACATAGTGCAACATAGTCGTGGTGTGCATGTTTTAAGACCTTGGTTTCTCTTTTTGCCTATTACGTGTAATGACGTGAACGCTCTTGCTATTTTTTAATACCTTCAAGTTCTCTATTCTCTCAGGGGCAGTTAAGTTTTGGATGGATCTGTCAGTTCCACATCAAAGAAGTGACGTCTTTTTGTATCCATTGGTTTCCCAGTAGAAAACTTAACGCTTCCTATAGTGTATATCGTCGATTGCGGGCAAGACCGGTGTGAATAGTATATGCCGATAGCGCAGGACACTCTTTCGAAAGATAGCCATTCAGTTGAACTGTGAACATGTCCTGCAAACTCCTGATCCATACCGATTGATTCTTTGATTTCGAGAAAATCAAAATACTTTCTGTTTGAAACAAATTAGCACGAGTAAATTTTTCAAAGGTTGATAAATTGCATCTGTATAGCAATTGCATTTGTATCCTTTAAAAATTTACTTCTGCTCATTAGTTCAAAATTGCCATGTGAAGAAATAATGTACATGCATGCGCAGTAGGCACGTAGATATAATCGATGGAATTTGCATAATTAACTGAAGAGCTAATTAGAGACTTCGTACGGAAGAAAATAAAGAAAAAATCTGTTCGGAAATTACAAGATGATGAATCTAACCTAGTTCGTAGGTTTTGTGCTCTCTCTCTCTCTCTCTCTCTCTCTCTCTCTCTTGCTGTAAGAATTACAACCACAGGTGATGTATTTTCCACGGTTTTCCATCGTAAATTTTTAAGCACACAGTTGCAGGGACCAGCATGGCGGAACTGTCCATATCAGTTGATCACGTCAGTTGAAAAGCCATTTTTCAACCCAAGTCGAAGAGCTGTTACGTATGTTGCATATTGAATGCAATCGCAAAATGTGACTGTTAGCTACCATTTTCAGAAACCCCTTGAAACAAATATTTGAGACGGTTTGGGGCTACAAATACAGCCAAACGAAGCACAGTTCTCATGTTTTTTCGCCATTTTGATTTCAAAATGTCTTTGTAACCTTTCCTTTTGGTTCTCAGGCTTTGGTTTAGCCTCAACCTCTATAACTGAGGTAAACTGGGCGATTGTATTCGGCGCTAAACTTGAATATAAAATAAATGTCTGAAAAAGTGACAGTTTTAGTCCCGAGAAAGTTTCTAGGGATATGGTTAAGATAAGGGTTATTTCTAGGGATAATGACTGCGGATAAGAGGCTATTAAAGAGATTGAGCGCTTTCAATACTTTCTTCGACATGTCTTGGCTGTTGGCTGCCATATTGAATGCTTGATTGGCAGAACAATTTAGCCCAGAAAATTAACTTCTCCCACAAATGTCCACTATTTCTCCACATGCACTAGGAACACCCGGTGACTATTTCTAAGCAGTATACAGCCAATAGATGCATGGGACCGTCACTAGAATTTCCGGGGAACAAAAGAAACACATTACAGTAGATACAGCAAACATAAAAGTATATTAATTTTCTTACACTTCAGATATCGAGGAATGTGCCACAGAAGTAGATAATTGTCACGTGGATGCTAACTGTACCAACAGTAAAGGATCATTTTACTGCATGTGTCATACGGGATACTCTGGAGATGGCGTCACTTGTGATGGTACTGTAGAGTTCAAAAGATCAAAGGAGAATAATGAGTACTTTTCCCGGTGAACTAATATTTTATCAGATTCTTAGTAACACGCGTTCTTTAAAAATATTCTCTTAATTTATTTCTTTTTCAGACATTGATGAGTGTTTTCCTGATCAAATATCTGATGGATATCGCCATCTTGCTCACGACTGTCATGTGGATGCCAACTGCTCTAACACCAAAGGATCATTCTACTGCACTTGTCATACGGGATACTCGGGAGATGGAGTCACGTGTGTTGGTAAAATAACTGCTCTTTAAACATTATAAATGAAACATTAAATAATCAATCATTTCTACATAACAAAATCCAAGAATTTAAAATGCAAAGCGATAGCAGAAAAGAAGATTTTGGTAATTGACGTTTCTTGTTTCTTTTCTTGTTACTTAGATGTTGATGAATGTTTTCCTGATCAAATATCTGCTGAATATATCCATCTCGCTCACAACTGCCACGTGGATTCCAACTGTTCCAACACCAAAGGATCATTCTACTGCACGTGTCATAGGGGATATTCTGGAGATGGTGTCGTATGTTTAGGTATTCGTTTCTGTAGCGTCTGATTACTTTAATAGCGGATTCCATTTCATCATGCGCAGATATCGTTAGCCTGCGAAACTGGCCGTTTAGCCCAACTAAGCCGCCAACTGTCAGGCTACGATACAATAAAAAAGCGTACCCGCCGCACCTTGGCAACAGTTGGTGGTGGAATGTTCGTGTCCGGGCGAAGAAGAGGCAGTGAGAATGGCTTTAGTAGAAGTGAACGTCGGGAGGAGGGGGAGACGCGTTCCGAATGAGACTACAATTCTCTAAAATGCAAAATGTTCACTTTGCGCGTCTTAAAATCATACAATTTTTCTTTGAAAAAATAAATTGAAAACGATAACTCAATCTTAATTCAATATCAATAATATTAATAATAATAATAATAATAATAATAATAATAATAATAATAATAATAATAATAATAATCAATCCTCAACTTAACTCCTAACTTGGTCATTATCTTATCTCGAACAAAACATTTACCTATTTACATTTCTTTCAAAAGATATCAACGAGTGTAACCCATCTGAATTGTCGTCAGAATATCAACACTTGGCTCACATTTGCCACGATGATGCTAACTGTACAAACACAAAAGGATCATATTCCTGCGCATGCCTGAACGGATACTCTGGTACAGGAGAACATTGCATAGGTACTGTTGTGTTTCTACTCACTTCATGTCATTGCGGGGTGGTCTCTTTTCTTCTCAATCTTGGAAGGATTACAATTGGAAACTACCTAGGAGTGCACCAAGGAGCCTGTTAGCGTTATTTATAAATAATGGAAGGATAAATAATTATACAGGAGTGAGATGGGTCATGGAGCTGATTTTTTATAACTATAGGGCGAACTGGAAAACAGTCTTGTCACCAATTAATCGTAACTTAACGTACAAGGTTTTAAGTTTAACTAAACGTATACGGTTTAAAATTCATTGCAATACAGCGGACCAATTGTTTTCGAGCGACTGTTTGCTTTATGAATGATCTTTTGCAAAATTTCAAAGGTAAAATTTACATCCAAATTAATATTATTTTTAACATAACATCAAACCCATTATTTTTGTACGTTAACTTTTTCGAGCATAGCTGCATTCCGTCAAATAATTTCACAGGCTGAGGCCATGGTATATCTAGACAGGTTGCGGGATAGCAAGACTATGGATTTGAAATATCTGTGTTCTTTAGATATCGATGAATGTTCATCTGGAACACACAACTGTCATGCTGACGCCAACTGCACCAACACCAAAGGATCATTCTACTGCACGTGTCATACGGGATACTCGGGAGATGGAGTCACGTGTATTGGTGAGCAAAATTAGCTGGAGGAGTTTATTTTTAAGTTACTTGTATCTTGATGACTAGTAAAATATCGAGTTATTGTGCACGCGGGAAGTTTGGAGAGCACGAAAGTAGCGAAAGAGTTGCTTGAAGAGAAAGCCGAAAGCAACTCTCTAGTGCTCTAGTCTCCAAACTTCCCAAGTGCTCCATAACTCGATGGTGCTCAGCAAAAGCATGAACCAATTGTTTTATAAAAGTGCCGGTGGAAATGTACAAAAAAAAACCTGTGCCGGAAAAATGTTATGGCGAAGCGATTTGCTTACGCTATCAGCGTGCTCACTGGGTTGCTTGCTTGCTTGCTTACTTACTTATCTTCGTGCTGAGTAGTACATAAGGTCGTAGCACGCTTGTAACGTGAACTGAATTTGATTGCGCGGCTCTGCTACCCATGTTATAATTTACATTGTGGTAGACAGTTATTTAAATATGCTAGTACTACGGCACTTGGTTTTGAACAACCTCGACTAATCAGCTAGTCGATCTTCCACAGGGCCAGAACGTTAAACAAAACTAAAGATAATATTTTTGTTATTTAACTCAGATATAAGTGAGTGTCAAACTGACGCCCTGGCACCACATCACACCAATTACACGCACAACTGTCACGATGATGCTAACTGTACCAATACCAAGGGATCATTTTACTGCACGTGTCATCACGGCTACTCAGGAGACGGTGTTATTTGTGCAGGTAATGGAACAAGACCATCTCTGGATCTGCTTTCCCCTGCCAGTTTGCAAAATACGTTTCATTCTTTGCAATCCGTATTTTTTTAATTTTTTTTGTCCTTTTAGACGTGAACGAGTGTTTTCCTGATCAGATATCCGACCAATACCTCCATCTTGCTCATAACTGTCATGTGGATGCCAACTGCACCAACACCAAAGGATCATTCTACTGCACTTGTCTTGATGGGTATTCTGGTAATGGAGTGGCTTGTATAGGTTCGTAATTCTGATAAAGGGTCCGCCCACCAGAGTAGCCAACTCAGTTTGTAGATGTCACTTATTAATAATTATTTATTCAACGTTCCACGTTGTCCATATGTGGTGACGATCAGGGGCTTGAGCAATGACGACCGCGATGGCGGGAGTAATATGACGTCATCACTCAGCTATTTACACATTTTAAAAACTTGAATAACTCTGGAACAGAAAAAGACATTTAAATAACGTAAGCAGCATTTTTCTCGTAGGGACTACTTGTATAGTGTTTCAACATACATTAGATAGGGGACATGCGTATGTTATACTGGCCTTCTATTAAACTGTTATCGATGCCAATGCCCGGAAACAACCCTTGTCATAATTGTTAGAGCATTTACGCATTATTTCCCAGGCACGCAGGGGAGCAGGATGTTTCAACAAAATGCGACGAACCTTTTACGCTGATCAGAACAGCCATATTGGTTAATGACGTTAATGTCGTAGAAAGGGTTGTTGTTCTTCATTGTGATTAAGTACAATAATAATAAGTCAGCCATACTGGTATTTAGAGAAGGTAAACTCCTGATCCATAACTCAAGTGAATATTGACGCTTATATTATTCAACAAATTGGCATAATACCCATACATGGATAGAAAGTTGTCATCCGCCAGCCGTAATTAACAGATACCCTGTGATATACGTAGATTGACAAGTTTTGAAATCCCCCAAAGCATTTCACAAACAGATTTCGATGACAATTTGTTGAATAATGAAACAATTTTCCTGTTCCATCTTGTGTAATATCGTCTGATTTATCCCGGGTAGCCTCCGGTCTCGTCGGCTTAACTCAAGATTTCGCATGATAATTGTCAAACATTTACCCAGACCAAGTCACGGTAAATATCCTTCAATATTCATTTCCCCTTAGAAGATTTTAATCTTAGAGGTGGAAATGGAAACTACAAAATAAGGAACTAAAATATGGCAAAAAGCACATGCTAGGTTTCAGGGGGTTGCTAATCAATTTACGCATCAAGTTAGACAGTGAAGTGAAAAAAGAAGCACTGTCAAAAAGGCATTCATCAGGTCGATTCCTTTATTTACACGTTGCCGACTTTATGGGTTTGGCCAGATGATCCGTTTTAAGGCTAGCGAACTACGAAACCACGTCGTTTTTACGATTTTAAACTGGACACCTTGAATGCTTTTTATTGAAACACATTTTTACAGTTGCTATTGTGGTCATTTCCACAACATTCTTAATGCTTTGGTTAACCGGCCGGACTTGAACTTATTTCTTTGGAAGAGAAAATTCTCGTCCGCCATTTTTACTTTTTTAAGTTCTATAATCGTCTAATGGAGGTCAGGTGACAAAAGCGTCGTATGCTGAATTTTTACGACCAATCAGAATGCATGTCAAGCTCCATCCACGTGTATAACATTTCACGTCTCTTCGAAAATTCCAGGTGTTTAAACATTTCATTTTCAAATAGTTATACACTTATATTTCAGACACAGAAGAATGTGCTACAAACATTGATAACTGCCATGCTGACGCCAACTGCACCAACACCAAAGGATCATTTTACTGCACGTGTCATACGGGATACTCTGGAGATGGGGTCACGTGTGATGGTAATCTAAATTAATTAGGGTAATGTTTTGAACCTTTAATCGCAAAAAATGGGCTGACCGCGATGAAAATTTCGGGCAAATTTCTTCAAATTACACGTTCAATCGTTTCTCTTTTACTTTTCTGATCTATATTTAGTTACATTCCAGTTATTTACTCTCAGATATCGATGAGTGCTTTCCTGGTCAGATATCTGCTGAATATTTACATCTTGCTAACAACTGTCATGCTGACGCCAACTGCACCAACATCAAAGGATCATTTTACTGCACGTGCCATACGGGATATGCTGGAGACGGAATCATTTGTGTTGGTAAAGTAGTTCATATTTTATGGAATAGACCAGTTTTTCGCTTCAGCGCTTTTCTGCTGGTATTTGTGAATATTTTTCATCTGTACGACTGAGTATTTAGTCTTTTTGTTCAGCGGTCTTGCCTAACTCGAAACTGGACTATATAACAATTATTCCATGAGCCCGCGTTGGATATGAAGTGATAAAATAACCAACGAGCGCGTAGCGCGAGTTGGTTATAGTCACTTCGTATCCAACAAGGGCGAATGGAATAACTGTTTTAGTAAATTCTCAAACCATATCTCTTGAATTTTTGTGGGAGACAGCTCCTGAAACCTGCCAGTGTCGGCCATTATAGAGGGCTGAAGTTAAAAACTCCGACTATTGGCTCATAGTCGGAGTTTTTTAGCCAATCAAAAAGCTTGAAATGCAATAGTCGGAGCTGAGAATATACTAATCTAAAATAGCACCTTAAGGGCCTGATGGCAAATTCCAGTCAGCCTTTCAACCCAGGAATAACATTTCCAGCCCGTTTTCACAAACCGAAATTGAATTTCAGCCAGGTGCAAAACTCTCATTATTTAATCGCAAGCGCCTTTCTTAGAAGAATGATGTGTTCTTGAGCCAAACTGACATCTCAGCCCTGCTAACAAACTTTAAATTCTCCTGGACAATTCGCCATGTAACTAGGCCCTAAATGCCATAATTAACAGATTACCTTCTGTTTTCCGAGGAAAACAGAAGATAAAAATTTTTGAACTGTACTATTTTGCTTTTATTCTCGATTTGCACATGGTCAACAATGAAAGAGTTATTTAGAAGTCTATGCCTATTCAGAAGAAATTATAACACAAATATTTATGCTCTCAGAAATTTAAAGAACCATTTCAAAATTGACTGCTGCAAATTGTATTAATATCAGCGTGAGTATCTTCTTCAAATGATCCTTAATCAGTCCATTTTTAAATAGCACATGTAAAGCCTAAACAATTATTGTTGGTAATTGCGCTGTATATGTGTTATGTATACTGAAGTTTTCTTTCTTATTGCCTGGTGATTTGCTACTGTTCAGATGTGGACGAGTGTTTTACTGATGAGATACCTGACGGTTACCAACATCTTGCTCACAACTGTCACGCCGATGCTGACTGCTTCAACACCAATGGATCATTCCACTGCACATGTAATACGGGATACTCAGGAGATGGCGTCACTTGTATTGGTAAGTGTCTAAATGGTTTTTTGATTAAAAATGTTCAGCGCGAACAAGGCAATTAAAATTGACTTTATTGTTGACGTAATGTCAGAAGAAGTTTGGTCGTTCGCTGCCACTCATGTTCTGTCTTTCTCTTGCAGATATCAACGAATGTGACCCAGCTGGATTGTCAGAAGACCATCAACATCTGGCTCACCGTTGCCACGGTGATGCTAACTGCACAAACACTAAAGGATCATATAACTGCGGATGCCAGGAGGGATATGCAGGAAATGGAAATCAATGTGATGGTAAGTTAAGATAGCTAGCTGCCCGCGCTTAAGGTCGAGAGGGACAGTCAGTGACCATAAATATATTCATAAGGCAAAATATTGGTAGGGAGTGTTACTTTAAAAAAAACTTTATACCGTGAACGTTTGAAAGCTGATTCCGCTTAAACATAACTAAAGAGATATTGAGGAACGATGGAAGTTCATTGCGCCCATGCTGTAAGATATTAAAGCTTACTCTGTCTAAAACGGAGTTTTGTGACTTCTCCTTGAGAAGAACTCAAAGAAACTTATTTTTACCGCTCAGCGATCAGCTGTCAAAACCTCTTGTGTGTCATATCTGACTTTGATTTTCAGTTTTCATTCATTTAAAGTCACAAGCTTTTAAAGGCGTAAAATTTTTAATGCCAGAATTCAAACTTCTCAACTTTCCTTCAAAAATTTGGCGTCAGATATGACCATCTACGATACATCCAGTTTACCTCCCTGCCGTTTCAGAACATGAAATTTTCTATCCGTCCTGTATTCTTGGACGCAAAATTGTTTGTTTGTACGCTTCCAAAGGCTTCCCGACCAAACACGAGTGAAGTGATTAATGTAAAAACTACAATCATGGTAATTTTATTCCATCGGCCAGCTATGACGCTGCACGCTTTTAAAAAAACTGAGAACAAAATGCGAAGGATTAAATTTTTCTCGCCTAACTGCTGCGCTTTGAACGGACTTTTTTCACCTACTACATTCGGATTCTTCGTGTACTGTCTTTTGATACCGCCTTCATCTGGTCGACCTCCTACCGGACTCGGCATTTTCACATCAAAAAAAGGTCATGCGAAGGCAATCTATACAATTACAATCCAAGGATATGAGCGCTTTATCGTTAGATATACTCTTGAAAGGTTATGCTTTGTTTGTTTGTTACTGGTGCATAAGCCTACGGGCAATATTTCCCCAGGATGTAGTGGAATTATGGGACTTCGAGCATCACGTGACTTTGGAGAGGATTCGAGTGGTTCGTGTCGTGTTTTCTTGCTGTCAATCCATGTAGTCTAACGTTTAGAACTAAAATACAAAGTTGTGTTACATTTACCTCCGACTCGTCTCGATCCACTTTCTAATTCCCCCGCAAGCACGATTACAAGGAAAGGGGGGATGAACTGCCTGATATGCCCAAAACTTGGGGGGAAGGGGCTGTAGCCCCCTTGCCAACCGGCCCGTACCGGTGTACGGGTGGCTGGCATCTTATACGGATTGACAATCGAAATGCGACGTTTATCCCGCACGATTTAAATCACGTGCAGTTACTTAGAACCTCGTCGTAAATATCTCGCACAATGTCGGTTTTTGTTGTAGCACTTCGTGGATTTTTTACATAAATACATATTGATGACTATCCTGTCATCCGTGATCTTAACTCCAATTCCTGTAGCAAGAAGCGGTTAGGGGTATTGCTATACTCCCCCTGGATGAGATGCTTGCCCATCCCAGGTTACCCTCCAGCATTCTGTCAGGTTGCCCAAACAATTCACTGGCCCAAAGAGTAAAGTGTCTCGCCCAAGAACACGACACAATACCGAGCAAAACCGGCGTACCTCTCATGGCGCCTCCTGGTCACCACTCAGATAGTGTCTGCTGAACAATTCTTACATTCGCTTTATCTTGTTCTTTTGCAAAGATATCGACGAATGCACATCTGGCACACACAATTGCCATGTTGACGCCAACTGCACTAACACCAAAGGATCATTTTACTGCACGTGTCATACGGGTTACTCTGGAGATGGTGTCACGTGTGAAGGTAATCATATATCAATTTCTAAACATAAATACTTGTTTGATATTAGCGGAGCTCCGGCGGCCCGAAGGGCAGCAGAGCGGAACCCCATACCGAGAGAAATAGGAGAACCAAGCACGCATCAAAAGTACAATGCCTTCATGGTCAAAATTGCAAGCGGCATGACCCGAACGCACGTACGTCCGTATGACGTCGCCCCAAATATCAATTTGGCGGCCCTAGTCCAGAGAGTTCAACCTGGCTAACATTTTTAAAGGTTACCATAAGCTTGCATCTTTACCACGTTATCGACAATTGACAGCTGTCAAAAGAAGGTATCAGCTGACCAGTACCTCATGACCAGATCGCGGGCTCAGATTTAGAACCCGTCGAGGTTGCGTGTTTTTTGAAGTTGACCGCCGACCAGGTATTGGTTTTCATTGATCGCGGGCTTAGGTTGGATTTTCTTGTTTCTTGCAGGATTTTTAATTTTTCATGGTCATTCTCAGCGGAAATTCTGCAATTGGAGTTGACGTGTTTAATTGTTCTTATTTATTTTAGCTGTGGAATCTCTTCTTGAGTAGTTGCGAGTACTTTTAATGAACGCAATTTCCGCACGCAATTTCAGAATTCATTAAGAACCGGCAAAAATACGGAGCTCCGAGTTTAGGCTTGGCTAAATCTATCTATATCATTTTTATTTCAGTTTCCTACAGTAACTTGTGCCACACATTATGTGGAAAGTAAAATATACTGCATGAACCTTATTATGCAAAGAAGTCATGGGAAATGTCTTTTTAACCCTTTAAATATACAGTTGTATTTTCTCGCATTTCAATTTAGATATAAGTGAGTGTAACGTGGAGAGCCTGTCACAGAATCACAGTCATAATTATTCCCATAATTGTCATTCGGATGCAAACTGCACAAACACAAAGGGGTCCTTTTACTGCACCTGTTTGAACGGATATTCCGGGAATGGAGTCAATTGCGTTGGTAAGAAATATCTATATATTTAACCTTCAGCGAAAAACGTTTAAAAATAGTCAAATGCCTCTTTCAAACTTTTAGACACAATTTATAATTAATTGTGGAATCTACACATTTTGTCGCCTCTTTGTCTAATTATATTTTCGAGAGTACAAAGTTATCTAATCGGGAAATTAAACTCGATAATGTATAACTGAACACATTTTCGGCGGGATGCATGGAAAATCAAAATATTTTTAGGCAGAAGAACTCGACAGTATACGGTAATGTAATAATCGTATATCATAATCAGGTTTCTTGTGCAGTTTCTGTATTAACAATGTCTAGCCATACACCAAATATAATCCCTATCTCGGTTATACACTACAACAGTTGGCTAAGATATAATTGTCCCTTTGGGTGCCAAATGTTTCATAATGCACAGGCAGGTTCCATAACTTATGTCACACAAAAGATGAACGTTTGAGGCTTTATAACTAACAGAATTTTTAATTAGGTAAAATCTCTGAGAAAATTAATTTCTTAGGAGAAAATAAATTTATGGCTTCAAAACCATAATATTCAACGTTTAATAAATTGTCATAAACTTGAAAAAAACAGTTTTCTTTGGAGCAATCTCAGATGAAAATTTAAATTTGAAGTCTGAAAATGTGGCCAACAAAGTATCAAAGTCTATTGGGGAATTCGTAAATCTAGTTTATACCTGTCGACAAAAACTTTACGAACATTATATTTTTCATTAGTCTATCCATACTTTTTTATTGCAACTTAGTTTGGGCCTCTGCGTACAAATCTAACCTTGTTCGTCTTATAATTCTACAAAAACGAGTGGTGAGAGCTTTAGTTAAAGCTCATTTCTATACACATAGTGATCCGATCTTTAAACACCTTGGTATTTTAAAACTTCATAACATACACCTATTGCAACTAGGTTTATTTATGTACTCCTACCAAAACCGTACTCTTCCTTTAAAATTTAATTGCAAATTTACCTTACAGATACAAATTCATTCATATTATACAAGGAACTCTCATGTTTTTCGTTTGCCTTTCTGTCGGAATAACATCAAGCAATTTTCCGGTTTTTTATCAAGGACCTAAATTTTGCAACTCCTTTAATACCGAGATCGTCAATTCGTCCTCCCCTTTCTCCATTAAAAAAGCACTTAAGACATTTATTTGTAATAATTATTAGCATTTTTACATAAACATGTCTAAGTATTAACTTTTTTGCAACTTTCCTTTTCTTTCGGTTACTTTCCATCTGATATTATTACTGTATCCGTCGTCATGTTTCTACTTAAACTTCATCTTCGACATCTTGTAAACTATAACTGAGGAGAGCTACATAGTCTCCTTTAGGCCTCCTCGCTATTGTTACCATCAAAATGTTTTCCATAACACAAAAAACTAACCACTGTTGGCTTTGGGTTTCCTGTATGCTCTAGGGTGGGAAGAAGGGCTACACAACTATGCCATCATTCCTTCATTATACAACATACTAGCTCATTGTTTATCTTTAGATGTGGACGAATGTTTTCCGGATCAGATATCTGCTGAATATCTTCATCTTGCTCATAACTGTCATGCTGACGCCAACTGCACCAACACCAAAGGATCATTTTACTGCACTTGTCTTAACGGGTATTCTGGTAATGGAGTAACGTGCGTTGGTACGTACAGTAAATAGGGAAGTAGTCGGTTCATCCCAACTAGGAAAGTGTAGTAGTTTTTAAAATATATTAACCAAGAGAACTCCTGATCCAATTTGTCACATAAATTTAAAGCAAAAACAAAAACAGTGTAAACTTTAAAATGGGTTGATACAAGATATGCGAGAACATTAATCACCATTCCCCAAATATTCTGGGGGAGGCAAGTCGAACAAACATTGAGGTACCAAAATAATCTGCATGTTGCACTTTTATAAATTATACCGAAGAGCACTGCAAATAAATAAGCAGGCAATTCTCCTTAGCTACACTGTGCTTTATAAATAATTTTGGCAAGAAGCAAATAGCTTGTACGTATTGTTTGTTTTATCGAAAACTTAGATATTACTCGTAATTTAAACTTGTTGTTAGTAGATAAAGATAATTAATGTAATGAACATTATGATGCAACTGATAAATAGTTACCTTCTAATTTTATCCACCTTCCTCATGCTATTATAATTTATGTTCTTTGGTTAATTAAAACGTAAAATATAATCTCTTTAGCTTAAACTAAAATGTAATAAAGGTAACGTTTGTTGTGGAGTATGTCATTTTGCTCTGTGTTGATTGTACATCTTTGATTAATTAAAAATAAACTATGTCTATAACTTAAACGGTAATACCATAGATAAATTTCATTTAAGTGTGTTTTAATTCTCATGTTTTTTATTATTTTTCCTTTAAGGAGTAATTGTGGAAAGGACATACGCCACTCTGTAGTATTACAACACATTTTAGTTGGCTGTACTGAAACTCTAACAGGCAGCCAAAAACGTTACAAAATTCATTTCTTTTACTTTAGACATAGAGGAATGTACAACAGAAACAGATAACTGTCATGCTGACGCTAACTGCACCAACAGCAAAGGATCATTCTACTGCACGTGTCATACGGGATACTCCGGAAATGGAGTCACGTGTGACGGTGAATGAATATTCTACAAATATTAGCATAGCGTGTCCTCCCAGGCTATCTATAAATGAACTTATTGAGCATATATATGAAGTAATTTGCGTTCTCGAGGAACGATTAATTGAACGAGAAATCGAGATTTTTCGTGAAGACTGCAAATTGGCCGCCCCTCTCGATTTTTTCACGGGCTTTGGGCCTCGTTTTCGTGTACATCGATTACGTCATTCCTGTGCATGTGCTCTTTTCTGGCTATGTTTGTCGTTTGAACGTAGGGTGTTGTTTGTTCTTCGCTGGGAAGCTACTGTGATAGGTAAGTTTTTACTAAGTTTATACGTATGTATATTGAATATTCATTTCCAATAGTACGAATGTTATTCAAAAGTCCTCCAGGTTGTTGAGGAACTGTGTACAACTCCCCATAAAAGAATTAAGTCGCAGTTCTGTGCTAGTTGCAGTTCGTGTTGACGTCAGCTAACTCGATGAAGAATATTAATCGCCATGCTGTTGTAACGAGTTTGCCTTATGCAATGTACCTAGCAGACCTAACGAGCTATGCAGCTCTTTGGCTATTGTACGGAATAAATTTACCGAGTTGTGTTGCTCGGCGGCTATTGAGCCAAACAATTTCAGGATTATTACCCAGTAATCAAGAGCAAATGAGGCCTGCTCTACCGAAAGAAATTACTGGATTGACAAGCCATGGCAGAATAAATGCTATGGGTAGTGTATACACTCCTGTTCATGCTTTGATGAATCATACCTGGAGATGTTATGCTTTCAAGAAATGTAATTTAAGCGATGTTAGCGCCAATGTTGTAGCACTATTGGAAATGAATATTCAATGTCCATACGAATAAACTTAGTATAGACTCACTTATCACAGTAGCTTCCCAGCGAAGAAAAACAAACAACACCCGACGTTCAAACGACAAACATCCATTATCACAATACATATCTCCAGAACGCAATTTCTAATCTTTGATTACTACTAGTTTTAAACTACTTATTTATAGCACAACTCTTCCAAAATATGAACATGCTTAAAACACTAAAATTTATTTCTCCCTTTGTCAACGTGCACGAATATCGAAGCGTCAGATAAACATGAGACGCTTTGCGAAAAACTAAATTGCAACCGTATTTGATCAGCCGACAAAAATCCCATGAAAGCCCCCTTTCCGCCATATTGAATTCAATAAAACTTCGACCTTGACTCTGTCGACGACACAGCCCTCGCTAGTCTCAGTCCATTTGACGCGTGACTTTTCCTGAGATCCGCGATTTTTTCGCGTTCCAAAAATCACTAACACTTTTAAATCCCAATTTTCTGCTTGCTCTTGCTTGTTCTATATGCCTTTTAAGAAAAAATAAACTGAGGGTCATACGCAATTTAATCAGCTGAAAGTATTAAACAAGAATTATTTTTTAATTGCAAATTTCTCCAAAGATATCGAGGAATGCCAAACTGAAACTGACAATTGTCATGATGATGCTAATTGTACCAACACCAAAGGATCGTTCTATTGCACGTGTCATACGGGATACTCGGGAGATGGAGTCACGTGTGTTGGTAAGTGACATCGACTTTAGTCTTGTGTTGAAACGTTGTTTTCGTCATGATATGGCAAAAACTTAAGACTTGTGTTAAAACGTTCTTTTCGTAATATGGCGAATCTGTCCTGTCAGAGTCCTTCCGACAGATCGGCATAACATAATCATTTCAGCTGGTGGAGAAGTACCTAAAATCGAATCCTCGTTTACTGTAACCTGGCAAAAATTCCCTTTCGAACTTCTCAGTGGGCGTTGCAGATCAGAAAGCTCAGCTCATCTGTATTGACAATCGCTAATTATAATTCGGTCTGCAGCGGGCTGGAGCAACACATAAGCAGCCGCCTGAAGGCTTTTACTTATCACCTGCGTAAGGGCAACAGACAAGTTGTAAATTTGTACACTCCGCTTTGAGTCGTATGTTCAACTCTCTCTTCTCCGGTGTCCACTGTCCAACACTATCTCTTGTGTTTGATGTATAACTTCTCAAAGTCAGTAATAATTCATCAAGTTAAAGCAAAGGAAATCAGAACCATGAGAAATCTATCTTAATTAGCACATATTTTCACGATTTTGTTCCTCCTTTTCTTCCGTGGTTTCAGTTTCGATTGTGAAGATAACTGTATAAAACCATTGAGAGAGTGTTTCATCGCATTTCCCAACACCTCAAAGAAAAAATACTTCACTACACGTCGTATTTTCAACTGTCTTCTCTCTGTTTTGAAATATGATAAAATAGTGTCTCTTGTGTTTGTACATTACTTCGGAATACGGGAAATATGTAGAGCTTTGAAAGGTTTTGCAGCAACGTACACGTGCATTAGTGTAGAAATAATTGCCTTTTGTCATTTTTCTTATCCCAGATGTGAACGAGTGTGCCCCTGACCAGATATCTGCTGATTATCTTCATCTCGCTCATAATTGTCATGATGACGCGCTATGTTCCAACACTAAGGGATCCTTCCACTGCTCCTGTCGTACTGGATACTCTGGAGACGGGGTCACGTGTGTTGGTAATAACATCTGGTTCAATACTGTGATTTCTGTGATTGATTTAGAATGGAATGCCATCATTATTCGAAAGGAGCCAATGAAAGAAATCAAATTGAAGGACAGGGAAAAGGCCAAAACTTTGATAGTGAAAGAAGTTAGTGAAAATCGCTTGAGAACTTGTGAATTAATCTCATAATTAACGCTCTTTAAAATTTCTTACTTATTCAAAAATTAGGTAAACAAAGTTACTTAATACTAACCTGGGTGGTGCTAAAAGACTTTACATTTTTTACATTCCGCTTCCAGATATTAACGAATGCGACCCTTCTGGATTATCAGTTGAATATCAACATCTGGCCAACAAGTGTCACGGTGATGCAAACTGTACAAACACTAAAGGATCGTATAACTGTGGCTGTCAGGAAGGCTTTTTGGGAAATGGAAATCAATGTGATGGCAAGTTACAGTGGCATTATTTTATGAATATATGACATTTTTGTTCGCGCGAGTCTTGGTGCAGCTTGCAGAGATTGGTTATGCACTGAGTATAATTAATTTGTAAAGCACTTATGAGATATTTATGCTTCATATCGCAATCGTGACCGTTACTGAATATTTTTGTTATTTGCATTCGTCATTCATTAGATATTGATGAATGCACATCTGGGATACACAATTGTCACGTTGATGCCAACTGTACCAACACCAAAGGATCATTCTACTGCACGTGTCAAACGGGATACTCTGGAGATGGAGTGTCCTGTATTGGTAAGTAATTTGTAGTGAAATACAAGTCCCATAGTATATTCACGACAATAAGTGAGTGATTCTTTGTGGGTTTCAATCTAAAACCTTTAGAAACAATTACAAAAAATGTCCATTTAATCTAATCAATGTTTTTCCATTTTTAAGGCTAAATGTCTCTGTTACTTATTTTAAGATATTCCCGAGTGTGAGGACGAAAGCCTGGCGCCACATCACACCAATTACACGCACAATTGTCACGCCGATGCTAACTGTACCAATACCAAGGGATCATTTTACTGCACCTGTCATCACGGCTACTCAGGAGATGGTGTTATTTGTACAGGTAAGAAATTACAATGACAAAAATTTGACATGTAGATAGAGAAAGTGATCGTGATACGTACAGTGCGATCGAAATGTTTTTCGTTTTTGTACTTTTCAAATTGAGATTTTCCTCTATGATTATTTACAGAATACATTCTGCTTGAGCTATTGTCATAATACGACACGAATGTGAATGGAATTCATGTTATTGTCACTTGTTATTTTCAGACGTAGAGGAGTGTTCTCCTGATCAGATATCCGACCAATACCTCCATCTTGCTCATAACTGTCATGCTGACGCCAACTGCACCAACACTAAAGGATCATTCTACTGCACTTGTCATACGGGATACTCTGGAGATGGAGTCACGTGTGTTGGTAAAATGATTGACATTACAATAAGTTTTTGGTGTCCAGTTATCAGCTCAATTATCTCCACACAGCAATATACAATCTATTTTTTGTATTGTATTGAAAAACGAAATTACAACAAAAAGGAAAACAAACTAGGGTACTAACTAATTTAAAACAATAAGTCTATGATACTTATGAAATAATTACAAGTAACGGAGTGGCTTGTGACGTAGGTGATTCAGCTAAGGAATGCATCGTGCTGACACTACAGGTATAAAAAACTCTATCTCAGATAATCGTATCACTAGTCTACCTTTAGCAACCCTAGATATACATAATTCAAATAAATTTAATTAAATTAATAAATCTAATTATAGACAATTATAGTATCTTTATTGACAAGGAAACTCCTGATCCATAATTCATTCTTCTCTTACTTTCTGTAAATTAATATTTATCACTATTTGCACTCTGTAGATGAAGTCACGATGGTATGCGTGTTACTTTTTTGTGCTGGGTTGAAAAGTTGTTAGACTATTTTCATAATCCTTAAGCAGAAGCGGGGATGGTAGAGTCAATTAAATCCATCATTTTAAGTGAAATAAACACAATACCAGGCTTAAAGAGATATAACATTCTAAAATTGATGATTTGAACAATTTTAGACATTGAAGAATGTGCAACACAAATAGATAATTGTCACTTGGATGCCAACTGTTCTAATACTAAAGGATCATTCTACTGCACGTGTCAAACGGGATACTCTGGAGATGGAGTCGTGTGTGAAGGTAATGTTGTCTAATAGTAATTCATGCTTATAAATCAGTAGAACTATGACTAATCAACAGATATCACAAAATAAACGTTTTTGCGGCTTCTAATCTTGAATGACGTCATTTTTTGGCACGTAAATATTACAGTTCACTTTCTTTCTTAATGAGTAGATTCTTGGATATACATTTCAAAATAAAAATTAACACTGAAAGTCGCGGCGTTTCAAACTCTCCGAGGTATTTTTCAAGTGCTATAATGCCTAAAATGTTACAATACGTATGAATGTCACGAACGCTAAAATATGATAAAAATATGTAAGAAAATTGAGATAGAATATTAACAAATATACAAAGGGGTGTAAAACAACAAGTCAATAAGGCTTTAAAAAGAATTGATTTAAATAAATAACGTAAAATGAAAGATAACTTAAAACTTGCACAAATAGCTTAAAATGATAGATTCAGCTTACTTTGGAACTGATGTAAACAAATAATTTTTTATTCAGATATTGATGAGTGTTATCCCGGTCAGATATCTGCTGAATATCTTCATCTTGCTCACAACTGCCACGCTGACGCCAACTGCACCAACACCAAAGGATCATTTCACTGCACGTGTCATACGGGTTACTCTGGAGATGGCGCCACTTGTGTTGGTAAAAATATTTTTTATATAAATTTGAAAAATCATTTGAAGGTCATTCATGTGTAAACATGCAAAATTAAACAAAAGCTCTTTAAAGAATATATACGTAAGTTTTAACGGTGTTTTGATGTTTATCTAACTTGAAGGTGTTGTGCATCGTAAAAACTTTAAGATAGAGCCTCCCTCTAGCCTCCAAAACAACCGATCGTCAGTCATTAGTAAGGGTGGCATTTCTTGTTCAGTACGATGTCGTTCATTATTAACGTGAAGTACGAGAACAACGACCACTCGATGTAGACAATATAGAATCGCACGGGTGTAACTAGTGGCAGTCTCAAAATGAACTTTACCCAACTTCCTTGAGCAATGTTATAATAACATTATAGTTTACATCACAAACAACAGAAAATCCGTTGAAGGACATGTACAATTGCAATTGTGGAATCTGTTTAAACCGGCATGAAGTTCGTTAACTACTAATTATAACATTTTTTATTTTAAAACAAAATGTACCCAAGACATAATTTATTTTACTTTTTATATAAAATGTATAAGGGGTTGTTTGAGTTGTGGTAAGGTAACATACCAAACATAGTTACTCTACTCTACAACAGTCTTTTCGTGTAATGGCCAAACAGTCCCCTGCCCCCCTTCCTCCGTCCAAAAGTACATAAAGAACAGAATACTTAGTATTCGAAAACCATTTTTGTTGCTTTCTTGTTATTTAGATGTAGATGAATGTTTTCCTGATGAGATATCTGCTGAATATATCCATCTCGCTCACAACTGTCACGTGGATTCCAACTGTTCCAACACCAAAGGATCATTCTACTGCACGTGTCATACGGGGTACTCTGGAGATGGAGTCGTGTGTTTAGGTAGGCCTTTTTATTCTGTCCTCAGCCAATTCCAACTATCATTGCGACATCCCACAAATTAAATATTAGTATGCTTTAATTAAAGTTCTTCTTTAACTTTACCTAAGATATCAACGAGTGTAATCCATCTGGATTGTCGTCTGAATATCAGCACTTGGCTCACATTTGCCACGATGATGCTAACTGTACAAACACAAAAGGATCATATTCCTGCACATGCCTGAACGGATACTCTGGAGATGGAATCTCCTGTCAAGGTGAATGAACATTCAACTTAGCGGCCATTTTAATTTTCTCAGTGCAGCTACAAGTAGCACAGCTATGCTTTGTCTCCTGATTGTTCTAAATCCCGCCTCACGGCATGCGTTGCTGACAAATTTACTTCCTCGCATGGCACCGTTATGGCACAGCCATGAATGTACCGTCTTAAGAACATTCGCGCGAAAATTTTCTACCATTGATTTTTTTCTGAAACTCTCACCACTGTAAGACAATGAGTTACTGATGTCAGAAATGTAAAAAATGGGGGTCACCGACTTCGTTTTGGAGATAACATGCCCGGAAGAACACCCTAAATCTGAAAAATCACGCTTCGTTAGCGAATACGGCTACAGTGTCTGTAAGCCCAAAAATATTGCTAATAAATCTTTGAAATGAACGTGTCTCTGCCAAATGTTGTTTAAATTGACCCATAAAGTGAATTTATTCAATTGGTGTGGTTCCTTAAACAACAAATTCGCATTTATCGACCACATTTCCACTCGCCTAACAGCCGCAAGATGGCAGGATTCGATGTCCTGTGGGCAGAAAACTTTAAAATTTTTGAACTTTCCACATTGATTTTTTGTTCATTTTTTGACAATCTGCCGAGAATTGTAAATAAAATCAGCTCATGGAAAAAAGTAGGGGTCACCGACCATTTAAGAGAGTAAACTACCAGCAAAGCTACGAAACGCATGACATTGCAACACGAATTGCATGCGCAGTAATGATGCGCACAAACCATTAGCGCGAACGTCCTTAAAATGCTATTAAAACAAAAAATCATTGCTTTCCTACAAACATAGACAAAACTGAGGTCTCTTCGAAAAACTCTTAGCCATTTCAGCAGTTCTCTTTAGTTACGCCGACAAGGAGTCAAGAATAAACGTTAATAATATAAAATCATTAAAGAACCTAAGCTTTCTTTTCATGGTACTTATCAGGAACTTTATCCGTTTTAAATTGTGAAACTCACCGCAACAAGCGTCGTTTTAAGATGAGTTAGCGTTATTCGGAAATTTGACTAAAAATAAAAGCTCCTTCTCTTGAGTGGAACGGCAGAAAAGCTTATGAATTCAAGGAAGTCGACCTTTTTAATAGATTTGTTGCTGACAATAGTACTAGCACAAAATTACGAGTGCTCGTCAGTTTCTCCCATTTTCCTTGCTCCCTGCCTTTATCACAGTCCTGTCGACCGGACACGGAAAGCAAGTAACTTGTTTAAGTCGTGTAACTTTTTCCTCTTTGTTAGGATTATTGCATTTTTGTTGGTAAACCGTAGGTTTTTTGTTATTTTTTTGTTAGATGTTGATGAGTGTTCAGTTGGAACACATGACTGTCATACTGACGCCAACTGCACCAACACAAAAGTATCATTCTACTGCACGTGTCATACGGGATACTCTGGAGATGGAGTCACGTGCCAAGGTATAGCATAGCATATTCTCTCAAAGATAATTAAATGAATAAAATAGATTTGAAAAATGATCCATACCTCAGAAAAATTTATCATAATTATATAGTATACATATAATAGATTACGAAAAAGCAAATGAAATTATAAATATAAGCAAAGCGCAAAGGAAAGTCAATATCATAAGCACAAGTTTAAAGTAGTCGTAAAATTTTTATCCATTTAGGTTTTTAAGGTTGAATTCTGACAAAAGTCGTCTTCCTAGAAATCACCCACTAGAGAATTTTTGCTTTGAATTTGGAGGATTAATCTTTGCGTTGATTTCCAGGAGAAGTTATGCCTTTCATAACTTCGATGAAAAGTTTGTGAAAGTGCAATTGAATAAAATGTGTATTGTAGTCGTCTATATTTTCATGATTGGAGATAAACCGTATTGGGCTTAGCATAAGGTCGTGAGGAAGCAAGGCATTTTATATGAGAATTCTCTTCTGGGTCGACCGTCTGACTACTTACAAAGTTCATAATTCAAATTAATAGATGGAATAAGTCCAGTTACACTAATTGGATCATGGGATGCTCCATCTTGAACGTGTAATTTACATGTACTACTGTTGTATTATTCCTTATCTAGATATCAGTGAGTGTCATGTGGACAGTTTAGCTCAAGAACACCTTGATGTCTATTCACACAACTGCCACGCTGATGCTAACTGCACCAACACAAAAGGTTCATACTATTGCACATGTCATACGGGATACTCTGGAGATGGAGTCACTTGTATAGGTAAGAAATATATATATATATTAATAATAATACTACATTAAGGATAATTTCTTGCCAATAATAAACATACAGAATTTAACGGTTGAAAATTAATTTTCAATCCACGCCGTTACCTTTTAGATGTGAATGAATGCATTCCCGATGAGATTTCTGCTGAATATCTTCATCTTGCCCATAACTGCCATCATGATGCTAATTGTACCAACACCAAAGGATCATTTTATTGCACTTGTCTCAACGGCTATTCTGGTGATGGTGTAGCGTGTGTGGGTGAGTTTTGTTAGTAAAGAAAATCGAAGATTCACATCAATAACTTAATCATTACTAACACACCTAACTCCTGATCCATCTGTATTAACATCAATAGTTATTCGTTAATCCCTTTTCCTATTTACTATATATTTATACTGATCTATCATCTATTCACTTCCCTTAATCACATTTGCACCCTCAAGAGCAAAACCTGTTTGACTTTGTTTCAGTTTTTCCATAGGTTTGCCATGAGAGGTTAACGTATGCAACAGACGTATGAAAAGGCCTTGGATATTTATGAAAATTTAATTCACTTATTTATTAATGAAAATTGCTTATTTATGAAAATTGACCTCAATTAACCTTATATTCATTAATAATAGTTTTATATTGTAAATTAGTTTTTAATCATAATTCATTTTACTCTGAAGATATCGAGGAATGCGCCACTAATACTGACAACTGCCATGCTGATTCCAACTGCTCCAACACCAAAGGATCATTCTACTGCACGTGTCATACGGGATACTCGGGAGACGGAGTTTTGTGTGGTGGTAAGTTCAATTCAAAAAACAAACAGTTGTATTTAATATAGTTACTAGTTAAATTATCAATCCTTGGCGTTACACTGTGGATTGAACATTAATTTCTCATTATAATGGAGGAAATTATTAGTAACAATATTTCATTATTTTTTTCCATGTGTTGTAGATGTGAATGAATGTTTTCCTGATCAGATATCTGCAGAATATCTTCATCTTGCTCACAATTGCCATGTTGATGCTAACTGCACCAACACCAAAGGATCATTTCATTGCACTTGTCATACGGGGTATTCTGGAAACGGAGTTACATGCGTTGGTAAGCAGAATGAGTTTGCAATGTTTATGCTATGCTGTTACGTTGGATTTTGTATACGCTCTATTGTTTCTCACCTTTAGTTTCTGTCTGTTTCATCGACACTGCAACACTACACTTCAGCCGAAGCATTTTTATAATAGCTATATACATCGCGTCACTTAAGTTAAATTTCCAAGGAAGTTAATTAAAAATTAATCACATACAATATTATAATGTGCTATTATAATGTGCTTAACAGAGAAATGGATGTCTCATTTAAGGGGTGCAATATAACAAAACTCTCAAATAATAAGCTATTTTGGCCTCTTTTCTATTTTGCCAACCGGACAAAATTTGTATTATCATTACCACAGAATAAGTAAAGGTGAATTTTCGATCCGGTGAGTGCTTAACTCCTCACGTTTTTAAAATTTATTTTTAGACATTGATGAGTGCTTTCCGGATATTATATCTGCTGAATATCTTCATCTTGCCCATGATTGTGATGCTGATGCCAACTGTACAAACACCAAAGGATCATTCTACTGCACGTGTCATACGGGATACTCCGGAGATGGAGTCACGTGTGTTGGTAATACTATTAAATAATTAAGTCACTTAAAATTTATGTCCCTTGAACGTACCTCTCCCGCTTACGCAGATATCAACGAATGCGATCCGTCCGGATTGTCAGTCGACCATCAACATCTTGCTCACCAGTGCCACGGTGATGCCAACTGCACAAACACTAAAGGATCCTACAACTGCGGCTGTCAGGAAGGTTACTACGGGAGCGGGAGAAATTGCGAAGGTAATTAAGATCTTCAAAAAACTTCGGTCATTTTAAATAAAACCATATAACTGATTATCAACTGACTGGAGAACAATCAATTTTTAGATATCGACGAGTGTACATCAGGGACACACAACTGCCATGTTGACGCCAACTGTACCAACACGAAAGGATCGTTCTACTGCACCTGTCATACGGGATACTCTGGAGATGGGGTGATATGCGTTGGTAATTATAAGTCAAATGTTTAACGTTGATATGTTAAAATTGTTGCAATTTCGTTAGCATTACATTGTGCAAATACAGTAACAATATTTCTTTTTGGGAGGTTAGTATGCAAGGTCTTTTGAAAGAGAGTGTTATTCGAAGGAAAGAATTAATTATGAGAAACTCTTTTTAAAAGCGGGGCCTATTACGCTTAAGCTATTGTTAATGTCGTGCTCGAAAAGGCGAAAGCCCACGAAATCGACCCACTTTTTAAGGTTTTTGCATCATTGATGATCATTTTTTGTCATTTTCAATGCAGACATCATTGAATGTCAAGTGGAAACTCTGGCGAGTGAGCACATCCATTATTCACACAACTGTCATGATGATGCCAACTGCACAAACACAAAAGGGTCCTTCTACTGCATGTGCCACCATGGATACTCTGGAAATGGAGTTATTTGCGAAGGTAATGGATGATATTACGTTGACACGTTTGTAGCGTTCATTGCCTAGGAGTTAACTTTTGGATGCTGACGCACGAAGGAACATATTGAATGTACACGTTTAATTGCGACCACAGAGTAAAGTGTTTCTGCGATAGTAAGGTGTTGTGTACGTTTTGTTGCAGATATCAATGAATGCTACCCAGGACAGATATCATCACAATATGCACATCTAGCACACAATTGCCATGACGACGCCAACTGCACCAACACCAAGGGTTCTTTCTATTGCACGTGTCATACGGGATATTCAGGAGATGGAGTTTCCTGTACTGGTGCGTACGTTATAAAAAAGAATAGTAAAAACTTTTAACGTACTAACTCCTGATCCATAACCATTAAATAATTTAAATAATTTAACAGTTAATTAATCTTCTAACCATTCTAGCGATATGTTTCTGTTTGTTACTGTTAATGTTGTTGGAAATCACCCCCTTTGGCTTCCCCTTGATAACATTGTTTATTCCAGATATTGAAGAATGCAACACACAAACTGACAACTGTCATGTCGATGCTAACTGTACAAACACCAAAGGCTCGTTTTACTGCACCTGCCATGTGGGATATTCAGGAGCAGGAGTACTTTGTTCAGGTAGTTACACATCTTACTTTTAAGCAATCAATGAGTGACAAAAGTAGTTGAAAGAAACCGCAACATTGATAGGGTCGGGGGGGGGGGGGGGGGGTTAAATGAGGGGACAAGGGTTTAAATGAGACTGCAATGACATAAAGTGGGGCTTAAAATGTGACAACACTTTTGTCAATCATTGAATGCTTATATGCTTATATATTAAAATGAAGCTTTCAGAAGGCACCCTCCTTTAACTTACATCTTTTAGTATTATAAGGAATGGATTAAAAGTATTTATTACCCTAAACCAAAACGCCAGGCAAGCAAATTCCATTTGCTGATGAAACATTATATGTAGATTTTTTTCAATAAACTATCACTTAGTATATTTTAAATATTGTTCATTTTAATTATGAACTGCTCTAAGGTAATTCTTAAAGCATGTCTACAATTGATTACAAAACATTGCAATTGTTTGTATATCCCAATGTTTGTATATTCCTACAAACCCTGATGATACTTCTGTAATAATCCACTAATCAAATGTCTGTACTGTGGTGTGGTGCCGGATGAAATATATTTTCGTTTATTCGAAAGAAATAACTGTTTCTTAGTAAGGGATATTCAAAACAGTGGGAATCTGGAAAAATAATTGACTGCAAAGGCTTTTAGCGTAATGTCGTTTTGCTCTGTTTTGAACCCTCTCGCCTTGTTGAATAAAAGCTATTTCACTTCAATTCGATTAAATGGTTTCCTTTTAATTTGGGGTATTTATCCGTAATTAAAATGCTTTTTCATACTCGCCCAATATGGAGATATTTACGTTTCGCCTTCAAAATTGGGCTACCATTAAATCCTAATGTGCTAAACCCTGGAGGGCCATCCAAAAGGTGACAGACGAGTAAGAGAAATGCTAATAGGTACAATAATGTGCAAACAAATGAAACATGAAATATTTATACATTTGCTTTCTCTGTTAAAAGTTTGTGCTTACACTAAATCGTAAATGTGCAATATGTATTTCGGATTTTTTTCTATTTTACATTTGTTACACTTCTTGGCTGGTGAAAGGTAACTACCCTGTGCTAGAAAATACTACTAAGCTCAAAGAAAGCCGGAATTCCTCACTGTGTATTTGCTGGTTTTGTTCCGGCGCATTTTAGATATCAACGAGTGTGCTGTTGGAACTCATAATTGTCATTCTGATTCCAACTGTTCAAACACGAAGGGTTCTTTCTACTGCACTTGTCTGACTGGCTACTCAGGAGATGGTGTTAGTTGTGTTGGTAAGTGTGGACACCTTTCCTTCAAAATTAAATTAAGTAATCTGCTAAAGCACGGCTGTGCATTGGTATTAAAAATATTCATTAACGCAAACATAACGCCTGGCTGAGCTACAACTATGATGCGAATGAAAAATTTGCAGCGCTGTCCGTACATAGCGGCATTAATAAACGAGGTAGGTTAGCACGGAAATTTTTTCTTTGTTTTGTGGCTAGGAGGGAAATATCCACTTCTTTTAAAAGTCTCATCGGTTAATTATCAACTTTACATAATCTACTTCAAGTTGCATGTTAACTAGGTGAGTCACTATCAGGTAAAATAATCAATTGCAGACCACCCTTCCGCTGATAGCATCAAAATTGTCTTCGATCGTGTCGTTTGATCGTCCGGGTGAGGGTATTCCTGGGAAGGACTGTTGTCGGTGACAGTGACTGACGTTTCGACAACCTAAGCGGAATTACGAAGTCATCATCAGAGTCGTGTGAAGCGTTGCTTCTCGGTCGAATGTTATAAGCCTGGTTCGTGAAAACTGATTGGTCGGTTTTTCCGTGATGTTATTGGCTGTAAGACTCAAGTAGTCACGGCACGTAGTAGTCACGAACAGGACAAGCCTCACCCGGACGATAAAACTACAAGATCGACTGTTACCCCCGGGTTCAAACAATTTACTGTAAAATTGTCTTCATTTATCATTGTCACATTGCTTGCTTGTAAAATATTTAATAAGCTCTTTGATATTCAGACATAGACGAATGCTCTCCTGGTAGTATTTCTGATCAATATAGCCATCTTGCCCATGATTGTGCTGCTGATGCTAACTGCACCAACAGCAAAGGATCATTCTATTGCACGTGTCATACGGGGTACTCTGGAGATGGCGTCATCTGTGAAGGTGAGCGTACACACACTGTATGTAAGCCAAGACTAGATGGTACACGTGTAAATATAAAATAATGAAAGCTTTTAAATTTCAGGTAAAGAAGGGTGAGAGAGAGCGTTCCAACAGATTTCATCGAGATTGTATCTTCCGACGAAATTGATCATATCAGATATTTATCTACTCCTAAGTTTGGGAACTCAATTACAATATAGTATACATTCTAGAAAGTTAATTATTGTTATCTAAAATCTTAATTCGTAAAAAAATTTCTTATGATTTTCCATCTAGATATAAATGAGTGTTTCCCCTCTGGCTTATCATCTGAATATCAACACTTGGCTCACATTTGTCACGACGATGCAAATTGCACCAACACCAAAGGCTCGTACTACTGTGGCTGTTTAGTAGGATATTCAGGAGATGGAGTTGTGTGTGAAGGTCAGATACTTTCTTGGATTATTTATGTTGTCTTCCAGTTTCTCTAAGCGTTTTATCTTCCGATTGATTTTCAGACATTGATGAATGCTCTCCTGATAGCATTTCTGCTGAATATCTTCACCTTGCACACAACTGCCACTCTGATGCAAACTGCACAAATACTAACGGTTCGTTTTATTGCACATGCAAGACTGGATTCTCCGGAGATGGCGTCACGTGCGTTGGTTAGTAATGTTCAATGTCGAAAAACGCCTTTTGACTTTTAAACGCACTTAAATATCCGGAAAATTCTCATGTTCTTTTAAAATACTTAAGTAAAAGCCTTTCCCTAAGGGAAAAATTGAAATTTATCTCAACGGCTTTTTTAATTTTACCCCATAAAGCGGGTTGGAGTTAAAATTTAACAAGTTTTTAGAAATTTTTTTACTACTTTTTATTACTGAGAATTTCTCCCTTGATTCCTTAGCTTTTAGTGTATAATTGCATAACCAGTATAAAATCGCAGTTTAAAATATCTCAGTTCATTTTAGAATGTGTTTAACCAACTACTTCCATATCCCAGATATCAACGAATGCCGCTCGGACGACCTAGCCTCGATTCACAGTCACTACGCTCACAACTGTCATGCTGACGCCAACTGCACCAACACCGAAGGATCATTCTACTGCACGTGTCATACGGGATACTCTGGAGATGGAGTGACCTGTCAAGGTAAAGGAATTCGAATAGCTCCTTTACATGATGACCCGTATTTAAATGAACAAAGGCTGATACCTTATCGATCTGTTTTTTGCCAGATGTAAACGAATGTTACCCAGGAGAAATTTCTGCGGAATACAAACATCTCTCTCACAACTGCCATGATGATGCCAACTGTACCAACACTAAGGGCTCATTTTACTGCACGTGTCTAAACGGCTATTCTGGAAATGGGGTCACGTGCCTTGGTGAGGATCGGTTAGAATGCAAATATGCATACATATAAACAAACACAACTGAAACAAACTTAACTGCATTCATTTAATTAACCTGCCTAGTTAGTATTTGAATTAGACGTCCATGTGTGTATATCATGTTACAACAATAATGACAATTATACTGATCAAATAATTACCAATAATAGTAATTACTAATCAAGTAATGGAGTGGCTCAGTGTAGGTAGGCGATTCAGCTAAAGAATGCATCATGCTGACACTACAGGTATAAACAACTCTATCTCAATTAATTGTAACACTAGTCTATCGAAGGGTAACTTATACAAAGCTTCTTTATTCCAATTGCTTAAATTGGAAATTCACTGCGATGATCATTCCTCACTTTCATCTACATCCGCAGTTCATATATGAATTATACATAAATCTAGTATCAAGGAAACTCCTGATCCATAATCATTCCTCTCTTACTTTGTGGAAATTAAAATTTACCACTATTTTCACCCTCGAGATAAAGTCACCAGGGTAGCTATGTTACGTTATTGGTGCTGGGTTTAAGTGTTCACAAAAGGTTAAGCAGAAATGGGGATGCTTGAGTCCACTTGATGAATCATTCCAACAAAATTCATAAATTAAGACGACACAACATTGACGAGCACAAGTATCATTTCAGACATTGAAGAATGTGCCACAGAAATAGATAATTGTCACTTGGATGCCAACTGCTCTAACACTAAAGGATCATTCTACTGCACGTGTCATACGGGATACTCTGGAGATGGAGTCAAGTGTATAGGTGAGAACGAATTTTGTTGAAGTGGTATAATAATTTAACTACGTATTTGGCAAGGCTGTGGCGATGAGCTATCTTAGTTCAGTTCCTTGCCACAAAATAGGAGCCAGTCAGGTTAGTCAGGAAAACATCTCAGGCATCCGGCTTCCAGATTTTGAGTGTGAAATCTTTATTGTATAGCAATGTCTAGACTCTTCGATTTTTGTGCCCTTTTAGAACAAAACTCAGCTGTGTTCCATGCCAACCAGAGAACTGGTGACGTTTCCTAAGTGATGACGTCGAACACAAGAGCAATCAAACAGCCTCCTCGTCATTGTTTCAGGGGATTAATAGACTACCTCCTTTGTCTCTCTGTTTTCAGATATCAATGAATGCGTCCCGGATGAGTTGTCTGTCAATCATACCCATTATGCACATGACTGTCATGACGACTCCAACTGCACCAACACCAAAGGATCATTCTACTGCACGTGTCATACGGGATACTCTGGAGATGGAGTCAGCTGTGTTGGTAAGCCATTTTGTTGGTCACTCTGAAAAGAATAATATCGAAATTTGACCTTCATTAATGCCCATTTGTTTCCTTACAGACGTTAACGAATGTGAACCTGATGAAATTAGTCATGCCTACAACTATTTGGCTCATAACTGCCATGATGACTCTAACTGTACGAACTCAAAAGGCTCATTTTATTGCACATGTCTAACGGGATATAGTGGAGATGGAGTCTTGTGTACAGGTGATCTTAACTGGGATTATTTAAGATTACTATTTAGACGACGTTAACATTTCTTGTTTTCACAGTAGTGAAAAATAACCCACGAAGATAAAAGGCTCCAGTAGGCCAATCATAGGTTCACAGTAATAGTTAATAAACTAAATAGTCATGTAGTTCTGGAGCGATTAGCAGTCACTCAGTGGTACTTGCGATAAACTCTGGACGACTTTCTTGGATCATTATAAATTGTTAATTGATAATGTATCGGCGAAGTTAAAATTTTATGTAATGTCATACTTGCGCAATAAAAAATGTCATCTGCCATACCAATGGAGACGCGATGAGTTAAGAGAAAATGCACGAGCTTCTAGCAAGGACCAACGAGGTGCTGGGTATATTAAGAGAGTGTTTATCTCGTTGTTTTTGTTGTTGTTGTTGTTGTCATTATCAATGTAAGAAGTCTCCGTTTTTATCTAGATATCGATGAATGTGGTACAAATACGGACAACTGCCATGCTGACGCCAACTGCACCAACACAAAGGGTTCATTCTTTTGCACCTGTCTTACGGGTTACTCTGGAGATGGAGTGGTTTGTGAGGGTAAGATACATTTTTCCCTAATAATTTGAAATAATCAGTAACCTTTTATGGCATGCAGGGGGAGGGCAGTGTATGCCACCTTCCCTATATTCAAAATTTTGACAGCTAAAAATAAGGTCAAGATGGTTATATTATGGTGGGTGTCAACTCCAAAAAGCCTGTTTTGGTAGAAAAACAAAATTTTTCCGGGAAATTGAATCTTGTCTGGAATAGAGAGACTAAGGATTTTCGGGCAAACAGGCAGTGATAAAACTATAAAAAAGGAAAGTTTGAGAATATTTCGAGAATGTCTCCAAAACGTTCGGGACGACTTTCATTTACATATAGTACTACTCAAACAATATTTGTTACAGTTGTAATCTTCGTTATACACTGTATTTTCTACTGCTGTTCTATTTAGAGGTATTTTTCTCTCATGTATATGATATTACTATCTATTACTTCTTAGACATCAACGAGTGCTCTCCACAGACACTCTCGGCAAACTATACACATTATGAACACAACTGTCATGACGATGCTAACTGTACGAATACGAAAGGATCGTTTTACTGCACGTGTCAGGTGGGATATTCTGGGCATGGAGTCACTTGTATAGGTAAGTCCTCTACAAGATAATTATGAGAGATTAAAGGAGTATGTACAAGTATAAGCGTAAGAACCCAAGAAAAAACAAAGGCACTCATTCTGCTTATGCCGCCTCACTTGGGATCGCCGTGGCTTATTTCCCTTTTATAAACGGTCTGTGCCATTTTTAACGGTCGATGCCATAATTGGTAACCAAGCTTTTCGGAATGGATGATGCTATATCTGCTCTAGTTTAGGCCTGGACTAGGTCGAAACTGGTTATAATTTCGTCTAAGACTAATAAACACTCTCCAGTTGCTTAATTGCTCACTTTCACACTGGTTTGCTTGCGGTTAGCTTTGATTTGTTGGCTAGGGCAATACTAAAGTAATTTAGATTAAGAAAGTCATCTTTTATAATTACATTTTGTGGGGATTTGGAGGATCAGCCTGGTAGTGAGATGTTGGCATGTCAGAGGTTCCGGCTTCGTTTCTGGTCATTGATGTACAATTTTTCCGGCTTTCTTTTTGTGGGAAAAAAATTCGATGATAGCCAATGTCGCTAAAATGGCGTCGACCGTTTACGAACAGAAATGAGCATCGCCGTGGCACAAGCATACTCACCAGGAACAAAATTGTTTGCTCGACCTGTGCTTAAGCTCGTGGTAATTTCGTGCCAGGACTCCAGTAGAATAATGGGTTTATGCTTGTGCTTATACCCGGGCTTGTTACCTGGGGCTTGTCAGTGGTTACCACAAGGTAGTAAAAACAATCTTTAAATGCAATATGATGTATTACTATATTAACTAGCTAAACCTTGAGTACGTACGTCACAGATGAATACGGGCGCTTCACTGCTTTCCCTTCTTTCCTCGTTTTACCGTTGAAATAAGTGCAACAGGTGTATAAATGGGTACCGGCGAATTTACTGCTGGGGGATAACCCTGCGATGGACCAGCATCTCATCCAGGGGGGAGTAGAAATACTCTCTGTTGCTTCATGCTACGGAAACCGGGATATTAAATTCCGGACTGATGTGCCACTTGGCTCGTATGCAGACGTTTTACCCATTCAAGAACACAACGCAGTGTCCCGGCCGGAGTCCAGCGCACTAACCGTTAGGCCACCTCGCCTCCCAGCGGAAATAATGCCGGCGGGAACTCTGCGATGGATTAGCATCCCATCCTGGGGGATTACACCTAGTCGCTTCATGCTAAGGCAGCCGGGATAAGCTCCAGCGGAAGAAAAGTCCTAGCACTTGACCAAAAATAAAAGCAGCTGTTCTTTTGAACTTGTATTACCTGAAATATTAATGTTTTTGGTGACTTTTTTCGATTAGATATTGACGAGTGTGAGACAGATACCGATAACTGTGATGTGAATGCCCAATGTAACAACACCAAAGGGTCTTTCCAATGTACATGCAATGTTGGCTATTCTGGAGATGGTGTGATGTGTCAAGGTACGTTTCTCACAAGAAAACAAGGGAACCCTCGCATATCATCTATTAAAAAAAATGGCCACTAAAAATTTGTAAAACAAATTTTTATCACACGTACGTTTGGTTTACGTACATTGGTCTGAGAATGTTCGGTTTTAATGTTTAGCTGACAATTTGTGTTCGTACATATTGCTTTTAACATGCTCATTCTCAAAAAGTGGATGAATAGATAGTTCTTGGAGTAAAATTGCGCGCCTTCTGTCAACATAGGTCTATTTTGGGCCCTTAGCTATTTCTTCCCGATGAAATAATGAGTACGTTTACGCAGATTTCAGTCTCAATGCGTAAAGAGTTTGTGTCGGTCTTTAAATATTACCTTTCAACTCTGCAGTGTATGACATTCGCCGTTCTTTTCTCAGATATCAATGAGTGCACAGGCGGTATAGATAATTGTCATGTTGATGGAATCTGCACCAACACAAACGGTTCGTTTTACTGCACGTGCCAACTGGGTTATACCGGCGATGGAGTAAACTGCACAGGTAAGACGAGTGTGTTTGTTCCTACTCGCTAACACTTTGCTTGCAAACAGCGACGAGCTTAACATACCCTAAATTCCCCAAAGCTTGCAAGTCTTCCTTAATCTTTTACCAGCTCGTCAAGCTTTTTGACTCTTTCATGTAGTATTTTAAAAAAACGTCAATGTTTTTGCATTTTAGTTTTTAACTTTCTCACCTAAAACATAACCGGTCTAGATACCGTCTAGATAGGAAAATCAAGACCGTGGTTAACGATTTTAGCCAATCAAATTCGTGAATTCCGTAGTTTCCAGTCCTTGTAAGACACAGCCATATAATAAATTTGTGATTAATTACCTTTACAGATGTTGAAGAGTGTAGCCTGGGAATCCATACCTGCGATGAACATGCTACGTGTACCAACACAAAAGGATCATTCACGTGTCGTTGCAATAGCGGTTACCTTGGCACTGGTTATAAATGCAACGGTAAGGCTCTCAGTATACTCCCGGACTTGTTGCCATACATAATACTCTGTGTGAATATGCAGGAATAAAAGCTGAGTGCAATTTAACTGCCCTTACCCTCATTCCTTTAGATATTGACGAGTGTAAATATGACCTGGATAACTGCCATACGGACGCGCTTTGTACCAATACTGATGGATCTTTTAATTGCACATGTTTGGTTGGCTACTCTGGGGATGGTGTCATTTGCGTGGGTAAGTTTTTAATAGATTTAGTCTCTATCTGCATTTGTTGCAACAAGTGATGGGTAACATTCATTGTTATCGAAAATAAAAAGAGCAAAACACGGGCTTTGCAAATCGTACAGAGTTGGACGGCTAAATACTTTTAGGACAACTGAAAAATTGATATAATTTGTTTTATCAACTGGGTTGATAATGTCAATTGGCCACCGTAAAGAGATTCAATTGCTGACGTTTCGAGCGTTAGCCCTTCGTCGGAGCGAATCAAGGAATTGTGGGTCGTGTGGTTTTTATATACAGAAAGATGGAGCTTCGCTATTGGCTGGTGCCTGGTAACGTGAAAACAACGGAATAAATTAGTTGAATGAAAAGCGTTCCTTGATACCGTGAGGATTAAGAGTGCCGATTTGAAAAATAAATTATTGTTCTAGAGTTTTACGGCTTTCCGTGTTTCCTTGGTGAAGGTTTGAAAGAGATTGATTTTAATTATCAATTGGCCCACGACAGCTGACTTTTAAATCACCTTAAGCTTCTCAGACCCTCTAATAGACCCTCTGGAAAGGACTAAAAGTTGTGATTTTTATGATCCTCAAAACATTTTTCCCAGATATTGACGAATGTGAGACAGAAACACATAACTGCAGCTGGGGCGCGTCTTGCTTCAACAATAAAGGATCTTTCTATTGTCTCTGTTCTTCGGGATTTTCTGGTGATGGTTTCCGTTGCTCAGGTTAGAGAATGCTTAATGTCTTAACTTATTCTGTCTTTCTCAAGCTTTATTTCTTTCTTCAGTTTTTCAGCCACAAAAAGATACATGAATTTGCATTGTTATCCTGACTTTCCCTTTGCTACACATTATGAATAATGTTTTCATTTATTGTTTATCAAGTACTGTTTGCATACTCAGATCTAGATACTCTAGTGTTGCAATGGGT
The DNA here is from genome assembly GCA_947652115.1 of Blastomussa wellsi. Lineage (NCBI taxonomy): Eukaryota > Metazoa > Cnidaria > Anthozoa > Scleractinia > Plerogyridae > Blastomussa > Blastomussa wellsi. Next base: position 13,702,288 of record OX393568.1, on the reverse strand, counting down.
AGCATTCGTATAGCTTCTTCATCGAAATTTGGTCATAGCACTTAAGTCGTTTTAATATATTTTTCTTTTTTGCCTGTACTCGTGACTTTATTTCAGATATCAATGAATGCCTTATCGAGACCCATAACTGCGATGATGTCGCTGAATGTACAAACACGAACGGGTCTTTTTATTGCAACTGCACTCATGGTTTCGTTGGAAATGGAACGTATTGTCAAGGTAACCGAGTCTCTCTTTGACAGTATTACTTTACACCGTTTTCAACAATGTTAACAACAGCTACGACTATCTCGTTGCCAATTGATTATGCTCAATCAAAATATCTTTTTAGAGTTTTGTGGTGTGGCATTATTCTGGTTGTTGCCAAGGGAAGAAGGGAACGATTGTGCACGAATTGAAACAACAAATAGAATGCGTTTCTTGTGTGCTTATAATTTGGTAAAATCCCCGCGGGGTTAGGGGGCGGGTACTCCCTAGTAATAGGCTGATGGGTATTTGCCGCTGGATGGAGTTATGATTTCAATAGAGTTACTAGAATTGGGCGCACATTTGCGGGACTTTGGGGGTAAAAAATGCTGGCTAGAAGGAATTTAAAAATGAGAAGATTCGCGGGAAAAAAGAAAACTTGCTGTCGTTTTAATATTTAACAATCGGGTCGCAATCGGATTAACTTGAAGAAGTGACCAAGTTTAAGCTGAAAATACTTAAAAAAAAGTGCTCTGCTAGGAAACGTAAACAAAATCAACCGCCAGCCGTATGAATGAGACAGGGTATTGTTTAAACTGAACGTCGATAGACCATATACACCAACCGCAAACCATTCTTTTGCCTTTTTACTTTCGGAGCACTCATTTTACTAACCACTGTCTTACTGTTCTTCAAACTCTAACCATTTTATTGCTATGTCTTAACTTATTAAAGATTTGGACGAGTGCTTAACTGGGACACATGACTGCAACGGATCTTCCACGTGTAACAACACTTACAGCAGCTTCATATGCACTTGCCAGCCAGGATACCGCTACAATGGCTCCGATTGCTGGGGTATGAGACAGAAGAAGATGTTTAATTTATCGTCAACCGTCGTTTATGGTTTGGTGCATATATGTTGCTTTCAGTTTCCAAAGTGGCTTCTTTAGTCCAGTTCGGAATGGGGTATTGCACAATGTACCTTACCTTTATATATAGAACATCTGGATAAAATCGGTCAAGGTATTGGAGCGTGCTTTATTGGACTGAGTGGATTTTAAAACACCAGGCCAGACCCACTGGTTCCGGCTTAGAATTAAGAATAACAATACTTTTTCAAAGTGATCATTTTCGTCCTTCTATCAATCAGTCTAAATAAAAGTATGTAATGCTAGTCACAGACGTATTCACAATGTGAAAGCGTTGAATGTAATATGTTATGCAATATTATACCTTGTGTGTCAGTTTTTATTCTTTTAACACTGTTTAAAACTGTTCCTTAGTTATCACTGATTAATTTATCTATTCATTTATTATTTTTCACTGTTCAGACGTAGACGAATGTGAAGAAAAGACACACAACTGTCACAAGGTGTACGGCGTTTGCACGAACATGATGCCTTTCTTTCTCTGTACTTGTACACTCGGCACCAAAGGAAACGGAACTCATTGCGTTTGTAAGTTAATGTATTTTGATTTAAAATAACGTTTCCCAACCAATGAAAAAAATATTATTGGTTGTTTTGTTTTTTCGAAAGCTTAATTCATAGCCTGTCAAAAGAGGTATGGCTTTGTACTTAGTTGTAAATACCTGTTGATGAATTTAAACACCGTTTCAATACAACTTTAAAGAGAAACCAAAGCAGTACTTATTGGCTGCTCCGTCGTTTATTTTCTTGATACAATGACTACAAATGATGTGAGTCTAATCATTGCTATCGTTCTCTACTCAAGCCAACAAACTTTAGATCTCGTTTACTATAATTGTTATGAATTCTTCATTCTTTTAGCGCTGGATCTTGTTTACATGGTTGACTTAAAGGTCCCATCAAGTAGATGGCGTGAAGAATATCGAATGTCGAACTCTTCACAATTCCAGAAACTTGCCTTGGAGATAGAACAAGGGGTATCTATCTCATTTTATTTTCTCTTTTGTTTACAAATAAAAAAGCAGACAACACTACCTGCTAGCAACACTGGTAGCCTAATATTTAAAATATGCTGGTTGTGGCAAAGTTTATCCATCATCCTCTTTTCACCTCCTCGTTTTATTTTTTCAGTGCGTCGTTGTTTGCTGAAATTTCAAGCCTACTGTTAATGGATGCTATATTGAAACTCTTTTAGGTAAAGTACGTCTACAGAAACGATCCGACATTCTTAAGAACGTACGTTGCCAACCTTCACAACAGGTAAGGACAATGACTAATGTTATTATTAGAAAATTAATAATTAACAAACCAGCAATGTCATATAAAAATAACAAAGAAATATATAAATCAAAGTGGGTATTTTTTCCTTTGCTATTTAATTTGGCAATTTCATTACAGTTACGTGTAATCTGCGATAATGCCCTCTCGCACATTGCAGAAACGACAAATCCTTGATGCTTTTCTTTCCCCATAGAAATCGTTATCATTTATTATGTAGATATCAAAAAAACATGACTTCACCACTGGATTCATTTTCTATTCTAGCGATGGAATTGTGTTGACTGAGTTCTGGCTGGTGTTTACCTCTGATTCAGTACTACCGATCAGACCTCTTAACTTGGCTGTAAAGAGAGGAAGACTTAGACACATAGCTATAGAGATGGACGGTTATGATGTCATACAAGTAGTTGGTATGTTTGAAATTTATGCCAGGAAGAACATCCGACAAGTGAAAATAAAGGGTGCCAAATAAAAATTCTTTTATCAATACTAACCCTGTCTCATTGCAGAGAGAATTGACTGTCCAATGAAGTGTTCTGAATACGCATATTGTAAAAGAAACAGTTCCACCTTTGAATGTGTTTGCACTAGAGGATACATTGGTGACGGAAAAGAGTGCATCGGTGAGTCACTAGGGAGATCAGTATAACAAAACTAATATCACGAAAGACGAGTGCTGTTCATAAGTAATATCTGTCCTTCTTTAGATTTGGATGAGTGCGCTGTAAACAATGGCGGCTGTCAACACGTGTGCACCAATAACCCAGATGGAAGCTTTCATTGCTCGTGTAACCAAGGTTTTCTTCTTCATAGCGACAGAAAACAATGCAGAGGTAAACTATGAAAAATAAACAACTGGAATTAAAAGTACGATGCCATGTAAATTTATGTTTTGTTCCCTGATTGCAGCATCTGACGGTGATTTCGCCTATTGTTCTTCTGAATGGCGTCAAGACATTTTATGGAGTCATACTATAGCAAGCAGCACAGACATAAAGAATTGTCCTCAGGATCGCTTCAGTGGTGGTACTATAGAACAATGTTCAATAAAATGTCTTTGAGGTTCAAACTAAATGAAAAACAATATATGTGTTAAATTATGTGTGGTGTTGGTTTGGCAGATTAACAGGATCTTCTTATAAGAGAATGAATGGGAGTTTCACCGGGACAAAAAGAAGTGACCGGGTAATGACGAGGTCACGTTAAGGCGGGGTTCCACAATAATCAGTCATTTATCATTGTTCCTGGATAGCCGATTAATTCTAATAGTTATCCTCGGATTTGATTAATGCTAATTAGTGACATTGCGGCTTTAACTGTTTTATAAGGCGACAGGTGATATGGAAAACTTTGTTTTTAGAAACAGTGATTGCATTAGGCAGTAACTGCCTAACCGGTAATTTTTACCTTTGGGCACTAGAAACCAAAATTTGACCTTGAGTTAACGGGATATCAAACTAATTTTGTGAAACCCTAAGAACAGACGTGACATCAGTTACGTATTCAGGCTGCCATATATTATATGTTGTTTTATTATTTTATAAATTGCTACGTTGTCCAGATATGGTCATGAATCGATTGTCATCCGTCATCTGTACTTGATATACTGCAATATACGTGAGTCACGATGATTCGTTAAGTGTTGCAAAGCGCCGCATCAGTAACAACAACTTTTCTAGCTGTTTTTTGCGCTTTTGCGCTTTGGAATAATAAAACAATCATCCTGCTCAATCTTGCGGAAAATCATCTGATATTAATCAAAATTTGCCTGCGTATGAAAAGATATTCTGTGCGATTTCGCAGGATAATTTTTTTTTGTCACAGGTGACGCACATAGAGCATGCTACACTGGAGTCAGTGGAGGAGTATGGGGAGTACCGGATCTCACTAGGTGCTTAACAAAAGCCATGTATGAACTCGAGAAAAAGGCAAGTTACAGTCCGTGACGTGTAATCCTCTTTATTGTTGGGGGCATTTGGAAACGTACGTTGAATTGGCGCCCTTTAAGTGTATTTATCTGCGTCTTTAATTATTTAAGACCTGTGTTTTAGTTTTGCAAATGTTCTTTGAAAGATCCAAGAGGCCAGTCAATGGTCCGTGCAGCTTGAAACAACGAATAGTTCACCTTTATATAAAATTCCTATTTTTCGAGAATACTTCATTGCAAAGTTGTAATTTGGACGATACACTCACAACAGATGATTCAACTTAGATTCCTATCTGCCTGTTCTTTCTCGACAGCTTGAAACATTGCTCAAAGGAGAAGTTAGCTTTTCAGCTTTGCTGAACATTTCGAAGGAATTGCAAAATATTTTGGACCCCAAAGTCGATAAGATTTATTCAGGTGATATATTTGCCGCAGTAGATATCATGAATACTCTGAATCAATGGGCAGGTGGCACACTGAAGAACATTACTAAAGAAGAGCTTAATGATTTTCTGGAGGTAAGAAGTTTAATTGATTTATATCTGTGCAAAAAACTCTCTTTTTAAGGTCATCAATTGCAGTAGGTTTTTTATTCAGTTATCATAACTTATTTCTATGAAATTACTGACTAATAATTTTACAGAATATGGGTGGCACAGTGAGCAATCTGCTCCACACAGAAAACAGACAGGCCTGGTACGGCATGGATAAGGTAGATAATTAAGAGAAACCTTTACGAGCAATTTTGCCTTTTTGCGATTTATTCTGTAGTTGGCTTCAGTGTGATATGTGCTTTGCTAGAAAACTAAGTGAATCGCATATTTTTAGATTGCTCTCAGGGCCACAGAGATGGTAGCCACTTTAGAGGGTAGCATCGCAGTCGTTGCTAACCAACAACTTCAAGATATGTTTAATAACGCCATAACAGACCCAGACAAGTTTCGCAATCTTAGCATGAGAGTCGAAGCTTCCAATGTTGGTAAGAACTGCATTCATGAAAATATTAAAAACATATCTCACGGATTGACGCAATGTCTTACGGCAGTTTCATAAAAACTTTGAAGGATATTATGCGATACCAAAAGAAAATTAACCAATGTAACTCTATAATCATTATGTACCCGCCATCATTTTTGTAATCTGAGACATTTTGCAACAAGAAAATTGTATTCCGTGTTTGGTCATACTTTATCAGCCGATCAATAGTCCAGTGAATATATTATTTAGACCCATCACAAATTGCAACAGAAGGGTTGTCTTCGCTATTCTTCTTATTAAAGTACACAGATCAACATATCAAAAGTCTAGAAAAATCTAAGTAGGGGAAGTTACAATTTTTTTACAGAGAAAATATAGCTTCAGAAAGGCAGCATGAAAACGAGGCTGCCAACAATAGCCTACTCTGACATGTATTTCTTTCACCAATAAATCACCATTAAGTTCGATCATAAATGGTCAATAAAGGTGAATTACAAGCTTAAACCGTCTACATTGATACTTTTCTACGTAGGACAACAGAGTTTCTAAGATCAGCATGAAATCGAGGCTAAATAAGAATATGAATTTCTCACTGACTCCTTTGAAATAAAGATGGTCATTTCTGTAACATCTCACGGTGGATAATGTTACCAGCAAAAGACAAACAATCATCATCTTCATTACAGCTTCCAGATTCATCTGGTTGTACAGAGTTAGTGCAGGCTGTGCCTTTGCACTGACCCCAAGCGGCTGAACAATCAAGGTTGTTCCTTCGGCAAGAGCACCTAAGGCTGCTGCAATCTGTGGAGCAGTTACACCTGATAACGCGAAGCAGTGCGTCAAGTGCTGGAGGTAGGTGGGTCATGACAGGAACTAACAACCCTCAGTGGATTTCCACCCCCATTCTTCCGTTGACATAGTTTCCTCAACTCCCTTCCACTGTTGGAACTGAAAGTATACACGTAAACTGTGATAGGTGGCTGTGGCTAAAGTAGGTGGTAAGCTCTGTGGCTGAACTTGTGAAGTGTTTGTGGCCACCTTAAAACGGTGCCGTCGGTATCTAAGAGAATCTAGGCTGTCGCTAGATTTCCCGTTGTAAAAGCAAACCAGAGCCTTCTCACCAGCTTCAATTACTTTCTCCTTTGAGGCAGATGTGTCGTTAAACACTTTAGCCTTATCGCGAAAGTGATATTTCTCACAGAATTTCTTCAGAGAGGTCCCCTTTCCAATTCCGTGAAGGCGAGAAGTGGTATCACATCCAAGGATCGCGCGGATAAACAAAATGTTGTTGCACACGTCTTGACCAAGCGTCTCCTTCGGATTTTCATGTTCCAAAAGCGTCGCTTTGTTGTATTTGCACTTGATTCAGGCTGAAAAAATATTTCATAGGCGCTCAGTTCTGCGTAATAGCACAATAAAACAACGAGAATAGTGCTAGCCCTTCTTGTAATTTCCACCGCTGTCTTAACTATACGAAAATCAGCATCTGCCTGTGAGTGACGTGTGTGGCATCCAACTTTCTAAAGGTACCTGCTCAGCATATTAACGAAGGATTGCTTGTTGTTTGAATTGGATAGGAAGTGGTCTTTCTTCATGGTTAGCTTCATGTCATCATAAAATGTGACGGACGTTGCGGTTTTGCTTCCCGTTCGCCTCTGGTGTGTCATATCTTTTGAGGAACTTTGGTTGTAGCCATCAAAGATGTTAATTGCAGCACCATACTTTCGCGTCACACACTGGCAATGCATGTCACAGATCTCGCTGTAGTTTGGGCATCCTCGAGGCCAAGGGATCCGATGAAGGAGTGCGCCACCATCCAGGACATATTGCACTTCACCTTTTGGTCCAGTTGTGTCTGAAGGAAGCTTAGCCCAGATAGCATCTGCCAGTGCTGGCTTTTGTGGCTTTAATAGCATTAGTGGAGAATCAAACAGAGATGGTGGATAGCTGCATAGCTCATATTCAAATATGGTACTCATGTCATCCAGAGACTGGCTGGCGATGGTAAGACGCTAAAATAGCAACTGTGGATCCGCTTGAATCTTCTCCCCATCAACTTTGGCAGATGACATGGCAATGAATGTGATAGCTTTGTTACTCTTTGTAAATGAGTATGCTACAGCGGATTATCCGGTCATGGAGTCCAAGATACTCTGTACGACTTCTCTTGCCTTAATAGAACTCTCGGCATGAACACTAGTCATTATGTTTATCAGATCCGTATGAGTTGTGAAAGGATTTCTTTCTGCTAGAGCAAGAAGCAGCGTCCGAGTGTCCTTCATGTCCCGGGCTTATTTGGACTAAGTCATATCCTTGTTTTGCTCACCTGTACTGTAACTAACACCTGTGAGCTCTAGCGTGGCACGATTCATCTCTGCACACGCTGGCATAGAGAGCAGCCAAATAACTCGTTGTCTTTCAGTCATTCCACGTTCCCTCGTCAAACCACCACTCTTTAGGCTTCTCATTAATACCTGCTCTGTGACAAGATCCGTTGATAGTCCTGCCCATAAGCGGTTGTTTCTTCTAACAACGTGAAATCCAGCTTCAAACTTTCTGTACACATCAGGATAATCAGTCTCAAGACTACTCATTGACTGCAAGTATAAACAACCAGACTTTGTATACTGATTATGCCCTGCAGCAGCTAGTCTCCAGTCTCCAGTTACCGGTTCATTCAGCCTTTATGAACATGTGTAGAATGTCTACCATATCCAGGTATTGCAGCCAGAGTAAAGCAGTGCGGCCGTTCTTCATGAAATCCCTCTGCTCGTGGAGAAGGTGTTTTATTCTGGTTAGAACATCAGCTGAACTGACTTCCTCTGTTGATTTTTTTTTTTTCATTAAGTCGTCAAAACGGCAACGTGCTTCTTCAAGATCAGAGTTCTCTCTTCCATCATCAGAAGGTAGCGCATTTGATACAGGAGCAGCTTCAAGGTCGTATGGTTCATCTTCATTGATGTATCTTGCAAACCTGGAATGGGGACTTTCAGGGCTTTAGAGACCAATTTGTGTGTTGACAGCGGCATTAACAAGGTGTACGCGCAACCTCTTACAAATATACTCACACGCTCAATCTCCAATCAATAGCCATCTCTAGAAAATCAATCAGAAAATACTCATCTAGACAATGCAAATCGCACGTGGAGGCCGCCATTGCATGATTTCAAACCGAAAGGGACTAGGCATGAGTCTGTACATTATGGGATTAGCAACTATTGATCCACAAAGTCAGAAAGAGCACACCGAGATTTACAAAATCCCCAAATTTGGTGTTAATCGGGCTAGTTTTGACTGGGATACAGCCATTTAAATATGTCAAAATTACAAAGAAATGTTTGGTAATCCGGACGCAGCGTCCGGATGGCCATACACTTCTTTGTAAATAATGACGTTTTTAACTGGCTGTATCTCTATATTAAAACCAAACCTGGGGATTTTGTAAAGCTTGGTTTGCACTTTCTGACTATGTGGATCAATAGTTGCTAATCCCATAATTTGTTGACTTGTACCTTGTCCCCCTCGGTTTGAAATGAGGCAATGTCGGGCATTGCATTACTTGAGCTTGCAGTCATTATTGGTCTGCGGCTGTTCGTATTAAATATCACAAAATGTAAAAATGATGTTTTTCAAACAAAAAGCAAACATTTCTCTACCATTATACTTAATTTAAAATTGATTTAAACGTGTGTAGCAAATAGCTTTCTTGTAGCCTCGTTTTCATGTTGAGCATTTCAACACATTAATAACGAAATTTTCGTGTCTTCCTGCACTTCGATTCTTCTAGACTTTTGATATGTTGTTGGGCATATATTGCCACTTTCAAAACTGCAAAAAATACTTTCTGTTGCAATTAGTGATAGGTTAACTATTTTTATTTGCTAAATTGCTTCGACTACAAACTACTCATGAAAGCTCATTTTCCGCCATATTGAAATCAAAAAGGAGCAATTGAGGGACCTGGCACTTCACTTTTCGCCTCGGCTGGTTAATCAGTTTCAAGAAAACATAACTTAAAAAGGACAATATAACAGATTTAAGATTGTTTAACTGTTTTGTGCTTTTCATTTTTATGATCTTTATAGAGATGTCCATTGACGTGATTGAGATGATTAAGTTCAAAGGTCTTTCACTTTCGATGATGCATAACTTGTCTGTGGATGGTGGAAACAGATCAGTTATTCTTAATCAGATCAGTTTTCCGCCTCTCTTATTTGAAGATGCACTTAGAGAAAAGTTAGCGTCAGGTGTGTGATTCGCAATAGGTCAGGAAGATCTTTCTGTTATCTTCTCTGAAACGAATTGTCTTTCATTACCAATTTTCGATTTTAGTATCTCCTAACTGGACCGTGTTTAGTACCATTCTCAGAATGGAAAAAATCTGCTTCAATTCCAGGATTCTATTCCAGTCTTGGCTGCTTTAGTGACGATGATCAAGACCGAGCAGTACCTACCATGGAAGGAACCCATCAGCTGTTAAAAGAAAGCTTCCTTACTCGCAAGGATGCTGTAGAGAAGTGTGCAGAAGTGACCAGGAGTCGTGGATGGAAGGTTTTTGCCGTTCAAGATGGCGGCTGGTGCGCGTCGAGTCCGACTGCTCATCGGACGTACAACAAATACGGCACCGCAGTGAATTGTGTTGATGGAAAAGGGGGCATGTTCGCTAATGATGTTTACATCATAAATGGTAAGATATAGCATGGGCTAATAATGTACGAGTGGGTTACTAACATATGATATTGAACAAAAGAGTATATTAACATAACTTGTATTAAATAATTTTTTTTTTTCAACTTTTTATTGTTTTTTATATAGTATTTCTCTAATGGGTATCACGCCGTAAGTTGACAGTCAATCAAAAGAATTCGTTTGCAACAGAACTATTGTACTATAAGAAGATACTTAGCCGTACCTTATTTGAACTCCGCGAATCTGATTGGTTCATCCACCGTTTGCTATTTAAGCAATAGAGTTGCCCCGTTGATGTTCTTCGAATCTTCGATGGCTAATATGCAAGTTTTCAGAATATTAAATTTTCAAGGGGCGACTATCAGACCGGTAGTTCCGAGACAAAAACATTCTACCGTCTTTTTTGTTCACCACTTAATTTTCTTCCGTCTACATATTCAAAAACAAACATCTTGGTTTAAACCGTTGAGAACTATAACCGCTGATAGAATACAATCGCGCGATAGCTGCTGTTGAAGGAACTGTGCCGTCATTGTAACGAAACAACTATAAAACTGCGATAATTAATAACTCCTTTATTTCTTTGCCTAGCGTACTATACGAGCGTATGCTCAGTGTTTTATAAGAACTTGGAGGATTTATTAACAACGGATCCTCTGTTGGAAATATGGTGAGTTCGAATAAATTCTAACAATTAGCTATGAATCTAGCACCCTTTCGCCTGTTTAGTTCTTTTCCTATTTGTTTTCGTTGTTGTTTTCTGTCAACAAGATATAACTTGAATTGGTATTTTTTTCTGTAATGACACTGGATTTTTTCACAGTCTGAGGTTAATGAATGTTTTCATTCGTGATGGATTTGCAGGTCTTTGGATGAAATGGGCGCACAGACGCCCTATAACAGATCCAAGCTTAACTCTATGATAATATCGGGAAAAATAGTGTCAGAAGAACAAAGGTTTTACCAGTCGCTCCCAGAGCCAATAGAACTGGTATTCAAACACTTGGTAAGATAATTAAATATGTGTTTTTATTAAAAACTTGCTATGGTATATTGCATTTCCTGAGTTTTGATTGCTTTAGAGGCAATGGTATATGAGCTCATTAACCATTGACCTACCAAAAAGGTACGTGTACACGTAAAAGAATGCATTTTTGCAATGTTTGTACGATATTTTTTGGGCGTTTTTAATAAAACAATTATTCTACTCGCGTTTCCATCTCTTATCCAACGCACGCTCGTGGAATAATTGTTAAATATCACACAATCCCAGACTACAAAGAAATATGAGATCGTCCAGGTCACACGTATTCACCCTGAAATTAGTAATTGAGTCTTAGATAAGCATTTGGAATGTCCTTCAACGTTTAGGACAATCCATGCCAGGTAACAAGGGCTGTTAGTGTTAATGCTCGGTCATTGCATTTTCATCCAGGGTGGTAACGACACTACACCTGTTCTGTGCGCTTTCCTTAACATGGACTCGAAGTAAGTAAAAGATTCAAATGGTCTATTGCTAGCTAGCTGACACTGGTTAAATATGTTTTTGGTATTCGCTCATTCAACTCCTCTGCTACATGATTTGTACTTTTTTTTCAATTTTTAATGAAATCACTCCACATACAAAAAATACACTTACAGTAACGAAAAGAAGAAACAGGAATAAATGTTGGCAACAGTTAATGTCACATGAACAAAATAATTATGTCCCGTATACACAGTCCTGTAATATTATTGTTTAGTACATTGCATTTATCAATTAGTGACTTACATAACTCTTCTGAGGTACCTTCTTTACATTGAAATGGGAAAAACGAAAAAGAAACAGAAAAGAAAAAACAAATGAAACAAAGAAAAAGGGAAGCCACAGTCTTGGTATTCAGGTCCAAGATGGAGCAGAATACAAAAGATTACTTTCTGATGCTGTAGCTAGGTTACTACCTAAAAACAGATGGATAGCTAGCAGCACACAGTTCACTTGAAGCAACCACATTTTAGGTTATATTTCTAAACAGTATTTGTCTTATAAGCATAACATTTTTCGATTTCCTGACATTTTAGGAAGATTTGCGAAAATAATGTACATTTCGGAGGGTTTTGTTTAGTTTCGATGAATAAATGTGAATCTGCAAAATTAGAGTGTATATCTTCGGTATTGTCGACCAAACCAATACAGAGGTAAGGTCAGAGAAAAGTTTTGTGGCTTAACCTGATGCTGTATCAACCAGTGTTGTATGTTTTGCCAGAAAGTTTGAACAAAGTTACAGTCCCAAAAGAGATGGATGAGGGAAGGAGAGATCCCTATTTTATATCGATAATCATTGGTAGCAATTCTTCTGTGAAGGAGATTAAATTGGAAGGTTGGGAGTTTTGTTTCCCTGGTACAACAAAAAGGAAGAGTAACGATTTATCCCATTTTATCAAGTGTTCGTGGTCGTGGAGGTCATTTATCCATTTTTCCTGGCTATTAGCAGGTGTCGAAGTGATCCCTTTAACAATTGCTTTATAAGCTGCGTTACAAATTTTTGAAGACGATAAAAGCTTTTGACCACAAGTGAGACCGTTTTCAGAGTTGTTCGTATTATGAGCTTGGAAACGCGTTTTCAGTTTTGTTATAGAGGAGACAACACCATAATACGTTACAAAGGTGGTTTAATTTTATAGCGAGTTTTTAAATCTGTATATTTTAAAAAATCGGTCTTTTGATCCAATATATATTTGACCTGATTGACGCCCGCGCGGGACCAGTTTCGAAAAAAAAGATAGGTCGGTTTGCAATCCGTATAAAGGAGTTGTACCAAATTGGTGAGTTTTTAAAGTGCGCGGGGTTTTCCTCAAAGTTTAAATTGGACCAAATTTTTCATTATTTCTCTGGTAAAGGTGTCTTGAACACCTAAATCATCAACATCGGCTTGCTTTGAGTTACCAGTTAGAAGTAGTTAGCCGTCATGCTGTTTAATAAAGTAGTCAAAGAATAATTTCCAGTTTGCTTGGTTGTTGTGATCGAGGTATTTCTGTACCCATTTTACTTTCAAAGCGCGATTGAAAGATTAGATATCTAACATTTTTGATCCGCTGTCTGTGTATTCATTTATAATTACACTCATTTTGATTTTGTCACCACTCCCATCCCACTTTCATATCCAACTGGTCAGCCAGTTGGCATTCTTAAACACATTATGTTTGTTTAATATTTCATTCATAAACACGATCCCACAAGGTTTACTTTTACTATATTAAGATATTATTTGCTTTTCAGTGCTTTTAAAACGTTCATCTTTTGTTTTCCTGTACAGTGGTCCGAATGATCGATGGTTTCACGATGGGTGTTATATGTACCAAAACAATAACACTCACACAGTCTGCCACTGTTCACATCTCAACAACTTTGCTCTTCTTTTTGATTTCCGTGACTCTCCGGTAAGTCGATGCAGTCTGTGCTCTAAAATACCCTTTCCAGCTATTAGCGTGTACGTTTTTGTGCCTTTAATTTGTTTTATCGTTGCAAACTCGGGTGACATTTGGTGAATCAGTGATATAAAGGGAGTAAGCCGCGTAGCACCTGTATAGAGTGAAAATGCTGAGTTATGGTAACTGAGAGAGAGAGAGTTTATATCATGATGATTATTTCAACGAAATTTCCATGTGTCAATCTCCAAACAGCGTTTAAGAAAGGTCTCCAACTGTTTGTTATTTGCAACATGCTTCTCCTTCACCCCTCTCCGACTGATAGTCGCAATACTGGTGCAGTACGTCGCGCGGCGCGGCCTGGGTACCACAATATAAAAGAAACAAAGCGCATGCGCCATTCCTCTTCGTTTTGTGGCACCGTTTCGGCCGACCACGTTTTCTGAAATTTCTTCTAACTTTGGCGATATTTACTCGGCGCCTAGCCTTTATTGTCAAATATGAGTGAGGAAACATCTACAACCGTAAGTACTTTCGAATTCTCGATTTTGTAGGTTTCTTAATAGGCCTAAAAGCAAGAAGATTCAAGTTTGAAGGTACGAGTCAATGACCGCCTTCTGTTGTCCTTGTAGGATGACAATACACCGTCTAACCCGATCATATCGGCGGGTAGCGGTGAACCATCTTCGGACCTAGCGAAGCTAGTGGAAATGGCTGTAGCAAAAACAATGCCAGCTGTTCTGAAGAACCTTTTCAACCCGACACCGGCGGGAGTGAGTGAAACTAAGACCAAAGACTCCGAAGACCCGCCAAAAACCGTCAGCCCTTCGGCCCCGACTAGCTCTCGCGGAGATAGATTCTACAAGAGCGAGCAAACAACTACTATCTCGGAAGATTTACTGGCCTTCACCACAAAGGCCTTCTCCAGGGCGCTCACGAAGGAGAAATGGAAAGAGTTAACCACTTCATATCCCTCAGTTAAAGATACCGAGTCCCTACTGGTGGCCCCTTCAATGGAGGCGGGCATGAAAGAGGACATCAAAAAACGTCATGGTTATACCAAGACAAAAGAGCTTTTTGCCTTTGATGATGGGCTTGCCGAACGCCAATCGGCATTCCTAGTGACAGCTCGACCTCTTCTAGCTGCCCTGACAGCCCTTGATGATGTACAGGGGGGCAAGGAGGATGAGGGTGAGGACGTGGACCCTGATGCCATTAAGGACCTACTGGAAGATGCTCTCGTTCTTCTCGGAAATGCCCACTTCAGGCTGAACACCTGGAGGCAAAAACGCTTTTCTGAGTTCCTCACGGAAGTTGGTAAACGTACGCTGAAGGAAGGTATCCCAGCAGACAAGCACCTCTTCCCAGACAAGTTTCATGCAAAGATCAAAAGCGAGCATGACCACAGTGCAACAAATAGCAAGCTTATCAGCACTCCCAGTGCCAAGCATTTCTCCAAGCCAACCTTCAAACGAGACCAGCCCTTTCGTCCCAATTACCGATCCGCCGATTACAACAGGAGTGGAGGGAAACGGAGATGGTCATATGGCTCTAAGTCTGGCTACCACCCAGCCGGCAAACGATCAAAATCAGAAGTAGCAGGAACCACCTCCCAGTCCCCCAGCGTCAGACCAAGTACAAGCTGACTATCCACTTCCACGCCTAGCAAACATTTGTCCCCCCCACAAGAAATCAGCAACCCGTCTACAATTTTATGTTCAGAATTGGAAACAAATTACACAGGACGCTTGGACGTTACAGACTGTACAGGGGTACAAAATCCCCTTTCACAGCCGCCCGAGACAGTGGCGTACAAGAATCACTTATACAAAGGACCCCACCGAGGGCCACCGAATGGAACTGGCAATTGCCGATCTGGTCACCAAGGGAGCAGTGAAGGAGGTAGAACCTCAGGAGGATCAGTTTACATCCACCCTGTTCCTAGTACAAAAAGAAAATGGCGATTTTCGCCCCGTGATCAACCTGCGGGCCCTAAATCGTTTCCTGAGAAAAGAATCCTTCAGGATGGAGGGTCTGCAGGTCGTCAGATCCCTAGTCCAACAAGGAGACTTCCTGATGAAATTGGACTTGAAGGACGCTTACTACGCCCTGCCAATCCACCCCAGCCACAGGAAGTATCTGAGATTTGTGTACCGCAACAAAACATACGAGTTCCAGTGCCTACCATTCGGACTATCTTCAGCTCCCAGGGCCTTCACCAAAACACTGAAGCCAGTGCTGGCGGTTCTGCGGTCATTGGGGATTCGAATTGTAATTTACATAGACGACATGTTACTGCTGCATCAACAGAGCAGCGTACTCCAGGCAATGTTTGCCCAAGTGGTGGATTTCCTAGAGAAGCTGGGGTTTCTGGTGAGGAGAGAGAAGTGCTCAACCACCCCCTGCAAACAGATAGTCTTCCTCGGGGCCCAGCTGGACTCCAGGACAATGACACTCTCCCTGCCTCAACCAAAACTTATGAACATCCTGGACACGTGTTCTCTCCTCCTTGCTCAAAGGATTGTTGCAGTGAATGTTCTGTCCACCCTTATAGGAAGGATGAGTCATGCTTCTCAGACAGGAATCTTGCTTGCCCCACTCCATTACAGGGCCCTTCAACGCATGCATCTGCGTGCGGTGTTACAGTATGGTCACAAGAGGAGAGTGCTAGCCCCCCTCACCTCTCAAGCCTTGAACGACCTGAACTGGTGGGTCTCGGACAGCAGCCGTGTGAATGGTTGTCCAATTCAACTTCCCCCTATCGACACTACCATTTGGACAGATGCGTCGAAGACAGGGTGGGGGGCAACATACCAGGGGATATCTACTGGAGGCCACTGGGGTGTAGAAGAGGCGAAGGAGCACATCAACGTCTTGGAGTTACGAGCAGCAACACTAGCCCTGAAGTCTTTTCTGTCACCTCAGCTCCTGGGACCCAAACATGTTCACTTGCGGATAGACAACACCACTGCAGTGGCTTACATCAACAAGAGGGGGGGCACACGCTCCCCGGGTCTCACAGCCCAAGCCCTGGAGCTATGGGCAGTGGCCTTGGATGCTGGAGTATCCCTGACAGCTCAGCACATTCCTGGCATTCAGAATACAGCAGCAGATACAGCTTCCAGGCAGATAGAGACCAGGACAGAGTGGACTTTAGACAAGGAAATCTTCCAATCCATCTGTCAGAGGTTTTACAAACCAGAAGTGGATCTCTTTGCATCCCGCTTAAATCACCAAGTCCCCCAGTATGTTTCGAGGTACCCAGACCCGGGAGCGCTAGCGGTAGATGCCTTCCTCCAGGACTGGAGCAGGTGGACGTCCCTAATCCACCCTCCTGTAGTTCTTCTTCCTCGGATCTTGAACAAGATTCGAGCAGACCAGGCAACTGCTCTTGTAATTGCCCCGAACTGGGCCGGACAACCATGGTTTCCGGAGCTCCTTCAGATGCTTGTGGATCTACCTCTACTGCTTCCTCAGCACCCATCCTTGCTGTCCCTTCCATTTCTACCTGCAGCTCAACATCCTCTGTGGCGATCACTTCACCTAGCCGTCTGGCCCCTATCAGGGATCGTTACGAGGCAACAGGCTTTTCAAAGGAGGTTATTGACATCCTGTTGGCGTCGTGGGCAACCGCCACCCAGTAACGATATGCAGGCCCCTGGAAGGCATGGGTTAGCTGGTGTTCTCAACGGAGTGTCTGTCCCATTTCAGCTCCTGTAACAGATGTCCTTGCGTTTCTTGCATCGCTTACACAAAAGGACTTAGAATACAGAACTATTGCACTTTACAAGTCTGCCATATCTCAGGCTCACGACCCTATTGGTCCTATGCAGCTAGGGAGTCTCCCTGTTGTCTCTCGGTTTATGAAAGGGGTTTTTAAGAATAAACCGCCCAAGCCAAAATACTGCTCCACTTGGAAGGTGAGCACAGCCCTTTCATTTCTAGGAACACTGGAGCCTCTGCAGAATCTTACCTTGAGACAGCTATCGTACAAGACCATCCTGTTGTTAGCATTAACTTCAGCGGCAAGGGCCCACGAACTGTCTGCATTAGACCTGGCCTGCTCCCTTAGGAAGGAGGGTTCCTGGGAGTTCACGCTCCCCACACACGTCAAGACTTCCAGACCTGGTCACCCAGCTCGGAAAATCTTCCTGCCGTCCTTTCCAGACAATCCTAAGATCTGTGTAGTTCGTACCCTTGCGGCATATGTGGAGAGGACAAGGGGCTTACGGAAATCCTCTCAGCTTCTGGTGTCCTTGATTGCTCCACACAAAGCAATTTCAAGCCAGTCTGTCTCTCGTTGGTTGACAGGAGCCTTGCGTATGGCAGGAATTGAATTGGGCTACTCTGGCCATTCAACCCGGGGAGCCTCAACCTCAGCAGCTGCTGCCGGAGGACTGTCTGTTGATCTCATCCTAGAAGCTGCCGACTGGGCATCTGTGCAGACCTTCGAGCGCTTTTACCACAGAGAAGCATCGCAGGCTGCCTTTGCTAGGGCAGTACTTAACAGTGTGAACAGTACATGACCCATTTGATCTTAAGACTTTCTTACATTGTTTATGTTACAAGTAGTATTATACCAAGGCACGTTGGCCTTTGCATGAACGGTGTCTCGTAGTTTGAACACTGTTTTATCTCGTTAGTGTTGTCATTCGTTCTATTTCTAGCAGTTTGTGCATGTAAGAGACTTTACTTAGTCGAGGGCATTTAGTGTGGAGGGTGCCTCTGCCTCACTTATTCTTATTAAAGTTACATGGTTGGATTTACCTTCGCTTGGCAATATTGCTTGTTAATTCTGCACCAGTATTGCGACTATCAGTCGGAGAGGGGTGAAGGAGAAATTATATTTCCCCGGAGGGAAGGTACTTACCTGACGGGGAGATGTGGTTCTCCGAACCCCTCGTAGACTGATATGAGCAATACTGGTCCCCGGACCATTGGAGGGATTGCGTTCTCCTCCCCACCCTTACTGCCAATCGATTCGGCCTTACTCTCCACTACTCAGAGGAATGGCGCATGCGCTCTGTTTCTTTTATATTGTGGTACCCAGGCCGCGCCGCGCGACGTACTGCACCAGTATTGCTCATATCAGTCTACGAGGGGTTCGGAGAACCACATCTCCCCGTCAGGTAAGTACCTTCCCTCCGGGGAAATATAATATGTATTGTCATATATGAATATATTAACATACCTTATTTTAATCAAATAAAATGTGTCGCCCACAAATTTAGTAGGCCATCTTGTTCAAAATGCGCAAGATTTTCCAATTTATGATATAAGTAGACAAGAATAACCATAATAATCATCATCGTACTTTTTCTATCAGCTTATTTCTCTTTCCCTCCTGTTCTTGTCTGCCAACTTTGCTTCACCAGTCACTCCATCCTAACCCCTTTATCTCTGCTTCTGCTGTTCTCAGCCTCCGGGTCGCTCTTGGTATCCTTTCTGACCTTTTACCTTCTGGTTGCCATCCTAAGGACAACACGCCTTTCTTTAATTTATCTATCTCCATGTAGTATGTGGCCTATCCAGTTCCAGCGCCGTCTTCTTATTTCATCGCTTAATCTGTTTTGATTCTATTGTCGAGTGTCATCTTGCCATTGTCCTAAAACGCATTTGCTCCGAAATAATCTATTTTCTTTTCTTTTTGTTCCAGGAAAAAAATGATGAAGGTGATGACATGATCTTGTCCATCATGTCTTACGTGGGATGCGTGTTGTCAGCCACTTGTTGTTTTCTTGCCATCCTCATCTACAGTATCTTACAGTATGTAATCGTGATATTTCAGTGCGTCGCAAATGATGGTTATTTATGGTTTACAAATTCAGGCTAACAGTATTTAAGCTCGCGTTTGGTTTGAAAGTAAAAACCTGTTTCGTCAAGTATCCCAAATTAGGAGATTTACTTACCCACATTTTCTCTTCATGCCCCGGATGACACTTGAGCCTATAGGAGATTTAAGTACACGTAGAACGTTCTCAAAATGTTTTCAGGGTTGGCTTATGTTTAAATAGTAAGCTTTTTTCTCGTCAAATTTTATATAAAATACCTGTGTATTCATGTATTTATGTGAACGACCAAAATCGAAGTTTATTAGCAGCATTATACATGCTTGGCTGACTGGTCAGGCAGTTGAGCTTGAAATTGAACCATTGTGTTTTCTGGAATAGAGTGCATCACCACGGAATGCAGTGCTAACTTCCCAGAGTTGATGATGTAAATAGTTAACTGTTAGGCAAAGTCTACGTTCGACCCTAGTAGCCTATCAGTCCAGAGGTTATCCTGGTTTCCATAGCGACTATGAGTATTTCTGTTCCTCCTGGATGGGTTGCTTAGCCTTCGCAGTATTACCATCAGCAGTAAATTCGCCAGTACCCAAGTATACACCTGAGTGAAAAGAGGGACTATGCCTTGCCCTGGAACACAACGCAGCGCCTAAATTCATCTACCTCGAAACACTGACTGGTTTAAATTTGTTTTCAGCCTTAAGGGGGATGGTATCCACGTGCACAAAAATCTGGCCTTCAGCATGGGTGTCGTTCAACTCATTTTCCTGTTTGGAACGGGTCAGACTACCAATAAGGTAAAACGATTACACCAATATGATGAAACCAATAAAACTAAACTAGTATGCATGTTGATACTTTAATCCTAATAACAAATTATTGGGCTTCGACTTTCGTGTCAAACATTTGTAGGTTCCCCCACCTCCACCTATCAAAAAAGAAATGTCATCACATAATACCTGTTTCACTGTTTCGGTGCAAGCTCTAACTGTATAAGATCAACGCGATATGGCATGCATAGATTACCTGCTATTCACATGTCTCATGTACTCAATTCATTAACTCCACAGTGGCTGTGCAAGGCTGTGGGGATTGCACTGCATTTCTTTCTTACCGCCATGTTTTCCTGGATGCTAGTGGAAGGATGGCATCTTTATCTGGCCATCATCAATGTGTTCTGTTCTCAAAAGAAGAGCTTTCTCAAGAGATACTATATTTTAGGATATGGTGAGGTTCTATTTCCTTTCTGAAAGTTCAGCCCTTCTTTCTCTGTATAAATCATTTTTGAATATTTTAAGGTTTGAATATTTCTCACTTATGAACAACCCTCCGGAATAGAACTTTCTTATTAGTAAGTTCAGTTATCCCCTAATAGCTATTGTATCAATGCGTCAATGACTCCTTTCTGGGTCTTTCTGGCTTTTTAAAACCCATTGTAGTTTTCATCGCCTTGTGGATCTTGATGTACCATCGAATCTCTGCTCTGCAGAGCACTCATAGTTAATATTAGCTAAGATAACAGTGATTGAAATAATTAGATAGTAAATGAATGTTGTTTTTTGACTGGTTTATTGAAGGTCTACCTACTGGTGTAACTGCACTATCTTTGGCTATTTTCTGGGATAATTATGGATTAGGGAAAATGTAAGTGATTTAACACGTATTATCATATACAAGGTATTTTTGTTAACCAAACCTCGATGTTTGTATTTAGTTGGGTGATACTGAGATGATAATCAAGAAACTCTGAGTTACCATCTGAACATAGTTATTTGAATATTGAATACAAGATTGACCACTTTCATTTTACAAAACATGTCTTGCAATTGATCGTTCAACGATCATCATCAGTTGTGGATTCATTTACAATTGCGTTTTGAATTAATGCTATTTATCCCAAGTCAGTTCTAGACTCTCTTTTGCTTGAAAGACCTGGTCCTTAAGAACATAACTGGGAAAGGATAATATCTTTTTTTTTTTTCCTTAAAATCAAATCTTCGACAAAATGATTGTCGGCAGAGTTTTGAGTTAGCTCCTGTGTTTCTTATAGATGCTGGATGACAGAAATTGTTCTGGTTTCTCTCTTTCTTCCTCCTGTGGTAGTAGTCATTTTGGTAAGAAAAAATATCGTTGCATTTTTAAACAGTAATGAGTTAACTATTTAGAGCTTATCCTGAGTCAACTCTTAATTTCTGCGAGAGCATAAGCATAATTATGGGTAACCATTTACTATTTCAACTTAAAAAAACCATGGGGTTTTGATTCTACTCCAGGCCATTTTTTATTGAGACGTATATTGTTTGTAATTTGTTTCTATTTTTGTTTGTCAGACCAATGTGGTAATTCTCGGTATGGTCATCGGTGTGCTGATATCCCCCACAACAGAGAGACGGCAAAAACATGCAAATGATAAGACATTTATCTACAATACCAGGTAATGTCTTCATGCATAAATTTACTGATGAGCTTACGAAAACAAACACTATTTGAGTCCAAACATGTTCGCAGTAAGACTGAGGCTAATAAAAAATTGATACACACTGTTTGAACTAATTCGTCATATTATGCGGTGAGCATCGATGGATGCTATAGATTTCCCTAACATAATTTTCTCAGGCTGTATTAGCTTAAATTATAAGAAGTTTTAGGGGCGGATCTTCGGGGGGGGGGGGGGGGGGTGCAGGAGGAGCGCAGCCCCTCCCCTTGAGATGACCTTCGACTTTCTAATATAACTAGAACTCTGCTTACGTCACCCATCAATTACATCATTCCTTGGTGGTGCACCCCCTCGTAAGAAAATCCTGGATCCGCCCCTGAGCTTTATTACTGATGCTCTAAACATTTTAGCGAAAAGTAATCATGCTCGAAAAAATATATATCAAATATACTAGTTATCTGCAAGGAGAGAGGCCACAAACAAATTGCTTGATCTTGGTGTTTTCATGTACTTGGGCCGTCCATAGAAATCAACCAATTGCTCTTTATTAATAATGTGTTTAATTTTTAAATAGCAGGTTGTTGGTAGAGCTCAACATTTGAGTGATGATGATGATGATGACGATGATAAAAATTCATATCAATGTGATAAATAATCAATGAGTCAACTCATAGTCAAGCCTTTCCATGTTATCGCGAGCGATCAAAAGCAATGCTTGATTTGTCAGACCCTGGCCAAAGTTCAACCAAGGCTGTTTCTCTTACTTCACAGGGTGGCCCTGAAGGCATCTCTGATACTTCTACCCCTGCTCGGAGTCACGTGGTTGTTGGGATTCTTGCAAGCAAACTCTAACTCAGCAGTTATGTCTTATGCCTTTGTTCTTCTCAGCTGCTCACAGGTGAAGTTACGATTATTTGTTTTGCTAAACCACTATTATCGTTTAGTCGT
>OX393568.1:13589716-13672216 GCA_947652115.1 Blastomussa wellsi | reverse complement strand
TTCACCGATAATCGAGCACAAAATAAGTTGGAATATCATCAAGTATCGTTATCGTCCCCATTAGAAAATTAAGCAAGGAAAGTAACGAGGAAACGTTGACAATAGTCACGTTACTATTCTCAGTCTTCCGTCAAGAGATTACTTAGCAAAGTAGCCAAAGTCAGCAATACGACCGTTTAAAAACATTTTAAATATACAAGTCATCGAATATGGTAAACTGAAATCGGCTCGGCGAGGTATAAATGCAAACTAAAGGCTGGTTTTGATTAGCGACATAAGGACAAGTAAGGAACAACCACGATATCAGTGCAAGCAAATGAAAGACGAACACACCTGTTTTCCTCTAAGGAATCATGTTTATTCTATGACATTTTTTATAAAATAACTAAGATACTACGCGCGCTATTATTGAAAGGTGTGTTTAGATGGGAGTATGCAAACACGATTGTGACGTTTTAATTTCGTGCGTACTTTTAAGAAATATTTTATAAAAGCAATTGAAGACTCGGAGGGTTAGGAGAATTCTCGAAAGTTATGCAACCCCTCGACTGCGTCTCGGGTTTGCATAACTGTCTCTAATTCCCCTAAACTCCCTCGTGTTTAGAGGAGGCTATGTAAACACGGCAAAAGTCCTCTATTGCTTAAATAGTGAGGACAACATAAGAAGGGCGAGTGTGTTTGGTCTTTTTATGCACGCGCTTACGCTTCTATACTGCTATCTTACTAGCATATGCTTGTCCTTGTTTTTATTTCGCTCTTAAAAAATAGCCTTAAATGATCCCAATTACAAAAGTTACAACTTTTAGTACTTTCCATCTGCAAGGAGCCCAGTTGTTCCGGTGGAACGTCAAATGTTACTAACCTGAAAATTTTCGGAAAAAATTAAGTGGAATATTTCAATTTTGACATATTCCTCTCGTTTTTACCGAATTCTCGGAATATCGCTGGACCATTTTGCTGCAGCACCATATATATTTCGCACTATTTCAGTGTTACTCGATGAAATTCGTGACTGTTGATTCCCAATGTAAAATGAAATGGAATGATCCTTTCCACTGGAAAGTTTCCAAATGGTACACACTCAACCAGTACCATTTGGAACTTTGATGGAAAAATTAAATCCGGCTCACCACCGGTTTTTCCACAGAAATCGAAAGCATCCTTTTACATACCGACCTTCAAGAATCCAAATGGCCAGGCAAACTCATATATACGCTCTAGGCTATGACAAAATTGAATAGAGGGGGTAAGTTTCTAAAGAAACTGTGGTGCTGCGTCGGTGGGAAGTATAACAATATAATTTGGTTTTATCAACTGGGTTGATAATGTCAATTGGCCACCGTAAAGAGATTCAAGTGCTGACGTTTCGAGCGTTAGCCCTTCGTCGGACGATTCGCTCCGACGAAGGGCTAACGCTCGAAACGTCAAAACTTGAATCTCTTTACGGTGGCCAATTGACATTATCAACCCAGTTGATAAAACCAAATTATATTATGACAAAATTGGTTGTGACTGGAATGGTGGCCAGGAACCCCGTTAATCCAACAACAAAAACAACAATCTCTTTATTTGTACCAAAAAATCCAGTCAACAGGTGGCCATATTAAAGAGGTTCTTTCGTATCTATGGCTCTGAACTTAAGCATCACATGGTGTCCCACCTTATCTTAAAGTAACCGTTCAATTCACAACCATGACAAATTATGTAATGAAGGGCAATGTCAGTGATTTGATACTGCGTATGTCTGCTAAGTGCTACATCAAGGTACATGACAAACGAATCTTAAAACCACGCCCCTTCTGGAATAGTTTTTGGTGCTGGAATAGTAAGTTGTTTTGCTTTAGCCCAGGCTTCCCTCGGGGAAAGTTGAATTCTCGTTTGTCCATAAGTAGAATAAGTTCGATTCAAAGCTATGTTCATATCGGCGTCTATTTCTGACATATCTGATATTTCAGACGGTAGGTCATCATCAGGACCTCCTTCAGGGAGCACTTTTCCTTTCTTTGTCCCTTTGCGTCTTCTTGTAATCAATACAAATAAAATACAGGGACAGGAAGAGACAGTAAGCACAGAAGCTGCCACGACAACTCCTATCTCCACTGGAGTAAGGCCTTGTTTTTGTTCACTTTCCTTTTCAGTAGGGGAGGTAGCTACACTCGTCTCTATAACTGAAAGCAAACAACGTTAACATTCAATTATTCCAAGTTCTGTTTTATTTTAGCTTTTCTAATAGGAAAACTACTTTCTTTAAAGTTTAATCCTGTTATGGTTTCCTTGAAACCTAAAATTTCCGTAAATCGGCTAAGACATATAGTAATTAACAACTGAATGGTTAAAACTCTGGTGATAAAACACGGTTAAAACGTTGGTGATAAAACACTGCGATAAAATATTTTTTAAAAGCATATTAAGAAAGGCCTGATTTATACTAGAGACGGATCATCCGTCTGGGATGAATTTGGGCACAGAACTGTAATCTGTCCGTAAATTCGTCTCTGTATAAATATGGGCAAAAAGACGGATCATCCGCCTAGACAAATTTGTCTTGACCCACGAACTATCGTCGTCAAGACACACCAATAGTTCGTCCCAAAGATCGTCCCGTATTTATACTAGACGGATGATCCGTCTAGACGAATGATCCGTCTCTAGCATAAATCAGGCCTATGTCTAGCTCACGAAAAGGGCCCCTTTCCCTTAAAAATGGTAGTTTTTAGCAAAATTATTAAGCAGAATGCGAAAACGCGTTGAAAAGGATTACATTAATCAAGGTTGTCTTACCTGTACTGCTGTCAGCATGCTGGGTGCCTGTCGGCTGCGATGTAAGCGGCGAACATGTGTATGGATGACACAGATAATCAAACGTACCACGAGCAATCATTTTTGTGACAAAGAAGTACGTGGTGTCAGCTTCTCCATTAACAGAAGTAACGTTAAAAAAGACCTGCCCCGATTTTACCGCTTTTTCAAGTTGCTCTTTAATTATGTGGATTGGATACACGTCTTTTTCACCCTCGTTTCTTAAGGACAACTGCACGAATGTCTAGGAAAGAAACAACAATTTTAAAAGACAGAGTGATAAAAATTGACTCATTAAACAGAAGTCCCATCATAAAAAGCCGGGATACTTGCCGGACACGAAATGCAAATTTGTACCTTGACAACATAGTTACATGAAACCATAATATATCAATAAAAAAGTGAAATGACAACAGGAAATTCTGATTGACAACGAAAGGCCTTTAACTAACCATTAGTAACGAATATGGAAACTAATATAATCGTACCTCGTTAAGGCTGAAGCGACGGATTCTGCTGACATGTGACTTGCCTAACAACGTGATCAAAATTGCCTGCAACTGGGCCTCAATGTTTGAGCTTATTTCTTGTGTGGGCTGTGCCAGCGCTGGGTCCAAGGCTAATAAAATGTGGAGACTGGGGAGATTGGAACAGATCCCATTAAAGGAATAACAATGCAATTGAAAGCTTCAGTGGTCTTAGGCGGGAAAATCAGATAAAGAATAAGTGAAATGAATCGTTAACAAATAACAAATTAGAAAGGTCTTAAATTCACCTAAAGTTGTTATCACAGTTTCCGATGTGGCATGGTTTTATTTTTGTGAAAAGTTAAAGTGCTACAACGATGAAATTTTCGATATCCATTGTTTTACATTTCCGTTAATAGTACGACTTTTTGAGGTTTCTTGCCAAATTTCAGTCCATGACAAACATTAGAAGTTGTCTTTTTTGTACTTTTATTTCCGAGAATTTACGGCCGCCATTATATTAATTCTCCTTGTTCCAAGGCTTGGTTGAGAATTTGAGAAAATGACATCATTTTCTCAAATTCTCAACCAAGCCTTGGAACAAGAAGAATTAATGGTGGTTGTAGACTCTCGGAACGGGTTGAAATTTGGCAAGATATCTAGGACATTTGTATTGTGCACGAAAACATAAAAATATAAATATCAAGAATTTGATCATAGTAGCACTTTAAGCCACACGAGTATCTGAAGACCTCTGTATTGTAGTGATGCTTTGAACCCGGACGTGGCTTTGAATATGTTCACACAAATTTAGCAGCAGAACTGTACGATCCAATGACTGTCATGAAATCGATCGCCATATTCGGCACCTTTATCGAAGACAACAAGATCACACCACAGAAAACCATTTAAATGTTGTTCAGGGCGCGATCGGGAAGACTAAAAATAAGATCTTTCGTAATACGCTTGCGTGTTGAGTTGGCGTTCGTCTTGCAGCACCGCCACTGAATTGTTTCGTGCTCTTTTACCGGCGCGAAATAAAAATGTTTAATGTACAATTTTCACTTTTTCCTTCATTACGACGTCATTACGAACTTACTCTGTAAATTGCTCAGGGCTCCTTGCAGTGTAAGTGTCAGGTAATTCCGTAACAGGTCCAAGCACAATTTTACTTCGATTTACTAAGTGTTCAATTTTTTCTTGCATGGTCTTCAGATTACTGTTTGAGCTGGTTGCATACAATTTAAATATGATTCCATCCTGTTATAGAAATAATAAGTGACAGTTAAAATAATGAAACAATTTAAAGATAACGTTCTCAGATAATGAGAGGTTTTAGGCGTGCAGTACGCCTGCGTTTTAGGGAATAATGTTGCTAGCTTGACTATTTTGTACCGGAGCCCCGACGGCAAGCGGAGCCCCATAGCTAGCGGCTAGCGGCCTGGTTCGCGGGCGCTGGCGCTCTACATACGACGACAACGAAATCGCCCCAACTTGGCGGCCATGCTACAGAAATGGGTCGTCTTGGTTAATGTTAAGGTTAACGTAAGCTTATGTTTGACATTGGACATCAATTGACAGCTATACATGTCAAACAAGGTATCCACAAATTATAAAGAACCAGCAAAAATACGGAGCTCCGCTTTTAGGCTTGGCTAAATCTGTATATTAGGGTTTTACGGCACTTAACGAAAGCAACATGTATGGTTTAGACTTTTCTCTTGCGTAAATATTCCAAGACAAGATGCAAAGAATACATATGCTATACTTTCCTTCTGTAGATGTAAAATGCCCAAGTTGAGTGCAGAGAGATTAGGAACAGTTCGTAATAATCCTTGCTTGAACAAGTATTTGACGGTATTTTGTTGGATAGCAGATAAGTTCATGAAGTTTTGGCAAGGAAAGAGGACATGCATCGACAAACTGAAAAGGAAAAAGAAACACAACAAATGTGAAAATAATAAAGATTGTTCCCAGCATAAAAGTACCCTAAGACGAAATTGGTAATATTCGTTTTTTCGTTTTCGTGTACAACAGTACCATGCGACGTTCTTAAGCATCTTGCGAAATTTAAATTTGTATCGTATTACTTTGTAACGTAATGTAACGATTGCTTTGTTTTCTCCACGTTTAAGATTATGAACTTTTTCAACGTGAAAGATCCTCTACCCAATAGGTTTCGTGTATGCGTGGTGTATAATATGTGCAAGCTTGTTATGTTGTGAAACTACACGACATTTCTCTCGAAAACAGCCGTCATTAATTTGCGCTGTTACAAGGCTTGGTTGCGATTTGGAGAAAGTGACGTCAAAGACTCAAAAATACCTCAAGGGTTTTCAAAAACAACACAACTTTATTTAATTTTCACAAACAGGTTTGTTTGTTAAGCTTTGTTACCTTTGTCCTGTTCTACATTCGGAACTGCAGGAAGGGAAGTCTCTGTTAAAACACCAATGGCAGCCTACAGTTTTCTCACATTCAGTTATGTTTCCTCTAGAAACAAATACAGTAGAAACTTCACTGGCCTTTTACTTGAACGTTGACATTTAAACCCATCCAAACTTCAGCTGGAATAATTATTTATTAAGTGGTAATCAACTGGCTGTCAAATGCAATCCAGATTTGTTTGCCTTTGCCTTACCACGCCCTCAACAAATCAGATGCAAAGCCCAAACATCACTCGCAGCATGGTGTCGCCCGTTTTTCCCGCGCTTTGAACAAAAGGTGTGTTTGCTTTGTGTTCTCACTGGGTCATTGCGTTGGGGGTTCGTTTTCTATCGAAAATCAAATGAAAACCGCTTAATACCCGAATATGCGCTGCGATTAAGTAACGCGTCTGATTGGTATTTAAAACATATTTTGCTGCGGTTTCTTGTTAATTTCAAGCCATTTTGTATGAAATACTATGAGCCAAGAAAAAACTTACACAACTAATACTCACATTTTAAGACAATCACGAGCACACCTAGGTGAAGAGGCAAGTGCATTCTGCAAAGCTATCTCTTCCTTTTCTGTGTCAAACAGTGGAGGAGCTGGCACTATAGATAGTCCATGAGTAGTGTGAAGTCAGTTGTTATGTTTTGAGAAAACCACCATTAATTTGAAGCCTTGATCCAACACAATGCTTAAAATATACACAGATGTCATGGGCACTATTTCTACAAATTTTATATAATAAAATGATCGATGAGAAGGGCTGGTAGCTTGCCAAACCTTTTAGCCGGACAATATTTAAATGTAGTTTATACTTTTATGCACTGACTAATACGATTCAAATTCTTCAAGTGGTCGTTTATGAAAGCTTAAAACGTAAGAGAAGGCCAGTTAGAACTCCCAAAGACAGTGGGATCGCTTACGGGACCTTTTACTTACATAGTCCATGGAGTGAGTCGCAATTCAAATAAGCGTCGATATATTTAGCACCGCTGTGCTGAACAAATATTGCAAATTAAACAGAAAGTTGTTAAAAATCCCAACTGGCAGGAGGCAGACCAGTTGGCTATTTACAAAACTTGGAAAAGTTGAATTCGGGACCCCTGAAGACAAATACGTTTTAGCGACAGAGAGGAGGACTTGAACCTGGGATCTCCGGATTACAAGTCCGGCGCCCTAACCACCAGGTCACGCTCGCCTCACACAATGATGGTCGTAACTAGAGCTGTCTATTTACGAGAATTGTTGCAAGGAAATCTATAAATGTATTTGGTTCAGGTTTCAAAATTACAGTCCCAACACAGGAATATACTTACCAGGGCATGGTAATGACGTCCAAAGTCTTGTAACAGAGTTATCGCATTCGTCATATGACATAAGACATGAGCAAGGGCACTAAAAACAGTAAACTCATTCGTTAGGAAACCACATCATCTACGTTTTATGCTCCTTGTACATCGAAACAGCCGAGAGTATTTTCAAACTGTTTATTGAAAGGGAGATTTCTCGATACTTCGATGACTATTGACCTAGAAAAGATTAGAAAGAAAATAGGCAACATTTACTAGCCAAAACGTTTTCTACAACACCAAGCAACACCATCTTAAAATGATATATGTTCTGACGGTACATTCTGTCATCATATTCCAGACATTACATACTGGCTTGAGTATGTGAGTGTTTTAGACAAAGAAAGAACTTAGTGTGCAACGTTCGTTAACGAGACAAACCTACACACCTGGCAGTTAAACCCGGTAATACTTGAACAGATATTGCAAGACTTCCCACAAGAACATTCCTGAAAGCGAACGAAATATCAATAGGTAGTTTGACAGTTACCCCTGAATTTTCACCTCCTGTCTTTTCCGTGCAGAAGATACATTTAAGGTCCTCCCCCAAGCCCAATTGCTGCTTTGCATGAGCTCTGTACCACAATGAATAACAAGCCCAGCATTGGAGGTATATAGCCTCAAGGCAGCTTTTATTCACTGGCGATGAAGAGCTTTGATTACAATCAAATATTCATAATATATTTATCGTTGACGGTCATTTGAAAACTTCTTGTCAAATAAGTGGCTTCCAAAACTAATTTTGTCAAACCTCATTAGGTGCGAGAGGGCTATCCGTGCAGTGATGATGCACCCTCCTAGATGGTACTCCTATTAAGAACAGAGATGTTCCTTGCACTGGCTCTATACTGAACTGACGGCAGACATCAGAACTGTTTGAATATGCGCCATTCGAGACAAAGAGGTCGCAAAACATTTCAACAGTGTGCTGTTGGTAGTCATTGCACCAGGAAACCTGCAAAACAGTACAATTTCCAAGTTATGCTCGTGCTTAACAGTTAAAATTCTCGCTAACGTTAACCCAGCAGCTATTCGTCCTTTAAAGTTGTTTTTCGTCGTTTTTAATGTAAATAATTTCATAAAGAAGGTTAAAAATGGTTTGCACTCACTTGCAACAATTATTTTAGGGATAGAATACCTGATAGGTTTGTGATGTTTGCAACCGTGTTATCACATCGTACCTGAAGATTCTTTTCTTTTTTGATTAATTCATTTGCCAGCCAAGGCATGACTTCTGTTAGATGCTTCATGTTTGTTTGTAAGATGATGGGACTTGAAAAGTTGAGTACGATGTACCTAAAGTTAACGATAATACGACAATATAACTGAAGTGTTATGAAGCTAGACCGCCATTGATAGTTTTAAGATCGCAGAAAGGTCAGTGTTTCTCGTTAATGTTCATCAGAGCCTCAGTGGTTACATTAGCGAACAACTTACCCACAGAATTAAGACAAGTGACTTCCTTAAGCGAGTTTAAGACAAAACTGAGTCGCCACAGTTTTAAGTAAATTTTTAATATAATTCTTAGCGAAATTTTCAAGTATATTTTTTGAACACGTCCTCCATGAAAAGCAGTTTTTATTCTTGTGTATTTTAAACCTTTTTTGTAGCTTGGAAGATAGGTAGTTAGTTGATTACCATAAATGCTTCTAAATAAGCTGATGGAAATACCGTGTATAAATAAAGTTATCTTATCTTATCTTACTTTAGGGAAGGATCGTTATTTTTTTAGGTGGAGGGCGGGGGGGTGTTTGGGGTTGGGAATATTTCTGAGCAATTTGTTTATCACTTTCAGGATGTACAGGATCTTTTCCCATTTCCTCGCTTTGCACGATATGTTTTCGGCGTTTCCTTGTGCAGCAATTTTTTTACGTAATTCCCCCTCCACCCCCCACCCCTGAGAAACACAAAACATAATGTTTCGTCCCTTAATTAAAATATAAACCAAATATGAATGAAGTAAATTGAAACAAGCTACTTGACAAGTAACTAGGTGATTACTATAATTAGTAACTCTAACAATATAAGAAGCAACATGAAACTCACCCACTGCGTTCGAGACCGTACCAATCCATGGTAGAATGTTTATGCAAATCAACCTTAATGTAATGATAATAATAATAATAATAATGCATAAACAGGTAACTAGTTAAACTCGTTTTTTCTCTTGGATAAATTGAAGGCCTAATGGTTTGTGTACTGAACTCCGGATGCTTGGCCAGGACACTGCGTTTTGTTCGTGGACAAGACTCTTCACTCTCATTGAGCCTCTCTCCAAGCAGGTATATAAATGGGTACCGGTGAATTTAATGCTGGGGGTAACCATGCGATGGACTAGCATCCCATCCAGGGGGGAGTAGAAATACTACTAGTCACATCATGCTAAGGAAACTAGGATAAGCTCGCGTCTGATAGACCGCTAGGTTTGTGCGCCGAGATTTTAAAGCAGTGGAGTTTCTGCTTCAGTTCCATAATCGCTTTGAGATTGACTGATTGAATTCAGCTTTAACTTAAAAAACAAATAAAATAAACAAAGAATCCAACACAAAATAATTAGTCAGTGCGCGCACCGAGATGTTACAAACTCTGCTCTACTGTTCTTTTTTGTTATTCAAGAAATCGTACACGTGACAACATTTTTGCGGACTTACTTTATCAGTAATAAGCTTCGAGAAAGAGTTCTCGCTCATCTCCAGTCCTATCACCGCATGCACGTCTCCAAAATGACCACTCCTGAAGCTACCCATAAAAAGATAACGACCCACGTCATTAGGGTCTGTATTACGTTACCCTAGGATTTACAGCTTTCTCCATTAAATTGAGTATAATTTTTACTCGGAATTGGTTAGAAACTGGAAAGCGCTAAAAAGGTAGAGGAGGGCTCACAATGATCCATGATATGATAGAGTGCTATATGATATTGTTCAAAATGCTCAATGGCAGTTCTGTTTGCTTATCTTCATTGCAAGACTAACCTGGTCTTGAGAATAGCTTTGCTTAAGCTTATTATTCTGTCCTCTTGGTATGCTGATGTCCTCAACGCTACTACGAGTGTCTCAGGCGATGAAATTGATTCTCTATACCTGCCAAATAATTGCAATGAAAATCTGGTTAATAGAAGTGACTAACTGACTAACTGACAGACCGACTGGCTGACTGACTGACTTCACTGACTGACTAACTGATTGACGACTGGCTGGCTAACTGACTGATCGACTGACTGACTGGCTGACTGGCTGACTGACTTACTGACTGAATGACTGACTGACTGACTGACTGACTAACCGATGACTGGCTGACTAACTGACTGATTTACTGACTGACTGACAGGCTGACTGACTGACTAACTGACTTACTGACTGACTGACTAATCGACGACTGGCTGACGAACTGACTGATTTACTGACTGATTGACTGACTGACTGACTGACTGACTGGCTGACTGGCTGAATGGCTGACTGACTGACTGACTGACTGACTGAATGGCTGACTGGCTGAATGGCTGACTGGCTGACTGACTGACTGGCTGACTGGCTGACTGGCTGACTGGCTGACTGACTTACTCTGACTTACTGACTTACTGACTAACTGACTTACTGACCGACTGACTAACTGACTGAC
Source organism: Blastomussa wellsi (assembly GCA_947652115.1). NCBI lineage: Eukaryota > Metazoa > Cnidaria > Anthozoa > Scleractinia > Plerogyridae > Blastomussa > Blastomussa wellsi. Next base: position 13,661,547 of record OX393568.1, on the reverse strand, counting down.
TGAACTGACTAACCGACGACTGGCTGACTGACTAACGTACTGACTGGCTGACTGATGACTGGCTGAGTGACTTACTGACTGGCTGCCTGACTGACTGAGTGACTTACTGATTGACTGACTGACTGACTGACTGACTGGCTGACTGACTGACTGACTGACTGACTGACTGACTGACTGACTTACTGACTGACTTACTGACTGGCTGACTGACTGACTGAGTGACTTACTGACTGACTTACTGACTGACTGACTGACTGACTGACTGGCCTACTAAACAACGACTGGCTGACTAACTGACTGATTGACTGACTGACTGACGACTGGCTGACTGACTAACTGATTGACGACTGACTGGTTGCCCGACTGACTGACTTACTGACTCATTGACTAATTGACCGACTGACTTACTGACTGACTGATTGACTGACTGACTGACTGACTGAATGACTGACTGACTGACTGACTGACTGACTGACTGACTGACTGATTGACTGACTGACTCACTGACTGACTGACTGACTGACTGACTGACTGGCTGGCTGACTGACTGACTGACTGATTGACGACCGACGACTGACTGATTGACTGCCTGATTGATTGACTGACTGACTGGCTGGCTGACTGACTGACTGACTAGATGACTGACGGATGGACGGATGGGTGGAAGGATGATGGAATTATTCATTTATGTATATATGTAGGTAGGTAGGTATTTATTTATTTATAAGCGTATATTTAGTTTACAGATCAGTGTATAGGGATGAATTAAAACTAATATTTCAACTAATAATACATTTAGTATGTTTTACTTCTTTTTAGCGGAGCTCCAGCGGCCCGAAGGGCCGCCAAGCGGAGCCCCATACTCATATGGGAAAGAAAACGAAACCCATGAGTTGATTTTCTCATGGTAATAAATGGCTAGCGGTATTGCTCGTGGGCGCGTACGCACGACGACGGCGACGACGGAGTCGCGCAACATAGCGGCCATAACTAGGCATGCCTTGTCAACGCCTTGTCAGCCTTATCAGCTTACATCTTTGCTATAGGGCATCCATGTTATGGTCAATTGACAGCTGTCAAATCGAGGTATCCGCTCATCAGTATCACATGACCATATCGCGGGCTCAGGTTAGAACTCATCGAGGTAACGTGTTCTTATGAAGTTGACCGCTGACCAGGTATTGTTTTTTTTTTCATTGATCGCGGGTCTTCTGGCAGCATTTTTTAACTTTTTATGGTCATTCTTTGTGGAAATTCTGCAATTGGAGTTGATGTTTTTAATTATTATTTATTTCAGAGAAATTATTAAGAACCAGCAAAAATACGGAGCTCCTCTTTCAGGCTTGGCTAAATCTATATATTAGCTTTTTCCTAAGTTCAGTTCTCCAGGTTTCCTGCTGTGTGGAACCCCTGCCTTTTCGGTTGCATTTATTAACATATATTCCTGATCCATAACACTAAGTAATAACCACAATATCACAAATAAGACAATCGTTTACTGACCAAGATTTTTGTTGGTGAGAATACGTCTTTTGCAGCCGGAGACCAGGGTAGGTTTTTAATACCCCTTGCTGGGTTCCAACAAACCTAGTAAAAGAAATCACGAACTGAATTCCAGGTGACACCCCTAACTACAAAACGGTTGCTATAGATGACTTCTAACCATAGTATCTTGGGTTCCCTTTCAATCCTGGGATTAGTTTTTTTGCCATGCTTGTTCTATTGGAGGCTCAGTTCACTTTTGACAGTTTTGACCATATTTGGAGAGTCACGTGATCAGAACACAGACGCTTAAAACTCGCACAGCTTACATCTTTCTCGGATGAAACTAAAGCCAATAGATAGAGTGCATTCAGATGCAAACTCTGTAGTATGGATTTCTGCAGATTCTCATTAGTTAAAAAGCTATGACGTCATTACATTTTTGTGACGTCAGAACTTACAGTATTGCAAATTTGAAAATATCGATACGACAGATTTTGCATCTGAATGCACTCTATCCATTGGCTTTGGTTTTAGTGGAGAAAGATGTAAGCTGTGAGAGCTTTCAGAGTTTTTGTGTTCTGGTCACGTGACTTTCCAAATATGGTCAACGCTGCCAAAAGTGAAAGCAGCCTCCAATAGAGAAAGCATGGCAAAAATCTAATCCCAGGATTGAAAGGGAACCCAAGATTGGTGGTTAGAAATCTATAGCAACCATTTTTTGTTAGGGTTCTCCCCCCCCCCCCCCCCCCCTTATATATATATATGTCGTCACATACACACCTCCAGGCAACTACATCCGGGTTTTGAGCATCTGCTTTCTGCCAGATTTCTTCCAACTCTGAAGTCAATATCACTTCTGCGCGGACTGCTTCACTGAGACCTATGACGGATTGAAGGTAGTCATTGGCACAACTACTTTGGGAACTACTTAAATCACGAACTTGGGTACGAACCGGTTACATTTGAACTGCGGATGTAGATGAAAGTGAAGAACGATCATCGCAGTGAATTTTCAATTTAAGCAATTGGAAAGAAGAAGACTGAAAAAATTCAGGGCTTCAATGGGATTGGACGGTGACCTCTGCGAATACCGGTGCGATGCTCCACCAACTGAGCTATGAAGCCACACGTTGGGAGCGAGGTCAATTTACTGAGGTCATATTTTCCGGTGAGGAGAAATGATGTAAAAATGATCGTATTTGAACTGCGGATGTAGATGAAAGTGAACAATAACAGTCCGCGTTCGAGCCGAAAATCTAACCGTTAGGCGTAAAAATTTAAACAAATTAACCTTTAGCCGTCAAAAATATTAACCGTAAAAAATTCTGGCAATAAAAATAAAAGTCTAAGGTCTCGTGTGAAGACTTGTGTCTTGAATTCCCAAAATTACTCGGGGATCAGTTTGGGGCCAGCGTGAAAAAAATTGGGGATCATTTCGGGGTCTGGGATCAATTGCGTGGCTGTATAGCTCTTCCTCCAGCAGTGTATGCAAAGGCATACAAGGGTGCATTTTCCAACCGACCAAGTTAACCTGACGCACACTGGATCCTTAGAAACCGCTCTGTTGCTGACGATGGTCGCGCAATAAGTTTCGTAAGTGATGCCATTGTTCTGCAACTCACGCTTGCGTACGAGGCTGATTTCAACCAGGTGGAGGAATACGAAAGCGATTCCGAAAATAGTGATGTTGATTCAGCATATTTTGACTCAGCAACTGGTCACTGGTAAATCTGTGCTAACAAGGTCTGGAAGTCAAAGCGTGGATACGGTTTGATGTTTAGGCGGTGAATGGAAGAACTGTTAACCATGCAGCATGAATGTTATTTCAAATGTTTCATTGGGCACATTTATCATTAAGCTTTGATACGAGTAAATATACTTTCTTGTTTTATTTGTTTTGTTTTCGTCAAAGTACCGCATTGTACAAGTGTAGGAATGAATATATAGACCAGATGTAGTTTACCGTGTTATAGCCTGCGAGAACAGACGATTTTTCGGCTCTAGTTTTACCCCAGAATGTTCCTTAGGCTTTACAACGATGAAAGTTAATTTTCAACTTTTTTAAACAATGGTAATTAATTTTTTAACGGATCCGTTAACCGTAACGGGAAAAATTAACCGTTAGGCGTAAAAAAGTCAAAGTATTAACCGTTATCGCATTGAGACCCTCTTAGCGCAGTGACGGTCCGGGTTCGAGCCGTTGTCTGGGCACTGCGTTGTGTTCTTGGACACTTAACTCACACAGTTCCTCTCTCCACCCACAGGTGTATAAATGGGTACCCACGAAATGATGGACTAGCATCCCATCCACAGGAGTAGAATTATGACTAGCCCACAACGTTACAGAACCGGGGATAATATTCGGCAGTATGCATGGACCCTTGGCACGAGGCCTTATCTATTAACCAAGCTTAGTCCTGATAATAACATTCTTTTTGTTTTACGCACGTTCAGAATCAGTCCAGTAATTATGGTTGATTAGTTTTCAGTTGATTACATTTTTTAAAACAAGTGTCTGGAGTGTCTGCTCGTAATATAGCCTGACCTTTATAGTGAGCCTTGGAAGTGTTGTCATTAAAGAACCGCTGGATATCTTGCACGTCTTTCAAGGTCTCCGTCACGTAAATATATTCATCGGAATCGTTAAATGCAACTGGAGCTATCTGAAATTTGAAAATTTGTGGTTTCTGAACATACTTTGTCTCGGCAAATAAAATATAACTTTATCAAAGTGGACAAATTCCAGTCTCTTTTTTCCTTGCGACCGAGAATAATCAAAATATATTAATTGGAAAACTCAACCGAAAACATCCGCATACTATTTGGTTTCAGTAAAAAGGCCGGGTTGTGAAAAATAATCAAAATTCAATTTAAAAACTAAGAAGAATTACCAGATAAACATCCTCTCTTATTGGTAGTAATGTATGCCAGCGGATGTAGTAAATTAATCTAAATACGTCAAGACACGTTTTCGAATATGACAGATTACCTTTACAGTGGAAGACGTCGGGGAAATGAGAAGATCATCTCGAGTGCTGCAGATTTCCTTTGGATGGGAGTTCGTATCATTCCACGACAAATCCAAGCGATGGTAGTACGATGATGAAATCTGCGAAGTACCTCTAAACTATAGAAAAAGACCGAGAAATAGAGGCGAGGTAGATTCCACGAAGTATGTTTTTACTGACACTCTAGACTATAGAAGATACCGCCAACGATTACCAAAGCAAAACAAAGAGTTCTCTAAATATAAAGACTACACGACTTTTTTTAAGCAAACTAAATGACCTGACTTACTGATGTGAAGTCTTTTCTAACAGATTGTCCATCAGCCACTACCAAGACAATGAAGTAAGCCCTGCTTGCCACTGGTGACCACAGATAAGTGGCGTTAGTGTGTAATATCTGTGTTCCATCTGAGGTCTGATCACCAAGTGGTACAGGAAACCCAGCCTGTGAAAAGAAAAGCAGATATATACAGAAGGATTATTTCGATATGCACCCTAATTTTCATTGGTTGTTTTGATGCGAGGCGATGAAAACCCATAATATGCACTTAACCTTGGTTTGCTGTAGTGTGAATGCACAGTTTACGCACGAGCGCTGCCTTGCCATACATAAAGCGCAGCAAAGAGGGATTTAAATGTGTTTTTTCAACATTAATGCAGGCTATTTACCTGGAAGCGCTGTTGGCCCGAGCCTCCTCCTGTTATGTTAAGTATGACGTCAGAAGGCAGTCCGGTCTCAAACAGTGACAATGGTAAAAAGGAGCGACTGCTTGTGGTATGAGTAGGCCCAGGAAGAGATGGATGCAAAATAGTGTGGCCTGAAATACAGTAATGTAATTTGAATAATAAATAATTAAGCAATTCAACTCCGTGGTCCTTGAGCGAATGACGGTTTTCTTTAACCTGATAGGACCATAAGAAAAAACTGCAAGTCACTCGATTTTCAATTTCTAGTTGCGCAATCGAGGCCGTTTGAATTTGGGTAAGTTCTAAAGTTCTATTTGATCTTTGAAGGAAACTAGACGACATATATTCCATTGATTCTTCACAACATTACCTTCTTTATCTACAAGTATAGAATAGGACATGGAGGTAGACGACACCTGGAGGGCCTCTTTGAAAAGGCGCTCCAGTGGCAGGTCCAGTGCCAGCACGCCTCTAAACGTTCCATTTTGAATCAAGGCAAGCGACATCGTCACCACAAGACCCAGCCTCGAGTCAGTGTAAGGCGCAGAAAGCCTGGGCTCGTGTCCAAAAGGAGACTTGATTGATGTGTAGTAGCTTCCCATGACTCGTTTTAACACACCGCCATTCTGATCTTTGATTTCAAAAAACACCCCCTTATTGTTGAACGCAATTTTCTGTAGTCTTTGGAGGCCATTAGCCGATATGCCGGTACCGAGCGCGTATGTGTTGATTTGGACTGTGTGGTTCTTGAAAGTAAAATTTTAAAAACATTAATTTAGCTTTAAGAATGAGCAAGCATGCAAGAGGTAAGAATGAGACTAAAATAATATAAAATCATAGATGCTTCCCACGGGATCAACGAACACTTTAATTAAATAGTTAATTTATTCTTTTGCTGTCATTTTCTTTCCACAACCCCTCAGTTTAATCAGATTCTCTTTGATGCCGGTTAGTCCCCCAGACACAAGCGTCTCGAATTTTCTCATAGAAAAACATCCACAATGAAAAGAAGTCATTCCACGTGAATAATATTCAGACAAAAATAACGTACCATTCTTGCCTGGCCTTGTTCAATTGCTTGAAAAATCCCGGCTTCAGCGTCATTCGGATTACCGTCCGTGAGAAACAAGATTACATTACTTCTTCCAGCCTCCTGAGGAAATAAAAACCGCAGTCAAAACGAAAGAAAAGTTCATTGCTTTACAAAGCATTTGGAAGAAAATTGAACCAAGTCTTTATTTAGACCTATACCCGACAGTCAGCTGATGTCTTACTTGATTTCTAGTCACATTTTGAAACATGGAGAAGGCATGTCTGAACGCTGGGGCATAAAACGTTCTTCCTGTGAAATAAGAAATATTTTAGTATACTCTTGGGAATAATCCATAATCTAGACGAGATTTAATCTAATTTCCTGGCTGAAAAGGAGGAAATGTTGCTCAACCTCGTTCAATAATTATTAATTATTTGAGTGTTAGCCGTAATCTGCACTTTGTTATCGAACTGAGAGATATTACCACTTTTTCAGCCTTCACAAAAGAACTTAACATGCTGCCTAAACGAAAGCTTGCATCGACAGTCATAACGAAGAACCTCTATTTCTTGTGTACAAATTTACCACGTTTTCTTAACAATTAGATCACGAGCTCGAGTTGTCTATTTAACGATTAGACTTCTCTTTAGGCGAATAGTCAACTTGGACTTGGGGCCTTCCCGAAAAAATTCACAATGTCCTAATACGTGAGTATTGAAATCAGGATGTCAATGTCAAATTGCACGAAAACACGACATTCACAATACTCACCCTTAACGAAACTGCTTCAATCCAAAAATAGTTGTTTAAGTCGCATACTCTATTATCTCTACTGACCGTCTATTCTATGCAATACATCAGAAGGATATTGACAGAATAAAATGCTGATTTTTTTATTTCCATACTGCTCGCAATAAATATACTGCCTATACAGGCGATATTGACTATTTATAGACGGAAGCGAAGCCATCTCGACCGTGCGCGGTATTTTCTAGCACTGCAGTCCTACCAAGCGCTTTGATGTCCCGAAGCCAGTGTTTTAATTTCGCCAAATTAGCAGGAATCCCTGATGCTACCTTGGTACCAAAACATCCAGACGGCGTCTGAATCCTGTGCGAGAATGCTAAGATACCAACCTAGAGGAGGTGATAAACAAACAATTGAGCCTTCACATTTGTATTTCATTCTCTACTCTCGTTATTAACTGTATTCTACCAAAAAATACTCGATAATCGGTATTGTCAGTTAGGTTTGCAACCAAGTTAAAATCAAAAGAGTGTTTGCCTTGACTGATAATCATTCACTGAACATCCCAGGTGTGGATCCAGTGGGAGGGTCGGGTTGGGGGGGGGGGGGTTCCGGACTCACCCCTCCCCTTCCATAATCAATGTTTTGTACTACTTGTTTGACGCTGAAATTCTCGCATCGACAGGATCGCCTATTGTTACTCAACTGTGTCAAAGTTTGGACCCCCACCCCCCCCCCCCCCCCTCCCCCTCCCCTATCAAAAATTCCTGGATCCGCCCCTGATTGCGTTCTGTGTCCAAAGGATTCTCTTTGTTTTAAAACCGTTTCAGGTCTTGTTTATTTTTCTCGCATCATAATTAATAATTGTCTTTGATTCTCTATGTTTCAATTACTATCATGAACTTGGAAAATAAACGGGAAAGACAACTGGCTAGCCAGAGTTCAGAAAGGTTGAAAATGTTTACATATGCCAGTAACGTTGAGCAGCATATTTAGATTACTTACATTGTCTTGTGGCGAGAGTGTGTCCAGGACTGTAAGCGCGGCGTCAATAGCCAGCCTTATTCTAGGTCCTGACATTGAACCACTTCGATCAATAATAATCACAAGATTCTTCTCTACAGGTGATGCTGCTTCCACGTACCATGATCTGAATAAGACAGGCATCAAATGAGACTACAAGTCTGTTAGGTTCAATTAGGTTGATCACAATCTGTAAGAACCAAGGTGATTCTCTACTCTGTTCCATGACTTCCATACTAGTTTACAGCGCGACGCGCCAACAAACGTTTTTGACAAGTTAGCGAATCAGAGAGCGCGAATTTGTTAGAATTGTCCCGCCTCCTTGTTAAAAGCGCGACAGGTTTCGTGACAACAGCTTTGAACATTGCAAGGAGGCGGACAGTTCAAACAAATTCGCGCTCTCTGATTGGCTAATTATAACTTGTCAAAAAAGTTTTGTTGGGGGGGGGCACACTAAGGCGCGTCGCGCTGTAAACCGTTATCACGCTTATCGCCTTGATGTGTCGTCCAGGCCAGCTTGCGGACATTTAACACTAGAGAGGGCCTCCCAGGGGTTTTTGGGGAACATAGCCATTTACTTTTAGGGAAAAAGGGATATTTTTAAATAACTTTTAGTGGACAAGGGAACTGTTTAGGTACATCAGGGAATATTAGGGAACAAGGGAACATTGACTTTCGACCATTTTCTAACTTTTAAAGAGATTTTCTTTAACTGTTTATGAAGAAATTTCCGATGCAATTCTCCATCAGGCCTGGCGAATAATCTTCACAAATGGACTGGGGACGAGTTTGGAAAGCGTGGCCACTTGGGAATCATTTTGACATTGGTTGTAGAAAACACTTTTTCTGAGATGAGAACGGGTGCCAAGTGACATGCCGTTGCAACTTGAGTTTGACTACAGGTTCAGTAGATCAATCAAAGAAAGCTTGCAAAGGCAGTGCTCTACACCATATTCATACTTTACTAGCTCTAGTCCGTACTTCTCACAAACCCTTTGTCGCTACAAACTACTCTGACTTTCCGCAATTACGTCGCCCAAAGACAAACAAGGTAACTGGTCAAGGTCAACAAGTTCGCGAGATGAGGAACTTGAGAGCTGTTTAGAGCGTTCTCCAAAATACTGTGCGAAATATGACAAGCAAAGACAACCCAGGAACTCTTCCTATGAATCTGTATGTTGTGGGCCCGCCAGACGTCCAGCCACTTGTTTTGACCAAATTAGTTGGCATAAAAAAAGTGATGGCCACAATTTATGTTCAAGATCCTTTTAACCCAATATGTTTTTCGGAAGATTCTGAGAAATACATTGAGGTAGAGAGCATTATTTGTATCTTGAATTCCTACAAGCATAATCAAGATGTTTTGGAACTTAAGGAGGAAGAGCTGATGTTGCAATATGAAATTCAACAGACAAGTGATGATGAATCTGAGGTAAAACAAAATTCATCAAGGAGACGAAAGAGTCACGAAAGAGGCGTTTTGTTGAGGATTATGGGGAATTGTGGGGAACATTATTAAAGAATAAGTTTGGGGATCAAGGAAACATGCAACATAATTCCAAGGAACAGGGGAACTTGACGAGAGTGAATTTCAGGGAACATCTTAACTTATTTTTGGAAAACAAGGGAGAACTCTGATTTTTCAAGGGAACATGCACCCCGCTTGGGAGGCCCTCACTAGAGTCGGTTTAGGTCTTTGATCAGTACTAGTTATGTGGCAGAAAGCAGAGTCTTGAAAAAGAGATCTCCAATGAAATATTAGATAAATACTGATATCACTAGCTTTGAATGATTTTAAGGTGCGCTCTTCTCTATAAGCTACGTAAGTATGTGCCAGACGAAATCCTATGCTTTTGGGCACAATAGTACTTTCTTGCTTCATTCGCGATTTCACCACTTCACAGTTAGTGGAGGGGACCCTCTCACTAACTATAACCGCTTTGACACCAAGCCGAAATGGATTTTGCCATTCTAGTCTAACACTGCACTGAGTACGTCTGCAATACGATATATGTTATCGTATTTCCTTGATATTGCGGGTATAAAATCAGTCATCATGAAACCAAAAAATAATAATATAATAACAATAATAATAATAGTTTATTTATATCGCTATTTCTATCGCTATCTACAAGAGCTTTTCAATAACTGTGACAGGTCGCTTGATCGCTTGTAAATCTTACGCGTATTTGAAAGCCCTTTCAAAATGAGGAAGAATGATGTTTTCCTTTTTGTAATACCTTTTTCGAATAAAAGAAACCTTTGAATGCAGGGAACCACACAACGTAAAGTAATACTCAGTAGTTCTTGTTGCCGTTGCGTTACGTTACGGTAACGTGTAGCAAAAACAATTAAAACTGCAAGGCTGGCACTACGGCAAGGAACACATTAAAAGTGTCCTTTGTCGTGGTTGCAGTTTTGTCTGTTTTTTCTACACCTTTTTTCGTTCCAGAGATATTCACGTTTCTGTATTATGCAAATAAGCTAATTGATGATGTCATGAGTGGTTTTAGTACAACGCTTTGGCTCCAAATCTTTTATGCGGCAGTGGCAATTACTGTTTTTGATCTTTACCAAACATCATCCACTCCCTAAATGGTAATAAGGAGACCTGGTGCACTTTAGGCATTGTGTCTGTCTTGAATAGCACCACGTCCTTCTTCTATCAAAACCAGCTATAAACGGCAGACTGATCCTGACGGCGAAAGCGATGAAAAATAAACAAGATAGATAAAACAGCTAATATATATTTAAAGAAATTTAAATTTATCAAAGCCACACTGGCAATAATACATTCAAAGAGGAAAGAGCCTGGAACCAAAAGTGTTCCCATAGCAACCTCAAACTAGACACCATGGGGTGTATTCGTAGGTTACAATACTGGTGTAAAGATTCATCTGCATTGCCTTATAATTTACAGAGATATTCTTAATTTTGTGTTTTGACTACATACTGTAACCACTTATGACATCATCAGTTATCTAATTGCATAATGCAAAAACATGAATATTTATAGAACGAGAGAAAATATCACAAAAAGGAAAAATTTTGAAAGGGATTTCAAATAAGCTTAAGTTGATTTTTACTTCGTCGGCACTTTAAAATAAAGGTAAAACATAGAATGTATTTCTGTGGTGTTTGCCTTGGTGAATAAAAGCTATTTTATTTCACTTTGATCCTTGTACCGCTTGTAACGTCATCAGTTTGCATGTCAGCAGACTATTTTGATAAGATTCTGATGCTGCTGGGACAGGTCTGTCCACACGACTGTCCATTAGGAGTATGGAAATCATTCTGGCAGAGCTAATGATAAAACACCCTGATCAGTTTTGGTGCAATATTGGTGCATAAAAAGGCCAACACTGGGCCTCATTTCCAGGTTTTACCGGAGATGTGGACCGAAACTATTCAAGCAGCTAGGTTCATAAGCTTAAGGGCAATTTTTTGCCAGGGAGGGGAGGGGTGGGGGAGCGGTGAACCATTTGCCGAAAAAGTTCTCCCCACTCTTGCTGCCCAAAAAATCTGAGTTGCCCAAAATTTGGGGGGGGGGGGGGGGGGCTGCAGCATGCATTTTTTAACTTAGTAAGTAAGTACTCTGAGTTATTGACCTAAAGAAATTTGAAGCGATCAAAATTTGGCGTGACCACTGAAACAAACCGATGAGAAGTGCCATATCACTTGTAGACCTGGATCAGTAAATTATTCACAAAGCAAACTATAAACGGCAGACTGATCCTGAAAGACAAACCTTCCTCAGCTCAACCCCTGAGGAAGGTTTGTCTTGCAAACCGAAATATCGGGCAAATTTCTTTTAAATATATTAGCTGTTTTATCGTCTTTGTTTATTTTTCATCGTTTTCGCCGTCAGGATCAGTCTGCCGTTTATAGTTTGCCTTAGGTATTTTTGCTGGTTAAAAGATTAGTTCTTCGGTATAATAAAATACTTAAAAGATTCATCCTTGCCCAGTATTGAAAGATATTAAGGCCTCGACTTCAATAACTCTCCATATTGCGCGAGAACGAATCCAGTAAGTGTACAATGTTCACATAATATATAATCAGTAATGAAATCAACTTCCCTTACGTGAAGTTGAAAACTCAGTCGATCAATCAATCAGACTCACTAATTGAAATTAATTAACTGACTTTTGAAATTGTTAGACACTCTGACTAGTAATATATGTATATATGATGTATAAAAATGATAAAATCGAACTATCATAACAGATAAAACTATTTCAAATATATGCAATAAAATAGAGGGTGGGTGAGAAGTAAACACAAGCTCTGTCTCTGGTTTAAGGCTGTTGCGAAACAAACCTGCTAGATCTCGATCAGTGAGAATTTGTCCTGTATGTCCAGGTTCATTTTAGATATTCGAGTGCGGAGTACACTTACTTGAACCTTGGGTCGAATTGTGAAGTGTTGCCATCACAGTAGCGTGTGTCGGCCGGATATTGCACATACTCTCCGTCTACAGACCCGTAATATTGCCAGGCTACCACAGACGACGTATTAAAGTTTCGTTTGAACGCATTTAATAACTCACTATTGAGTCTGGAACTGTTTTGTGCACTTTGTAAAGATGATTGGCTGATGGAACATCCCGTAGTTAGATCTACGAGCGAGCGGAATTTATCGCTGAAGCGAGTAGGGCCCCTTGTATCGTTCCTTCCGCGGCAACATTTGGCAATATTTACCTTTTGAGTCTCTGATAAAAGCTGTTGCAGCTTTTTACTTAGGTCTTTTAAAACACTTGCAGATGCGTTCAATCGAGCAGTGGCAGGTTCAGTTATAGTGTAAAACAATCTTGACACGTCCATGTCTTGATTGGCACATGAAAGTGAATCGTAGAGATTCTGAAGATGGTTGAATCCGAGATTTCCCTCGAATACTTCATGCAGACAGTCTGCTAATCGCCTGGCAGCAGCGTTGGCTTGGGCGTTACCAGTAGAAAGCGATGTAGATAACTCAGTGTTACTCAGTATGACCGAAAGAACAAAACCTGTAACCGCAACTTGTTTTAAGAATGAGTTTTCCATTGCCTTGCAGACAGGAATTAATGTTAATTTCGCAAACAAGCACCCGGTACCTGTTGAGCACAGGAAAGACAGATCTATTAGCTCTTCCGGCTATTGCAGTGCCCCCTTTTTCATTTATTTTAACAAAGTAATGTTTACCAGAAGTATATAGTTTCGGGAAATAAGGCTGACTGTGTTTACTTAGTTGACGAACGCGAACAATTAGTGAAAAGGAATGAAAGGGGACTGTTAGTCAGTTGTTTGAAGATGGAATTCCGCCGTAACTAGTTGAGCACCTTATCCCATCTATTTAAACTTTCTTTCTGAACAGTTCAATAATGGTCAGTAATAATCCACAGCAACAGATTTGGTTCATGAGTAAAGCATGGGCTTGTAGGATTATAGCTCCGATATTTGTGTCAAAACGCATTCAAAACCATTAATTGCATAAATGTCTGCCAGTTTAAATTCGCCTCACTAAACTCGTTTTTGAGTTGATAATTCAAAAGAATTTTTACTCTTAAACGAGGTTAGTGATGCTAATTGAAATACGCACATATGAAATTAAGTTTCATTTTCAAGACAAACGACGTGCGAGTAAAACTCATTTCCATATGAAAGGGTGTGGACCAAGACTCGTCTTGAAACAGAGGAAAGTAGCATCTCGGAAATGGTCTTTTGCAACAACATGTAGGAAACCTGCAAATAATAGTTTACTAAATGCAAAAGGAAGGAGGATGATGAGAAATGAAAAAGACGATGACATGTAAACATTTATAATCCTGAATGTTTTAAGATGTACAAACAGTGACGTTCAATGGGAACAAAAGGTGGCAACCTATTGGGGATGTAATGCAGTTGTTGCCTATATTAATGGGATTTTTCATTTTATTTGCTTGATTAGTTTGTTATTTTAATCTTTTCTTGATAGTCCTTGGCAGAGGAATCGACACCGCGGAAAAATGCACCGCACAAGCGCGTGACGTCACGATTTCTCGAGGTGCTTATCGCCAGCAAGGGAAACCATGATGCATCGATGACATAATTTTAGTCCAAACGTGTGAACTTACGATGCTTATAGCAAAATTATGAAGGTGGAAATTAAGGGAGAAATAAACATTAAACAAAGTACCTCCAGTATATATTTTAACCTTAAAGATTCAGTGGTTTCCTTAAAAATTTTCAAAATGCTTTTCCGCAGTGTATGTCGAGGAATCGCGTGTGACCCAGTTCATATGCTTGGAGCATTCTTTTGCCATGTTAATTGACTAAATGCTAAAACAATCACGCACATGCGAAAGATTCAATCTGCAAAAGCGGAATCGAAGACTTTTTAATGATTAGGTTAGTTGAACTTTTGACGTACTGATATGCTCTGATATGGGTGTAGCTTTGAAGTGCTAAGGCACTTACTGAGAGAGCTTCCAGATGGCAATATTCTGAGCGACACGTTTTACGTGTCAAGCTACACTTTATTTTAAAATTTACATTACCATTAATATAAGAAAGAGTGTCACAAAAAAGTTTCACTAACCGAGGGTCGTTTTTTTGCTTTCCTAAATGAGTACATGCATGTTTTGTCATAATTAGCTTAAGAGATTTATTGGTGAGTCATTTCCTGTTTGCGTTTTCACTCAGCGACGGTTTGCAGCTGTAAAGGACAATAAGTTAACAATTCAACAAGCTCATTTTTTCAGAGACATTAGTGATCAGTACAGTTAATGATGTAGCAAACAACTTGAGCATATTTACTGTTTCCTGTTTGGTTTTTTAGTCAGTGAACTGATGGTTTACAGATCAAAATTTTCCGGTTGTGCCATGTTACATAAAAAAATCTGTTAATTGGCTTTATCTCGAAAACAAGTTATAAATTGCATGAGGCCATAAAATCATTACAGCAAAGCAAGAGAATATGATATTCTCTTGTTGTAAAGGGAAACAAATATGATTGATATAAGACAAGATTTTTCTAACCAGTAATTTATTTGTTTGAAAGTCTTTTGGAGCTACCACTCGCTACGTGCCAGAAATGAGTTAAGAGCATATCTAACATAGCTGTTGGCTGGAGAAGGACAGAAGGACTCAATTTTTCTACTGCTTACCCGGCTGGGAGGACAATTACCTGGTACGGGTACATTCACTGTAAGACTTCAGCTGTACGTACTGAAGGCTGCAGATATAAGTGCAATCAAATTCGCATCGTAGGCATTGTTTTGCTTCTTTTCATTTCAGGTTCATAAATATTCTTTTTGATTAAATTTTAAATAGAACTGTGACTCTGTTGACTGAAGACATGAATACAACTACATAAGTACGTGAGCTATTGGACACTGATTGATGTAGAGATGAAGATAATGATTGTTATAAATAGCCGCAACCATAAATCTTACTTGTGTCATGTAGACGTTGTAACAGTCTATACAATTCAAACAGCAAACTAGACAATTAAAAACTAATTGTTATCATATACAAGATATTCTGAACACAGCAAACCTGAGCACCGAGGAAGCCGCACTGTGCTGACTTTATCAGTGCGTGTCGTCCAACAAAGACCAAAACCTAATCCCCAGCAAAACAATTGTAACGAAACAGGTCATGAAAATGAGTGACCTTTTCATCTTAATGAGTTACAACTAGATTCTGCCAAGGAAGAAAATTGTTAAGCCTGGTTCAAGCTTGTGAAATAAGCAGAACACAAGTGAAATAAGTGCAACATAAGCACAAGAAAAAAGAAATATGTTCCTTTTTCTTGTGCTTATGTACCAGTCAATTCCAAAACCGCCCATCCCCCGGGCAATCCCCGGGCATTTGACTCGCGTTAAGCTCCGTACAGTGGGGAATTTGACCCAAAATGAGGCCCGACCGGTGGGGCATTTGACTTTCGTGTCAAAACGTCTGTCAGCGGTCGGAAACAAAAGGATTTCGCAATTCTTTGATTCAGCACATGCGCCGCGTTCTCGGGTCATTGCTCTTGTCAATTCCACGTTGGTTTTTCTGTTGTCGTTTTATATAGTTTAATATATCGTGGAATATGCCTTTGTTTAAAGTGTGGAGCGAAGACAATCGCCGTATTTTTAAATATATAGAGTTTATTATGTTCACAGTTTTGTTGGAGCATTTGAGATCCTTTTAAAAAGCCCATTAAATGTGGGCATTCTAAAAAGAACATTTTTATTGAAATTAAGAACCTCCGTAAGATAGCTTTGAGAGACATATTTCGGTTGTGATTTTATGTAGCAGATGACTCTATTATCATTAAAATTGCAGTTAAAACAAATCTTAATCCAAACAGTAGCCAATTGCTTATTACAGAATATGTACATTTGAATAAACGGTTTTACACATGAAAAAAAGTTTTGCACAGTTGCTTTAACATGCCTGGAGGGTGGCGGATTTGACCCTCTTTGAAGCTCTAACGGGTGGGGCTTTTGACCCAACATAGCGGGGAATTTGACCAAAATCTTTCAAAAAAAGTCAAATGTCCCGGGATTTGCCCGGGGGGGGGGGAATGGGCGGTTTTGGAATTGACCGGTACATTACGCTTATTTTACTTGTGTTATACTTATTTCACGAGTGTGAACCAGGCTTTACCAGCTACAGTAATTGAACCAGTAGGGACACTTCCTCTCATCTTGCATTGTTCTTATGGCGCATTAAATTCCGCTACACTTGCCAGTTTATCCAGAATTGCGTCCATGGCAATAACTGATGACAGCTGATAATTTTTAAGTCTGCCTAAACTTAATCATTTTATTTTGGAGCTACTGCAAATTTAATCGGAGACCACGCGCACGCGCGGTTACTGCAAATTCATTGTACATGCCAGCTTAAGTCCTCGTGCTTAACCACAAAGACCTTAAAGAGGATTTTTAATCTTCTTTTGCTTAAAACATATCAGTTACGATTTTTACAAGTGGAGACGACCTATTTGAAATGCAAGGTGTTAATCCCGGAAAAAGAACAGTGAAACTTCAGAAAATAGCCCGTTTTTCAGTTTCAGTCAGGAAACAACGCCGGAGTAAAACAAATTACATTCGAATTGAACACATTTCATCGCCTGCACGAAAATCGAGTTAAACCCGTTTATTCGTTCAATGGTCTAATCGTGAATAGAAAATTGGAGAAATCACCTCTGCCCTAATCGAGAAGGAAACAGCATTGCTCAACCTGCAACTCGAACCCAGGAGTAATCTTCTATTTTCTATTCATACATCAACACAATGCTCTCAATGGCACCGTCCGCACTAGGTGAATTTTTGTTTGTTTTGCAAAAATACCTGTCATCAGTTCCGGCTTACAAGTGCGGAGATTTTTTTCCTACCAAATTTTGCCAAGCCGTACCAAACTTCAAAGGCTCCGATTTGCGCGCCGTGAAGGGAAAGAAAACGTCAATCCAATTGATTTTATGGTGTGACCACCACTGTATGAAACTATCTTTTTACAGACTTGCCTCCGGCCGGCTACCACTTTCTGGTTCCATTAAGAAAAACGTTTCGCAGAGTCGACTGAACTGAAAATAGATATGCATTTACTGAAAACTTGTTCATATATCTCCACACTATAAATGCCAATGAAAAGCGTATAGATGGATAACTAATAATTCCCGGTATTGTCTTTCCAGAAGGAGAGGAAATCATAATTATTAAAGAGAGTAAGCTGTGATCGTGATCAGGTATTTTTTTTTTTGGAATGATACGTAGGGAGGGAGAGCATGGTCGCAGGCTAAAAAGAGACGACGATCCCGGCTACGAAAGATACCTACGGTCACCTACGAAATAACTTGGGTGATAAACAGATGGATTACGCTCACTCTGCATTTTTCACAATTTAATCTGTAGCTTTCATTTAAAAATCGATTGCTAAAGTTTTCTGTAGTTGCTGTCTCTTTGTAAGACACCCGATGAGTCTTGGATATATAGACCAAGTGAAAAAACAGTCAAAACATTCCTTTACCACGAGCCGTTGGAACGAGTAAATGATGATGATGATGCTTGGAATTATATGAAATGTAACAATACGAATCCGTCACCGACACCACTCACTACTCCGTCATAGGGGTCGTCGTAAGTCCTCATAATCTCAAGAGTTCCCTTAAGCATTCTAATATACATATATATATCTAATACACTAAGTATGAATTGTTCACTTGAAATTATTAGTAGGTTGTTCGTTATCATCATACAATGCCCAAGCTGAGGCCAGTACTGTCGTGTACTAGATGCCGATACAGCTGATACACAGGTTGCTACAAAATTTCGATTATCACTCAGATCTAGAAATGCCCGAACTCGACAGGACTAGTCTTGGCTTGACTTCTCTTTATGATTATTGGCAAATCACTGGTCACAAAATTACGACTGACCTTGCTATCCAATTAGCTGCTGAAGATATTTCAGTGCAAATGGAGGAAAGAAACCGGGGAGGGACAACAAGGATATCAATGGATATCAAATTTGTCTATTATTGTGATAACAGGAGCACCCCTTGATTCCTGTCTTGGAAACCGGATAGACGGTTTAACTCAAACAGACAAGAAAACGTTTTTCCAGCCCAGTTTATAGCCATTAAAATGTAGACACCTGCTGAATCAATTGCCGAAGCATTCATTTATTGTTTGCATTGAAAAATATATACAAATTAAATTTGTCAGTTTTGAAACTAGATATTTCACAAGCCGATATCGTGGATAGAACGTTTATATAAAACAGTTTGATTGAAGACAGTCAGGATCGAGCTCTACAAGACAACCACAATATCAAGAACGATACCTGGATGATAAGTAACAAGTATTTTTAGCACGGACTGAACTGCTCCATAAATAACAGCTCCTGGTCAAAATAGTAACACTCCCTGCTTGTTATGAAAACACCCTTGATTCCAAGTTGTAAAATTCGATCACAACTACAGTACAAAACCATTGACTTCAGACAAACGTAATGTACGGGCGCGTTCCTATGGAAGAAGAAACTGACTCCAACATTCCTGGGTACCCAGGGATGGTCTTCGAAAATTTGGGTGTGGGGACCAGTGTGCAGTTCGCTTCCAGAAACCCTTATCCTGTTTCAGACCAACGTGGCGACAAAACAAATGCGGTAATTGAGAAACAATATTTAACGTAAATGTAACATAATGTTACAGGAGCTCCGTCAGTCATCACGATATTTTTAGTCATTTTGCGACAAACCAAATTCCTCTGTTTACCAATGCAGTGAACCGCTTGGAACTCAACTTATGTGCGCACGGTTCCATTTTGACTGCGGCATAACGTCCCGTACATATTTTTTACAGGCTTCGCCTTGATTTTCGGAACATTTAGGAGTCTTAGGGACGGACCATTGGAAAAGTGATGGGGGGGGGGGGGGGAATTTTCAGCTTGCACTAATTTTTTTTTTTCGCTCACTGCTTGTGCAGGATTTTTTTTCAGGTGACACCCTCTGCACGAATGTTTTTTTTCAGACAAATATTGCTTTATTTGAACAGCGAAATCTTGATTCATTATCTATGTTTTTGTGCTTTATAACTTATTCTACACTCACAACAGATCAAATTTTAAACGCTTGCTGTGCGATAGATACCAAATGAATCTCAGATTCATTTCACTATATGAGACACGACTTTCGCACAGTTGAAACAGATCCATCTTTTGGCGTCAGAATAGACCTTCTAAGGTCATAAAATGCGAAAAATAGCCTTCTCAACAAACACAACACAGAACGGATCGAAACTACATTTAAGCTATTGGTCAAATTACATGACCAATTAGAGCACAGATCTTCGATCCTTCGTACGAATATATAAGCGGCAAAGAGAAATCCAAATCAACATGCAGAGACTTTACCATAGGAGCAACTGATGAGGTCCACTGAAGGACTGAAACTCGAGTCTTGCTTTAGAAATACTGTAGCATGAGACATTTGCCATATCATGGCAATGGAGGTGCAGTTTTCAGTTAGCTGAAACTAAGATACAACTCTTGATGTTTTGAGACAACAGTAGCCTGGAAAAGACTCGGATCTTATACCTTCGTTAATGTGATAAAGACTATCGTACAAGCTAACCAGAAGCTTGCAATAAACAAAAGGTCACTGACAGAGAAATCTACTGATCCGACTAAAAGATCGCAAAATTAACATTTTCTAAGGCTACAAAAGATCTTAAAGCAGAAAACGAGCCAATAAACCTAACCAAATACCACAGAGCTAGCAAACACGATGGCATTAAGATACTATTAAACGGCACTTAACAAAGCATAAAATCCTCCACTGTAATCAGTAAAGGCTAAAATTCATTTAGCGACCAACGGAAGTCGTGTTTGGCCTGTCACTTTTTTATACAAAAGAATATTTTGAATACGAATTATTTTTAATAGAAAGTCACAATTGGACCTTCCTTCTGCATGAATTGTTTTCTTTAGTTTCTTCTTTGCCCGAATTCTTTTCTTGGCATTTTCCCTTGCATGAATTTTTTTTTTGTTTTTTCCCACCCCCCTTTTCTAATTGTCCGTCCCTTAGTGAAGCCGTTTCCCATTTTCGCCTTCCAATTCGGCAAACCGAAGGTGGTTTTCCTCGCCTTGCTGTTTTAGAGCTTCTACTTCTTTCAAGCCAGGCAGCGTCTGTTCTTCAAGATTGAAAGTTTTCCCGGGTGGGGGGAGGAGTACTTGACCGCTGGAGGTCCGGAGCACTGGGACGAGCGCCATATACCAAGTCAAGCAAGTAGCAAAACAAGCTCTGAAAAAATGAAAAATCAACACTTAGCTTCATATAGCCCTCCAAAAATGCTTGAAAACTGCTGTTTTGTCAGTTCAACACGGCAACAAAAGTGTTCATAAACAGTTTGCTGACTTGACGTCACATATCGGCTGTCTAGGCCACGCGCGGTAAGCAATGGAAAGCACGCGAAACACCAAAAGCCTCGTTTTAGTGGCTTCTTGCGCGATTTCGTCGTGTCGTCTCGCAGTCGTCGTCGTACGTGCCCGCGAACCATACCGCTAGCCGTTTTGACCATGAAAAATGAACTGCATGGTTCTCTTACAAAAGTCAATAGACTGTTCACAGGCGAACGCGGTGAATGAATCGTGAGAGAACTGGACTCCAGCGCGTGAGGCACCCGCTAGCGCTTCGCTCGCTGTGTTTTTGCTCGTTCTTGCGATGATCATTCATGATTCTTCGCTTTCAAAGTTTCGTATATACATCCGCAGTTCAAATATGAATTATTTCATAGACTTTACATTCTTTCACTCCTCACGGGAAAATATGAACTCATTAAATTGACCTCGCTCCCAATGTGTGGCTTCATACGCTCAGTTGGTAGAGCATCGCACCGGAATCGCGGAGGTCACGGGTTCGAATCCCGTTGAACTAAGTATAACCACAGGCAGCCCAAGCTCACGTTGTGATCATGATCATATTGCATAATAGCTGTCATGGCAAAAATATAAGGGTTTGTATGGGAATATTTTACAACACCTTTTAGCAAACCGAAATACTGCCAAATCTTAAATAAAATTGCCTTACCTTACTTTCCTGTGCTTTTCTTCTTGTGTGAACGCTTATTTTGCCGATTCTTGGCCATTTAGGCGAGTTATCACTTTCTGGGTTCCCCACTACAAAGAAAAGAACAAGGCTGCACACTCCAGTTCGGAACGCCCGACGAGCCAAGCGAAAAATCCCAGCTTAAAATGGTCAAACGGTCTCAAATCTATCGCGAATTCCAAGAAGAGATGTTCAAGTTTCATTTTAACTCAACAACAACTCAGTCCAGGCTCTGTCATCGATGCCAAGCGGCCGTGTGCTTTAAAAAATCCAAGGTAAAAAGGTCTCCATTGTGCCTGTACACGCTCGTCACGACACACGACCGTTAAAAATCTTCTTGGTAACCCCGCCTCATTAACAAACTATACCTCACCGGATGAATAGAGGGGGTAAGTTTCTAAAGAAACTGTGGTGCTGCGTCGGTGGGAAGTATAACAATATAATTTGGTTTTATCAACTGGGTCGATAATGTCAATTGGCCACCGTAAAGAGATTCAAGTGCTGACGTTTCGAGCGTTAGCCCTTCGTCGGAGCGGATTCGCTCTTTACGGTGGCCAATTGACATTATCGACCCAGTTGATAAAACCAAATTATATTGTTATACCTCACCGGAGTACCACACCGTAACCACACCACACCATTGCTCTCAACAAGTTTTGTTTGACTCCCCCGGTCCCCTCAGGACGATTATCGAGGCGGGGTTACCGAGTCGTTTTTTAACGGTCGTGTGTCGTGACGAGCGTGTACAGGAACAATGGAGATCTTTTTACCTTGGATTTTTTAAAGCAAACGGCCGCTTGGCATCGATGACAGAGCCTGGACAGTGTTGTTGAGTTAAAATGAAACTTGAACATCTCTTCTTGGAATTCGCGATGGATTTGAGGCCGTTTGACCATTTTAAGCTGGGATTTTTCGCTTGGCTCGTCGGGCGTTCCGAACTGGAGTGTGCAGCCTTGTTCTTTTCTTTGTAGTGGGGAACCCAGAAAGCGATAACTCGCCTAAATGGCCAAGAATCGGCAAAGTAAGCGTTCACATAAGAATAAAAACACAGTGAAAGTAAGGTAAGGCAATTTATTTAAGATTTGGCAGTATTTCGGTTTGCTAAAAGGTGTCGTAAAATATTCCCATACATGACAGCTATTATGCAATATGATCCTGATCACAATGTGAGCTTGGGCTTCCTGTGGTATAACTTGAAGCCCTGATTTTTTCAGGATGATCATTCCTCACTTTCATCTACATCCGCAGTTCAGATATGAATAACACTTCACATCAATGCTTGTTTCGTCTGTTTCGGTGGTTTCGGCCGTATCATTTCGGTAGTTTCGGTGGTTTCGCCGGGTTTTAGTTAATTGACGTCAATTTGTTAAATCTTATACCAAGATGTTACCAGTAACCTTCAGCTGTGCAAAATGTTCGTGGGCTTCACTGCATTCGAAACTAACTTTGATCAAGTTATTAATTGGGCCAAATCAAATGATATCAAAGTTTGGGGTGCAGTATTATTCTCTTTATTCGCGGCAGGGCATTGTTGGAATAGCAAGGCTTCACGTCACGAATGTAACATGAGCGCAGAATTGCGGAAATCTACTGGCTCTGACATCAAGCGACTGCAGGAGAT
Source organism: Blastomussa wellsi (assembly GCA_947652115.1). Classification (NCBI taxonomy): domain Eukaryota; kingdom Metazoa; phylum Cnidaria; class Anthozoa; order Scleractinia; family Plerogyridae; genus Blastomussa; species Blastomussa wellsi. Next base: position 13,638,391 of record OX393568.1, on the reverse strand, counting down.
GGTAAAGCGGCTGGAGGAACAGAATGCTCAATTGAAAAATACTGATAACCGGCCGCGAGTATCCAACAGAGTAATTGGTGTAGACAACATGGTAAAAGTCAAGCTAAATTTGGATGATGTTCCTTTATTGGATTTAAACGCAATGGTAGAAGAAGATGAAGATACGTGGTAAATATTTCTTTAACATAATAGTACTTTGCTACGTACGTGTCTTGGAATTCGACCAGAACCAAACTACAAAGTAAGCAAGGTTAAATTTGAGCGTAGCATCAAATATATTTTACAAATACAGTCATTCAGCTATTATGGCACCGAGGATGTACGAAGTCAAGATCAGATATTTATTCAAAAGGCAAAAACAAGCGACAAATTTCATTCTATATAAACGTCATTGCCGTATTACAAGACGTCAGTACGAACGAGAACCGTGTTGAGTTGCTCTTAAGGCACAGAGCACCCTTAAAACTTGTGGTACTCGTACTAAAACTTCTAAACATCATTCCTCTATAGCGATGTTTCTCGTGATGTCACCCATTGTTATTAATGTGCTAACCAGAACCTAATTGGCTGTTGAAACAGTTTGTTATGTGTTTGGAAAATTTGAATATCAAAAGAAATGTGATGTCAATGTTTGTAAACAAGAAATATCGCTATTAAAATAATATACATAATATATACATTAAATTATTGTGGCGGTGAGGGGGGGGGGATTCATTTAGAGTCTGAAAAGTGGAGACTGTCGAACACACTGAAGGCAAAGCTTGATAAACAAGCGACTTACCATAGCCAGTCGATAAATTAACGAATGTATCTCTCTTCCCTTTAGCAAGTAAGTTTCTCTTTCCAAATTCAGAACTTGCTTTCATCTAAATGAATTTGCTAGAGAAATCGTTGACTTGGAGCAAGATCAATCGTCTCTGATCTCATAATCGTGTCTTGGGTGGGAGAGGCGTTGTACAGTCAAGGTGAACGGGGAGGTCAGCTTTCCGGATTTTAGTAGGTAAAATCTGATTGGCTAAGTGGCGGAAAGGAATGTTGGTCGCGGTTAAGCAGGTGTATAACACAATCCCCTGAATAAGGCTTGCACTGGAGGCTATCCTGAAGGTTGGATTATCAGCATTATATTTGTCAGTTGGTGCTCCAAGGTCACATTGCACAACAGACCTATGTTTACCATCATTAGCTACAATCGATCATCCAATGTCATGACATGGGACAAGGTTGCCCTCAATGTCCAAGCCAAAGGCTCATGTAAAAAAGTAATAAAATGACAATAAAGTAGCTATTTTAAATAAAAATATGGACATGAAATATAAATATAATTATATTATCAGTTGAAATGTAAAAATGCTATTACCCACCTACACTAAAAAGATATTGGTAAAATGGTGACAGTACCGGTATTTGAACTGTGACCAAGTTGTCAAAAATGTTGTTGGTTTTGGGTAGCTGTTATTGGAGTAAACCTTAAGCTAATAGAGAGATAACCTTGCATGGCATCAGAAGTGTGAGCACTGTCGTAAGTCTTGTGTATAGCAAGAGCTACGCCAAGGCCTATGGCCGCACAGCTAATTAATTATTCCATGTACTTTACATCAAGTCACATGGTGGTAATGTGTATATCATAAACATGCCTAAGCTCTAGAAAATAACATTCATGCCAGTTCTCCCGGATACAGAATGAATCTGCCTGTCTCACATATGGGTCACCAAATCTCCCGGATACGAAAGAAAATGCTTGTAATACAAGTTTTTACTCTAACTTTGAAATATTGAACACATTTTTGTTGATCAATTGGCAGAGCACTAATATTTTTAACTCTGTTTGAAGACTGTGAAGAGGTATCAGGATGCAAAATTGGTAGTCCCCCTGATTTCAATTTTTTCAGGTTGGCATCTAATGTATTTTTCTTAATAGGTTATATGTGTCACCAAACCACCCACCATCTGCAGAACAGAAAAGAATCAGTCCTTATAAGTATCTCAAGGACAGTTTAGATGTCCCTGAACTGAATAAAGTTAGAGGCTCCCTTTTGGCAAAATTAGAGTCAATTGCAGCACAGGAAGGTGAGCTATGCATCTGAGATTCCCAATATGATCCGAAACATGTTTAGTTCAGTATGTACAGCCTGTGCATTCCATCTGTTAAGGGTGCACACACCAATTGTTAGCACATCTTAATACTAGCGCATACTGCAAATGCCTCATGTGTGCACCATGTCATGTTCATCCTTCTGTAACTGGCTAATTTTACCTGAAGAAATGACATCAGGTGCAAAATGTACTCGATAGGCCTTTTTGCTTTGTAATCAATACATCCATTCTATATAGAGTTCTTCATATTACAGATGTATGTATTTACAGAGGCACTCTCCAGATCTCCTCCTCATGCTAGTGTCACGGATGGTCATCACAGTTCTCCAGTACAGTCAAGAGCTACTCACAATGATAGTAAGTATTAAAAAATTAAAATACATGATGTTTGTAGAACTATTGGCCATTATTAATTTAATAGTTGGTTCAAGGTTCAAGGTTAAAAAATTTGATCATGTTTGAGATGAAGCATTCATCATAAGTTTCAAGAGGAATTGAACTGCTAGTCAGTACAATATGACTGTCGATTAATATTCTTAATCATTGCCACATCTGGTTCAAGTGGTTTGATTCCTGTTCAAACTGATTATGGTGCTTTAGAAATATTATAAAAGTCCCAGGCCTGCATTATTATTCCACTATGGAGTGGGCAAAGAAATAATTCCTGTCAATAGCCCAGGCTAGTCAGTCTTCTCTGTCAAGTTCCCAATGCTTAAATGTTGCAGTTCAATTTTTACCTCTGGTTTAATTTTTTTAAAACCAGTTTAAAATTTTTGTTACAGGTTTAATTTTTCCAAATACATGTATTTAAGAAGGAATATGGAAGTCTGGGACCAGAAATGTATAATATGAACAAGTTTGGGTGACATTTGCATAAGGGAATTCATGGTCAAGTGGTTAGAGTGGTCTGGAGTATGGAATGCCATTTATGACAGAAAGATAACTATATAAATGTAGACCAAAATGCTGTGTTGTCATTATAACATAAATATACGTCATAAACTATGCGGCATCTATAAGTTGTCAACCCCAAATTATTCAGACAGGGTCAGACAGTTTTCTTTGAGAATTACCTTCGCTTTTGGAGCAAGCAGACACCTAGAAAATGATGGTTTTCAAATAATCCTGAAACTAATTCATCGATGGATGACTGCGGACCTAGCATCGCTGGAGGAGAAGGCGAAGAACCACTGCTGCCTGACACGTCCTTACAGTAAACATAGAGAAATTGGAATACTGGCGGGAATTCTAGAGCTGCAGTCGCACTGGATTGAGAACGCATGCTCATAACATATATTTCTGTCGCAGCCGATTTGTCGCAATCATAACATGAATAATTTGGGGTTCAACTTATAGGTGCCGCATGCCAGTTTATGATGTATACTTATGTTACATGGACAACATTGATTTATTGGTCTGGTACGAATATTAGCATTTTGGTCTACATTTATATATTTATCTTTTTGTCATAAATGGCGTTCATACTGGATGGCCACTGAGCGATAAATTGAGCGATAAACCTGGGAGGGAGGGTGGTAGGTAGTATGTCAGATGTAAGGGAGGGGAAAGGTGAAGGTGAGAGGGAAAGTTGGGTGGGAGGGTAAGGAAAAGAAAGTTAGACAAAACCACTGTTCATATTTATTTATTTCTTCTTTTCAACCCCCAAAAAATGACATGCCCCTGTTGTCAGACAGTTGACACAAGACCTGTATGCCCCTGTTTTCAGACAGTACTTACTTACTTAATCCTCTTCGTGCTCGGTAGCACATAAGGCCGGTAATAAATAAGTAATAAATATATAAAATACATGTAGACTGGTTTGCCTTGAAAGAAAGCTAGTGAAAACTTGAGGAGCCATAATATTATGTACTAAGAAGCTGACCTGTTGAATAATTATTGATAAGGCAGGGTTCCAGTTTTTGAGGCAAGGTGCATACAAATTATTGAAACGGGTCAAATCCCCACTGTGCCCAACAAATCATTATAAGTTTTCAATTCATTTGTTGGGTCAGGAAACCTAGTCGGGTTTTAGACCTGAGAACCCCCTCTTATCTGGAAGACTGCAAGGGAGTGTAAGGTTTATACAGCTTAACGATTTGGAAATATGATGTTGTAATACATCTTTAAAAATCTGCTGGAATATGTGTCAACTACAGGTTCATTTGAAAATATTGTGCCACTGAGTGATAGTGATGACGATGACCATGTTCAAGTGACTCCACGAAGACGCGTTCCTTTGACAACTCCAAACAATGAGGATTCAGATCTAGTCGTGAAAGGTATTTCTAGTTTCAAAGTGAGTCATTCTCTACTTGCACAATTCCATAATACACTGCTTCTACCCCCCCCCCCCCAAAAAAAAAAATTGCATAGGCATTGTAACAGTTTTAGATTATGCAAACTTTTGGGGGGTAAAAGAGGTGTATTATGGCATTTGTGCAAGTAGAGAATACACTGACCTGTCACTAATAAAGTAATTTCTTTATTTTGTATTTGTTGTTGATGTATCTGCATATGTGTACTTTTAAAAAAGCTGGACTATATCTGTGGGCAATACTAATTTTCCAGTCCTCAATTTTCTGAACTTTTAATTATGTTTTTTCTGTGCTTGGTAACTTATTGTTTCGTAATCAAGACTACAGCTTTTGATCTTTCGTTGTAAAAGGCACTATAGAAATATTAAATATTATTGTTATTATTATTATTATTATTATTATTATTATTACAGTATTTGGGTGCGTCACAGCAACTTTGAACAATCATCTTTCCTAATAATGACTTTATACAGAACAGTTACAATGAAGGACTTTGTGCACAAGTGTTAAGTATGATCATGATTAACAATCACTGAATTCTTTAGGTCTGAGAAGAAGAGGAGCTCCTTTAAAGCCACTAACATCGTCAACAAGTAATGAAAAAACATTTTGTTTTTATCAGTTTATATTTAGAAATGCTAATTGATTAATATGTGATTCATGTATTCAAGTGACATGCCATGAAATGTCAAGTACAAGTGACTTGGGATATTCAACATAATTATGTAACAAGAAACTATATCACTGACTGCATGCAGATGGAAATATATTACATGTAACCGTCTGCAAAGTGGCGTACAAATCCTAGCTTGTTCTCACCAACAAAATAAACGGATACCAGAAGCTGCTTTTAGAATCTTTCTAAAATGATTTAAAACAACTTTATTAATAACAGAAATAACACCAGCTTCAAATCATACAAAGGAATGCAATGGGCTTTGGCAGTAAATAACAAACTCTCAGCTGAACCAAACGCTGAAATGAAGATATTTTCATTTAAAACCTGCTGTATGAACTCTGGGTCTTTATTATTTGAGATGTAATTCTCTGAAATACTGAACCTTCCATTAGCAATTGCATAGGAAAAATAATGACAAGATGCTTGAACCACAAGGTTTGTTGATGTTCGGGACAAATGGAAGGCATTAAAATAATAAAGATTTTTCAAGGCCACTAGTAGGTAAATTCATAAAAACAATTTCCCTTGGAAGAATTATGATTTTATTGCATCTCATTGTTCAGGGGGAAATTATCTGTTACATCGAACTGAGATTTTTACTGCTCCAAGAGCAGTATTTTCACTTGCAGAACATTTCTGGTTATAGTTAGCAGGTGATCCCCTTAAGCCGTTTAACTCCAACTCAACAATTGCTTTATGAAGAGACCAAACACAGTAACTACTTGTACAAGGATTTGTTCACTAATTTGAAGATGCTTTTTTAAAGAGTTAACTTTCCATCTACATGAAGCCGATTTTTATCCCATGCCTCTCCAATACAGTGTACATACATGTGTTGTGGTTTAATTTTATCTTTGGTTGAAAATTTTTTAAACTAGTTTGATTTTCATTTCCCTTTGTCTTATGTTGAATAGCATAATCTGAAACAAAGGGAAGTCAACATCAAACTGGTTTAAATTTTTTTAAACCAAGGATAAATTTAAACCACAACATATGCATTTGTTTTTTAAGATTGGATAACTTCCAAAAAGTTCAACTCTGAATAAAATAATGCATGTATGTTATTCAGGTGGCCAGATGAATATGGTGTAAAAAGCATTATCCAATTCTGACAGTGCTAAGCCATGCATGAATGTGATCAATATAGAGCGTTTTCATGTGACGTCATAAAATTCTAAAATTCAAAACCAAAGAGCCACCAGACTTTTTATACTCATCAGGCATAAGAGGCGCTAAATTTATATCTTTATACAATTTTTCAGCTCAACAGCGTCCTTCGTTTGGAAACTAGTGCAATTTGAATTTCAGTGTTATGGCGGTGTGTGACTTACAGTTATGATCAAATATGTTGAAAAACACATACTTATCTTGCAAGATTTAGCCATTTTAGAAGTTTAAGTATTAGAAAAAGTGTTTATATGAACATTTGTTTGTTCAAAACAGCTAACCAGCCTCCTAGATAACCAAAGTAAACTCCAGATTTTTACACTATTCCCGGCCGCCATGTTGGTGTTCCACTGAGGTACACCTATATGGCGGCTCCATACTGGGCTCTGTAAATTTGTGCGAGACATTTCAACCAATATCTGAAGTTTGGAACAATGCACACACCTAAAACTTGGAGAAGTACTTTTTTTATATTCTATAATGTCGTAGTTTCTTGACTCTGTCCACTGAATGGTTTTCGATTTTTTTGGTCACGTGAGTGAAAACGCTGTATTAAAGGTTTCTCAATCTAAAGCTGTTTTCTTCACTGTTCCTGAATGGGTTTTTGTTTGACGTTTGGTGTATACCTCAGTGTCTGCCTACAAATTCCCTTCCCTAGTGTCAGGTTTTTCAAATCTTTAAAGCTGGGACACATTATGTGACACTCATTGTGGGAACAAGTCTCAGCAACAAATTATTGCTTCATGTCATGGGACAGAATTTTGTTGCTGTGGTCAGTCGCACGAATTCAAACCAGCTTGAATTAGTGTGACTAAGTGCATTACAAGTACCTATTTCTGTTATGCATTTTACATCTTCCATAAACATTAGACAGTGCTTGTTGGAGTCATCTGAATGTTTAGTTTGATGTGACCTTGTAGATGTAACTCAGAGCTCAAAACTAGCGAATGAAGATGACAACAGTGATGATAACAGTAAACCATGCAGACCACAGAGACGTGTTCCAGCAGTTATAAGTCAGGACAATTCAAGCCTAGTAGTAAAAGGTATTTGCCTTTTTTCTATGAATAGGTTGGCTATTTTGACCACAGGCAGCCCAATCTAAAGATAAGAACCACATTACTCTAAAGATACTTTGTATTACTATGAAACAATTTGGTTTGAGGAACTTTAGTTATAGAGAGCCAATAATATTCAGATTCATTTCAAATGGCACAGGAGTAGATGCATTGAAAAAATAATAAGTGATCAACTGTTTCTCGAGAAGTACTACAAAAGGTGTATGGATCACATGTATCAAACCCATTTTAGCTAAGCAGGAATTTGTAAATATTGTCGTCCAGTATTTTAAATTGAAAACATAACACAAACATTAACTTTTTGTAGATACCTGATCTTATTAATGAGAAAAATTTTCTTGTTTCTACATCATCAATAGATAATTTTGATTTCAACCTTGTGAAAAAAGGGATAAATGGGTACAAGTAACTATACATCATAACTAGTGTTAACAGTAATGTATGTTCTTTGTAAGTAAAAATAAAATAAAAAAAAAAACTATACATCATGAGACAAATGATGATACTGATTATTATTATTATCAATTTTCTGTTCATTTGATGTAATTAATTATTTTAAATTTACTAGTTACTAGACATCCTCTGTTTGACAAAGGGGCATGTACCAAAATGTGTGGGAGGTCGCGGGTTGAAACCTCGGCCAGATCAACACTCAGGGTCTTTAAATAACTGAAGAGAGTGGGGCGCCTCACATAGGACCTCGAGTCTTGTTCGTGCTCTTTCCCTCTGGGTAGCTTTGCGCAGTAGAATGGTGAAAAACAGAAAACGAAAACTACAAGTTGTCAAATAAAACGTATTCAAGTTTATCACAGTTTCTTTCCATTTCTAAGAGAATAAAATATTAATGCAAACACAAGGAAAAGGAGACATTCTGATCATGTACTTTTTTAGTTTGCTGGTTGCCTATGGAACCAGACCAAACAAAATTAATGTACTGCTTTGTAATGTGATGAACAATCAGTTGTGTGTTATGACAGGTCCATTGAAAAGAAGAGGAGCATCACCACAGCCTAAAGCATCACTTGGTGAGTGTTACAGCAGTGTTATCACATGAAATAATGTAACTGTATAAAATTTTGAAATAAACACTCACTATTCTTCAATGGTATTGCAACATTGTATTATTTAAAGATGATTTTCAGTCTGTACTGCACAATCTCCACTTGCAGTGTTTATGTGAACGGAATTTTTACTATCAACAAAGAAAATTACAGGGAAAACATCCCTTTATTTTCATTATTAACACCAAATATCCTCGAAAAACAATAGCAAAAAGTAGATGAATCTTGACGGTATTCCAAACTGACCTTTCAGCTTATCGAGCACTCCTCAATGGAAGGACCTATATTAGCAGACTATAAAGCTTTAATGTATGCTGTTACTGAGAGAAGTGTAACAACAACAACAACAACTTTATTGTACCCCAAATTAATTAGGTTTACAAAACTAGACAATATAAAATAAAATGAGTACATGGCTGCCCGAAATAACCACTATTGGCTAATGAGGAACTGGGCAGCCATCCTTAGTGTTTACATCAGTGATTTTAAAGGTCAGGTACATAGGACTTAAATAAACACATACAACACGCATACACACATGGACAAAAATTAAGTAAACTAGGTTAAAAGTTTAGCGGAAATAAGCCGTAGGAAAAAGTATATAAACAGCTTAACTAAGATAAGAAAGGATATAGAGGTATAGATAGTTCGGTTAATAGCTTGCATACTGATAAACAATTTTTGAAAGCAAATCCCAGGACTGCGCAGTAAGGACGGAAATCAACTTTTAGGAGGAAAAATGCTAAATAATTTTAAGAACAACAAAGAGGTACATGTAGAAAGTTCTATCCATCATGTCTCTCAGGCTGTAATGCTGAGATTATTATAAATTGAAAGTGGTTACCCTGGTTTCATATAACATTTTGTGTTTGTTATACAGATGTATATATACATTATAAAGATTTAATCTGAATTGAATAAATGAATAAATTGTTTTACTTATCCTGGGAGTGCCCTGTGTATAAATATGCAGTTCAAAAATAAGCAACACTAAGCGATCATCTCCTAGTGTGTGAAACTCAAGTTACATTTACTTTATGTTGTTATATTTGATTATAATATAGATAGGACTCTGTGTGCGTTCTGACTGGTCAAAAACCCATGTTTTATCTCCATTTCCCTCATGCTCTCAAATGCCCGTCATGTTTATGACAATATAATACATGGCTTAGGCTTCTTTATTTGTTAAATAAATGTTTAATATATTGTTTGCAATGATGCTTTGTATCAACAAGGTGTGACATCATTGCAAATGGATGAAGATGACAATGATGGTGTAGTTCCACAAAGGCGTGGTCAGGTATCTCAAGAACAGGAAGACTTAGTGGCGAAAGGTAATGCTTTTGTAATATGGAATTTTTGAGTTATTTTTTAGTTAGTTATTTTTTTGAAAAAAATAACTCCTAGTCGGCGTACCGACGTATGTCGCTATTCAGTGGATGGATGGATGGATGGGTGGACGAGCGATGTATTTCACACCAATCAGAATTAGGATACTATCGATCGATAACCAATGAAATTGCTGCTTGTATGTATCGTTTAATTTTGTATCAATATTTGTTTCGGATTCAAGGGGCGGCCATCTTTATTTTCGTATAAACTTGGCCTTATTGGGCGGTGTTAGCATGATGTCTCTATTTCCAGCACTCGGTGTTTATGTAGCTCTGGTGTACCACGTTGTGTGTGGGTTTTAAGCGGAAAACTGTTTGGAAATTTTTATGGTGGTGAAAAAGGTACAAGGATGTGAAGTTTTACATGCTGAGAGCAGTCTGTTTTGGCGGCTTTGGGTTGAGGGATTGTATTTTGATTGCAGTTAGTTGTGAACAAGAGCCATGTTGAATTTTAAAATGTTTCTGACTGAAGTAACGATAGCTTTAATTTTGGTTAAATTTGAAGTTGCGGATGTACGCAGCTTCCTATTTCTCGGAGATGAGTTTTTTGAAATCAGTAGAGCTGAGAGATCAGAGACTTTGCTTCAGGACGTAGTAGATGTCATACGGCATTTAAGAATTTGAAGTTAGCGAGGCCACATACTCAAGAACGCAGAGTACAGTAATTCCGGAGAAACAGCTTTCATTGCAGATGCACCAGCTCTGGTAAATATTTCACGAACTGTTCGTAATTAAATATGCAAAATCTTTCACCAGTATTTTCGGCACAAATTTCGTAACAACCAGAAAACAATGTACTAACTGTACTACGTTTAAAAAACCCTTTTAAAAGATATCTTTTTTCCATTTGATCCGTTTATTGTCTTTCGATAAAATACTTTGGTGCATGTTTAATAAGTCACAAAATATGACGCTTTGTGTTGAAAATCAGCGATGCAGAAAAACAAAGTATCATGTTTCAACATTTCGAAGAAAAAAAGTATCATATTACAAATAAACAAAAGTATTGTGTTACCGCTGTCAAGAAAAGGCTAGGAATCACGTTTGGTGTCGCATTCTGCACTGTGCTGGAGTCTCGGAGTTTTTAATTTTCAGGTAGAAATAGCTTTGTTAAGAATTGGCATTTAGTCACAACAAGCGGTAGGTGGGTATGTCTTCACAACATTGTAATGCCGTGTGGTAATGAGTAGTGTTAAAGAAGAGAGTTTAAAAGCTTTGATATTTTCTAAAGATTTGTGGCTCCTTTCCTATTCTTTTGAGGAAGTGGCGAGACGTACGGGTTAGATTTCTCCTTCAGTTTTCTTTATAAAAATAAATGAAGTCTTCATGATTTCGTATGCTATATATGTAGTCTCAGTTATTTATGATATATATACAGTCTAGAAAAGCGTTCAAATTCATGAGTAGACGTGCAACAATTGCAAGTCGGCCGTTATACCTTTATTAAGGACGACGTAACAAGTGGCTAAGTCGCGAGATACCAGGGACTTTGCAGTCGCTTTTAGAGAAGTGTAGTTCTTGAAAAAACTTCTTCATGTACTTCTTTTGCTATTTTTACAGAAATCAGTATTTTTATCTTGAATTTGTACACACAATGACGTACTTGTGGTCGACGGGGGAATTGCCTTTTTCTGTGTGCCCGGGGGTGGAGAATACACCGCAAAATAGTTAAAATATGGCAAATGCCCGGGGGTGTGCCCGAGGGGGGGGTGGTTACAGGGAAAATTGAACCACGCATTAGTGACGTACATCAATCCAATCAGGTTTGGGGTTGCATCAAGAAACCAGTCAAATTGTCAATCTTGTCCCCAGAGCCCGCTTTTCTTGATGGTGACCAAAAGAAAAGCGGGTTCTGGGGACGAGATTGTCAAATCGTTTTATAAAAATGGAATGACATGCGCAGTAAAGTGATTGATTAAACTGATTTCTACAGTTTTTACAGATATATTATTCATGGTCGACAGGAAAGTTTCGTCGTGAATGAATTCGCTAGTCAAACGTATTTTGCGTTGCGTTCATTTACTTACAATGCACACGCCGTCAGCAAAAGGCCCAACACTAAATTGAGCATTCGTTTTGGACGGGCTAGTTTTGCTGACCAAAAAAAAATACCCAATACGTCCATATCAAAACTGAAAAAAATAACTCTCGCACATATTGCGTGCCTATGTTTGTGTCCTGTTTTTGTGTTTCATGTGGTCCCTTATGGCATTCAGTGAATTCTAGTTTCACTCTGTTGTTTGTTAGAGGCAGAGAGATTAAATAAAAACTAACCAAATCTCTTCTGTACAAACTCTTATTTTTGGACACTCAGTTACATAACGGTACCAATACATAATTGTGTCAAGTTTTATCTTGTTATCTCAGGTTCATTACAGAGAAGAGGGGGGCCTCCACAAGCTAGACAACCCGTGGCAACTGGTGAGTTGACAACAAGTATTTCCCTTTATACTTAACAGATTCCTACTATTTAACAAATATACAGTAATAAACTAAGTTAGTTTTGATTGAATATATTGCATGCACATACAATAAGCAGTCTTCTTTTTTATAATTACAAGGCTAGTTGACTTATTGTTGTTGTGATCCATAATGTCAGAAGTGTCATCAGTCTTGTTATTCCAGTGTTATGTTTGGTGATGTCAAGGCAAGGTGATCATATGGTACAACAAGAATATTTCTGCCATATTTTATTAAGCATCTGATCAAAACTTGAATTCATAAAGGAATGGGCAAAATTTAGTTCAAAATAAAAATGTTCTACATTATGTATATGGACTTTTTGATAGGTTCATTGAAAAGAAGAGGAGAATCCCCACAGCCCCAGGTCTCACTTGGTGAGTGTCTTATTAATACTAAATATTGTATGCAGGCCTGGGGTTATGTTATCACACTTTGGCCTTAAAACTGAACGAACCTGATTAAACAAGATCCATGGAAATACATGGCTAAGATTTCACCACTTGCAAAACTCATCAGGTGGAGATCAACCTGATATTTAATGTAGCAATTTTTTTATGTTTTCAACAAGATGGGAATTCATATGAAATTGATGATGATGATGACGATAACGACGGTATAGTTCCACGAAGGCGTGGTCAAGTATCTCAAGAACAGGAGGACTTGGTAGTAAAAGGTGAAGCTTCTGCAGTTAACCTTTTCAAGCTTAAAGGGGTGCTGTTACAGGGGTTTTGGTGTTTTCAGCTTCATTCATTGTTAAAATCATTACCTGGTACCTTCACTGGTGCTCCAAATACTCCTGATGGACTAACAGGAAGAAATGAAACAAACTGTGGTTTAGAGAGCAAAGCATAATGAATTTCTGGTGACATTTTCAAGGAATGGCTCTAGAATTTGAAATAACTGGCTAGATTTGCCAAATTTCAGTCCATTTCCATCCTTGCCATCCTAAGTGATAGGTAGCAATAAATGGTTTCAGTGTTGTGATAAAGTCATAGGTAACAAAACTATACCATTATTTTGAGGTTTCCATTGATGCAGGAACATTTTCAGCATTTTAAAATGACACCAAAATACCACGACAGTTCCCCTTTAAGGTATACTGGGATATGTTGTGACTGGATACATGCAGTACTGTTTAGGTTTGAATGATAGTTAGATTTTTATTTGCCACTTATCTATTTCAACAGTGTGCTGATATATAGATTTAGCCATGCGAAAAAGGGAGCTCCATATTTTTTTCTGGTTCTTGATATCACTGACCCAAAATAAATCAGAATTAATCTTCAATTCCAATTTCAGAAATTCCACTGAGGATGATCATGAAAAATTACACAATCCTGTCAAAACCCTAGCCGAGAAAAACATTGACTTGAGCCTGCGATCCATTGAACAACCATCACATGGTCAGCAGTTAACTTAAAAAAGTGACCTCGATGTACTTTAAAACTGAGATGGTGATATGGTCATATTATACTGGTCAGCAGATACCATGCTGCTAGCCGTTTTGACCATGAAAAATGAACTGCATGGTTCCCTCATAATTTCTCCGCTATAATTAGTTACATTCCAGACTACCAGGAGATCTCTGCAGGCTCACACAAGTTTATTCTAAGGAGATCCCCCCCTAGTATATAACAAAACTCAAAAATTACATGTATGGTGGCCAAACTAATCTTGTCCACAAAACAGCAATATTATAGATATTGAGTTCTTATTTGTCTAATAATCATTATTTTGTTCTTGTACAAAAGTTTAAATGAATGGTGTAATTTTTTAGGTCCATTAAGGAGAAGAGGGGGAGCTCCACAAGCAAGACAACCCATTACAGCTGGTGAGTTGATCAACAAAAAGCTGCACATGAATGAGAATCACACATCATACCATTTTTTTAATTTTCATTTCCGTTTGTATGTCATGCCAAGTTGATAATGACGAGGATTTTAGACATGTTCAACCCAGAAGACGTGTCCCTAACCATTATGAAGACGACAACAGTCGTAAGTATGCAGTAATGTCATGTGATGTGGTTAGAACTTGTAGAATAAGAACTGACTTCAGTACTTGAACCGTTTAATTGTTCCGTTATGTGGTATCTGTATTGCAGTGCAAAATGGAAATGTTGTATTTCAAAGATTTTGCTGTACTTTGTTACCAGGCTCCTGGCAGCGGGAAGAGTTGAGATCTGATTACAGTGATGTTCCTATTGTAACTGCAGGTAACATCACTTCGCATCCATTAAACCTTATTTCTTCACCATCTAGGAAGAGGGGAGGGGGTGGGGGGGGGGGGTTCAATAGATATGGAGAACTACTTCCAAACAGAACTCCAATACGAGCGGCTAATGAGAGAGGGTCAAGGGCTTAATAGAGCTGTTATGATGATCTCCTTCCACCAACGATTGTCGCGCGGTGGAAATCTAAGTTTGTTCATGTGATACTTCTATTCTATTCTCTTCCATTCCGCGTGTAGCATCAAGTGAACTATTTGCATAATTATTTATTGGAATAATGCATTTTCTGGGGCGGTACGCAACTCTTTACAAGGTCCCACAGTATAGGTGGTTTTCACGTCACGCAAGTATCACGCAAGTTTCACGCGCGCAAGAAATAAAATCGCTTACCATTTAATAAATTGAGTCAAGAAATTGAAATATCGTAGAAAAGTAATAAACAACGTGCCAAAGTTTCAGGGATGTGCGATATTCCGAACTCGAGTTATTCGGCAAAGTGTATCACTGAAAATTATAGTGTTTAGTATAGAGGGGGCCCCAACATGGCGGCCGGAAACCAGTGGAAACATCTGGAGTTTACTTTGGCTCTCTCAAAACGTTTCTTCTCGTTGTTAAACTTGAAAACATTTGCATTGACACTTTCCTCGACATATCGGTTACTGAGAACTCTGAATCGATATTTTCGCGCACGTAACATGCTACCCAGAAACAATGCCGATGTCAGGCATTGTGAAAAATCTGAAATTCAAACTGTTCTATTTTCAAAACAAAGCCGTCTACCGAGCTGAAAACAGGCCAGCAGATATATGTTTAAAAATGACTTTTACCTGATGTCATTCAAAACTCAAAATTTTAATTTTAGTTTTTTTATGACGTCACGTGAAAACCAAGAATTGGCTGAAAAAATGATAAATAAACAACAGTAACAATGGACCCTAGCCCTAAAACAGTATAGCTGCCTGCTATTAAGATCCAATGAAATTAGAGGTTCTAGAGAGCTGCGAACTATCCCCATTTTCCCAGTTGCTATCATGTTTTGCAGATCATAGCTACGTTTTGTGTATCTGAAGGAATTATCGCGCGTCAACTCATATCTAGATTCATTCAACTGGGGCTGACAAAATCTAGATAGTTCTCGAAATAGTAAACCCATTTTAAGTTATATTATTCTTTAAAGAAAGAAAAATAGAAATTCCAAACAAGTGGAAGCCTAGGTAGGCTTTCTCGCTCCTGATGGACTATTTACTCTAACTGTCCTACTTCCACTCCAAGTGAGACGACGTGAACCAAATCAAGTGAGAAGACGTGAGCCTGGAGCTCGGCCTCGGACAGCAGAGGATGTTGAAGTACGCAGGCGCAGTTTGCCTCAAACTCCGCTACCACACTCACCATCACCAAGGAAACCAGTCACACCCAGAGCTGGTCAGCTGGCAGCACCAAGGTATGAAGTGGCTTTGTCGCCGGCTGAGCTTGCAAAGGAGGCGATACGAGAAACGATTTCCCACAGTGATGTGGGGGCTGGGCCCAAGTTATGTTATCAGGTGGCACGCAAGGCCCCGTGATTTAGTTTTCTGATTCTTGCCATAAAAATTATGAGCAACAGCTTTTCCTGTCCACCCAACCATTTGTAAGTCTACTTTCATGTGATACATTCTAGATTGTGTTGACTTTCTGTCTTGTTTTCAAGCTTAGGCTTGGCTTGTTTAGTGTTGCACAAATTAGCCATTGTCTATGCTGTTTGAGAGGTTTCAATAAAGTTCTGTTGCTTTGTGTGGGCGTCCTCTCTCCTCACTCCTTGTCATTTGTTTCTTGCTGAAATGACTATTTGTTATTTTCTTTTTTTGATGTTTTGCATCCTTTCTTTTTCAAAGGAGAATTCCAACCCCTCGTGGAGTGAGTCCGGCGAGATCTAATGATGGTGACAGTTGGAGTGAAGGGTTCTACTAGTTACGTCACGCTGATGTCCAATCAAAAGACGCTTCAGTGATAACAAGACTGTCACTACTCCGTGTGAAGTTTCCGTTACATGGAGCCATGGACTATCCACTTTTTACTTGGTTGACGTAAACTTGGTGACAAGGAAAAACTTCTCTCGAGCCGCAGAACATATTTTAACGCTTTAAAATTTTAACGCATGGTTTGTGATAATATGGAGGTGCCGATGATCTAAATGTGGGCAGTCTGGAGAAGTACTGGTGTCAGTATTTTTGCAGAACTGAGGTTTTTATTTCTTTATTTTAGGTTTTAGTCTCTAGACTGCATTCTAAATCGGTCTGTTGTGTTTTGGAACTGACGACCAAGTTATGTTGAAGTAAATGAGCGCTTCTCTGTTTTTCAATGGGAATTATGCAATTGTTACGTTAACTCTACTACAAGCCTTGTTTATCAGCATATGGATCAGCAGTGCAGTGATTTGTCGTTTGCTAGAAGCCAATGCAAGTAGATAATGAGCGTAATATTATTCAATCTTGACCTAGTTAACAGATTTTAACACAATCACCAGCTACTGTTAAACAAATAGATTCCATTTTGGCGTGCGTCTGTTCAGTGATGATGGCGATGAAATGATGACGTCAAAATGTGGCAAGAACAAAAACCTGGCACACGAGGCGACAGCCGAGTTTGTGCCCGAGCACTGATACCTGGACACCAGGAAAAAAGTGCGCCGTGACACTGAAAACCAAAGTACCCAAGTACTGTCGAGTGCCCGCGAGACCTTGTACTCGGGCACGGTGCCCGTGCACGAATTCTGGAGTGGGTACTTGAAAAAAGGTGTGTTCACAGTGGTGCCCAGCTCAGAATCGTACTCCGGCACCGTACCCTAGCACCAAGTGTGAACACTGCCTTAGCCTGCGAATAGGCTCCCCAGCGAGTCGAGCGTAGCCTGGGGAGAAGGAAAACGCGCAGGACCCAGGACACGCTCGCAAATTCGCTCGCCGAAATTTTCTCCACTCGAGAGCCTGTTCGCAGGCTACAACCGAAAGTGTCACTGATGACTGATGTTCTTACCACATTTTCACCTCTTCTGTGATTTATTACTGAGCAGACGCACGGCAACATGGAATCTATTTGTTCTTTACAATAAAGAAACAAAGTATGAAAGGCTTGACACCATCAGTGCGTCTGTCCTCTAATAGATTGTAGGTAGGAGCCAATCAAAATGCGCCCATAATTGGGCTTATTATATAAACGAAAACTGAGTTCTAAAATTAAAATTTGTGTGATTTCAACAGCAAGTTATCGTGGCAAGAAGAAAGATTGAACGAGTGTACCGGATCACGCGGTTTTTATATTGGGTTATTCTAGGAAACAGTATTTAATTGTTACCTTCCTCCATGTAAATAAACCGGAGGGTATTTAATTGTGAACGGGAATAATAGAACTTGTTTTAAATTATATAAATAATGAGAGCAATAAACAGTGTGAGTGAACTTTATTTGTAAAAAACTTAGTCTTAGGTGAAACTAAGCGAGAATTTGACCAAGAGAATAATCTTACAGGACCCGACAGTGAGACGGCGTTTGGTATTTGGATGGAAGTGAACTTAACAAAATCCAAAATTAACCGTTCAGAACGGCTGAAAATCACCCTCTGCTGGCAAGGGAATAATTGTTCCAGCTCGGAGTAGTCGCGATCGCCAGAAAAGTCTATCCCCCAAGTGGCAGTTAGAATTTCACCTATTGGCCGGAGACTGCGCGCGGGTCTGTGGACAAATTGCGCGTCGTTATTTGGTCCCCATCGTGTGAATGTTTCGTGTTTGCAAGTAGCGCTACGTCTTCTCGTACCTTTACCCTGCATTTAAGCAATATAGGGCTTTTACCGTGTCTACATAGCCTCATATGAACACGAGGGGGTTCGGGAGAATTCGAGACAGTTAAGGTCGGAACATACGAGGCAACATGTCGCCTTGTGTGTACGTTGCATTTCTGGCGAAAATTTTGTCGCTGAGACGTGTCGCACAAAATCAAATCAGTTTGAATTTGTGGACCAGGTCGCAGCACCAAAATGAGCGAAAGACAGCGTCGTGTGTTCCGACCTTCATGTAAACCCTCGACTGCGTCTCGGTTTTAGATGAGGCTATGTAAACACGGAAAACGTCCTCGATTGCTTTTATAAAATATTTCTTAAAAATACGTACGAAACTATTACGTCACAATCGTGTTTGCATACTCGCATCTAAACACACCTATCAACCAATGAGAGCGCACGTAGTATCTCAGTTATTTTATATTATATGGCAAGGAAAATTCGAACGTTGTGATTGGTTCTTTCGTGGTCGGGATTTTGCCATACGGACCGTTCAATAGAAACGGTCCTAAGCCGCGTATGTTTTTCTAAAGTTGGATAATTTAAAACTTGCAACTAGAACTGCGGAAAGAAAACATAAAAATACTCTAATTAAAAAAAATGTTTTCAAAATCGTGGTAGCTTGTCCTTTCTGAATTGTTCGCGACGTCAAAACACGTCACGGCGGAAAGCCTCTAAATTCAGGTCACCGAAAGTGCGTTATTAACAAGCATGCATGACCCGAGTGTCATATCATAAACTACTTACTAACTAGCTTGCTCGAGCCGTATTCGAGAATATTCGCCCTCGGTCGTTTTCGTGCAGACCTCGCTGCGAGAGGTTAGTAATGGTTTTCTTTACATCGCTCAAAGTATGCGCAGTAACCAATCGATATCAACTGATAAAATTCCAACAAACAACAACAGAAATTGTAAAAGTGTAACTTTACTATCAGCTTTAGTGTATAACATAAACAATAATGCCTATATAAATGTGACGCCCCGCATCAACTGGTACACACTGTTTACAGCCTCTATTTTCTTTCTTTCGATAAACACGGCAGAGTCGCGAGCGAACTGGATGCCAGCACATGATAGCGTTCGGTGGTTGGTGGGCAGCGCCAATACGTTCATAGACCAAGTTAGAATTCAGCCTAAACAGTAGACTTCAGCACGACGCTCTGGGGAATAAACTGTAGAGTTTGTGGGATTTATTCCCCTCGTACTCGCGCTCGTTTCGCCCGCTGTTTCTCTCGAATTCTTTTGCGTTGAAAAATAGAGATGATGTGAACAGTGTACACTGTCATGTTAAGAAAGCATGTCAAGAATTAAGCCAGAAATGAAAAAGTCTAACTCCTCCATTCTTGATCCCGCTCGCATTAATTTTCTATAATTGAAATTCATCCTTTCTTGTTTATAGTTGTCTACTGTTCGTAGCATATGAAGAAGTCAAAAGCATGTGATATCGTTGTGCGAAAAATGCAGACTGCAGACCTGCAGAATTTGTAAAATATCGTGAAATATTGAGAAACCCGTGAACATGAATGCTAACGGAGTCTGTAACCGGGTCTGTAGTCTGCATTTGAAGCCCACCAATGTGATACCCAAGCGACCAAGTTATACCTGGCAAAGCTCCCCTTAACAACTGCTAAAATCTCTGACAAAACATCTTTACATTTAATGTTGCGCATTATAAAATCTGTAATATAAACTCTGATGTCATAACCTGTACAATTCGGTATCCAATTTGTATTAAGAAACGTTAATATATGATCCCCAAGGGACCAAGCACCATCCCCGGGTAGACCGCTGGGTCCGGGTAAGAGGCAATTCAAGGGCGTGAGAAGCATTCACCCGCAAAATCGGTGCGAATAATTCTTGTAAATTTTTGTTTGCTCCCCCACCCCTCCCCCCCAAACCCGGTTTTGCTGCTCGATTACTTCGTGTCGCCCCAACTAAGCGCCCACGGGATCTCCGAGGATAAGCTAAGTGCAGATAAGTTGTAAAACGTTATTCCTTGAAAAGACATGTTAACAGGAAAAATAGATCGCATTCAAATTTCTTTTGCGAAATAAAATTTGTCACACTTCGTAAGATTCATGATGTCTCTCCTCGTTTAACATATGCTGTGAAAAAAAACAGAGGTACAAATAAGAAATACACAACAAAGAAGGAAAATAAAATCTATCAGCCTGTCAAAAGGAACAAACATCCAATACAAGATGGGGGGGACACTACTAAGTCACTCTTAAAGTACAAAGGGAATAAAACCTGATCTTTCATCCTTCATTGGCAGTCAAATAATGATTTAATAAGACAGTTTAAACAGCTTACTGTAAGAGAATCAAGCTCCTGGGAGAAAGTTCCTATCGTCCCTGTTATACGATCATCACCCTAAAATAGAGAAAATAAGAAAAGAAACGCGTTTTCTTACGATATTTCCCAAAGTTTCTTTTCCTGTTTATACAGCCGGTTTGTACTGGCAGCTTTCGTATTTCATTGTGTCATTCTGTCGTGCATACATAATACAACGCTCAGCCGGTATCTATTCAATTGCAGTGAGCGGTTGCTGGTGTTGAACCCAGGACTAACACAGCCTCCTAAGGTTATCAGCAACTGAATGGAAACCCTCTGGTTTATCACTACGTAAAATACTTTCAATTTTCAATTAAGACAAATGAAAAATATGGGGACCTACCATCCACACTAAACAAATCAAAACAGTTTCTATTCTTAGTATGTTTGTCAAGCTTTAGTTCCCAAGCTGGACATCTGTCCAGACATAAATGACTGAAACTTGCGTGATAATTTATGCAACGAACAATATGTCTATAATAGGTCCTCTGCACGACCCAATCACATGGTACAAAATAACACCCTGCTGGTGAGCAAGCAACACGCTGGGACATCCAAAACAAAGCGACTTCATGTACCAGAGCGTAGCTTGCTCACCAGAAGGGTGTTTTTTGTACCATGTGACTGGGTCGTGCAAAGAGCCTATTAAGAGTGAGAATCTTAATATCGATTAATACCTGGAAGCTGTTATCTTCATCACTTCTCTTTCTGGATCGTGCAGAGTCTTCATTGCGTTCATTAGACCGTCTACTCCGCTGAACCACATATGATTTGAGTGCTGGAGGAACCTCAAGGTCCATAGGACACACATAGTCATCAAGTTCAACGTCCCCTTTCCCGCGCTTTCGGAGAGCTCCCAAAGACACTGTTCGTTTTACTATCTAAAAAATATTAAAGTGATTGTAACCCGTTCAGTCAACTCTGTACGATTGTAATCACAAAGAGCCTTTAGGTTATTTAAAAGACTTTTTTTTTTTTCGATCATAAGATCGTCGTCGGAGTGCTGCAAAGTGGTCTTGCCTTGTGCTTAATTCCTGGCATGAGTGGTTGAAACATTGTGTCAGCGGCAGCTTCTTCCTTCACGCGATGACACTCAGTACCTACAAGGGACTGGAAATGAGTGGCCAGGTGTCGCCGAAGAAGTGTTTTACTTGTTGGTATCGACAATAATGCTGCAAGACTTTCTGCAGTGAAACGTGGCTCAAGAATCTGTGGTGGAAAAAGTACACGAGCTGTTAGCCTCAGAGGGAGCTTGTCATTATGAAATAAAAAATTATGCGCACTTAAATGTGCGTGATTTCTTTTGTCATCATAACCTGCTGCCGGCTCAACATTTAAACTGTTATGAAAAGCAATTAAAGCAAAATTGCCTTCAATTGAAATTTGAGAAGATTCTTTTTAGTTGTATTAAGTTCTATTGTGTACCAAGAATTTTTGAGAACACGAGATAAGTTATTGGTTACCATGAGCGATCCATGTACTCCACTTCCTCTGAGATTGGGTGCATATTCAGCTAAATCAACCAGCCGCAACCATTCTGTGACTCGACCATTTGTCCATAGCAGTACATCGGCACCTTTTAACCATGACTATCACAAACCGACAAAAAAAACAAGATCACGTGAAGTCCGTTTTGGTATTATAATTAATACACATACGTTGAAAAACTATACTAATGTCCTCACAAGGACATCAATTAGAGACCTTTAGATTCTACGACGAGGACGACTACGAGTACCAGATTTGAATTTAAGTTTTGTCGCGCGCACTAACAAAATAGCCTCACCAGAAAACGTATACACTATGATATACTATACACTGATTTATCAGCCGCAAAGTTATTACGGTCATTTATATCGAAGGCAGTTAGACATCTCCTAATCGCAAGATGATTAAACTACTAACATTTTGATAACTTGTTTTCGCCATTACGAGTTTCAGTGAGGATGTTGTAGTCGCGAAAACAAGTTATCAAAATGTTAGTAGTTTTATCATTTTGTGATTAGGAGAAGTCTGACTGCCTTCAATAAAAATGACTGTGCTAACTTTGCTGCTGATAAGAGTTTTCTGGTGAGGCTATTTTGTTAGTATACGCGACAAAACTTAAATCCAAATCTCGCACTCGTAGTCGTCCTCGTCGCAGAATCTTAAGGTCTCAAATGAATACGACGTTTTTCTTTCCGATCTTGTACCGATAGTCTTCTTTTCAACAGTCCAGAAACAGGGAGCAGCGAGGCTTTTGGGAACGTAACTGGATTGAAATTCGAATGTCCTACTCGTACTCTGAAGGTCGCCATTAAACAGAAAACAATATCGTTAACACACGAACAATACTTAAGAGATTGTTGCATTAGCCATGGGTCTACCTCTGAATGGCCTGAGTCACTGACTTGCTTGTGTATGGATGCCTTCTTTTTTAACGTACTTTCGTCTAATCTTCAGTTCAAAGGAAAATTAAAGCTTAAGGCAGTATTACCAGAGCTTACCTCATCTACAGCGTGCCTCTTCAAACAGTTCGGATGGAAATTGTGTAATCTATAACAAGATGAAAGCAGAGATGCAACTTATTTATTTATTTATAACAACTTCATTTGTAATAATCAATACAAAAAGGCTGCCATCAGGGAGGAACTGAATCCTCATGTAAGATGACCCCCTAAAGATATCTACAAAGCTATCAAGGAAATATAGATCTAGATAAAAGGTAATATAATGTAAAAAAAGATATAAAATATATCACTAAAATATATCTGTTCATAATGGAGTCATCAAAGTTATCTAATTATCAATTAAATATACAATCGCAACAATTTCATATTCATAGAAAATTTACGTACTAGTTTAAAAGTGATCTCTTAAGTCCTTTTAAATTTTGACAATGAATCTTGCACTAAACGTTATCAGTGTGTTTGTTAAAAAGAAAACTTGGACAAGGTCAAACGTTTGGCTGAGATTGCAAAACTCGCCCAAACTGTGCTGCCCCTGATCTGCTGGGCCAGTCGAAAATACGCGTTTAACACGTTTCGGGTAAAACAAGTGCACAATTACATTTTTAGTGAACAGGAGGCATAGCGCACCAATGTGGCACATAAAAAATTCTTTTACCGCATCTCTACTAACAAGGTATTAAATAAAGTGAAGACAGAAAAACAAATACATAGTACTGCATTTGAATCCCTAGAAGTGCTATGCTTATAATATTGCTGACCTCAGACACTGTATTGCTCTCTTGAAAGTGATATGGTGAAGAGCATTGTGTACCTTGAGGTGTAGCATATCACTCTGTAAAACAAACAAAATCTTACAATCCACAACAAGTGTTCAAATGCTGCTGCAGTCATTAAATAGTTACCAAGATTGCAAGACTCTTGCAAGGAAGATATAAGAAACATTTCCTGGCATAAATCAACTTATCCTAGATTTGGAAAACTGCATCCACACGTCGAGAAATTTGCCAAACAGTGACCAAAAACCCCAGGAACAGTGAACAAACAACCTTTGCCAAGTTCCTGCAGAACAAAGACGTCTAGAACAAGAATTTTCCATGATTTACCACCGCCAGGAAAACGTATTTATGGTGTGTTCTGCGAACTATCCGTAAAGCAAGCAGAGGAAGCTTAACCAAATACGGTAACAATAAAAGCTTTAAGTTTCACTATATAAAGCTTTTTATATATCCACTAGACGTTTTACCTTTCTGTAACTTGTGTTAGAAGTATGGGATAAAATAGTTATGCAATGTTTTCTCGTGGCATACAGTGAATATCCCACTCGTGACTTGACTTCTCTTTGCATGCACACGAGCCTTGTACACTGAAAAATCAAGTTACTCATGCGATATTTCACGGCATGCCACTCGAAAATATTGGATAAGATGTAGTGAACTTACAAAAGTAAGATAGTTCAACATACGGCCATCAACTGAGCCCTCACTAAACGAATCCTTGTACTGTGGCAAACCAATGTCATCAAGCCAACCTGGAATATATGCAGAATACATCCAAAACATAGCAAGATTATGATCTACAAATGGCGACAATTACTGTCATCCTGATTGCAGATGGCTAATATTTTGGGAGACAATGTTAACTCAGCATTTTTTGGTTGATATAAATTTTGTCGTGGCTCAATTTTATCCTTGGTTCAATCTTTATTTTCCTCAAACTCATTGTCATAAATTACCATACCAAAAACAAAGAAAAATAACATTTGAACAGTCCTTTCTTTTGTTGATTTCTCTACTTCGGGGGTTGGCCTTCCCAGATGAAATAAAAAAAATCAGTTTATTTGCAGCATCAATCGCGAGGTGGCATGAGCTTCAGTTTTTGATTTATTAACCTGCAGGCCCGATATGGATCCAAATTTGTCCAGCATGGCTAGCAGCTGCAAAATCGATTCGGTGTCTTGTGCGAAAACAGTGGTATCGTCCGCAAACACGGAGGCTTTTATTTCCTCTTTCTCAACTATGATTCCCTTTATGAGGGCATCGCACTTGATGGCTCTTGGTTTTGGTTTCAATGTTAGAGTTAGAGCTAGGATTATATGGGGAGTATCAAAACCTAGCCTGTTTCAGAAGAAAAAACAAAATTCTTCTGGCAAATTTGGGAGACTCACAAACATGAAGTAATGTGTTAAACCTTTGGGAAGTTTGGGATTTTTTATGTTTCTGAAACACTAGGAATGATGTTCCAACTTTGGGGACAACTTTGTACTGATCAAATTGTGTTTGTTAGAGTTGTCGCCACCCCCGCCTCCTGTGAATGATTGACCTTATGTAAATTTTTCCATGGCAACTGACTTTGACGTCATTAAGGAACTAATTCGGTTACATCTACGCAACCGCAAGTTTTCAAAGTTTTTGTCAACACTACTACAGTGGCTGTAATAGAAAATAAATAATTATGCCAAAAGATGAGCTAAGTGTAGTTTCTAATTTCATACCTAACACCCAGTGATTACTCAATCTACCCATCACATCTGCTCCATCTGAAACCAGTGCCTGTTAAGAAGCAATAATTTAACATACTTAGTGGTATAAGTAAAGAAGGAAATACTTAAGTATGAAAGCCAAACCAAGTAACAGACATTAACACTATCCTTCCTTCTTCAACTTGCATTTGCTAACTTTATTTTTACCTTTTCTGTTCGACCAGTTGGGTGATACTAAAAAAATAAGACCCTTCGCCCTCAAGGGCCACGGGTCAATAGCCCATGAAGCGATACTCCGCCTCATGGGCTATTGACCTGTGGCCCTTGCTGGCGAAGGGTCTAATTGTTAAGTATAATCATGGTTTGCCAGGAAACAAGTCTCGTTTATCATTATGCCATTTAGTGAATTTATACATGTGTATGCGTTGTAGCTTAAAAAATGAATTTAACTTCAAACTAGTTTCACAGGCTTGTATTTTTCTCTGCTATTATTTTGCTTTGCTAATTGATTATGGTAAACTAGAACAAAGAAATATTTAAATCAAAGTACTCTGAAATCACTATGATCTGAAATTCAGTTTAAACTACAACAAATGCTTCATCCAAATGTGTTAGAAATAAAGTCATGCCAAATTAACTTTACAAATTTGTGTAATGACACAAATCTGTCAACAAAATCCAAGCTAATTGGGAATGCACATTGTATATGTAATGGACATTTCCAAACATGTTTTTGAAGCTTCAGGCACTTGAAATGTTGTTTTTTTGAAATGTGTTAATCTACAGTCTGTACATTTATATTAAAAAACAAAGAATATCCACAGATGAGAGATGTACCTGAAGAGCTAGCTGAAGTTTCTTTCTATGTAATGGATTCTTTAACCCCATGTCTCTCTCAAGCTGGGCAGGTGATGCCTTGAGGAGATCTTGTCCGCATGTTATCACTCTTAAGCACTGTGATGTGTACCGTCCTAAGCCAAGATCAACCAACCAACTCACCACCATTTGCCGACTCCACTGACTGAACGGCAGCTCTAACTGGTCACTAAATGAAAATGCCAAAGACGAATTATTTATTGCAAGTGATTTCAATGACGATTACACACCAACATAACATTAAAATTGATGTTTTTATTAACCAAATGATGAGGGCTGTTTAAAGGGGTCTGAAAGTTGCACGTCTGAATTTAAAAATTTCTTGTGTTGCAATTTTGGAGGGTGCTCATATCACTGTCAGTATTTCATCAGATCGCATTGATGTTTGAATTCTATTTCGGAACCTCACTCAATGATATAAATGTGTTCTCATGAATCTATTACCAAAACATACCTGCAAGCAGACTACCTAATGGGGGTGCAGTGGGGCCCAGGATGAAATACAAGAGCAAAGAGTCGAATAAAAGGAAATTGGAAAGCTGTACATGGTCGGACCATGTTTTCTTTTTGCTCTGTTTTCCACTAGGGAGACAGTTTACCATGTCAGCTTTATTTCTTTTGAAGAAGAGGCTATTTGATTACAATGATTGATTACCTTATTATAGGAAATTTTTAATGCATCCTAATTTATGTCAATGTTTATTCAAATCATACTATTTTAAATCATTGTTGTTTTGCAGTACCTTTATTTCAACAACAAAACCTCAATGGCTGGAAAGCTGCGGGAATAACCGAGGCACTAGAAAATGCCAGGGTCCAAGGGAGTGTCCCGTCCCTAGATCCATTTATTGAGCAATAACATGATAATAATGAGCTAACAATGACTGGAAATACTGCTGTTTTCCTTTAGATATGTATATTGAGACGTTTGTATTGCAGCAAATTAGTTAGGCACATATTGTTTTTGGAAATTTTGTGTTAATTTGATGTACGTAAACTTAACTTTTGGAAAATTCACCTTGATTTTGCGTTGTTAATGCGCAATGTTATTTTCATATAATAAGGTACACTTACATTGCTACTTAAAGGAAGCTCAGGAATTGTGTAGGCAGGTGTTGATGTTGTCAGTTATACTTTGTTCTTAAGGCTAGCTAATGCGGCATTTGCAAAGTTGTCCCTCCAATCTCAACTAATCCCTCTTTCCTCGAGGGCAGATGACCCATGCACCCTTTTCTATAGAGGTCAGAAAAAGATACTAAGGCTCATTCTAAACGCCGCCAGAAGAGCGGCGTTTGAATCAGTTCAGTTTGGCAGTTTTAATTAGGTACAATGTTAGGGTCTGCCACATTATATGACACTGGAATGGCAGCTGATTCATATGGTGTTCGTCTTGTGTGCCAAACCTAATGCATATGCATGAATTACTGTAATGTATTTGTGATATTACAGTGCTCATGATTTGTCCAAAGTAGAGCGGCACGACCAGTCATGCATGAAGCTTAAAAACAAACATAAATAAAATCGTTTATAGCAATAATTCATTATTTCCGTTACTTTTTAGTGATGAAACATGTAGCTCACAATTCGCCAGATTTGAAAGTTTCAAGCTTATTTGTCGAAAAAAAAAAACATTGCTTTTGAAAATGTTGCTATATGATATTGCATATAGCTTGCCTAACCTTTGTATTCTTGACGCATATGATGTTCTATCAAATCTTTTTATAAACCACTGGTTTCAGTGTGATCCAATTAAATTCGACACAGGTATGCAGTGTTGCTTCAAAGTCAAACCTTTTTGAGTTAGGTTCATTACATGAGTAGAGCGGCGTTTGGACCGGGCCTAAAAAGCTCAATCATTTCATGACCAGGTATAACTTGCAAGGTGAGGTCTTGCATGAAACCGGTTCCTGATAGTTGCTTTAAAGCAAAAGGCTTGTTGTTTCTGGAGTGCATTTTACCAGCAACATCTATCAATGGTCAAGGCAGCCACCAATTTAGGTAATGTTTAAAAAACAAACAGCAGTGTTTTATCAGGCTTAAAACATGAGGTGTCATGCCACATTCTTCCAATTTTTTTTTAAAAGCATATCATTAAATATTTCTTTTAGATTCATCATGTTGCTGTTTCAGGGCCATGTCGCCTGTTGGAATTTACTGTCTCCTAACAGGGCCTCAACAATATGTAATATTGCAACAAATGTGTGGTTTGCAATAAAAGGTTTCACTTGATACTTAACCCATAATCCCTGTGATTGACACTTGTGTAACTTTTTAGATCAAGAGGTTCTACCACAGCTGCTCCGTCGTCTGGATTCATACTCAATGAACGTGTCCTTCGCAACCTAAGTTAGAGATATATTTTATGATACTGATACTCACTGACAACAAAGGGCAGTTAATAATGTAAAGAACAACTGACCAACACAGTCACAGCTAAGCTGAGATTTCAGTAGCATGCACAGACTAAGACTAGCATTTTATAGTCCTCCAGTGTAGTCAACTGCTTAGTTGTCCCATCCACAGGAATCATTTTTGTCAGATTATCAATTTTGACTGGTTACGTCTTGATATATACTAACACATTAAGAGGCACACTGTGATAAAAGTGTCTTGCCCAACAGCAGAACAGGGTGACTGAAAACCCATTTAACGCTTGAACACAGAGTCCAATGTGAAAGCTGTGGACCACGTTTCAGGGTTGTCAAAATAAGCCGGCAACCGGCACATTTCACCGGCTATTCCAAATACTGCGCCAGCTACTCCAAATGTTGTTAGGTCAGTTCTAAGCATGATATTGGAAAAATAAAATGGAAATAGCCGCCTACTTTTTGGATGGAACCTGCTACTCAAAAACCTACTGACAACCCTCAGGTTTAGGCAATAAAACATGATTGCTAAATGAAAAAATGTAACCTCATGCATGGAACCATAATAACATAAGCACGATATATGAAAAGTTTTTGGTTCTGATTAAAAGGTTGTAAGTTATAACTCTCCAAGTGATAGAAATGTATATGTACACCCGTAGCAAACACGCAAACATGCAGAAACTCATTATTTTAGTCTAAGAGAATTTAAAAGCAACAAAACAGTATCAAACACACACGTCACAAACCAATCAAGGCAATACTCTAAACGTTTCAACCACTTACTTTGTAAATGCTTTTCCAAATTTACTTGAGCTCTTTTTCTTTTCCTCTTCATGTTTCTGACAAGGATTGCTTTCTTGTTCCCTGGAATTGTCCTATAGTGTCCCAAGACAACAACACAATTTACTTACAGCAGATATATTACTATTATTATTTGACCAATAGAGTTGATAAATGTAAAATATCCACTGAATGAATGAATAATAAAATACAGGAAAACTCACAAATGGGGGTGTCAACTCTGGGAACACTTTTGGAGAAAACAAACATTTCTTTTGGGAAATGGGAAACTCAGAAATTTGGTGGAAAACATCATGATTATTTGGAGAATGTTTCCAAACATTTTGGGATGATATTTCAAAATTTTCAGGATGACTTTCATTTACACAACATAGAATGGCTCAGATAGGCTTTGTAAGACGCCCCCCCCCCCCCCCCCCCGTACACTCAAAAGGTTGTGCATGCACACAACATCACATATTATAAAGAACTGAGATACTATGCACGCTCTTATTGGTTGATAGGTGTGTTTAGATGAGAGTTAGATGTTATGACATTTTAGTCTTGTGCATATTAACTTTTTAAGAACTATTTCATGAAAGCAATAAACAACTTTTTCCATGTTTACATGGCCTCATCTAACACTTGGGGGTTTAGGAGAATTATCAAAAGTTATGGATCCTTGACTGCACCTCCTCGTGTTTAGATGATCGAGGCTATGTAAGCACGGAAAAAGTCCTCTGGCTACTGCTTAATTGAAAATACTATACGGTGAGTAACACATAGAGCCCAGTCTCCCTATTATCCAGCACATCCCAACTCAATCTTAATCAGTCGGTTTATTTAAAACTGAACATCCATTACATGACTTGTACAGTTAGATTTGCCAAAACTGCTACTTGTCCCTCCAACTGGACACTGGGAATATAATTATGTATGTGTGATATGTTGGTCAAGAATATGTTGTTCAAAAAGACAGTATGATCTCTAAATAGCAAGTGATCTGCTACATGTACATGTATGTACCTTTATCTGTGAATACTGATTTCCCTCGCGTTCTGTTGCAGCTGTGAAACAAAAGTAGTGTTTTTTACTACATTGTAACTTATTCCAAAATGCAAAGGTTTAAAATGCTGATCACTGAGTTTGTTGATCCCTTCATGATGATTTCTTGATTTTTTATACCTGGGTGGAGAAGGGCAATACAAAAGCCAGGCTTTGAAACGAGACAACTACACTGTAAATAGAGAGTCCAGCACACCACAATCTCCTCATCACACAGGACCGTAATATCCGAATAGGTCAAATGGAATTCCTCTCCTTTGGGTTGAAAAAATATTACCAAAAATTGAACCATTTGGTGAGACAGTGCAAAATGGATATGCCTTTCTAACTACCGGTATCCAATCACACAGTCAGTTGTTAGAGAGTTTGTCTAGACATTATAGTTATACCATTATCATTACATAGGACAACATGCTTATACGTGTAACTGATGTGTTAAAACTACCTGTATTACCCAAATTAGGTTCACTTGAACTTTTATGTCCTCTCAACTTCTTAAGTCCTTTGCCAAATGAGGCCCGAATTCCATGTTTTTTCCTTTGAAATGCAGGAGTAGTAGGTGGGGTTTCTGTCTTAAGTGCCTGTATGCTTGGTGATACTGGATTGTTTACAGCCTGAGTATAAGACTCTGGAACAAAAAAAGCTATAATTAATATCCCAGTGTTGCATCATCATAACAGTGGACTAGCTCCATACTTTGCTCAAGCTGTAAGCTATACTGAAAAAAATACTAAAATGTTTTTACTCCACTCTCTACTCCCTGATGTTATTACCTAATGACTCTGTGAACAAATTAAATTAATTTTATCACATACAATTTTGTACTGGTTTGTGTGGAATCAGTTCTTTGTAAAACAATTGTGATTCTTGCTCCCTTTCTGATGGTTCTAGAATACTAATATTTTTTGAGATCACTTTCAATGGTCAAAAAGTAAATTAAAACAAATTAAAACCAGGTGACACAAGTTACATAATACCGGTTCATTATTTTCTTGACCGCAATTGTTAACTGGATTATGATAATAATAATAATAATAATAATAATAATAATAATAATAATAATAATAATAATAATAATAATAATAATAATAATAATATTTAAACAGGGGGTGATCTCACATGAAGTGGTTTTCAGAACGGCCCTGTAGAGAAATATCATATTATAACTATACAAGACTATGCTAATAAGTGTAAAAACAATCATATAAACTACATCTAACTAGTTGGTGTCAGAGTGGATGGCTTATCTATGCAAATCAAGTGGTATGATTGTTGTTAGTCAGTTAGGTTTTCAGGTTAAACCTGTTTCAACATGAAAATAACATGCTTTTAAGCACTCAAATTATTGAGATTTCTTTTTAATGAATTCAAATTGTTTTGAATGCAATTGTCAGAGTGTTATCTTCAGGCTGAAACAGATAAACCTAAGGTGGAAGTAAATGAAGCCAGACAAAAACCAATTTGACCTAGATGTACAACATGAGCACTTGGCCAATTGTACATTTACCTGAGTACACTGGTCGATTTAGGTTTGGAGAAACAGCATATGGCTCTGGACTGCTGGTACTACTGGTTGTCGTCACCAAATCTGCACTGTGAACACTACTGCTGTCAATACCATCCAGTGACACCACAGGACTACCATCTGATCCTTTCCGCTGGTTTGCTTTCATGAGCATGTCTTCAATCTACATGTAAGGCAAACAAGTTACAGATTGCAGACAGTTCACCGTTAGCTGCAATGTTAGCTTAGCAATAGATGGCTATGTATTGCAATGGTTTATCAGCTTAAAGTGCCTATGAAGTGAATTTTTTCTGTGCCTTCAAAGTTGAGCATTTTGCCCCAAAAAAGTGGTCAGGGGAATGGGTCCAAAAATACCACGCTGTGACATCACTTTGGTGCCAAACTTTTGTTTGCACAATCAAAGTTTCTTGTCAGTGAGGAGAGAATATGTGACAAACACTTTGAGCGATACAGAAACGGGCGATTTCTCAGAATAGAAACTAAGAACGATTTTTGGCACCCAAATGACGTCAGAGGTTGTTGTCACATGGTATTTTGACCACACGATTCAAATACCATTTTGCGGGCAAAATGGCTCAATTTTGAAGGCTTGTAAAACTTTGGAATCGCGTATTTCACAAGGCAAATTTTAAAACTAAATACAAAACCAAATCACTTCATAGGTACTTTAATGAGCCATTTACAACCCTCCAAGTTCATTTTTTCCTTTAGTAGCCACTTGGCCACTGACTGTTTAAGTCTGGTTGCCAGTGCAAAATTTTAGTCGCTAAAGTTATCCCAAGCACTCAATCCTTTTTCTCAATTTTAGTCTCCAGCTGGCAACTTCTGTTGCAATTTAGTCGCCAGCTCCAAAATTTTGGTTGCCATGGCGACTAAAATGGTCCCAACTCGGAGGGTTGGCTATTTATAACATTACCATCAAAGTAATGTCTACATTACAGTGAACATATAATATTAACCCAGTGACTCCTAAACCGGCCGTAACCGGCCGTGGCAGACGTTGACCTTTGTTCCGCTTCTCACATCATCAGCTTTGACCAAAATAGGAATCCCATTTACCCCAGTTCTGCAGGAGGGAAAGAGCTTTCCAATGATACCCAGATGATATTGATTGGGCTAATGGAGCTTTAAATATGCACGGAAATGCTTAGAAATTTCTGCCAAAAACTAGGGGGAAAATTTCCCTCACTTACCCTTGGCTACTCCATGTTAAGTATTTCCCGTCCCATTGATGCTTTCGTGGCAATTTTTGAACCGAAAGCAAGCCCAGTAAAAGGCCAACAAAAGCATAAAAAAAGATACGAGGAAAGGAGAAAGGAAAAGCGAAAAATAAAAATAAAGAAATCGAAAAGCCTAAAGACGTGGGTCACTTTCTCGTCCAAAAACTATCTCGAAATTTTGATTTGAGCGCATGCCTGAGCTAGAATGTCGTTAAATACGATGCTAGTGTAAAACCTGGCATGTCTTTATTTTGCAAATGCATTTTAGAGAACTTTGAAGCATATTTAGCCTATAACTGACTAGAAAATGTTCAGAATGTCTAGAAAACATGTTTTTTTTTTCAAAAACCTCCAGGAGTCAATGGGTTAATAACTAGTAATACTCAAAGATTAGGAGGGAGTTCAATGCCTTTTCCCGAATCTTTAATGCTGAAATCAACATTTTTAAATATCAGTATGAAACTCTTAACATAACTGTAGCTGATGAACATGATTTTACCGATTTATTCATACAAATACAATGTCTGGAGTTTTTTTGCATAGCATAACACTGCCATTCACAAAAAACAAAGTTGCAGCCAGTGAAAATAAAACCGCAGACCATGGACTGCACTGATTAATTGTCAGCCAAAACATTAAAAAATCGGCAAGTAGTAGTAGTAGCCAAATAATCACAAACATCAAGACAAGAATGATAAATATCATTTCTTTGTTGCCCACCAAATTAAATATAAACAACTCAACACAGCAAACGGAACACATGCAGGCTAAAATGCAAACATAAAATTCACGATTACAAAGACTGTCACGGCATTTATCGGAATCTGCTGTTATATATTCACACCAGGAGTTTTCGCTACAAGGTTCTTCTTGGATAACAATAAGGCTGATTTGAACAGCAGAGCGTCATAACTCTCTGCAACTATGTACGCGGACAGAAGTTGAATCTGCAATGAAAAGTAGCTGAGTTTTATAACGCAAGGTGTCGCTTGGGCGAATTGCAGAATCTGTTTCCTAGAAAACACACCAGCAGTAGGCAGGCTTCTGATGTTCACAAACACTGAACATTCGAGGTTAATAAGTGGTTTTTCATATGATTGTCCAGAATCCCAGCTAAAAGTTGATTCAAGCAATGTTGATCACTTGTGTGCACTTATCTGTTTAAATTCATTTGTTCAAACCTCTAAGGTCAGTTGAACTAATGTGTATTCCATCAAAAAAGATATTTAATTTTGATGTAAAAAGTAAATCAAACAAATAATTTGATTTGCCATCAGAACGAGAGAGATATAAAAAGCAATTTTTAATTACCGCCAGCTGAGTGTTGACAAGTTCCTGTCATCACTTACTGAATTCACCGCCAAACATCACACGAGTGTCCCATTTCACAACTAAACGTTTCACTCAGGTCATATCTTTCACGCAATATGATCACACTTTAGTTCTCTGGTTCTCTTTTAGTGTTTTAGTAGCTGATTGTGTTAGACTTTAATTTTGTGGGTTGCATTCTTGATGTCTTAATTCACAGAAATGGAAAGTGCCGTACCCGTTTGCTTTTGTGAAGAAAAAAAAAACAAACAGCGAAAACAACAAGCAGTTGTTTCCCACTTTCATTGCTGCCAAATTAGGGGCTAGTTATCGTGGTTCCTTTTACAAAGAAGGCAACCAGAACTTGCTAAAAGCCCGATCTTCATAATTTTCTGCTGCAATAGTGATGTTTCTAGTGTGGGTGCTTTATAAAGATTAGAAAATCAATGGCAGTAACTGTAAACTTGTCAGCGCAATACTCTGAGTGCGAGAAACTCACTGCCTTCCGTCTCCACCATCAATCCACGATTTTTGGATTGTTTGTACGTCTGTCAAATTGTAGAACATCATCAACCCCATAGCAACAGTAAGCCGATGTGTCATCAAGTGCTTAAAACAACCAAAACAGAAAATTATATCTTTTTCGACTGTAATGTGAAAAAATTGCCAAATGCACACACATTTTAAGTTCTTTTACAGCCACATTTCAACCGACTGAGCTCAAGTTTTGCTGAAATAATAAGTCGGCATCAAGCCTGGTGGCTCATACCACTGAAGCTTATCCCGGTTTCCTTAGCATGTAGTGACTGGATGTATTTCTACTCCCCCCTGGACGGGATGTTAGTCCATCACAGAGCTACCCCCCAGCAGTAAATATGCCGGGTACCCATTTTTACACCTGGGTGGTGAAGAGAGGCACTGTGAGAGTAAAGTGTCTTTCCCAAGAACACAATGCAGTGTCCCAGCCGAGGCATGATCCAGAGTCCAGCACACTAACCTTTAGGCCTCCACACCTCCCAGAAAAAGAGAGAGGTGTAATCGAATTCCTGATTTATTAAGCTTTCGGAAAATGTATACTTTTTGGGGGGTTATTTTTAAAGCTTCGCCACAAAAACCTGTTAAGGTATGTTGATACCTTAAGTGACCTTACAAATCTTTGCTCTCTTCATTCAAACATACATGTACAGTAACGCGCCATTATGTAACGTATTAAAGTCCCTCAAACTTTTGCAGCATTTGCAAAATTAGGCTTTGGCTCAAAATGCTCACACAGTTTTAGTGGGTGCTCATTTGCTTGTGCTCACATATCTTTGCACCAATTCAAAACAAATAACACTTAAAAATTTGTTTCTCCTTTTTACCAAATGCTGACTTTTTACAGCATTCAGAAGTTACGAAAACTGTACATCACTCATTGCATGACTGAGTCAGAAGGCACATCAAGTCTTTGAAAACATGCATGCAATCGTCTCTGAAGAAAACTGTCCAAACTAGGCCTATTAATTTATTTGATATAAAATAGGGATTGAGTAGATGGCATCATCAATCTCCTAATTTGCATATTTTTAATTGCCAAGTGTTTAAACTTAAAAATCTCAGGAACTACTTGTAGATAATGGAAAACGGCATTTTAATCTTTCATAGAGTACTGCAAGATTCCCTGAAAAAGCAAGGTGCAAATATTTGACCAGAGTGGCACTGTAAAAACGTTTTTCTCCATTTAAAATTCTTCTGCCATCAATGGGCTAAGGTAGGCTCCATGTAAGTTTAGAGGAACCAAAAAGTTATTATTTTAGTAAGTTGAAGTTTAATTAATAGTTAGACTGTCTAGCAGTACTTTGCAGAAGCATACACTAATAGGGTGTACTAAAAAGCTACATCTGCAGTAACAATCTTGCAAATAATATGCACCCTAAAGTAGCTGTACTTACACGCTTGAATTTTGAGAGAGACTGTTGAACTTCTTGCAGTTGTTGGTCTTTTTCCTTGCAGGCTGTTGTTAAGGCTTCAACTTCCATCTTTAGGTGGTTCACCTCTGAAGCTATTGAAAAGGAGTTAAGAATATTAATCATTGTGATAACATCAGTAGCTTTGTCGCCTGAGAACAGACTCTGGCGAGGATGTGGCGAAGAAAATGTAGGGAGAAAGATGACAGAATGAAGGTGAGAGAGGGGAAGGGAGAGGGGAGAGTCTGCTGACAAACAATTGAAGCTGCCATTCTAGCCCCTTGTAATTAACCTGCCATTAATCTATCACATTATATCGTAACTACATGTGGATGCATTGGAATGTAAATAGATTGTAGACGGAAATGACAATTCACAGGAAAATTTGCGCTTTTCTCCAACTTTGGTCTTCTTTGCAAATGGATTGAAATGAAGCAGATCAATCTCCATTGCCAGGTAGCTACAAGATGTTCCATTCAGTTCCACTTGCCCATTAAAATAGGGCCTGGAAATGGAAGATTTGTTTTAAATTATAAATGGTAAGGAAATTTCTGACATTCCATTCCAAACAGAACAAGAGGACTACCTCTGGTGGTTGTCCATATTTTTACAAACAGACTTTCCGGAAGATAATGACCCTAAGTTTCCATTTGACTTTAAACCAAAATTTTCTGATTTTTGGCTACATGGTAAGCACACAGTGTCCCATTAATGATTTTTCTATATTATACACATGCACAATAACTAAAAATAATAAAATGAAAAAGCTGAATGATGGTCAGGGACAGTAACAGGGGAAACTTTATTCCCATTCTAAGGCTACTCTTCTGTTATAAATGTACAATACTTAAAGAAAAAGCCTTAGGGGGTGATTACATGGCGAATTTCAGCCCGTGTTCTGAAAGAAATCCTCTTGAAATGAAAACGACGAATTACATGGAGAAGGTTTAGCCCTGGGCTGGATTTAAGCCAGGGCTGAAAAATTTGCAAAAAATCCATGTAATCAAAATGGAATGCTAGCCCGGGCTGAAAACAGCAACGTGAACACGAGCAGTGAGGTTGTTTTCTATGGCTTATATTTCAGCCCGGGTTGAAATGTCATGTCATTGCAATAATATTTCAGCCCGCCCCATTAGGCTGAAATTTCAGCCCTGGCTGAAATTCTCCATGTAATCACCCCCTTAGTTAAAAGTAGTGGGACGATGATTGATTATAATCGAAAGTTGATCGCAAAGTTCAAGCAACACGACAATCAGTTATGCTTTTTTCATAATCGATTGTCGTGGAAAAATTAAAATTTATTGGGACAAATAAAAGCATTAAAATGTACGTTTAATATCTTGGTGTTAGTTGTCTTTTTTCGTGGACTCCTAACTTCTAAGTCATAATTAACAATTAGACTACGAGCCTGAGTTTTCTATTAGCGAATAGTCAACGAGGCGCAGCCGAGTTGACTATCGCTCATAGAAAACGAGGGCGAGTAGTCTATAATATTGTTTTAATTAGTAGAAACTCTGAAGGATTGCATCCCAAAAGCTAACAGTTTATGTATTTTTAAGCCAAAAATCAAGAAAAACCTTGCCTTCAAAGAGCAACCCGTGCGCGATCGATTTCTATCGGTGAATAGAAAACAGTCGGAGAACCAATCAGATTCAAGGATTTCCAATAGAACACAGTTGAGTTCCTACTAAGAACAGATATAATCTAAGATTGAATGTGTTTACCTGTGCGTACCCTACACGCTGCGTCGTTGTCACTTCAAATACACAATGCTTATTTGAAAGATGTGGCATGCTAAGCTGCTTTGTATTTCGCAAACAACTGAACCAAAACATAAATTACAAGCTCACTTTTCGTGAGTAACATGTCTCTTCAAATTAATTCCCAGGGTCCTCTCTCAGACCTGCCTTGCTTACATGTTGCTGACGAGTCCAACATGGCGGCTGAAATGGCCGAGTTGGAGATCTGTTGTTATCATGGAAACACCAGGTCAAAAGTGTGGGAATATTTTGGTTTTTATCAAGTGAAGGAAGGGTCCAAAACAAAGGAAAACGTGATTTTTCCGATTATAATCGATGATCGATCGGTTGGGGCAATCCGATTATTTCCGATGATCAATTGTGAAATCTCAACCGATTCCCACCACTATTAGTTAGTTAGTGTTTACATGAAATTTGCAAACAAAAATTTACAAGATCTATTAATTAAAATAAGAAAAAATAAAAAATGATAATACTCGTGAGCTTGTATCTATCATTCACTTTCCTTTTTTTCTCACAGCAAGTCAAGTTTGAAGTTGCAGCTATAGGAGGGCCATTACTCTAATAATCTCTGTTTGTAAACAATCTAAAGGACACATAACATCACATGGACATTGCTAAGTCTACATAGCAAAATATTATTTGGGGGGAAATGGGTCTCTGTTCCTCTACAAGACATTTACCATCTCACTTGCTCAAAGTTGTTCAACAATATGTATGTTTGAAGACTGCAACAATGCCATACCTTTTTCTCTGAGCTGAGATTTTAATGCTGATGGTGGTTGACCTAAGAAGATAATATAAAAATAATATACTGTGACCTTATTGCTCCTTATTTTGCCTCATCCATTTTCACAAAATAACTTCCCATGAAAATAAATAACAATAAGACAGTTGAACCTCCCATAAGACACTCGCTCACGGTCCCAGTGGCATATAAACAACCTCCCACTGGCCATTTCAGAGTAATGCAAGGAACTGGGGCGAGTTTCAAATTTTAACCAATCACCAGACTGTTTCTTTAACTTTAGCTCATAGTCTAATTGTTAAATAGAAGGCAATTGAGCAACCAATCAGGTTCATGGATTTCCAATAAAGCATGACTGAGTTTGCACTAAGTTTCGGTAAAAAGCACCGGCTCTCTATTGGAGAGATTTTTCTTGTTAAACCTTTAAACATCTAAAACAACCAAATCTTGAGGTCTCAAAAACTTACCCATTACAATCTTGAGATTTGGTTCCCAAATAGAGAGATTTTCAAAAATGTTTTTAAAATAAAAGGGATCTCAACACTAAGGACTTGAAACGCTGGACAGAAGAGTGTTCAATGTCTTCAAAGTATTGCTTACTTCATTCAGCCATCTTGAAAACATGAAACAAAGCCTTCCCAGGCCAGATACACATGTAGGGGACTTCACAAGCTAACTGGACTTCAGAATGAGGTTTAAAAATAGCCAGCCCAGATAGCCAGTGATTATTATGGTAATCATACAAGTGCTCCATGTAAAATTAAAAATGAAGGATGCAAGACTGATTTTCTTACCATGTTTCATCAAAATGCACCAATATATGTACTAACGGAAAGAAAGTATTTTAAGAAATACTCTGACTAGTGCAGAGAAACGAGCATCAATACAGTAAATGGGACAATAATGGAACGTTGGAAATGTTTACGTTTTCAAGTGATGAGGATAGGTATGCATATGCATTTAGCCGCAGCAAGAAATTTATGCTGTAAAATAATATGGAATGTACGCTTTACAATGTGGAAGTAAAGGCAAGTATGGTGGCCGACTGTTCTCACAGAAAAATTGGGCCAAATTCTTAAATATTTGAAGAAAAAGCGAAGAAAAAAACACTTTTTCGTTGAATAATTTTTTTTTCTGAAAAATAAAAAAATATATAAAAAAATAAAAGGGATATACTACAAATTTTTTAAAATAAATTTAATTTTGGTTTAAAAAAAAAAGAAAAAAATTAAGAAACATGTTTCGGAAATGAAAAAACAAAAATAAACTAGAGTATATTTACAAAAAATAAGTAAATAAAAAAAAAAACACA
This sequence comes from Blastomussa wellsi, assembly GCA_947652115.1. Classification (NCBI taxonomy): domain Eukaryota; kingdom Metazoa; phylum Cnidaria; class Anthozoa; order Scleractinia; family Plerogyridae; genus Blastomussa; species Blastomussa wellsi. The sequence goes on along the minus strand of OX393568.1, from coordinate 13,597,934 downwards.
AAGAAAAAAATCAGAGTTTTGATTTCAATACCAAATACATTTGAATTTCAAAAACGCTGTGAGAACGACCGGCCGATCGTTCTCATACAAAATTGTAATTGAAAACGAAATGTTTGATGACGGCCGAGTGTTCTCATAGCCCGCTATATCCATGATCAGCGGTTTTCTAATCAAAGATGGCGGAAAGGTCGATCCGAAGCAGTGACACACGAAGCAGATCTACGCTTAGCCTCCTACGCAGACGTTCTTTAGGCTCGTCGCGTTGGGGAGGAATGCGCGACGAGCCTAAAGAACGTCTGCGTAGGAGGCTAATCTACGCTATGTTATGAAAAATGTCAGACGAAAGGAGATTCTGGACTTCATCTGTTTGTCGGGATTTTCCTGAATATGCTTGGAGTTTTGGAACTTTGAGCAGAAGGCTAGGAGTTTTCGGTGATATCGATCGAAGAAGTGGAAAGTGTAAAAATGTTGACAAGCCTGCGCGACTCCTACGTGCCATGACATTTGTACTGATTTGCCGTTCCCTTTTCGATTTCGATCTTTCGACCGTTTTCTTGCTTCGCACTTGTTTCTTAAGGGCAATAATTCTGTGTCATGAGGAGGACTATGAATAAGAATAGATCCGTTTTAGCGTTGTACAGAAAATGTTAAGAGGTCATAGGGCTGCATGATTTCCGTTGTTATCTGACGCTTTCGTGTAGAGTCTGACACCTCTATAATTTATCATTTGCTGTTACATGTAGTTTATTTTGGATCATATGTAATGCAAGACTTTCTTTTAGCTCTCTAAATTTGCTGTAGAAAGACAAAGTGTGAGATTTACCGTGAGATTTATCTTACTTGCATTCTACATTGTGGGGCCGGGCCTGGCTGTTTCATTGTTGCGTCTTATCACGGATACGATAATTATCTTTGTCCAACTAAACCAAATACTGCTGTAGCTTTACTTCTTGAAGTCTGTCACCAAGGTTGTTTCTTGCATCAACTCGGACGAGCTTTTTTCTCTTGAGCTCAGTGTTTAGGTTTCTATCTCCTTTATTCGTCAATGTGACATTCTAGCACCACACGATTAAGCTGCAAATTTTCACGCGCAAGTCTGTTGACTATGTTGCGTGTTACGTTTGCCAATACATGGTTTTGTTCAGGCAACGTGACAGTGTAAAACTGTTGACAAGCCTGCGCGACGCTAACATGTCACCGAGACTCAGGGGAATAAAACAAAAGATTTTGCATCGAGGCTTAGGGATGAATAAATAATTTCTTTTGTTTTATTCCCCTAAGCCTCGGCGCCATATTAGAATTTTAATATATTGGAATTGGTCTATTTTACGCGTTTTGCCCCAAAAATGTCGAAAATTTTTGAAACTGGGGAGCGCTGCAGCCCCCCAGATGCCTCGTACGCCTTTGTTCATATGGGAGCACCCCTCCACCCCCGGTAAACTTGGTTTGACAACACCACACAAAGCAGAATTTGAAGACCCTCTTAGTCGTGTCTTACTGCACTGGTAGGCCTTTTTGAACCAGTCTTCTGCTCAAAGTTCCCAAACTCTAAGCATGTTCAAGAAAATCCCGACGAACAATTGAAGTCCAGAATCTCCTTTCGTCTGACACTTTTCATAACATAGCGTAGATCTGCTTCGTGTGTCACTGCTTCGGATCGACCTTTCCGCCATCTTTGATTAGAAAACCGCTGATCATGGATATAGCGGGCTATGAGAACACTCGGCCGTCATCAAACATTTCGTTTTCAATTACAATTTTGTATGAGAACGATCGGCCGGTCGTTCTCACAGCGTTTTTGAAATTCAAATGTATTTGGTATTGAAATCAAAACTCTGATTTTATTCTTTGTGTTTATTTTATTTACTTATTTTTTGTAAATATACTCTAGTTTATTTTTGTTTTTTCATTTCCGAAACATGTCTCTTAATTTTTTTTAAACCAAAATTAAATTTATTTTAAAAAATTTGTAGTATATCCCTTTTATTTTTTTATATACTTTTTTATTTTTCAGAAAAAAAATTATTCAACGAAAAAGTGTTTTTTCCTTCGCTTTTTCTTCGGATATTTTAAGAATTTGGCCCAATTTTTCTGTGAGAACAGTCGGCCACCATAGGCAAGGTTTCCTTGGTTCCATCATACTGCATTTAAATACAACTTGCAGGTTTGAAGTTACAATGTGTCCGTCAGGGTTAATTGGTTTCATGAAGTCAATTATTTGGTGCGCGAATTGTGCCCATGCGAATGTAACGAAACGCGTTTGTAGTGATTATAACCATGAACATGGAGGTATTCATGAAATGTGTTGAATTCAAATTTTTTTCTGTTCTTCTATAAAGCTTTTTACACTAGCTATCGACTTTACAATGCTTGTAAACCTTTTTCATAACATGTAGAACAAAGTGTTACTTCCGGCAGACAGAAGTGGAGGTTGCACCTCTTTTTACAAAGGAACCATTTGATACGTCTCTTCCCTTAAAAATCGCTTTTAACCAATTCATCTCTGCATTCCACCATACCATGAGGTGGCTCTAAGAGCCTTTGATTTTTTTATGGGAATCATGCAGTGCTTCATGTAAAATTAAATATGCCATTTTTAAATATCCGTAGTAGTTCTTGAGATAAGTAAGTTTAAAAAATTGGTAAGATATGCACAGTTATAATTAAATCCTGTTCCATGGCAACACACTCTTTTCACTCCCTCTTTCCACACTCTTTCCAGTCTCTTGAAACCTGTTTTCAATATTTTAGTGATTTTTATCCCACAAAAATTAAACCAGGCTAAAGAACCTACCCAACACATAGATATGCTTGTGAGATCATGCAGATCTGGATCTGAGTCACTGAGAGATATCAAAAATGGACTACCAAATATGGCCAGAATAGCCTTGAACTTTGGGAGGTCTGGGACCCAGCATGTTGCCATGGTAACATAATTGTTACTCTCATATTGCATAACGTACCTACTAGAGTCATGATGCAAAAGAATCAAACATTTCTGATACAAACTGGGTGAGATATTTTTTGTTCATACAGTACCAGTGACCGTGCACAGGAAAACGTACCTTAACGTTTATCTGTTAAACAGGCAAAACCGTTAAGCATCCATTAGTTGTCTGTTAGAAAGTTTTCTCCAAAAGGTTAGAGGCATTAACATAACCGTTAACTTTAAATGTCATAGCGTTAGAACGAAGAGTTTACCCGTTAGCCAAAGTTCTCTTTCCGTTAGCCGTTAGCATCAGAGCATTAATACAAAATTTACATCCGTTACAAGATCTGGCAGAGGTGTTAGAAAAAATTAGCGTCCGTAAAACGGGTAGTGCAGCTATTTGCTATTACATGACATGAGAAATAGCCATGTTTCGGCCAGATGTTTCGCTGCCCTGAACATGAAGAATGACTTGGCGAATGAAGCTAGCTTTTAAGTTGAGAAAGCAGCAGACAAATTGCAATTTTAGAAAGATCACAATACTCTTAATCTCTAAAACATGTTTTGATGTGAATCTTCGTCACTTACAAAGAGTATTTGGAAAACCCTTTAAATTGATTTATTATTTTTATAAAAACCTGAAAGAGCATACACAATTAACTATGATTTTATACAAGAAAGATAATTAATAATAAAGACAAGGTGTAAATAACTGTGCCTAAAGCACAAGTGTTAAATTGCCATGATTGACTTGTGCTTTAAAGTGGACTTTTCCCAGTTAATAATTACATAGCTTCCTTGAGTTAAGGTGACTTTTTGTGGAGGCAGAATCAAGGATTTCAAAGCAATCTGTGGAACAAGGTGAATTGCAAGTTTCCGAGCTTTATACATGTTTGAAAATGTGAGAGGATTTGTGAGAAGATAGATGTTCATGAATGTGTGTAGAAAACTGACAAGATGTTTCACTGATATAGAAAGCATTACAGCATACACAGGAGATGTGTGTAGAAAACTGACAAGATGTTTCACTGATATAGAAAGCATTACAGCATACACAGGAGAACTTGTATAGAATGCGTGAACCTAACTCTCTGGGGACAGAATCCTTCACTACCAAACAATTTCTTCATTTAAAAGTACTGTAGTAAAAACAGCTGCATGATCATTAATGAGAGTTGGAAGCTCTGTCTTGTTTCCAGTGATAAATTAGGTACTGTGTAATATATTTTCAGAATACTGATTGGTTCACTGGCTGTTGAACATAAGCCATAATATAAGCACAATAAACATGGTAAGTCTGCATATGAGCCAAGTGGCTAATCAATGGCTCATTTCCACTTACATCAACATCTACAGTTCTCAAATGAATCACATTTACTTTACAAGATTTCACTCATCTCACAGGAAAATATAAGCTTTATTAACCTAAATGCACCCAATTTGTGGCTTCACAGATTAGTTGGCAGAGCACAGCACAGGCAACAGGTTCAATTCTCATAGAAGCCCTGGATTTTTTCAGAGTTCTATAAATTCCAGTAGCTTAAAATAATGCAAAATCACTGCAATGACCATTTCCACAAGTTTACATACATTAAACAATAATCAAATAAATTTAATGGTTATTGTTAATAACTCATGCTTACCTTCTGTCTGGTGTGACCTGTTAGCCATTTCCTGTTCATCCAGAAGAACTTCAATGTGGTCTTTCAACATTTCAATTTCCATCTCTTTTTCAGCTAAAAGAACTTCATGATTTTCCTATAATTTAAGATGGGTGCATGGCTATGCATTTTTAAAAGGCAGCATCATGTGAATTTAATACTCCTTATGATTAGTTTACCCATTCCCATGAAATATTTTGCTATGGAAACTATTTCTAGATGTCCAACATAACAGTGACATCCAATCTCATTTCCAGAGTCTCTCTCCTTCTCCCCTCTCCACCCCCACTGAGTTTGCTTCATTTGCATATCCTATTTTCCTGCCACATGCACCAATTTTACTGCTTTGTTCAACGATCTCGTAAAGATCAAAAATCACCACAAGCGTTTGATGTGGTTTGTTTATCTCTCAGTGGTAATAATAATTTATATCAAAATATTTCTGGAAAGTTACAGTGCAATGACCACTTGGTGGGAATGTGTAAATAATAATGATATTTTAACCCACGCTTCAAATAAGCCCACATGTCGTGACCTATCTACACACCATTACCTTGCATCCAGTTAAATCAGACCCTAATGACTTGTCGAGAGCAATTTTTAGAGATGAAATTTCTGTCACTAGCTCTAGCTTCTCATTTAATAAATCTGTTGTCTTCATTATCTCCTAAAAAAATAAAAAACAATTCAGGATCCATGGCAATTTCCACTGTCACAATAAAGAGGCCTGGAGATAGCCCAGGTAGCCACCGTGGTAAAGCACACCATGCATTTGCCTGATGTCACGATTTCTTGAGACGTAACAATCAGCAAGGGAGGTTGTGATCTATTGATGATATAATTTTAGCCCAAACATGCGATGATGCTTGTAACACAAAGTGGAAGGAAAATTATGGTGGAAACTGAGAGGTGAAAAAAACATGAAACAATCTACCTTTACTATAAATCTTGACCTTAAAATAGCATTCAGGGATTTCATAATTTAACAATTGCAAAAATGTTCTATCACATTTTCAGTCATTCATTCGTTTTTCCACAGTGTCCTCAAGAATGGTTTTTCAATTAAAGAAGGAAACAGAGGGCTTGATCTTAGCCTGCGAATATAGCCATCGTCCTTGCTCCCGGCCTGAGAGGCGTTTCGCAAGACGGACGTCTGCGATTTACCACCAAAAATTCCATACTGATGACATAGCCCCATCATGAATCTGATCATGAACGCTCATTGGTCAAGTTGGCAATTTGCATAATGTATGTGAAATATAACTCCTCGTTTCACCAATAAAAATAGAAATTGTGGCCCTGGGGGGGGGAGGGGTACACTGGGAGCTGGATAGAGAGTAACAACATAACATAACATACTTATTCAAAATGAAGGAACTAAAAATTTCAAAACATCTTGAAAAGGAAAACTGTGGGTTGACCCTATGTTGTTTCCCCAAAATAAGATAAAAACAGATATAAACTATATACAATAGGTGGTTTTCACTGTCACACCATCAAAAAATAAAGTCGAAACCAATTGCAATAAAAAAATCTGATAAATTCAAATGTTATAAAATATTAATAGGTAAACAGCATTTCCAAGTCTCAGGTCTGTGCGGTACACCATTCGTGAGTTATTCGCCGAAGAATTTCTCGCAAATTTATAGAGCTCGGTATGGAAACGCCATGTTGGTGCCCAGCTTGATGGGCACCAACATGGCGGCCGGAAATCAAAGAAAGCATCTGGCGCTGACTTTTGCTATGAAAGCGACTGCTCCTTCCTCACGATCTAGTCATACACATACACATCTTTACTTGAACTGTTTAAACTGCAAAAATTTTGCAAAAAGACCTTTTCTTAGAGCACGACAGCTTTGTCACGGCGCCATCGTGAAGTCACGTACAGCGGAAATCTTGAAAATTCAACATGCTGTATTTCAAACACAAAGGACACTATCTAGCTGGAAACTTGTGAATAGATATATTTTTAGGATTTCATTCACGTGGTGACAATAAAAATTAAGCAGGCCCAGCAAATTTTGTTTTTAAAATTTTATGACGTCATGATAAAACCAAGAATAGAAATCCTTAAAGAACTATTTACAAGAGGTAAAATTAGATAACTGATGACCAATAAGAACAATGGGATGGACAAGACGAACAGTTAAACGATATTTAGAAAGCGTTTCAGCGCACTCTAACGACTCAGGCTCCCAGCCTCAACAACAGAACCCGGTAGACTATTCCAGTGCCGTACGATTCGAATAGGATCTGACAATGCTCACGGTTAATTATGAAAGGTCTAGTAATTATATTGTTTCATAAACCTCAAAAACCGATCACATGGAAAACTGAATCAAAGTTAGCTTTTCAAAATACATGTTGTTCTGTTACCATTTTTTTAACGGGCAAGTAAAATTTTTGATTGATTTCATTGCCAAAACGTATGGATAAGTTTAATCACATTCGATTATCGAAACCAGCCCAAACCAATCAAACGATCAGAATTTGATTGAGAATGAGTGCCAAATGTTTGTCTGGCTGCAACGGGACAATGAAAACAAAGCAACTGTTAACAGTAATAAGCTTCATAATAAATTAAAGACCACTGCATCTGTATGCACAACTTAAGCAGTTGTGCAAATAAAGGCTGAAAAAAAAGAAGGAAAATATTCAACGCTTACGGCGGCAACTCACATGGAATACAGAAATACATGTCTACTCACACTCTCTAGAAATTGCTCGGCCTCTTCCAGTTTTATCTGCATTTCCTCTTTTGTAAACTCCAGATCCCTAATTTTTTCTCCCTGGGCTTCCACCTGATCAGTCAGCACACTAACTTGCAAGATCAATGATTCTTTTTCGTCTTCTAATCTGCTGATTTGCAACAGATGCTTTTCACAGTTCGTCAGCTGTTCGCCTTTTTGCTGATCACTTTTGGATGTTACCTAAAGGACAGAACATCACCACTTAGCTTAAAACCCGCAAGAAAGAACAAAAGTAAGTCCACTGATAGAAGATCAGTAGTTACATTCTGTAGAGAATACAACCAGCCAATGAGAAAGTTGATAGTTGAACTAGGAATCTCTATCGTCAGCTTGGTATCGCGAGACATCTCTTCAAGTTGCCCTCTTAGCTCTTCCACCAAAGAGAGAACTTTCTCTTTACTTGAACAAGCAAAAGGCTGACTTTTTAAACTTTCCATAATAAGTTGGTCATCAGAGATAAGCCCGTCCATTTGCTGCAGGGCTTCTGCTAACATCGTCGCCGCATCGCTCGCAACTGCAGCCATCTTGAAAAATCTGTGGCTTCCGCTAATACTTGCCTCGTCTTCATGCCGGAAAAGAACTTACTGCACATCGCCTGAACTGGGTGGATGCAAAATGCCGGAAATTCCGCAAACAAAATATAAATCATCATCATCATCATCATCATCTTTATTTAAACACGGTAAAATACATCAGGCAATAATGATTTAATATGAAAGCTACTTTAGCTTAGAAGAAGTGTCAACTACCATACAAAAATTTCGGGAACCTGAGTATTAACCATGATAACATGACTCGTATTCACCTCTGACGCACATTTCATTCTGAGAAAGTTTGAGCTAGTTTCGAAATGACCAGTTTTACATAAAGAATAAAAA
>OX393568.1:13554716-13587216 GCA_947652115.1 Blastomussa wellsi | reverse complement strand
ATTCTTTTGCTTATGTGTTATTGGACTGCATATTCTTAGAGTTTAGAAAAAATTTACAAATTTTACTTTTGATCAAACGCGGAAACCCCCCACCCCCCCCCCCCCCCCCCCCATTCCCTGCTTAGAAATGAGTCTGGATCCGCCAGTGTCAACAATTTTAGGTTCTCAGTACATGGATTGTTTTCCCATTCCCTATTCCCTGCTCTTCATTCTCCGTATTGTAACATCTTGGAAGACTGGGGAGGACGAAATGCTACCCATAAATCAATTCGGCTTCCGTGGAGAAAATGGCGGATTGATATGAATATGTCTTCCAAAATAACGTTGGATGGAGGTGAATTGGAAAATCAGTTTATTTTACGTGTACCTCAGGTAAGATAAAGGGAAGTGGTTAATGTAATACCAATGCTAGTTTTAATTGGTTGGTGCGGTTTTCTATGCATGTTCTGTTACTAACATTGACAATGAATGATTATCAAGTCAGTCAGCTCAGTAGGCTTACAGTATAAATATATACATGTGTATACTAGTCTACTATAACTATGGTCAGTGATCAAAGTAAGTACATAAGCAGGGTTTTTGTTAAGATTTGTAGTAACAGGGACCTTTTGCCAAGTAAGAGGGACCAAAATGGCGGCTCTGCCACCATTTCTTGCCACGAAGTGGCAAGTGGGGGTAGGTGTGGGAGGGGGTCGAAAATTTTAGGCCCAAATGGGTGCATTTGAGGCTACTTTTGCGCACTTGCTGTTGTTATATTGGCTTATATAATAAGGCATTTGTTACTATGAAACATGCAACTTTTAGTTATTTATTTTCAAAGTTGTAGAGTTTACATGGTATAAATCTATAATACTCCTATAACACATACTCTTCAGCTTCAATAATCCATACTGTATCTTTCTGCAATCAGCATGCTCTTCAGGTGTCAAAAACTGGTGTTTTCTTGTCTTAAATTCACAAATAAAAAAAATGTTCCTCGATAATTTATTTTTTCTCTAAAAATAAATCATTTTTTGGCTCAGAAATGCATTCATTTTTGGCGTGATTTAACCTTAGACAACAACTCAGAGCAATGAATTATCTATACTTGATACTTTATAGCTAATCAGAGAAATAGTCTGATTCATAGTCAGAATCTTCCATGTTGTGGCTTTTCTCATTCCATTATTGTTGTTTCCGCATTCTTGCCATTAATAATCGGATACTACTTTCTTTCCGAGAAAAAGTAGCAACCATTCCTTATCATATAACGTACAGCAACATTTACAGTTGTTTTCGTTGAACATTTAAAATTTTCACCACTACATGCTGGTTTATAATTCTCCATTGCAATGAGTCAATTCACGCTTTGTTTCAATGTAATTGAATTAGTGCATGTGGGTTTTAAAACTTTTGTCTCCACGTATGTCCACTAAACCTGAATGAATTATTTAGTATCATGTTTTATCGTAATATAAGCTCTAATTTTATGCTGCAGATTGCATATGAAATGAATGTTTTTTTCCGACCTCTTGCTAGCTGCTGAAAGTAGAAACTAACGTAAACAAGTTGGATTCGCTTCACCGCACACGTTTTCTAAATTTAGTTTCAGTGCAAACCTGAATATATTAAAATGGTGTTGAATGAAAAACAACTGGAGAACAACAGAACATGCCATGCCTATCTTAACTTTGTTAGACCAAGAAAGGTAAAAGCTTAAAGGAAAATTAAAAAAACCTTGTGGGTAATTTAAAGCAACGTCAGACTAAATATAGCAACGCAATGTTATCAATATTATGATGTCGCCGAAGCGGTGCAAGATGTAATACATACAAACTAATTACATTTTAACTACAAAGAAAAAAGCTTACCTCTGAGTGAAGTACTGATTAATTTTCCGCTTCATTTGGTACTGTGCAAGGCCACCAAAGTAGATATGTCACGTAACGTCGTCACAAAGATGAGAACTGCTGTTTGACTGTTTCCTCTCGAGAGCAAATGCTAGACTGAACTGTAGCGATGGAACAAGCTGAATTTATTGCGGTTGTCTGTCGCATCACCATGAGAAACCGCTACGGAAATACGCATTTGTTTTTCTCGCAAGGCTTCCAGGTTTTGTAACACTGTTAATTTTTGACACATTTACTCACAAATGGAGGTTATTCGATACTTCAATGACGAACTGGGAGTGCCGATAAATGCGTTTGTTTTGTTTCATAACGTCTCAAGTCACGAACTCCAAATCAGCTGCACGTGCACAAAATTTATCACAAAGAAACATATCCAAAAGCACAGAAATAACACAAAATTTTATTTATTTTACCGTAATTTACGTTCACATTTAACATTATCGGTTGACCATAGCCTCCATAGGAGTTTTAGTACAAAATGAGCGTGAAATAGCCGGGACAAAAATTAAAATAGCCGAGTAAAGGTCCCGGTGTCCCGGCCCTAACAATAGTGCTGTATATTATTCAACAGGCTTATGCTTCAGCACTACGTCTTGCAATCCAGAATGGCTCACTAAAAGATAGGCTTTCAATTGAATTTCAAGGTCAGTTGCATTATCATTTTATTATTTTGTTGCTGCATTATATATCCAGTTTGCTGTATTATTAAAGTGCATGGCCACTCTAACGATATAAATTATTAAAACTTTTCAAGCTGACTATAGACATGCAACAGTCAGATTTGATGGAGCTGCATTATCGGCAAAGGTAAGAACGTATTTTCATATTGATTGTGCTTGTTGTAGGTACCCTAAACAGAATACTTGCTCTTTATTCACTAGCTTCTTTCACCATAGTTTATCACTGCTGTAATCCTAATGCTAGCGCTATCCCATGGTATGCTGTTAAAATTCCAAAACACCTGTGACTCTGCTGACCTAAATTTGACAATCATTTAATAATTGTATATTGTACTAAGTGAATATCATTAGGTTGAACCATGAATCAAATCATTGATCAAAATTGTAACATTTAATTTTACATAGTTATAGTTCCTCAACCGCTGAAGGTGACTATTAATTTGGATCCCAGTACTTGTTCTAGTACTTTCAATGAATAAATGCAACACAATAACACTGACTTTATCTTATGTCAAAAACTTTGAACAATTAAGTTGTGGATAATTTTACAGGGGATTCATTACAATTCCTGGCAGGAGGGCATAAGGATTTAACAGCCGGGGTGGCACATTAATGATTACCCCCTAGGGGGGTCCAGGGACATGCCGCTCCCCCTGGGAAGTTTTGAAATTCTAGAGTTGCAGAGATGCATTTTCCCACACTTTGAAGCACCAGTCAACAACCTTCAGTTGCCAAAAAGTGATCATTGTTTAGATATTTGAATCATGATTCGATACCATTAATCAATATGTTCTACCATCCAATAATTCTTAAACCATTAATTTACTCAGCCTTGATACACGTAAACAGTGATTGACGGATGATCATTTGTGGATATAATTTTACGAGGTTTAAACTGAAAAATAGAATAAACAAAACTTATGAAGTGAACAAATTGACCAACAGCAAAGAGAAAAGGGAATTGTGCATTGTTCTGGCGCTGTTACCACAAAAGAGTACTTTGAAGACAGGTTGAACACACTGCAGAAAACTGTGCTAGTAAGAGTACCATGATCAAAACTAACACTAAAATAACGATCTCAACACTGAAATATATGAAAACACAAATTCAAATTTATCTAACACGAATAACGTGATTCCCAGTGTTAATTAGCAAAACTGTCCTCTGAGTGTTACATTCAGCAATTGGCATTTCAGATTTGCCTTGCCTTTTCTCAAATAGTGCCAATAATTATTTCTGTACGATCTTCTTGACGTGTTTTTTCATAAAGACTGAAACTTGTCGAGACAAAATTCTACTTACCTCTTGACCTTTTCTCACACTGGGGTTGGACAGAAAAATATTGTACGATCGTCCTTTTGCTGGAAGCTATCACAATTTTGGGACATTTCTAGTGGGCTTTCATACAGAACAGCAATCAATTTTCCTCTTGCAATACCTTGTGGAGTGATACAAGGACAATAATGCAAAAGCAGCATGCCAAGGAAATCATCGTGTTTTGAACTGTTTTTATTTTTGAGAAGACACATGCAGAAAACAAAGAATAGCAGCTTGCATTTAAGTTTTTTTATCCACAAAATCGTGTTAAAAGCCCAGAGTTGAAAACAGCTGGGCAAAGTTGTGCTCAAAGCCAGTCAATTTACCCGGTGCCCAGTCATTAATGAATCCCCTGATTTTAGTTTACAAGAACTTAATTTTCATAGGGATTGAGGTCCATTCGCACATCCATTTTCATTTGTGTTCATTTGTAGCATTTTCAAGCCATCTTCACCTGTTCACATGAATACAAAAAACGCTAATATCGCTGACATACAGCAAGGCAGCAAGTGCTGTCACCATGTTCAAAGCTCATTTTCACTGTTCACAGATAAAGTAAAAAACAGTGATTTCAAAATTGTCCACTCAGGAAGATAACTTTTTGCGGGCTGTTTTCACAAGATATGTTTGAATGGAAGGCCAATCTACAGAGAAAGTTGTGTTTTCAAACAAAGCTGATACATGCAGATGAGGCCTGATTTTGTTTGCAAGAACTCCTCTTAAGAAGAAATAAATTGAACAATTGTATACACTCATTGTGTACAGAAATGCTTGTACTTGGCTCTTTTTAACCAAGCGGGAGGTCTGTGTTGTAGAATCTTGACCGACGTCATGAATACAGACCGAAAACAGTGAGATCTGCAGTCACGACTGCCGTCAAGATTCTCCCATTCAGACCAGTTAAGCTTGCTTGATAAGGTGTTTATTATACGGCCAAATGGAAACTTAAATTTGCTTAACGAGATTGTTTCATTCTCGCTGACGTTTTGTTTGCGAATGGCGATGAGCTGAACTTAAATTTGCAAAACTTCGGTCGTATCTTTACTTTTTATTCTTGTCAAGCTTTTTCAATTTTCCATTTAATAGTATTTTAGAGAAAAAGGGGACAATGTGTTCCTGTTTTGTTTGTAACTTTCTGATCCTAAAGTGCAACCGATCTAGATGCCGGTCTAGATGTGAAAATCTAGACCGTAGTCAATATCAATTTTAGCCAATCAAATTTGTGAATTCACTAGTTTCCAGTCCACGTGAGACACGGCCATATAATAAATAATTGTACAGAAAATAATCCCAGTCCTTCTGTCTCTCTTGTGAAGCCAGCTCATATGAGTCATTCACTTGATTTCAATTGTAAGGCTCCGTCTTCCAGATAACAAAGAATAATTAGAAACCAAGCTAATGTTGTGATATACCTTTTGTATGATAGCTTGTAGATCTACCATGCATAATAGAATCTCACAAGACAGTGGACAGCAGAAGCTTCTACAAGACTGCAGACATCTGCCAGGTACAGTTCAAGTATCTGGTCAAACTAATATTCACTTGCAGTTCCTTAACCCATTGGCACCCATGCCAGCCAAAACCAGCCATGACGACCATTGCCCTTTTTTCTGCTTCTGACGTCATCATGTTTTACCAAAAAGGCATCACTTATACTTGATCTCTGTAGGAGGAAAAGATCTTTCCAGTGATCAGAGTGACAGAGTCAATTGAGCATGAAATACATGGACATGTTAACAAGCGTTCCTGTGTAGTTTTCTTTATAAAATGTAGCCTTATGTATGTTACTATGTAGTCTCTCTTGTTCAACATATATCTAATAGCTTGTCTAGAAAAGCATTCAAATTCGGGAGTAGACATGCCACAAGCTGGCTGTTATAACCTAATGAACGACAAGGTCACAAATTTATAACAAGTGGTTATTAAAGTGACCAGAAGCAAGCAACTTAGTGGCTGCTTCCAGAAATTCTTAGTCTTGAAAAACATCTGCTTTTGCTATTTGTTCAGAAATCAATATTTTATCTCGATTTTGTACAAAAAAAATCATGTACTTGTGGTCAATGAGGAGTCCCATGGGTGGTGATTTCTCTGTTTTTGTGCCCGTGGTTGGGGAATACACTGCTAAATAAGAAAAAATGGCAAATGCCCAGGGGTATGCTGGGGGAGGTATGGTAACAGGTACAATTGAACTATGTATAACACTTAGAAAACTTAAAAATACCGTACTACAAATCCACATGATCAAAGGTATAAACCAGCGAGCCAAGCCAAAAGGCTTATATTAGATACACCCGTAGATGGACATAAAGGATGAAATAACCGTAATAGACTTTGTTGGTGTTTTTTAGATGTTAGTTTGCTGTGAAGATGACAGCCAAATGGATAATGAGGATGTTTCCCCTAAGAAGGAATCCAAAAGATTTGTGTGGAATCATGGAAGTATGTAATGTTAAACGTGCATTCATTCTGCCTGAATGTATTGTACTGACTTGTACCATGGCTTAGTAGCCTGATCTCTGATCTTAGGTGTTGGTTCAAATGTTTATTTTTTTGTGAAAATTCAAGTTCATTTGACAGGATGTAGTATCTGTTCAGCTCCTTGAATAGGTACTGTACCAGTAGCCTGTGAAACTCATGTAGCAAGTAATAACCAGCCACCCTTCCACCCAGGCGGTTTCTGCACCTCAGTTCATCCAGAAAGGGCATTTATACACGAGACAGTGTTCATCAACTGAAATTCAAGCCAGTCTATCTGGCAGTGCAACGTTTTGTAGAACCCTTCTATTAAACCAGTCCTCTCCCCACCCTGACCTTTACCAAGATGATCAATCATGCCAATATGCAAATGAAAAAGATGGTAACTTTGCATTTTATAGCACCTTTCAATAACATGCAAACTCTGCTCATGTCCACGGTTATGTTGTTTGCTGCCGTCAATCATCAAGTGGACCTCTCAGGAAACAGAAGCTCACTTCCACAGGGTCAAAAGGTCACGTCTGTTAGTTGTGATTGTTAAACGTTGATCCATTTTCTTTGTTTCTGATTTTCAAGGTTCATTGGCTGTCACCATTATTATGATTGATGGCAGCAAAAAACACAATCGTTGGTTAGGTTTCGAATGTCGGAGTTTGCATGTTTTTGAAAAGCGCATTAAGTTATTTATCCACCCCATTGACTTAAATTACAGTTGCTATTTTGACCATCCAGAATGTCTCATCCAAAGATTAATGTAACAGGCTTCTGGTACTATGGATTGCTAGATGAACAATTTTATAGTTTTAGAACTTTTTCTAGTGTGAACTAAATTTGATTGCATAATTGATTTCCACATTCATTTTACGTGTATATCTACTGATTTAGTCTGCATTAAGTTAACATAGACACCTTTCTTGGCCAATGATACAGTTGCTAATAAGGTTTATTTGAAACTGGATCATTGGTTAATTGTTAATCCTTTTAGTTACTGGGCCACTAAAGAATGTCCGCAAGCGACGCTTTAGAAAAACGGCAAAGAAAAAGGTTTGTGTTAATTACACATCTGTCATATACGGTATCTCAGAGCTTTGTTTATTCCAGGTAGGTTCAAAGCCTTACTGCCCAATCAGAAACTCATTTGTTATCAATGGTGTTTGTGCAATTTGCATGTACAGAATAATGGAGAAAGGGTATTTCACATTTTGTTTTGAATTGAACAGACTAATACACACAATGTAGATGATCGCTGAGGTTTCCAGCAATAGAATAAAAAATCTTGAAACCTTTAGAAATTTATTCTGAGCATTGCAAGAGACATCTAACACTATTAATCTTCATTGTTTTAGTTGGTGGAGTCCCCTGAAGTTGAAAAGGAAGTGAAACGTTTGCTTAGGACTGATCTGAGTGCCTCCAATGTCAATATCCTTTCTACTTTTTGAAGCATAAATTGGCTGTTCTTGTGAAGTTCACATTGATCACAGCACTGAAATTGTGAAAGAAGTAAGGAAAAGTGTAATAAAAGGAGTCTCATCTCTACAGCAAAATATAAGGTTTTCTACCCAGGAATAGACCCACACCCCTTCTGGCTCAGTCATGCAACAAAATGATGCTCATGCAGTTTTTCACAACTTTTGAATGCTATAAAAAGTCAGCATTAGGTAATAAGGAGAAACGAAAGACATAGTGCGTTTGGAACTGGTGCAAAGGTTTACTTTTATTAGTGAAAAAAGTATTTCAGGGAACAGTTATGTCCTTAACTTGCCATAAGCTTTGAGGTCCTTCAGGATGAAGAGAAACCAGATGAGAGGTGACTTTTTATGCATTTTAAAATGATGTAGTCACTTGTTGCCTAACTGGGATGTTAACCCCTAACTGGGTTAGATATGGACAAAGAAAAGGTTTTCAGGCAAGTAAAGAATCTCAAATGGCATCACCGAGATATGTCCAGGATTGAACGCATTGATGAAAATTACAGGCTGTCAAAAAAGATATGGGGGTGCATCTTGGAAAGACTCAAAACTTGTTCTAAACTATTCGCCCTGTAAGGCAATATTTTGCATAAGAAAACCATATAGCAAACCAGCTTGTTGCTTAAAAGTTAGCAAACTGCTAAATAAAATTAGAAATTAAATGATCAACAAATGGTTGATAAGTGGTCACAGACAGCCACAAACGTTACGAAACCCACATGACAAACATTTACACAAAGGGCTGGTAAATAAATTTCAGACTGTGCAGCTTGTAGTGTAACAGTGTTGTAAACTGTTTGTTGCAGCCTTGTATTAGATGCTGAACTTCAGAATACTTCCATGCCATCACCTCTGTCTGGAACTCAAGAGCAGGATGGTGGCAGTGATGATGAAGATAGGAATGAACTATATGCCATCCTTCAGGAGGCCAGCAGTGATGACGACGACGATGAGGAGGCTGATGAAGATGACACTCAAGAAGATGATAGGGAAGACAATGATGTAAATATTGATGTGGAAATGGAAGAGCAAACAACAGTGGCTGAAACGAAAAGTAAGTCAATTGCTTACTGCTTGTCGCAGTTGAGACGAAATTTGTGAACAATAGCCAAAGGATAATTAAATTAATGCTGTGTAGCACTTTGAATTACTGGATGAAGAAAGTTTTTTTGAGAAAGTGCCCTTGTTATTATAGGAAAAAAGAAATGAGACGTTTTGGGAAGAACCCCTTCGTCAGTCGCAAAAGATGCCGTTGATAAAAGCAAACGTTAAAGTTTATGAACATTAGTGTTCCCACAGCACGTACAATGGCGTTGATGCACTTGACAAATATTGCGCGTGCGCCTTGTCTAAATCAACGGCATCTTTTGCGACTGACGAAGGGGTTCTTCTCGAAACGTCTCGTTTCTTTTTACTATAGGAACAAGAGCACTTTCTCAAAAAAACTTTCTTCATCCATGAACAATAGCCAGCCAACTGTTTCTTGTTTGCCGCCAAATGGCAACAGTTCATGGACAGGTTTTTTCTGTTAACTGCTCTTCATTTTAATCACGACTCAGAAGGCCAGTAAACAAGTCTATAGACCAGATAAAGTTTCTTCCTTTGTCATGACTTATTTTCAAAGTTAATATAAGAAGTTTGTAGAGCAACTCAGTGGTTACAGCTTCAACGGTTTGTCTTGTGTCTTTGTTGGTTATATTCTCTAACCAGAGCTCATGGTCTTTGCACCTGTTCTCCAGTGTATTGAGTCTGGACCACCATTCCACTACAATATTGTATCCTGCAACTGCAATATTGCATCCTGTTTTTTTATTTTATTTATTTTTTCATAGCATAAGGTTTACATGAAAAATGTGAAAAAAATAATCGTACAAGGTGATGAAAGGCAGTTTTTAATACTATCAAAATCACTAGAGTGGTAAAACTGCGGTTAGAAATTTGAATTCGAAGCAGTTCGATTCTTAACACGTGATCTACAGAAAATTGTCAGGTGGTTTTGTGTTTGCGAGCGTCCTTTCAGCGATGATGTGATTTTAACGGTCGCTTCATGGTCATGTGAACATCCTTTCCAGAATTTGTCTCAACAATATTGAGGCTATCAAGCAGATGTGTTCAGGATGAAAGAAAGGCAGGTTTCGTTTCATTTTAATGGATTTCATACTGCTTTGCAGCAAAGAGTATCAGAAAGTCACAAAGCTTTCTGTTTGCTTTTCGATAAATAACAGTGTCCACGTGATTAAATGTTTTAACTCACGTGATCGAGATTGGCACAGTGCTAGGCGAAATTTAGCGACTGCATTTTACCACTCTAGTGATTTTGATAGTATAACAGATAATTTTAGTTCGCTTGCCCTTGAAAACTTTTTTTGCAGTGAATGAAAAAGAATCCAAAGCCCAGTTACATTCTGTGAGAGAAAAACTGAATGAAATCAGGGCAGCTCGGATAGAACAGGAGACGCGAGTTAGGGAAGCCTCTAATCTCTTCCTTAAGGTAACTACTACATACACTTACACTTCTTGAGGCACAATCATAACCATAACGACATAAGCGTGAGCATAAGAAGAACAAACACTTGTTTTTCTCATGTTGTTGTTCACTAGGAATCACCGCGACATAAGGCAAACGGACAGTGTCCGTTCTTCTTTATTCAAGATATAATGGAATGATGAGAGTTTTCTTGAAAAAGTGCTTACCAGGCTTACACGATTTAGATTACAGTTCAAATATAATAAAATAATTAGATATTATTACATTGATGCTTTGGATGATTTGTTTTAGATAAAAGCTTCAATTTAACTGACATGTTTCAAAACAAGTTGTGATTTTTCGTGCCAGCTAGTGGAACTGTGCGTATTTCTAATTTTGTTTCATTTATAGCAACGCTTTGAGAAAGTTCTCGAGGAAATCAAATCCCAGGAGACAGAGCAAGAACGGGAGGTGCAGTTTTATTTTACTTACCGTAATAATTCGATTTAGCACCATCCATCTAACAAGTGCTTTTTTCAAAAGCGACTGAGCCTGTAAATGTGTTTTATTTGTAAAAACAATGTAAGTGATCATGAAGCAGTAAGTGCTTCTATTCTGTTTCTCTGTTACAGTGCCGTCAGAGCACATCGAGATCATCCATGGTTCATCATCCTTCTGAGCTGCACATTCCCTGCTAACAGAGGCTCTTTTCCTGGGTCGAAAACTGCTTTGATTTAACCTCCGTTCATAGTTATTTTTCAAATCGGCACTCTTAATCCTCGCGGTATCAACGAACGCTTTTCATTCAACTAATTTATTCCGAAGTTTTCACGTTACCAGGCACCAGCCAATAGCGAAGCTCCATCTTTCTGTATATAAAAACACACGACGCACAATTCCTTGATTCGCTCCGACGAAGGGCTAACGCTCGAAACGTCAGCTCTCGAATATCTTTACGGTGGCCAATTGACATTATCAACCCAGTTGATAAAACCAAATTATATTGTTATACTCCTTGCGTTGTTCGTTGAACGCAACTTGAGCCCGTTGCGTCTCGCGCAATTCTTTACATTAATTCCGCTGTCATTTATTGAGCCCACATTGCAGACATGGTGTGCTCAAAGTGAAAGAATGAAAAAAGACAGTATAAAAGGAACGTACAGGGGATTAACCAAATTTTTTAAGTATATATTGTGTTAACCTTACAAGCTTACAATTGTTAATAACTAACCATAAACAGGCTAACCCTAACCCGTAAACAGGCTAACCGGATTGCTTAGTAGGCTAACCGGAGTGCATAGTAGGCTAACCGCAGTGCTTAGTAGGCTAACCGGAGTGCCCAGCAGGCTAACCGGAGTGCTTCATAGGCTAACCGGAGTGCCCAGCAGGCTAACCGGATTGCTTAGTAGGCTAACCGGAGTGCCCAGCAGGCTAACCGGATTGCCTAGTAGGCTAACCAGAGTGCCCAGTAGGCTAACCGGATTGCTTAGTAGGCTAACCGGAGTGCCCAGTAGGCTAACCGGATTGCTTAGTAGGCTAACCGGATTGCCCAGTAGGCTAACCGGAGTGCATAGTAGGCTAACGGGAGTGCCCAGTAGGCTAACCGGAGTGCCCAGCAGGCTAATCGAATTGCTTAGTAGGCTAACCGGAGTGCCCAGCAGGCTAACCGGATTGCCTAGTAGGCTAACCAGAGTGCCCAGTAGGCTAACCGGATTGCTTAGTAGGCTAACCGGAGTGCCCAGTAGGCTAACAGGATTGCTTAGTAGGCTAACCGGATTGCCCAGTAGGCTAACCGGAGTGCATAGTAGGCTAACCGGAGTGCCCAGTAGGCTAACCGGAGTGCCCAGTAGGCTAACCAGATTGCTTAGTAGGCTAACCGGAGTGCCCAGTAGGCTAACCGGAGTGCATAGTAGGCTAACCGGAGTGCCCAGTAGGCTAACCGGAGTGCCCAGTAGGCTAACCAGATTGCTCAGTAGGCTAACCGGAGTGCCCAGTAGGCTAACCGGAGTGCCCAGTAGGCTAACCAGATTGCTTAGTAGGCTAACCGGAGTGCCCAGTAGGCTAACCGGAGTGCATAGTAGGCTAACCGGAGTGCCCAGTAGGCTAACCGGAGTGCCCAGTAGGCTAACCAGATTGCTTAGTAGGCTAACCGGAGTGCCCAGTAGGCTAACCAGAGTGCTTTGTAGGCTAACCACAGTGCTCAGTAGACTAACCGGAGTGCTTAGTAGGCTAACCGGAGTGCTTAGTAGGCTAACCGGAGTGCCCAGTAGGCTAACCGGAGTGCTCAGTAGACTAACCGGAGTGCTTAGTAGGCTAACCGGAGTGCTTAGTAGGCTAACCGGATTGCCCAGTAGGCTAACCGGAGTGCTTAGTAGGCTAACCGCAATGCTCAGTAGACTAACCAGAGTGCCCAGTAGGCTAACCGGAGTGCCCAGTAGGCTAACCGGATTGCTTAGTAGGCTAACTGCAGTGCTCAGTAGGCTAACCGGAGTGCCCAGTAGGCTAACCGGAGTGCCCAGTGGCTAACCGGAGTGCTTAGTAGGCTAACCACAGTGCTCAGTAGACTAACCGAAGTGCTTAGTAGGCTAACCGGAGTGCTTAGTAGGCTAACTGGAG
This sequence comes from Blastomussa wellsi, assembly GCA_947652115.1. Taxonomy (NCBI): domain Eukaryota; kingdom Metazoa; phylum Cnidaria; class Anthozoa; order Scleractinia; family Plerogyridae; genus Blastomussa; species Blastomussa wellsi. The sequence goes on along the minus strand of OX393568.1, from coordinate 13,574,302 downwards.
TGCCCAGTAGGCTAACCGGAGTGCTCAGTAGACTAACCGGAGTGCTTAGTAGGCTAACCGCAGTCCTCAGTAGACTAACCAGAGTGCCCAGTAGGCTAACCGGAGTGCCCAGTAGGCCAACTGGAGTGCTCAGTAGGCTAACCGGAGTGCTTAGTAGGCTAACCGCAGTGCTCAGTAGACTAATCAGAGTGCCCAGTAGGCTAACCGGAGTGCTCAGTAGACTAAACGGAGTGCTTAGTAGCCTAACCGGAGTGCCCAGTAGGCTAACCGGAGTGCCCAGTAGGCTAACTGGAGTGCCCAGTAGGCTATCCGGAGTGCCCAGTAGACTAACCGGAGTGCCCAGTAGGCTAACCGGAGTGCTCAGTAGACTAACCGGATTGCTTAGTAGGCTAACCGGAGTGCTCAGTAGACTAACCGGAGTGCTTAGTAGGCTAACCGCAGTGCTCAGTAGACTAACCAGAGTGCCCAGTAGGCTAACCGCAGTGCTTAGACTAACCAGATTGCTTAGTAGGCTAACCGCAGTGCTCAGTAGGCTAACCGGAGTGCCCAGTAGGCTAACCGAAGCTCTACTACTAACTTGTTCCCAGTGCCTTTGGAACTTGGGAGACGCACTGTCCCTAGTGAACAAAGAGTTCAATTGTAAAGAGTTACAAAGTTGCTTTCTTCCGTTTTGGATAACCTCGACGATGGAAAGGTAAAACAATTGAGTGTTAAAATGGAGCAGGTACTGTTCGACAACGATGATAAACTGAAGTGAAAGGTAAAATTATTTTCGTCACATGCTACAAACACCACGTGATGGCTCGGTCGCTAAGCCGCGGAGCATGCTCAATATAGCCATTTTTCTCTTTTCTCCCGTCTGCGAACGCCAGGAAAATAGCCAGGAAAATAGCCTCTGCTAGCTGCACACAGCGTTCCCACAAAACAAATGAGTTCGTCGACAAGTGTTGCTATGTTTATGCAAAGGCGCAATTCTTTCAAATGAAAGACTTATTGCACATTCACGTCCCAAACAAGCGCCCTGTCTCCGACAACAGCTTTCACTTGAGCTTCCAAATTAATGAAATAATCGCCCTGGGTGCTATATCAAATCAGTAGCACGTACTTCCATTTAGACTAAAACTGTTGATCAATTAACCTATTTACATCATTTTCTTTCTGTTGTTCCGGCAGCTTCGTAGACTAGAGAGTCAATCCTGAGAGGTGTTGTGACGTGGAAGATGAAGTCTGTGGTAGCGACGAGACAAGCGATAACGTAGCGTCTTGTGTGCTGCGTCTAACAGGAGCAACCTTGGAGGGACAGGAATGGAAAGTGAAAACTAGAGTTTGTGATTGACAAACACTCCAGCCTTTTGCTTGCTTGAATTCTGTCTGTTGTTGAAAAATTTGACAGAAACGGTGAAAGATTAGTAAGGCAAGAACTGTAATATTAATAAACCGTTGACGTCTAACAAAAGTGAATAACAGTGAATATTTTATGCATTTTATCAAGGCATTCATTATAACACACGTACGGTGCGAAAGAACTTGCTTAGTGAGTTGGTGAAGAAGCGAAAGGGTTAGCCCTCCAGACTGGCAAGCATTGTATATTGTATATCCAGAGTTTTTATTTGTTAAGCAGTCATCGTATACTTTTAATTAACAATTATCCAGCACTGGCTACTGACAAAAATGTTGATTGAGTTAGGCGTGGTGGGTTTTTTCTGCCATTTTGACCAGTATAAGCCGTTCTCTGGCGAGATTACCTTCGCCTTGCCAGAGAACGGCTTATACTGGTCAAAATTATGGCGTTCCATCCCCGCCAAAATTCGAATTGACAATACAACATTCAATCATGCAATGCTATACATGCCCAAGAGCATTACAACATTCCCAAACACTCTGCGCTCTACGATATGTCATAAGTTACAATACAACGTCTTAAATCGCAATACAACATGTTCACATACATCGTACAACATGTGACAACTGACTTTACAACATGTTGCCGATGAATACTGTTCTTGATTGACTTTTCAACCTTGTATCATCACGAAGCGAACGCCACGTCTCTGTTTACGTTACAACATGCCACGGGCTCGATCGATGAACTTCACAAGATTTTTCCAAACGCGACTTTATGCTGCATGTAACGATCGGGTTACAACATAGGTTTACAACATGCCACGACATGGGTTTACAACATGGGTTTACAACACGTCACGATCGGGTTTACAACATGCCACGATAGGGTTTACAACATCCGTCAAACTCAATCGATTATGAACTCTTAAAATGTTAACCGCTGACCCGGTTATTTCGCTGTCCAGCGCCAGGTCCTGCGCGGTCTGCCAACAATCATGGCTGACAACATTGCTAGTATCCTATCGGTGGTGCAGGATACGATAGAAAGGCTCGACAATTTTCAAGGCCCTGACGACTGTAGCAGTTTAGTTCTCCGTTTGGAGTATTTGAACAGATCCATTGTGAACAACGCGGAACTTCCGGGGTCGTTTGTATCGTACATTGGTGTGGCAATTAACCACCTGAAGGAAGCAGACACATTAGCCGCTCATGATCAACCTAACAATTGTAGTGGTTCGAAAATTTACAGTGGTAACCCAGGACGTCCTTACTTCGATATAAAGGAAGAACAGCTGGTTTGTCTTGTTGAAAGTGGATTTAATGTTCCACAGATTGGCCAGTTGCTGGGGGTGTCAACAAGGACAGTAGAGAGAAGGATGTCTCGTTTTGGTATCAGCATTACAGGTAAGAAATAAAGTGACATCATTATTTCAAGTTTTACTCTGTAACCATAACTTAAAAAAAATCATTACAGTTTAATTATTTTTTCATACCTGAGGAAAACACACAAGCTTGTAAGTAATGTTGCCTACCATATCGTTGTCTGACTTTGGGCAGGGGGAGGGGCCTAGGGGAGACTGACACCCTTCCTTTTTTTAAAACAAACAACAACAAAAACATGAGACCCTTTAGGGAGAAACCCTACACCTTTTTTGGAGCAGTTACACCCTTCTTTAGCCAGAAGTGCCACCTCTTCCTCCTCATTTTAATAGGCCATTTCCAAGTTCTGCATCTGTTTCAAAACGAGTGCAAGTGCGAAACCTTTCATATGAAAATGAGTTTGATTTACATTTGAATGAGTTTTACTCACAAGTTCATTCAAATGTAAATCAAACTCATTTTCATATGAAAGGTTTCGCGCTTGCACTCATTTTGAAACAGAGGCAGGAGAGAACTCGGAAATTGCCTATTTAAAAAGAGCCATCTTCACTCCCCTCCCCCCCCCCCCCCCCCTTCCCTACGCACATACACACACACTGGATAGATCACTTCAAACGTAATTGCTTTGGTTTCTAGGGACGTACAGTAGAATAAGTGATGACGATCTTGATAGTTTGGTGAAAACAGTCCAACAACAGCACCCTGGAGTGGGCTTGAGAATGCTCAGAGGTCATCTACAGAGTATGGGGCACAGACTTCAGAGAGAGAGAATTAGACAGTCTCTTCTTCGGACAGATCCAACAGGTGTTCTACAAAGATGGAGGTTGTCAATTCGACGTCGAGTGTATAACGTGTATTCCCCTCAAGCACTTTGGCACATAGATGGGAATCACAAGTTAATAAGGTAAAGAGGACACAGTGAAATAGTCTGTAACTTGTAAAAAAGGGTGGAATGATTAAATAATTATTAATGATGAGGATTTATTCCAAAGATTTCTTTTTTAGCTTATAGGCATGTACATTGTCAGGAGTTTTGTTATTGAGGATACTTGAATGAGACTGTGCCAGACCATAGCAGCATTGAGAAAAACTTATCTTTACTGCTTAAAATTTTCTCAAAGAACATACATGCAATATTTGAACCGACAAATGTATCAGTTATTGATTATTGTATTTTAAAGCCGACTTGCACTTGAAGCTGTATAATGATAAAAATAATGTCTTTTTTGCAATTAAGATGGAGAATAGTTGTACATGGAGGGGTGGATGGATATTCTAGACTGCCCGTTTACCTACATGCCTCAGACAACAATAAAGCTGAAACTGTCCTGAATCTTTTTAAAGAAGCTGTTTCAAATTATGGCCTACCATCTAGAGTAAGATGTGATAAAGGAGGCGAAAATTATGACGTAGGATGGTTTATGTTGCATCATCCTGATAGAGGACCAGGGCGTGGCAGTGTTATTGCAGGTATGTCTAGCAGTCATGTTCGTTGGTTATCACAAGCCAAACATAATGATGCCTATTTAGTTGTTACACTGTAAGTGTGAGTGGTATGTAAGAATGTAATGCCAATGTTTTTTCCACGAAAGAACTGGAAGGTACTTTATCACTACAGGATTGTATAGTTTCCTCACCATGAGCATGTTTGATTTATTGCAATGAGATTGTATTTTTAGCTACAATGCTGTGTTTTTTTTCCTTTGCAACAAAACATCAAAAATATTTGGTTTTCATCATATGTTAAAACAGGGTGGTTATAACAATCAGTTTTTCCATATTCCATTTTTCGTTCAGGTAAAAGCACCCATAACCAACGCATAGAGCGGTTATGGAAGGATGTATTTGAGGGATGTCTGTGCCTCTTTTACGACTTGTTTTATCATCTAGAGAGTTGTAATCTTTTGGATCCAAACAATCCTATGCACCTGTGGTGCTTGCACTATGTCTATCTTCCTGTGCTGAACAGACATCTTACACAATGGACAAATGCCTGGTCACATCACCCACTTAGAACTGAGAGAAATCTAAGTCCTCTTCAAGTTTGGCTAAGGGGTGTTCACAACACTGGTGGCTGGGCTTTACAGTCTGATTTGGCATTAAATGACGAGGTACTATATAATAAATAATAGATGAGTTTAAGTTTTAAGTGATTTCGAGGTTTTCTGTTTATCGTTGCTATGGCAATATCGATTTCACTTAAAAGTACATCAAACCAAACTACAATCCAAGACTAGTAGTTGGTGAAAATTTCACATCAATCCCACTTAGGAAAGTCTGCAAGAAAGCTAATTGAAAACATTAGGTATGGCTCCCGAAAAACTGTAGTGAAACACCTTAAAGCTGTGTTTCATATTCAGTAAGTGTCCCTAACCATTCAGCCATGCTGCTTCCCAATTAAAAATAGTCCAACCTGTATATAACGGTCACCCGCTGGACTTCAGAAAGTGGCCTTTTGATACAGGTGGCCACTTAATACAGGTTTAATTAAAGTACCAGATGTAACTCGGGACTTTGAAAACTGGCTGCTTAATAGAAGTGGCTGCTAATACAGGGCCGTTATATACAGGTTTGAATGTATTAATAATTTATAAAGCAGTACTTTTGTCCAATGTAGAATTGTATCCTATTTCACATCACACAATACCTCGCGCTCATTGTTATTAAGTTATGGGAAAATTGATCTAGCGCCTTTAAGGAGGTGGAGTGTATAGCAGATCCCAACACGAATTTTCAGCAAAGAGAGGGTCGGGAAGGGGGGGCCGTTCCACCGTTCCTCCTTGGCGCTGATCAGAGAATGAGCGGAGAGGGAGTGTTCATTCATATTTATTATAGCCCCTTGGGATTCAGGGCTCCGTGCACTTGCATACCCTTGTGCATAAAACATGTTATTTTGATGTTTTGGCTTCGCGCTCCGATTTTGAGTATTGTGAATAGTATCCTATTTCACATCACACAATACCTCGCGCTCATTGTTATTAAGTTATGGGAAAATTGATCTACGCGCTAACCAGCTCCGTTTGCAAACCCCCAACAAGGTTATTTTAATACAAAAAGACCCCAAAACAACCTAGAAAACACCCATTCTTATTCCCCAACTCTCACCCAAACTCAAACCCAAACTCAAATAAGAGGGTCGGTAACCAATGTGATTTATTTAAGATAATATTTCACTTCCCCGTAAACGACCTTTTCTCAGTTGTGGGTGAAGGGAAAGCGCAGACAAAACGTTTTAAATCATTGACATCATTCCACTCGGACGTTACAAATGGAAAGTCTACGGTCGATAAGCGAGCAGAGGCACCCGCTGGATTAAGAACCTTGGCCAATTGCAAGTAATGTAAGGCAGTATGTCGTCGCGTCCACCCAACGTGATCCATGGTTTCCGATAACTCAGCTCCTGATAATGCCAGGGTTATAGCGCATCCCGCTCTAAAGCCATGAAGGGTTTCTCCATCGTCTGACCCCATCTCCTTAAGGTATCCCTTTAAACGAGCTTCCGCTGCAGACGAGTTGAACGGTGCATCGAGTATGCCCCCTTGTGGTGTAGTTGGGCGAAAAAGATAACCCTTTGTTAAATCGATCCTTAGTTGCTGTGCCATCGCCATATAATATTCGATTCCCTGAACTGGGCAGATCTTTGTTTGTGGGTTTCGTTTGATTCCAAAGACGTTACTATCCCCGTCCCTCAAGGTTTTACCCCACACGTGGTTGAAAAGAAACCCATCATCGTTTGGGAATCTCAGAATTTCTGGTACCTTCACTTGGCCCATATCCCCCGGCCTATCGCCACTAAAAAACACCGCCTTAAAATATGCCTGATCCCTTGCAAGAATAAAACGCTGTGTTGGAATAAGGTCGGGAGACTGCAGGGCTCTACCAATATGGTCAGCTAACTGTGCAAGTTTGTCCACAAAAAATGGTAAAGCTTGTTTTGGTGTTACTCTTGCTTGTAGTTGCTCAGCCGTAATTAAGCGAAGATAGTCTTTAACGGACTTATCCGCAGCCGGGTTTCCGAGACCAAGGCGTCTATCCCATTCCCCATCACGTCCCATAGCATGAGAGATCGCCCGCAGCTTTCCAATGTACGAGTCTACGGTTTTGTAGGAAAGTCGTAATGGACAAAGACACTCAAATGTGCCTCTCTTTCCCAGATGAGGGCACCCGTTACGATGAACCTGGGTTTTCCCGTTCTTGTCTTTGAAAACCAAGAAACGGCAAATATCGCGTGGTGTTACAGTTGAAACTGTAATGGAGCCTGGTAGGGAAGAAAGGAAATTTTCTAGTTCCCTTTGAAGCGAGTCTTTTTGTTTAGAGTAGCTAGTTGCTTGATCAAACACGGTTAATTGTCGTAGACGATCATCAATAGCGTTTAAATCCACAGCCAAAGGCGTACCACTTTTGTTGTTTAAGATTTTCCTTTTATATCCGCATAGTTGGCAAAAGCGAAAATCAGAGTCATTGGCATGGCTACAATTTGGACATCTCACAGAAGGAGTAAACAGCTTCGCAACAACGGGTAAATCCTAACAAAAGCAGAAACAGAAAATGTGTATTCAAAATGTTAAGTTTTATTTCCCCAACGTATACAATGCCCGGACAATGTTAACCAAATATAAATTAGCGGGGCAAGATTAACTCTACAAGTTAGGGACAAAAATCATTAATCGTTCGTGCATGTTACCCGCCAGTCATAAGATACACTTTAAAAATGTACACTAGAGGCCCAGAGGTCTCCTGGGATCCCCGGATGAGGAATCCATCCTTGTTTGGAAGGTGACAGCAATGCTCCAACTTTCCCTTTAACTGCTAATTTACGCGATTTTCTGGCATTATTGCGGACAAGAGGCCACCAATACTTTTTTGGGTAAACATCCAAGGTTACAATCGTGCACGATCGCCTATGAAATTTCAGAAAACGCAGAACAGATCCCATCAGGGAAAGAGGCGGGAAAACATAAGGATGGTCCAAAAACGGGGCTCCACTAGATAGGTCTTGCGCAAAAAGATTAACACCGGACGATTGTGGTGATGGGCGGGGCGTGAAGTGCGGTAAGGGCGAACCATCTTGGTCTGTCATCGCATTCGAGTCAAGTGCCATCAAGTCACATGTGTGTCCCTTTGGACCACCAAACTCCTGTTGTATCTTTTCCCATAACTCCGGGTGAAGTTTGCTATCAAGGGTTGTCAGACGGCGAGAGGGTGCATCTGCCTCATTTTCATCCGATGGGACGTACATCAAATGGAGGGCAATATTATACTTTGTAGTCGTGAGAAATAGCTTCTTTATTGCCCTATTCAAAGACATACTCCTACCCCCTTGTCTTTGCCAGGAGTGAACTACAGCCAGATTATCAACGAAGCCATCTACCCATGCGTTCTTTAAGGAGTCAGAGAAAGAAAGAAGGACCTTATCGAGTGCCAGTGCCTCCTTCACAGAAATATCGAACCCTTGTTCCTCCTCCAACCAGTAATCAGAGACCTGCACCGTACGATCACTCAGGGTAACTGAACCTCCCCAACCTGAAGCTGAGGCATCTGATGCTAAGGAGATGCGGATATGGCGTTCATCTCTCCAGGGGAGTGGGTCATCCCATGAGCGAAGAAAAAGCCATTGTGAGATTTCCTCTTTCAGCGCTCCATGCAACTTAATGGGTTTAGATGTGCGCAGACCCCTGGAAATTGCACTATTCATCTCCCTGGTATAGAGAAGAGCTCCTGGCACCACCAATGAAAAGGAGACACATTTACCCACCAAACGCTGCAGGCTTTTGACTGATACCATCGAGCATGCCAGGGTTCGTTCAATCAGACTAAGAAACTTTTCCTTTTTTGCCGGGATAAGGAGAAAAACCTCTCGAGTGGAGTCGGATAGAAAACCCAAATATGGGACAATCTTACGAGGCATCAGAATGGACTTTGACAAACCAAGAAAATATCCAAGGCTGATCAAAAAATAGGCTACCAGAAAAACAGCCGATTTTGCAGCCGCGAAATTGTGCTCATCAAGATTTGTAAAATTAGCATAGGCCCCTTGGTTTGGCTGGATCTGAAGTTGGCCATTGTGCCGATCATCAATATACAGTGAGCACGGTATTCCCATTGAACGGAAGAAATTAGATACCACTAAACCAGTAGAATGATATACAAAGGGGGATATTTTCCATCCGAAGGGCAAGGTGTTGTAGACAAAGTACCAGCCACCCCATTGTATTCCAAAGAAAGTTCTACTTTCCTCAGTCAAAAGGAGATGATCGTAGCCCGACTTATCGTCGAGTATGGTCTGATAGGTATCACGGCTCACGTATCTTGGTAGATTCAGAAGGGTATCTAACTTGAAGGGCATGTCCCTCATCCATAAGTTTAAAAAACGAGCATCATGGCAAAGTCTCGGCTTTGTAGGTTCCACAGTTAAGGGTAGGACCAGATGAGGAGGTTCAACCTCCCCAACTTTACCTTTCAGAGAAATTGCCCCCGTCGTTAAACGATCAAGCAATGTACTTCTCACAAAATTCACAAACGGTTTACATGACATATTGTTCCTGAATTGTTCAGAGGGTGGACGATCCGAACAATACTGATTCCCTTTAAAACTACCAGAAAAGGGTTGAAAATATTCGAAAATGGAGACTTTATCGTTGATCCATTTCAGAAGCTGTACCTGTTGGGGGGATGGAGGGTCATCAACTATATTATGCCATTGATGGTAGTGATTGTGAACTTCCCCAGCGCGAAAACTAGCAGGGTCTCTGAACCGTAGTCTTGCTGGGTCTCCAAGTTTATTTCCATGGAAAATCTGGTCAATTTCCTCCCTCGTGATCTCTGAGACTGTCACCCCAGTGCTATCCCCAACAGAGTTCCCCGACCAGTCTACCCAATTGACTGGCCTTGGAGAATATTGGGTATATGCGTGAAGCTTTCTCTCAAATTCCAAATCGTTCTCCCAGTCCCAAGCCAAATGACAAGAATTCTGAGGAGGGAAGGGAAAGACAACCCAATTACAAACACTTGTGAACAAAACAGAACACCTAGAAGGACGCATAGGTGGGGAACCCCGGGGGAGCTAGCAAGGGATGACAGTCATGACCCAGCATAACCGGGGGAGTTTGTTTAGATACTCTTTTTCACAACTGTCACTCCAAGCAAACCCTGGGCAAATTACAATCTATACAGGAGAAAAAATTCCCGAAAATAAAAGGAAAATCAGCTCAATATGGAGGAAAAGAAAACATTTATTTCCAATATTCGTATGGTAAGTATTTTCTTCAAAGCCTGTAGACAATTAAATGACATTACAGTGATCTCAAAGTCCACTTAAACTTTGCAAAAATCAGTCTCCTATTTATTGTGGCTTGTGCTGGCTCTGGATTGGGAAGCCCTGCGGGGGAGACCAGATTGCCCGCCCAAATCTCGCCTCTTCTTAAAACAGTTTGCCTGTAAGTGACCAGGACGATCACAGTAGAAGCAGCGGGCCCCCGTATAAGGAGCTGACATCACTCTTCTTCCATTCCCAGTATTCTGTCTCTCCTTCTTCGCGCGATTGGTCTTTTCAACTTTCGCCACCACTTCTAGCACTTTCTCCATGTCCTTATCGCCAAGCAAAGGGAGGAGGAAATTACGGAACTGGTCGTTAGGCTCTTCTGCCTTTCCGCGTAAAGTCTCAAATGTGTAGCGATAATATCCCGCTTTCTCATGTTTCGTATCTTGGGCCGCGTTCTTCAGAGCTTCGAGAAGGTCCAGTGCCTCAAATCGATTAAATTCAGGAGTAGGACGGGAGGCCAAGCGACGTATTTTGTCCAGAAGGTTGTCAACAGAAGACGTTGTAAGGGCGTCTAAGTTCTTCTTTAAATCTTCATACTTAGACTGCAACGCCTATAGAGAACAATAGGCTGAGTCAAAATTCTATTCAAAAAACTGATCAATTATGAAGAGTCACGCCATGACAAAAAACCAATACATTTTATAATCATGATCATCAACAGACAACTCGCTGAAGAATCCCGCCATGACGAAAAGGCAAATACATTTCACAGTCATGATCATCAACAGACGACTCGCTGAAGAATCACGCCATGACCAAAAGGCAAATACATGTCACAGTCATGATCATCAACAGACGACTCGCTGAAGAATCACGCCATGACAAAAAGCAAATCACAGATTGCCTCACTAGCCATACATTTTCACAGTCATGATCATCAACAGACGACTCGCTGAAGAATCACGCCATGACAAAGGCAAATCACAGATTGCCTCACTGGCCAAACATTTCCACAGTCATGATCATCAACAGACGACTCGCTAAAGAATCACGCCATGGCAAAAGGCAAATCACAGATTGCCTCACTGGCCATACATTTCCACAGTCATGATCATCAACAGACGACTCGCTGAAGAATCACGCCATGACAAGGCAAATCACAGATTGCCCCACTGGCCATACATTTCCACAGTCATGATCATCAACAGACGACTCGCTGAAGAATCACGCCATGACAAAAGGCAAATCACAGATTGCCTCACTGGCCATACATTTCCACAGTCATGATCATCAACAGACGACTCGCTGAAGAATCACGCCATGACAAAATGCAAATCACAGATTGCATACACTTCACAATTCGACACAGTCATGATCATCAACAGACGACTCGCTGAGGAATCATACCATGACTGGCCACACAAACTAACAAAGCTATGTATATTATGTAATTTACTTTACAATAACAGGGTAAAACACAAACAGTACAAAATAGCTATAAAACGTGAACCCAATAGCCCCAAAACGACGAGAACGAAGGAACCAGCCATGGACGTTGGACAAAACCAGCAAAAGCAAACCCTGGGAGCCCCTGGGATAGGCGTCTTTATGTAATACAGACCCGACCACGTGCGACGAGAAACACAAAATCCGTCGCGAATTCTGAGCACACTGCGAACCAAATCGGGACAAGAAAACGTCTATGTAGAACTATCCCCGAAAACATTATACAAAACCGCATGCAAATAGAAACGAGTAGACAAGACTCACATTTACCTCAAGTTTCTCTTCGGCCGTCAGTTGACGTGCTTGCTGTGCCGCCGGTTGTCCAGGTGCGTTATTTCCCGGCAAAGGAACAGCTGGTCCTGGAATTTCCTGTGGTATCTGAACTTCTCCTCGAGCTCCTTCTTCCTCTCGGGGCATTCTCAATCTAGTCTTCTTTCTGCTCTTTGCTGAAAATTCGTGAATAAATTGAAAAGAGTTCCACCGTTCCTCCTTGGCGCTGATCAGAGAATGAGCGGAGAGGGAGTGTTCATTCATATTTATTATAGCCCCTTGGGATTCAGGGCTCCGTGCACTTGCATACCCTTGTGCATAAAACATGTTATTTTGATGTTTTGGCTTCGCGCTCCAATTTTGAGTATTGTGAATAGTCATGACTATGGAGTTGACTGGCAAGGTCCTGTACCCGCTGATGCTGAAGACAATATTGTGGAAGTTCCTGAAACACCTTGCACACTGTCTGATGCTCAGCTGTTGTTGCTCCGGGCCATAACCTTGGAAAATACAGATGGTGATGTGTACAGCATTGGCCTATTCCAAAGAATCTTGCATGAAGTGGAAAGAATGATGTAGTTAAGTTTCTATTACTTTGATTGAAGATATAGATTCATGTTTTATAAACCCAAGCATACCTAGATACATGTATAGTGTAAGTGAAAGCCCTTGGTAATAAGACCCTGATAGATCTAGAGTAAGCAATTTTTCTTGTAATTTTTCTTGCTGTTTTGTTGCACTGTTGTAAGAGGGCGCCACTGTCATCTTAGGAATGTACTCACGAGGTTTATAATAAAAGAAATAAATGTGAGGTTAAATTTCTCTTGAATATCACACACTCCATGTTGAGTCTCAATAGGCATGCCTGTAGGTGTTGCATAGTTGTGTTGTTCCCAAAGAGAATGAAAACAACTGCTGTTCTTTACAAATTCTCTGAGAAAAGTAAACTACTCAATGAAATTGGAGGAAAAAGCAATTTGAGATGAAAGTGAACATGAATGGCTTTTATTTCACTAAATTGCCAATTTCTTTTAACATTAACATGTAGGAGTACTATGATTATTTGAGTTTACATTAATAGTAAAAAAGGTAAAATCAGCCGGAGCTGGTAATATCAGGGTAGGTCTGTGTAACCAAGGGAAGAGACCCTTTTTAGATTGTTATAGCAAATGTAAACAAAATGAAACTAGTGCTATATCTACTAATAGCCCTTTAGAAAAACCTTTGAATAGTAACATAGTTGCAGAGCTCACAAAGATCATGTTTGAAAGTACCTAACTTTCTTGTTATCACTAAGCAAATATGGCAAGTTAACCATGGCGATGGAGTGCTATTTCTCAAGACTGCATAGGCATTTCCTTACAGAGCTAATATTAACTTTATTTGAACATGCAATTCAGGTCCCAATTTTGGCCTGTTAATATCAACTGAACAAAGCTCGCCACAGTGACCTTAGAATCTTCCATATCCCTTAGCACCCCAGGAAAGAGACCTGATGCAGGCCTCCTTAAAGCCTTGATAATTGCTATGACAAGTTGGGAGTATCACTCGGTTGAAGCAACTGTCAGCTTCTAGAAGAGGCTTTGAGGGATCTGTATTGAATTGCACTTGCAATTGATTTCCCAGAATGAATGATCCAGTGATGAACATTAACAGGCTTGCTATCAGTTTCTTTCCAGTATTGGTGTCTATATGAAGCAATAGTAACAAACAAATAGTACCGTATAAGTCAATTGGCAACTATATTGTAATGTAACTGTGATGTTGGATCCCTAAATATGTATGAATTTTGAAATAAATAATGTAGCAGTGGTCCTTGATGATCATGAAAACACATATGTAATAAAAGTAAGTTTCACTACTTCAGAAAGCCATATTCCCCTCAAATCACACTCCCCTCTTTTCCATGAAACAAGCCAAAGGGTAACGGTGCAGAAATGCAGTGAGCAATAACTATTAATTATGGCCAGTGGCATTCATACCGTCCTACAGAAACCGAATAAACAACTGTTAACCATTCTAATGTAGTTGTTGCTGAATTCACTGAGCTTCTTACTAACACTGACTTGCAAGGAGCATGACAGACATGAATGCTTTACTGTGTGTCACTGATCCCACCCCCATTTGTAATGTTTCAATCTACCCAAGCCTGTAAAATTATGGGGAATCATGTATAATCAATAATATAATAAATTATTACCAGGACTGGGGGAGAACATAATCATGTATGCAGCAAATGAAATTCAAAAAGTTCTGGTTTGGGGTGAGGCTTCACTCCTCAGTGGCTTAGTATTGTTTAGTAACTTCAAAGAATGGTATAAAATTAATACCTATTTCTCCGTCACTTTCTCTCAGAAATGAGAAAAACCAATTGTAAGCATTTGATTGCTCTTCAGTTTCTAGAAGCTCCTGAGGTACTTTTTCAAACCTGGCTTCCATTAGGTCAACATCTACATCTACATCCTCAACTGCTGGAAAAACAATGCTTGCCATACAATTGTTTGCTCTAAGAAATGCTCCAAGGCCTAAAGCATTCAAACCACTGAAAAAAGCATCAAGGGCAGCTGTTCTTGTTGTCAGCACTTCACCAACCATCACATCTTGAATAGCCTTTTCTTTATTTCTGTCTGTTAGAGGAAGGTCAGTGCATCCATGTCTTACCATGAGACCCTCTAACATGTCTCTCTCACTTTCAGTGAGAGTGACAACGCTGCTGTCACCAGAGACCTAAAAAATTAACATGGTAATTACAAATCCACAGCTTTTATGGCTTGATTATACTATTTCATGTTTCAAGTTTCCCAACTTTAAAAAGTGATCATTATCAGTAGTAGGTGTTTTTGCAGTTTCATAAGAGCTAAAATATTGGAGATTTTTTACTTGCATTTTATGGCTCTACAGCTGTAGAGGCAGTAGTTAGGTTTTGTGTGACAGTCTACTTATGTTATGGCATTGCATATGGTATTTCTTTCTTTTCATGTTAAATTTGTTGCCTGCAAAATCTTTTCCAAGTATAATGTTCCCCTACTGTATAAGCCATCTGAAATATGACCCCTGCCTCCCACAATAAATTATATCAAGCTCCTCCCACACTGCATCCCCACCATGTGTTAAAAGATGTTGAACAAGCATAATGGCACTTCGCATTTTGTAAATGTAGGGTCACAAAGTTAACTCAGTTAATTCATAGGAATGCTTGTGTTTGGTTGCATTCATGTGACCATACAAAGGTGAGAAAGACAATTTGACATCCATCACTGTGCAGACACAGTTAATAATACGCCATCCAAATGGACAGTTAGGATGGACAAACGAATAAAGTTCATCTCCTATCATACACCACGATGAACAATAACCACATATTTTATTACACAGTTAGTGTATCATCTTAAAAAAGCAATTACTTATTTAATATTAAATAATATTATAATTCATAGGCCCAGTATGTTGACCAGCTTATCAATCACCCTCACATACCTTTTTATTGCTGGATATGTTAATTAATTATAAAAATGACCTCTATGCCTACCTAAACATGCCAAAATTGAAAAGTTGACATTGTTTCTAATTGAGATTTCTGAAGAAGTCAATTAAATTCAACACAACTTGCCTTTTCAATAGCACTTTTTAGATCAACATCTGCAACATCATTAAGTGTAACCAGGTTCAGTGCCTCATCTACAGAACCACATGTGATGTATTTCACCATTGCAGGAGCTAAACCAGTAAGACCTGTGCCTCCATGCAGAATACTGTGTGCAACCAGCTTACCAGCCATCTGAAAACATCCACCTGAAACCGCATCCATGCTGCACAGTGGTACCATATGCCCGCACTCTCCAAAAAACAATTGCAGCGCAGTCTTTGGGTCAACTTTTGTGAGACATTCAATGGCACTAGAAAAATACTCTTTCGTTGGACCACCAACATCTGCCCCAATTTCGCCTGCAAAGTTTACATCCGGTACCTTGTTGAGACTCATGCAAGGATCCTTATAGATACGCAGTAGTTGCAGTAAAATTGACTTCTCCATTCTATTCAGTTCAATCAGTTGAGTTCCTGCTTTTAAATTGATCTCTCTGTACTTTTTTAGAGCTGTTTCCTTATTTTCCTCTGGCAACACTAGAATACAAAAATTACAATATATATTACCATTTCTGACAGTGTGGTATAATAATTATTTTTTTTTATCACAAGATGATATGTACATGTACAGTATTTCCATGGCCCATTGAAAATGTTTAAAGAAGTCCATAGAACAATTAAAGAAGGGGAGCGAATAAGTATTCTAAGAGCTGTCTCAATCTGTGTTGATATATATTAATAATTATTATCATTCTACTTTCAGGCGTGTACATACCAACTTACTTGACTTAATGCCTTGTCCCTTAAGGGGTGAAATAGGCTGGTAAATGGGCTGTGTATTATTTGCACCAAACATTTTTGCTCTACATGTAATTCCAAATACTGTACATGTCATTACGAAGAAATATTTCAGTTTTTCTTTTCCTTGATTCATATTAGTTAATGTCCATTTTAATAAACTTGACAAAGACATCAATTTACCAGGAGTCCGAGGTCTGCTGGCCGCCTCTAACATCTGGCTGATGGCATCCTGGAGATCAACACTTCTATTAAGGACTTCTAAAAGGCTGCTCTCCGGGTGCAAGGGGAACACATCCTTCAGGATATCAATGTCCTTTCAAATAACAAGAAACAGATAGAAACAAATATATTGCTTCACTACCCAATACAAATCAAACATTTTAAAATTATTTTATTGCTAAGTTTACCTTGGATTTCCCCTGTGTACTGTTTACAAAGAGCATGAAAACTATCAGTGCAATTACTGGTATTGTAGCTTGTGCTATATATATATGTTACTCATATTTTAGGTGATTGTCTTGGAGATACACTGTGTATAGGCCTAGTGCAAGTGCATGGTAATACTCAGTTGCACTTTCAGCATCAACACCATACATATACATGTAGACAAAGACTCACAAGAGCTGAGTGTCTCGCTATTTAATCAGATATACTGTACTGACAAAACACTGGTCTGTTGGATGGTATATCCTTAACTAATCTACTTTATTTATTACCCATACAATATGCATGCTTTGCAGACATACATGGACCTGCCGTTAAAGCTACAAAATTAGCAAAAATCTCATTCAAGGATTCACACGTACACATAGTGTAATGTAATCTAGCACTCCATTGATGTTACATGTGGGAATGAGTTACCTCTTTGCGGTGCTCATTCAAGTCATTGGCTTCATTTACAATGATCTCAACCTTGTTGCCTTCATTTCCAGTGTTCTCCACCTTACATATATTGTCTTCAATTTCAATGTTCTTGACCATATTGTCTTCATTTTCAATGTTCTCAACCTTACTGTCTTCATTTCCATTTCGTTCATAGCTGTATTTTAAAACAGTACAGAAATCAAATTATTATGGTCAGAAGGGGAATTAATTTCATAATATTGTTGTTTTTTTTTTTTTGCGTGCGTGTGTGTGTGTGCTAAAAATATTTTGGGCTTCTTCTTGAATTTAGTAAATGGAAATATTTATATGCTTAAAAATACCCAGGCCATCAGCCTTTTACACATTTTGGAGATTTTCTTGAGATAACAATGTAAACTATATACCGGTACATGTGACTAGTAAAATGAAAAAATAAAAATAAAAAATGCTACTTAACAGTGTATCCTTGCCAAACAAAAAAGCAATATTCACATTATTCATGATACAATGTAAATTGAACAAATCTCGAGTTAACCCAGTGCAATAAATATTACTACAGTGTAGGAACACCACTTACCTGCAATTTGGAAATATGGCATCAGAGAAAAGTTTGTGTATCGGTTCACAAGCACTTCTCTGTAAGTCGAAATGTGAAAAAAATACATTATTAAATATTCCAACAAGGAGTATAAGTTAACTGAGATTTTACATCTTGTTATGTTCTTTTCAACAATACCGAGAGAAGTACATATTTGTCCAAAACAACAAAAATAATTAACCCTTAACATACTAACTGGACACTAAAAAAATACCGTTTTTTGCCGTAAAATCCGATTTTTTGCTGCCATATCGCTAAATGGACCTCACACTTACTGAAAAAGCAATTTTCTACCAAAAAGGAAGTTTTCTTTGAAGATGAGGTACATAAATGTACAATATTTAAATTTGGCGCATGCGCATAAGCCAAACTTTGGACTTGTTTTTTTTTTTTTTTTGCTGGCCCTTTTCGATTTTTTCCTCTTGCCCTTTTCCTTTCCTTTCTCTTTTCCCTTTTATTCTCGTTATCTTCTACTACTCATATCCTTTCTGTCGCCCGTAAAAAGTTGGGTATTTATAATGGGTAAACCTTGGAAATGGGTCCTTGATCAATTGTAGGTATAATGGGCCTTTTTGTCACCATTTTTGCACCAAAAACTGATCACGTTTTCTTGCAATTGCTCCGTCGGAAAGTGGTCGATATCCAAAACGGACAGTTGCGTA
The DNA here is from genome assembly GCA_947652115.1 of Blastomussa wellsi. Taxonomy (NCBI): domain Eukaryota; kingdom Metazoa; phylum Cnidaria; class Anthozoa; order Scleractinia; family Plerogyridae; genus Blastomussa; species Blastomussa wellsi. Next base: position 13,556,031 of record OX393568.1, on the reverse strand, counting down.
GATAGACCTATCCTAGCTCTATAATCTGCTTATCAAGAATATCTGGTGGCGTTAAATTGATGACGTCACAAGTGGTACAAAGAGCATGACCAATTATATGATAGACAGATAGATAGATAGATAGACTGTTTATTCAGAAATACATCGCAGTCACCAGACTGAATTGCGTATTTTACAAGGAAATATATAAATAAGTAAATATTAAAAATAATTACAATCATATATACATGATATAAAATATAAGTATCTAATATACGCATATATGCATGGTTAGTACGTTAAGGGTTAAAATGAATTGATTTACAATGTTATAAATAATTTTTACATGTACAGAACAATCTTTACAAGTGTGTACCTATGATTATTAACAACTTTAAAAGGAACAATTCTAATAACTGTTACTGGGTACATGCCTTTCTACCACCATGCTTCTTTTCCTGATGTTTCCTGTACGTATCCATTGGCATTATCTCGTTGCACTCAAAACACGAGATGATGGGACTATCCTGAAAAATAGCAAATGTGCATGTGCATGTTTATGACATTCAGTTCCTTACCCAAAATTTTGAAATAGAGCATGCAACCCTCGACTCACATTAAACCATTGGAATTTTCTTATTAACACCTGCAAACTTCATTTGTCCACACGTACAATAACATGCAAGGTCTAATAATAGTTATTATTACTTTGGGCCTTCTGTTAAATATAACAAAAAGCATGGACCAGCAGTCCAATCTTTATGCATTCTTAATGAAAAGCCTAGAAATTTTTGGGAAAAATTAATATAAATTTATAGAACAGGTAAGGCTGTTAACTTACATCAACTGACTGGCTGCAATCAGAAGGTGTTATGCCACCAGTTTCAATATTCCTTTGGAGTGGTCTTATGAAGATCTGCGCCTGATGTACAAGGTCTTTCAACCTCCTTGGAGTTAATGAGCCTTCAATTTTATGAAATCCCTGATTAACACCAGATCTTTGATACAAAAGGAGCTCATATCCTCCAGCCTTAACAAGATCTGGGTACTGTTCCAGGAGTTTGTTATGCAAATGGACATAATCACCATTCAAATCGAATGTTATTGATGCGGGTCCCAGACCTGCATTTGCCAAAACAGCTTTTTCAGCAACAGTTGCTGGAGGTCTGCTACTCCCTGTATCAGACAGACATACAAATTTCAAAGTTGCTGTTTGCAACCTGGCCCTTGATTTTGCTCTGTTTGCATTTCCACCTGAGGTCTTTGGTCTGTAGGAAAACACTCGCTGATGCTCTTGAACACTAGCTGCTGGAGTAACTGAGGTACACGTACTGCT